>JAQSVV010000118.1:0-600000 GCA_036375495.1 Agrotis segetum
GATCTATTTAGTTTTACTAGGGAAATTAATATTTGAAGGCACGGTTGGTGAAATGCGCTGACCTACTGACTGACCTTACGCTTTTTCCCGATGGAATAAACTACAAAATACTAAGAAAACGGGCGGAATACAATAAACAGGTTTTCTTAAAACCCACTTTTAACATCAAAGAGATTTATACATTTGTTTAATGTGCACTAGAAATGTTTATAAACGGTATTTCCGTAAACAATAGTGCGCAATACGAAGCGCGTGCCAAATTATCAAGACCAATGTTATCAGATTACAGCTTATTTTACGAGTTAAACTACATTGTTTCTAGAAAGATCAGTGGGTTATTATACGTATAATAATCTTTTCAAACCGAAACAGTGGCGTTTGCCGCAGAGAGTTGCATTTCAAATTCCTGTTTTTTTGTATTATTTAATTCAAACTTCAGAATTAAAGTCACATATCTCGTAGAGTCCACGCTACCACTCATGGACCGCGGAAAACTCGAGGTACAGTCACGAGCAATAGTATGTATACACTAAGCAGTATTCAAAAGCGATGTTCTGCTACCATATTGATTAAACTTTTGCCTGTTCATTAGACTTCTATTTTGGAAGCCATAATATTACGAAATAGGTCTTATTTTAAAGTGGAAACCAGTATTTCATGAGTAAATTGCGTTTGGATTTTGTTAAGTGTATACATGTTATTGCTCGTGATTGTACTTACTACTTTTTTTTAATGTACCTATTTGATGTAATGACATAGACACTAGCGCCGAGTCAAAAGGAATTCAGTCATGGCGCGGATTCTAGGTGCGAGAGGTTCGTGGCAAAAAATATTTCAGAATTTTGACAAAAATGACAATAGCTGTTGTACTGTCGTTCTCCATCTTCAAGTTAACAAACAAAATGGCCACCTATTTAACTTGTAGGTAGTCAGCTGAGACAGTAAAATCATCTGTTTCACACAATAGATCACTACTGTTACAATAGATAACGGAGACGTTTGTTATTTATTTATTATTATTATTGCTTTGGCAGAGTGCGCTACTGTCGGCTGATTTATATGATACTCGTGTAAGTTTGTCGTTCGTTACGGAGTTTTTATTGTTCCATTACATCACTTTGTGGACTTTCAAATAAATAATCGCTTCTATGCTTCTAAGGGATTAATTATATTGTTGATTTGACTGTAAAGTCATATATAAAAAGAAGTTTTGTGTTTTTTTTTTATTTTAATTATCGTCAGTAATTTGACGGTGACAACCGCAGTGCGCTGCTATATGCCATATGTGCGGCGGCCCTAAATCCAGAAATGTTCAACTCTAATACATATATATTAGTGAGTACGAGTCTAACAGTCCCTCCCGCTTTACTCTGGGCGGAGGATACTGATGATTTTACCACATAAACAAAAAAGAAGGGTTCACTGACCACTAAAACAATGCTCAATATTTAGGGACCTGACCTACGAAACGAAACTGATAAATGAATTGCGAATTCTCCATTCGGCGCCGACGCACCTAGCTAGCCATTTTTATCAGAGGGTACTATAATCTACTCACGTACCAGCAACTTGACCTTGAGACAACAAGGTGGCGCTGATACCTCCATTAAACGTCATCCACCTGTCAAATTCAATACATTTCAAATATAGTTCCAAATTCCGCCGCGTCTCAAGATGTGTTGGTTAGCAATACAACTTTTATTTGAAATTATCAAGTAGGTCAGATAAGAGAACGTTTGAGTTTACTACGGATGTTTGAATATTTGTGGATTTGGCAAATGGTTTTATCCAAGTTCCGGGTCACCACTTCAAAGAAGTTTAAGATACAGTGATATTTCTGTGGAATGTTAAAGGATGTGTTTTTAAAGCAGTTAACCCGAAGATTGGTAATTCTGCATTTTAAGTCTGTGGTTCGTCATACACCGTCATCCCAACTGAATGTTAGAATTTGTTTAAAAGTGCATTTCATCCGTAAGTTATAAAGGTACACAATATTTGTTTAGGGTTGTGTTAGTTATTGTTGTATTTTGTGGACTTTACAAACATGTGAAAAGTAATACTCAAATTCAAGGTATGTTTACTTATAACTAAAGAAGTGTCTACCTACAAAACGATCGGGTCTTTCCGCGGGTGAATCAACTTAGTGTTATTTTATTTCATGAATTCAATGGATACTAAATTATTCTTTTTGTAACAGTTTTGGTCATAAATGTACTTTACATAGGTACTTAATAGCGGCTTAAGTGTAAAATGCCTTATTCGCAAAATGATAACCGAGTCGCAAAATGACAAGTTCTAAAAATAGAAATTTCTCTAAATGCACAATTATCAAGGCAAATGGTTAACATGGAAAATATCTACAATTAGGAAGGAGAACAATTTATTTATTTACACTTTCATGTACAATTGTGGTACATAAGGCGGACTTAATGCCGCAAGGCATTATCTACCAGTCAACCTTTGGGTCAAAAGGAGAAGCAGTTGGAATAGGTACAACAACTATAATGAAACAATTAAAACGACTACATATAAGTAATTATAGCTATTTATAAATAATATACTAATACATATGAAAATATATACCTAATATAATATACATAATCCCAATAAATAATATTTGATAAATAAAGTATACATAAAAACCTACATAAATAAAATACATAAATTAAATGAATACATAACATGACGACGACCATAGCAATAAATGGAAACTTAAGGATCGAGTGATTTTAGCAAGTATTCCCGAACTTGGCGTTTAAAAGAAAATTTACTAGGAGCTTTTTAATGTTAAGGGGAAGCGCATTCCAGAGTTTAATTGCCGTTACCACGAAGGAATTGGAAATAAAACCAGTACGGTGAGAAGGTATCTGAAGGAGTAAGTTTTCAGCAGCACGAAGATTTCGATCGTGGGAACTACCCAGGATCTGAAAAGAAGTTTTTAAATAATTAGGTGCACAAGGATCGTTAATAATTGAGAAAAGCAAGCAGAGTGATCTGAGGGATCTTCTCTGGCGGATAGGCAGCCATTTAAGCTGAGAACGGTAACTAGAAATGTGATCAAATTTACGAAGTCCAAATACAAAGCGAATACAATTGTTGAGAAGTCGATCCAATTTGTTAAGAAGATTTTGGGATACATCAGTGTAACAAACATCTGCATAATCAATAATAGGGAGCACAAGAGCCTGGACAAGCAATAGTTTAGTGCTAGACGGCAGAAAATGCTTAAATCTATAGAGAGATCGCAGTGTGGCCGAAACGTTTCGACTCACCAAATTGACCTGCTTCTCCCAACTAAGCCGATCATCAATATGCAAACCCAAATCCTTAACATGAGCTGACAAAGGAATAACAGTGTCATTAAATTTAATAGGTACAAGACCATGAATATTAAGGCTACGCATATGATACACGCTACCTATTACCATGGCTTGACATTTGCTCACGTTGACTGACACCCCGAACTGCCTGGACCAGTCACTAATACTACGCAGGTCATCGTTTAGGGCGGCAATGCAGTCATCTAAACTGTCAACATCGGCTTGAGCGTAAAGTTGCAAGTCATCAGCATAAAGATGGTAAGAGCATTTGAGGACATCAGTAATGAAATTTATAAAAAGTGAAAACAATAAAGGAGAAAGTATACCGCCTTGTGGAACACCAGTTAGCAGATCATACCAGTCAGAACATGCCTGCTTGACACGAACCGCCTGCTGGCGACCACGAAGATAAGAGGAGAACCAATCCCGTGATGAATTCGAAATCCCAATCTGCGACAAAATGGCGAGAAGAATGTCATGGTCAACGGTGTTAAATGCGTTGGAAAAGTCAATTAGAATTAAAACCGTCAACTTTGAATTCTCCATGCCA
Source organism: Agrotis segetum (assembly GCA_036375495.1). Taxonomy (NCBI): domain Eukaryota; kingdom Metazoa; phylum Arthropoda; class Insecta; order Lepidoptera; family Noctuidae; genus Agrotis; species Agrotis segetum. The sequence continues at coordinate 3,871 of JAQSVV010000118.1, forward strand.
GACCTGATGTCATCAGTGACTTTGAGCAAAGCAGTAGAAGTACTGTGTCCAGACCGAAAACCTGATTGGAATTGGGAAAGTAAGTTACCTTTAGAAATGAAATTGGAAATTTGCTTATGAACAACAGCTTCAAGGATTTTTGAAAGGAATGGGAGAATGGAGATAGGCCTAAAGTGATTAACTAAACTGGGGTTACTAATTTTTGGAAGAGGAATAATATAAGCTTTACGCCAGATTACGGGAAAAACCCCAGAAAACAAAGAAAAGTTAATAATGTGTGTGACAATGGGAATCAAACTACTAAGAATTAAACTTAACATCTTCCTGCTCACCCCGTCACATCCGACTGCATTTGTTTTAATAGACTTAAAGATGTTGAGAATTTCAAGTTCAGGCGGGAGAAAACGAGAAGGAGTTTGAGGATAGTAACGGCATGGAAGATATTTTCTGAATTGTGTCTCTTTTAACATCATCTGCCAGACTGGTTGTTGACGAAAAATGAAAATTTAGGCTATTCAAAGACAAATTCGATGGTAAAACATTGGATGGTGACGTTGATATACCAAGTGATTTTAAAAACTTCCATATGTTAGCCGGCGAAGAGTTTAGAACATTCTCACAAATGTATCGGCGTTTAGAGACTCTCACCATCTGATTACACCGATTTCTAGCCAACTTGTATGAGCACCAGTTTTCCTCACTGCGATCTCTTCTATACCTATGGAAAGCCCTATCACGCCGCCTCATTGCCATCCGAACCTCAAGGGTCATCCAGGGTGCTGGCGGACGCTTGAGTCTAACAGTTTTCAAAGGTGCATGAGAATCAAAAAGTTGTATCATCAATTATCAGTCACTAGTGAAACTTTACATGATCAGCACTTTTTAAACTGTGTCTAAAGGTAAACGCAGACTTAGCTGCACCGCAGTCTTCGCAGTCCCCGCATTATGAATTCTTTGTATGAAGTTTTAAGAAACCTCGCACACTCACCCGCATCGCAGTAGCCGCAGAAGCGGCAAGAAAACGATGACTGCGGCGACTGCAGAGTTTGCGGTGCGGCTAGGTCTGCGTTCACCTTAAGAGATCAAAATGACAATGTCCAAAAGTAATGATCACACTGGCAGTTCCTGAATGCAGCTTTCTGCAACGCGTTCGAAATTCGCTTTTACAGTAGTTGTATCTGACTATACTACGTCAAATATTATAGTTATTACTACTTTTATTTACAAACACTGCAGTGATTATGGTTTCATTACACAATTAACTAGTTATTTATAATTAAACAGAGGTTAAGCCGCTAATCCTCTTTGAGATAACATACGGTAAGCTGGGTCGAGGTCTTCCAATCAATGACGTTCATTTCGATCTTTAAACACGTGCGCACTTTTTGAATATGGAACGTTAGGTCCCGCCAAAAAAAAAATAACAGGCCGGTTTTTTGTCATTGACGCCAAGGAGTTTTTATGCCGCCATCTGGGTATGAATGAACGGAGGTAACAGTGAAACTAATGTTTCTGACAATAGCCAGATCCAAGGGCCGTCATTGGTTTAAATTTTGAAGGTAGTTTGTTCTTTTAGGTCTGCCCTAGCTATGGCTACGCCATCTGTAATGAGTTTTGATAAACTTTTACTAGTGAGTGAATCCCATGCAGTTTTTTTTTGTAGACTGAAATATCTGTAAATTTTTTTTTAATAATATTATATTCTTTTTTAATTTTTCATTAATAAAATACCTGATTTGACTCGAAGATGAATCAGTTTTTTTTTCATTCTTAAACACTTGATGTTTCATTTTTTGGTTGGAAGCAAATAGGTAGGTATTCGAAAATGAAACCATTTAAAATTTTCACGCGCCATAAAATCAATTCTTTACTACGCTTTCTCTCGCCACATGAACGTACTCAAAACAATGGTGGTTCTCTTCAAAAACATTTAATAATTGATAAACATAACGATGTCTCACCGAGTAAACTACGTGACCGAATGACTATTTGATTATTTGAGTAATTAGTGAATCAACTGTGAAGGCAAATAGCCAAGGGTTTTGTATCCCTGTATCTATCTAATAGTAGGCATACACCATCCTGCCTATCGATACGATAGATTTCACGCTTGCAATTGTTTCAAATCGGCAGTTCGTCCATATACACCATACACCATCCTGCCTATCGATACGATAGATTTGTCACAACTTCAAATCTGCACCAGTGATGCCAACTCAGCAACTAGATCTGGCTATTATTCGGTGATGACAGCTACAATTTCTAGCACCTTTTCATTTCATCATGAGACTATCGAATTAGATTAAAAAAAGTGGTGCAAGCGATTTTCGACCTTATCGACATTAAAAATTTAGTTTGTTTTTCTCACATTCTTATTCGTTAACATTGCTCCTTCATTAAAATCCGGTGTTTGCATCGTTGTCAATAAGGTCGAAAATCGCTTGAAGGTCGGAAAAAATTTGCTTAAGGATTGCAAGTTAAAAAAAGTGGTGCAAGCGATTTTCGACCTTATCGACATTTAAAATTTAGTTTGTTTTTCTCACATTCTCATTCGTTAACATTGCTTCTTCATTAAAATCCGGTGTTTGCATCGTTGTCAATAAGGTCGAAAATCGCTTGAAGGTCGGAAAACGTTTGCTTAAGGATTGCAAGTTAAAAAAAGTGGTGCAAGCGATTTTCGACCTTATCGACATTTAAAATTTAGTTTGTTTTTCTCACATTCTCATTCGTTAACATTGCTCCTTCATTAAAATCAGGTGTTTGCATAAATGTCAATAAGGTCGAAAATGGCATGAACCTTTTTTAACTTGCTTTCGTGGTCCCTTGACACCTCTCAAGTTTTCAATCGTATTTTGGTTTAAAATAAAATGAATAACTCTTTTTTTTACGAGTGTACATGCGATCCATGTGCGAAAAGCCTCAGTTTTCCTGGTAAGGCCACGTTCACATGGCGATTATTTTCCCGTATACTGTATATAAGATTTTATCGAATAGAGCAGTAATAACAGTTCACAAAAATGAAAACTTAAAAATAGTTTAAACGGCGTTCATACGGGAAAATCCCGTGTTTGAGAAATATAATATTTTACCGTGCAAAGTTGTCCTAAAACTGGTCAACTCTATTCGATAAAATCTCGTGTACGGTATACGGGAAAATAATCGCCGTGTGAACGTGGCCTAACCGTCCCTGTAGAAAAGTAGCTAAAAAGTTTAGCCACAAGTTACACTTTTTAGCTTTTTTCTAGCACCTTTATAAAATTAGCTAACTATCTATGAAGTTGCTAAGATGGCATCACTGCTGCCGATTTGACGTTGTGTCAAAAACGATTTGATGACCTATCAAAATTGGCATGTCATGCCATCAAATTGGCATTCCACCCCCATACACGTTCAGTTCTATTTGAGCAAATTGGCAGTTTTATGCCGAATTGACAAATAGGCAGTATGGTGTATGGCTACCATAATACGTAGCTAGATAAGTGAACTTGACATACATTTGTGACAATGACATTCGGTTGGGTAAGGTTTGAGGAATTTTACTGTACTTTTGTTAATTATTTAAGTGAGAGTTAAAATAGTATGGTTACTGGTGGATGTAGTCCCGCAGGGCTATACTTAGACTTGGGGGGTCTAAAAAGGGTGGCCTTTATAGAGCCCCAGATCTGGATGTAGGCCCCAGTACTGTGTATATTTAAGCATTCTAATAAATATAATATGATAAAATTATTCTATATTAATTATTATCTATCTTATATTCTATACCTTGGTATTGCGAACAGTATCTAAGCGAATAATTAAAATTGAAGTTTTGCAAGCGGATGCTTTGCTGACTAAACAGAATCTAGACGGATGTCAAATATAAATTAAAATATTTAATTATAAATTTTCTAAAAAGCTTTCTGTTGACAAATCATCAAAATTCCAAACTTCGACACCAAAAAAAAAAATCGCAAATAATTTCTGTGCAAATTTAACACCAGCGCCAGAGTCAACATGACTGGCCAGGATATGAAGAGCTGCATTACTTCAGGATTTCTTCTAAATTGTGTATCTAATTAGATTGGTCATGGTAATCGGACAATGGAAGTTCGTAAACAGAGGGATGGCAACGTGGGATTTGCTTACGATTCTTACTAATGTTTACAGTGCCCTCCCCCCCGAGCCTCCCCCGCCCCTTCTCCGCCGCCATGCTACAAGTCACGTACGCAACGCCCCCACTGCGCATGCGCGGCGCGCGTTATTTTGGTTTTTATCGCACAAACTAGCGATCCCTTTGAGCGATATTACTTTTGCGAAGTGATAACGATAACGCTGGCATGGCGCGGAATAGATTTTCTAGGCGCCTCGGTATTTGTTTATAAGGTACTTACTTGCTTATTCTATTTTTGGGATTTATTTTGCATGTTTCTCTTGCTGAATGGGCAACTATAGCAAAAATACAAGCTACATTTTTTTATGTATAAATCGTAACAACTATAACCACAGCATGCGGTCAACCTATTTTTCAGTGGCTCATAAATTACACACACTTTTATTATTCACAATAACCATTATTTTGCAAATTGCATGCTTACGCCGAGTTTACAAGTGCAAAAATATTCTCAACAGGTAAGCAATATTTCACAAAGGCGCATAACAAACTCCTACGCACATGACATTTAAAATGTGACCCAGTTTATGGCCGCCCAAAATTGGGAGCACGGGAGCACTGGGACGCTGACCCTAATTCCGAATCACTTTGTTTCCTGCGGAAATCTATTTATTAAGGGCTATTTAGAGATAGTAAAAGAATTAAATGAAGGTGACGAGTTGCTTGTTCTACATATTTTTTATTGGAAAAGACCTGCAAGAATTTATAAGTGTTGCACATTGAAAAAAAAACTTTCTTTGAATCAAAATTGCTTAGAAACCGGAAACGCTTTCCAGATAACATAAAAAAATGGAATGTCAAGATAAGTGATCCGGCGCAAGCGCCCATGACTAACACCCTGATTGTAGAAGTAGTGTCAAACCAAGTACACCCACAGTCCGCCAGAAATATTTTAAGTCCCATGTAAAGGGGGCGACTCTATAGGCATAAATCTAGGCTTCAGAAAAATCTCATAAAACTGCACGAACAGAGAATAACTTGGGATCTCATTCTTAACCTTTGCGACGACAAAGCCAATGAAGCAGCCAGAAAAAATCCTAGAAATTAATAAAACAGGAAACCATATCACACCAAAGAGATTTAAAAGAACCTATAGAGCGGGCAATGGGAAAATTGTCATACAAAATTATTGATGTCGTGTGTCAGTAGCACAATCCAGCGACTACTAGACTGAGGGACTTTTTACCTAGTGGTAAAAAGTTTTGGATCACAACTTTCTTCGTGATGTCCCGTCTATTGCTCGTATTTAGTTTAATGTCTTTGTATCACACCAAAAATTTGGCATAATCAAGATAACCATTGGCGGTACAGATAAAATCAACAACACAGGCGCCCAAACCAAATCAAACAACCATAAATAGAGAATCGTAAACCCCCGGAAACCAGTAAACTTGCCCCGTATGAATGGAAATCGTCAAGATAAGGCCAAGCTATCGGCAGCTGATAAACGGAATAATGAATCAATTATATTATTGTGATCTGGTGATCTCAGTGAGCCTCAGAGGTCAGTTCACTGTGAACTTAATGAGTGTAGACTGTTAGGCGACTTGACTTTATTCTTTTGGTGAGAAACTGTCTGGAAAAGATGAATAATTTTTCTAGTGAAGACCATTTCAGACATTGCCTGCATGGTCCTCGTATAAACTATTCTACATTTATGATGTCTGGACTTTTTTTTTTTTTTAACGTGGTAAAATCATCAAATGAGTCCTCCCACCCCGGGCAGGGCGGGAGGGACTGTCAGACTTGTACTGACTAAAATCCACGGTGTCCTTCAGTAACCCTTTATGTACCGGGGTCACGGTGAGGAAATAATCCCGCAACCCCGGCAGGCTTTGGCCCTCTGAGAGGGGGGCCCCGTCATTATGCTGACGCTCTTTGAGGCGCGCGTGGGACACAACGCGCCGTCGACCCGGGCATGGTCCTTGGTCGGGCAGCGAGTTGCCCTTTACTCGCTGCCCGCATGCCCGCGCCTACGGTGGCCGGAGATCATCAAGCGACGTCCGTCGCCGTGGGCGCCTACCACTGCGGCTGGGGCGGAGGGAGGACGCTGTCCTCTCTCGCTCGCGGCCTGCCTCCTCCTTTACGAGCATTACTGCCTCGCAGAAGGAGCTGACCGCTTCCCACTCCGTCTCGCCCCGCAGCATGGCCGCAACCAATGCCGGGCGCGAGAGGTCTCCGCCTATCGCAGCCGTGAGGACACGTCGGTGCTCCGCCCAAGCCGGGCAGTCTTGCACCGTATGCTCCACCGTGTCCTCCGGGCGATCTTCGCAGTGGTGACACCCAGGCGTCGCCTCCTTTCGCATCAGCCACAGGTACCTCCCGAAACTTCCGTGTCCGGTGAGGACCTGCGTCAAGCGGTAGGTCAGGACGCCATGACTTCTCTCCAGCCACTCCTCAAAGAGGGGTCTTACCGCCGCAATTGCGGCGTGCCCGGCCTTCGGTCGCGACAGTCGTCCCCTCCATACTGCCCTGAGATCGCGCCGGAGCTCTTCCCGCCGCGCCTCGACTTCTCGAGGCAGCGGGGTTATGCCCCGGCGCTGCGCCTCCACGCGCCACTCATAGACGCGCTGGAGGGCAGTCGCCTCCAGATCCCAGGGCAGCAATCCGGCAAGAAGGTTGGCCGATTCGCCGGCAATCGTGCGGTATCCCCGGATCATCCGGATAGCCATGACCCTCTGGCATGCGACCAACTTTAGTGGTCGCGTCCGGATGCTCGGGGCCCACACGGGGGCCCCGTAGAGGGCCATGGACCGCACGACGCCGGCGTACAGCCTACGGCAGGAGGCGTTTGGCCCGCTGAGATTGGGCAGGAGTCGCCTGAGGGCGCCTGCTGCCCGGTTCAGCTTTGGGGCCAAACTCAGGAAATGCTCCCTGAAGTTCCACCGGCTGTCGAGGACGAGTCCCAGGTACTTCATCGTCCTCAAGACGCCGATGTGAACTCCTCCCACCGTTATGCTGTAACCCGACTGTGGCGCGTTGACGCGGCCATGAAAACACATGGCCGCCGTCTTGTGCAGCGCCACGTCGAGTCCCAACCGCCGGATCCTATCGACGACTGTCGCGACCGCTTCCGTCGCCACGTCGGCCGCCGCCTCGTGCGACTCTCCCTGAGCCAAGATGAGCGTATCGTCAGCGTAGCATACTACGCTGACAACTTCAGGGAGGTCGCCGCGCAGCACCCAGTCGTACCCGATGTTCCACAGGTGCGGTCCCAGGACCGAACCCTGTGGAACACCGCACGACATCTCTCGCCGGTTCCACTCTCCCCGGTGACCGGGGTAGATGACGGCTCTGTCCGTCAGGTAGTCCTCGACTATGCGACGGAGGCACCCGGTGATACCGGAGTGCCTCCCTGATGCAACTCCAGGGCAGGGTGTTAAAGGCATTGGTGATGTCTAATGACACCGCCAAGACGACCCTGCCCCGGGCTACTGCATCCCCCGTCGTGAGGGCTCTCACGCGCGTGATGGCGTCCACCGTCGAGCGCCCCCTGCGGAAGCCAAACTGGCTCTCCGACAGGTTCGGGCCCACCCGGTTCAGGTGCCCGACGAGGCGGTCTGCAATTACTCTCTCAAAGAGCTTGCCCACCTCGTCGAGCAGCACGATGGGCCGGAATGCAGACGGAGAGTCCGCAGGGCGCCCGGACTTCTGGATGAGGACCAGTTTCCCCGTCTTCCAGCGAAGCGGGAACTGGCCCCTCTCCAAGCACGCGCTAAAAAGCCCCCCCAGTCGAGGACCGAGAGTCCCGAAGGCCAGGACCCAGGCTTTCCCCGGCAGGCCGTCGGGTCCTGGGGCGGTATTTTTGGCCTTGAGCCGCTGTACCGCCACTCTCAGATCTACCTCGGTCACCTCTGGAGCATCGTAGACGTCGTCGTCGCTGTGGTCCGCGTTTGCGTCAGCTTCTTCCTCAGATTCCGTCGGAGACGGAGCCATGGGCGTGGGAGCATACTCCTCCCCTCGCGAAGGGAACAGGGCGCTCACCACGTCCTCCACGAACTGAGGCCGGAGACTCTGTGTCAACGGGGGAGCCCAGGGGCGGAGCCTTTCTCGCACCCACTTGTAGGGGCGGCCCCATGGGTCCCCGTCCAGAGTCCCCAGCATCTCCTCGCGGGCCAATTCCTTGGCCCGCCAGATCGCGTCGCGGAGGACGGTCTTCGCTGCCCTGTAGCCCTCGTACAGCTCCGATGATGTCTGGACTTTAAAAGAGACTGTGACCTCTGAGTTTGTTTTCGCATGTTTCTTCTTAGAGTAGTCAGGTACGAAACAGAGGCCCCTCCTAGTTTTATGAAAAGACGTGTAAGAGTATTGATATAACCTACTTGCATAAATAAACATCATTTCATTTCAGTCAAAGGAGAAAATGCATCGTGAATACAGGCCCAAACCAAGATGGCGAGATGAGTTGGACCGCTTCATAAAGTACTGATGATGTGATGAGTGGAAAAGACTTGATGGAAAAATGAAATCTAAATAAAGATTTATAAGCTGAGAAAGCAATCATCACCCTAAGCGTATAATGTTCCCATTGCTGGGACACAAGCCTCCTTTCTGTGAGAGGTCCCGGCCATAATTTACCTTAGTTTTATTTTATTTATTAGTTGTCACATATTTTCGAATTTTCAGTTCTAGGAGATGCAGGTTTTCTCACGATGTTTTCCTTCACCGTTTTGAGAGCAGTGGTAATGAAATAAATCACACGAAGTCATGCACATGGCTGGGTTCGAGACACAACCTACAATTCGTAAGTTGGAGCCGATACCACTAGGACATCACTGCTTGCGAGAAATGAATATAGAAGAGCAACAGAACTAAATGTGACAATGAGGTCAGTTTAGGATGAACTTGTTGAGATCAAAGTTTTAGAAGACATGCATTTTTGGGGGAGCACCTATACCAGATGAGCTGGATACACGAAACCGGTCCGGTGGGTCCGATGAAAAACATTGGCTGAAAGAGAGTCGTTATGGTGAAACTGGGGAAAGCCCCTTGGAAGAGGGGTAAGCAGTGCTCATCTCTTGCCTGAAATGTTAATTCATGGTCTTGAGAAAATAAAAATTTACCTTAAGTCACCAAAAAGTCACCTTTCTTTTTACAGACTTGGCATGCAGCTGTCGAATTTTGTTTTTGTTACTAAGTTAATTTATATCTTTAGACTTAGTAGTTATTAAATTCTCTGTTTTTTAGTTATTTGCATGCTTTTCTGTAGAAAAATAAAATATTTTTTCTTTTTCTTCTTTTGGAATATTTGTTTGAAATGAAGTTGACATAGTGAAGATTCCAGTACTATTACTATAAAACAATATGGTGTAACTCTGGAAATCGCAACCTAGGGTTAGATGATAGTTTTTATTTATTTAAAGATTATCCAGAAGAATACTGTTTATACTGATTTTGAAGAGATTCGGGTTGTATGGGTTCTAGAAAAAAGGCGCAGGTAGTCAGTTCCATTGTTTTGCCAACATGAAAGACTGAGAAAAGATGACATTTACCCAAGTTAACAGGAAATAGCAATGTTCAAAGACAATAGAATCACGTTATGAATTGTCTAGTCACCTAGTGAGTTCATTTGAGACAATCTGGCACAATAGAAAACCCATAATTTCATTGAAATTTGCCTTGAACGAGGTTGAATAAGGCTATTGAGACAAAAAAAAAACAGCTGGTCGAAATTGTTGTTTTTTTTTTAACAATGGAAGTTTTCTTTAACAATAAAGATTTACAGGTAGATTCGGTACCGGTAGTGTTACATTGTGTCAACTTATCATAAGGTGCCTTTGAGGAGCAGCTGTTTCAAATAGATCAAGTTCACAGTCAATGAAATTAAATTCCGAATGTTCAGAAGTTTTTCTTATAGAAGTTGGGCAGGAAACATGATCTCATCTAGTTTCTTAAATATTTTCTACTTGTAAACTGTGTGTTCTTTTGGTTACTTAATTGTCTGGAATTTATTTAGATTTATATCGTCTCTAGAAAATTTTCAAGGGCATTTAGCTTATTTATCTTTAACTTAGTTACTATTTTCTGCATCAAAATGGCCTCCTCAAAAGATGATACTAAAATTTTCGTTAGAAGCACTCTTTGCTGTAAATGCCTATGGTTCTCGCAGGTATACCCAGGGGGTTCTAATCTGCTTAAACTGGACTAGCCAGTGAGTGTCATAAGTGTAGGTGCCTTATGCATGCAAAAAACCCAAACACTTTTAACGTGGAATTGATGACACCAGCCCATTTTACATTACAAGACCATGGCGGCCCTAGGCGATTACCTATACCCTAATGCGCTCTGCGGGGTACGAACTTTTTTTAGACGTGGCAAGAGAAGGACAGCAAGAGACGGGAGAATTTAAGACAACAGTCCCAACATCTCAAGCAAGGGTCCGGGGTTATGAAAGGCTACCTGGCCTGTATTTATGCTACAGTATTCAAATCTCAGGTGGTTTGTTCTGGCACGGAAGAAGAACCTATGACCTATGACTAACCTAAACTTCCATTTTAACTGGTAATTTTTGCCATAAACCAGTTTTCTGTTTAAAAATACGACTACACATCAAATTATATAAAACCAGTATAAGTTGAACGACCATTGTGTGGAAATATTATACGAAGCCAGGCCAAGATAAATTAGTGTACAACTATATGTGTAGCAGTGTTTACACTATAAAGTAATTTATATTTAAATCAGTACTATCTACTGCTAATATTTAAATTGTTTATTTAAATATTTAACTAGCACGTGCCTAACATAGGATTACAATTATCATAACAGTGAATGTGCCGTTAAAATCCGGCTGATTATTTATGATGTGGGGTCAAAAATGTAGCATTTTCAGTAAACTTTGGTCGCTCACTGAACTATCATTAGAGCTTAAACTTTTTTTTTAAGTTTGCGATATTTCATCATACATACACACATAAAAAAAGTTTTACTATTAGTTTCACTTTAAGATTAACTTTTTAATGTGTTTTTTTTAAATGATAGAATAACAACTGAACTGGTTTATTGGTTATTCTAAACTAAAACTATGACTAACTATTCTAAACTAATACTATAATTATAATCTATCGTAACAAGAAAGATATCGATTTTTCAAAGCGATCGCAAACTTATTTTGATATGTGCAAGTATATCTTACACATCAAATAAGTCCCTGTACATCTGCACCAGAAAGGCGGCCATCAGACAGGAATGGCGGCGTATTGTTAGGCGAGCCACTAACAGCTGAAATGACGACCAGGACCACTCTGCAAGAGTGCAACGACGAAGAAGAAGTAATCTTATTTTGGGCATGAATATGAACTAAATGGAGGATGCTGGAGTCAGCCCAAAAACGGTTGGCAGAACGGTAAAGACTACTTGGAAGGATATGGGATGCCTTTGCACAGCAGTGAGACAATAGGGCTAATCAATTTTTTAGTTTATCCTGGATAATTATCATTGTACTTATGAAAAAGTGTGGAAGTATCGGAAATTCAACATAAAAAGCACAACCTTAACTTTTGTCCATTATAACACCGCGTCATCGCTGTTGAGGTCGACTGCGGCGAAGGTGGTGTGACGATCTGATCATGTTCACGGAGCAGACGTGGTCAGAAATAGCCCGAAATTGAGAGGTTTGGAAGGAAAAAGGGGAGGTCTTTGCCCAGCAGTGAGACATAAACTAGGCTATTATAAAAAAAAACCTCACGCTACGACCGATAGCAGCCGAGCAGCGGGAGCGGAACCGCTTGGACAGCTAGTTCAGAATATGAATGACATTTTGACATTACGTTGGATTATTATATCTCATCTGACTGATGGAATACCTTGCAACTATCAATATTTATATCTTTAATTGGATTATTAAAAGGAAAGTCGCAATTTGATAAAATAAAAGAATGTTTGATAATTCATCAGGTGATGGTCGTAATCTCTCTATCAGAACAGATTAAATACATTGGTATTTACAGGTTCGATCATATCCAGACGCATTACTTTGTTGTAATTTATTTCGTCACCGTTGGTTGCTCCCAAAATATCGTGAGGAAATCGGCATGAACTACAATACAACCAAAAATTTGATGACATGTAGCATCTACCAATCCGACCTACCACTGAGCCTGCGTGATAAATTACAGCTCACTCCCTCTCACAGAGAGAAGGCTTAAGTCCCAGCAGTGGGAACGTTATGCTAAGGGACATCGACGCAAAAACCCTTATTTTGTGTTCAGTACCCCACATCTATCTTTTATATATAAAATTCAAAACTGACTGACTGATCTGACAACGCACAGCCCAAACCACTGGGCCTAGAAACTTGAAATTTGGCATAAGCCCTCCTTATACCACGTAGGTGAGCACTAAGAACGGATTTTGCGAAATTCGGCCCCTAAGGGGTTGTTTTTGGGGTTGATAGTTTGTATGAAACTTCGTTATTACAGGTGCTAGGAATTTCAAGGTTTGCATGAGGTTTCCTTTTAGGACGTAGATGGTCACCATGACGGGATTTTGCGAAATTCGACCCCTAAGGGGTTTGTTTTTGAGGTTGATAGTTTGTATGAAACTTTTTTGTTTCAAGTGCTAGGCGTCTCAAATCTTGCATGGTGGTACTTTTTAAGATGTAAATGCTCATTGAGGTGGAAATTTTGAGAAATTCGACCCCTAAGGGGTTGTTTTTGGGGTTGATAGTTTTGATATTCAAATTTTTACATAGGGGTTCTTTTTTGGAAGTAGATGGTCACCATGACGGGATTTTGCGAAATTCGACCCCTAAAGGGTCTGTTTTCGGGGTTGATAGTTTATATGAAACTTTTTTAGTACAAGTGCTAGCCGTCTCAAATCTTGCATGGTGGTAATTTTTAAGATGTTAATGCTCACCAAGGAGGAAATTTTGCGAAATTCAATCCCTAAGAGGTTGTTTTTGGGGTTGACAGTTTGTATGAAACTCTGTTACTACAAGAGCGGGTTCCTTTATAGGACTTAGATGCACACCATGGCGGGGTTTTGCGAAATTCAACCCCAAAGAGGTTTTATTTTGCGTCTGATAGTTTGTACGAAACTTTTTACTACAAGTGCTAGGCGTCTCGAATTTTGCAAGGGGTTCTTTTAAGACGTAAATTCTCACTAAGACGGTTTTGCGAAATTCGACCCCTAAGGGGCTTTTTCGGGGTTGATAGTTTGGAGACTCAAATTTTGCATAGAGATTCTTTTTTGAGCGTAGTTGCGGGTGTTTTGTGGAAATGGACCCAAGGGGTTGATATTTTGTATGACTTCCTTTCTACAAAATTAAATGCTAGGAGTATTAAATTTTGCAAGGTTGTTTTTTTATGACGTAAATGCACACCAAGGCACTATTTTCTGAAATTCAACACCTAAGGGGTTGTTTATGCCCATAAACAACCCCTTATAGTGACAGTTTTTTTGAAACTTTGTTGCTACAAATGCTAGGAATTTCAGGATGGGGGTTGTTTTAGGACCTAAGTTCTCACTAAGTTTTACAAAATCCGACCTTAGGGGGTTGTCTTTGGTGTTTGTAATTAGAGAACTCAGCATTGCAGAGGGGTTCTATTTAGGATAAAGGTTCTTACTAAGAGAGGATGATACAAAATTCGACCCCTAAAAGTTTGTATTGGTGTTGATAGTTAGGAGTCTTTTTGCAATGGGATTATTTTTAAGACCTAGGTGTTACTTATGACGGAATATTGCGGGTCGATACAATTTTTGTTGAATATTGATTTAATTTTTCCAACAGTATCCCATATAGAGGGAGGCCGACTAGAAATTCACAAAAGCAACGTTCGAAAATCACGCGGACGAAGTCGCGGGCGTAGTGCTAGTACTAATATAAATTAATACACGCTACGACCAAGTTACATGTATTTTTAAAGATCAATCTTTAAAAAAAAGAAACATGAGTTTTCTTGTAACCCAAAGAAGTCGTATACCGTAGCCAGAAGCAGACAGAAACAGTCTGTGCGTCAATGAAGAGTCGTCGACACGATGTGGGAAACCCCTTGGAAGCACCTATGTTCGTTTAAAGGGGAATCCCCTTATAATATTTGTGATATGCTATTTTGTAACCCGTCAACGTAAGGCATGACAAATGATAAATAATACATAAGTCCATTTACACAAAAATGTTTTAATAAAAGCACTTTATGGGATTTCCTACCTTCTTTACTAAGCCAAGAGATGAAAATTGAACACTGTGATTGCCTGAGATTCGTGCAAAATGCGAGGTATGCAGAATTGTTCAGAGGATGTACTTAATAAAATCTAATAGAGGATTCATCATCACTTCAGTGTCTATAATGTGATGAGTGTTATAGTTCATCATTTTGAAAACATTATAATGTACCCTCACAATGCATTAAATATGATAAGTTTTTTGAGCTACGGAAGTAAAGAGGGAATAGAAAAAGATTAAATCCCGTTTCATTGTTTCAGACCGATGCTTCTGATTGGATGAAGACTCGGATAGACAAATTCAGTTGTTGATTGGTTACAGATAAAGGTCGGAATCAACGCGATAAAACATAACTGCTACTATTTAAATACATACAAACCCAACATTCCACACAAATTCTAAGTAATCGAACCGGGGTTACGAAGAAACGATTGCCAAAACTTAGCTGTAACAATCCGAGGAGGTCAGCTTACGTCAGGCCTCATATAAATGGACGTGCAGTTTCATAAGCGAAACATTATGCAACTAAAGAGGAGGAGGGCTTAGATAATGTTAGTCATCGTCATATGGTTACGTTGCGGTTTGTTTGGTTGTTACAAACAGCTGGGGATCTAGACACGTGCTGATTGCAGACCACAGGTGTTGGTTGGTAAATGAATTAGGTTTCTGCATTCTTATAAGCATTTTCTTAGATAAATATAGGCGACAGCTTCAATAAACTGATTAGGCCGACATTTCAAGATTTAAAAATTATGGACATGCATTTTTTCTTTGTTAAATCAACGGGATAAAATATAATACACCAAAAATCGAGAGTGGGGATTATGACTAAACTCAGTAAAAATGTGTGGCGTACTGAACTTTTAAAAGCGTGATATCTCCGACAATTTTGGTTTACATAAGAGGAGAAAGAATACGAGTATACTCGTAGTATTTTTTGATAACGTCACTGACAAACTAATTAAAAAACCGGCCAAGTGCGTGTCGGGCCACGCACAGTGTAGGGTTCCGTAGTTGCCCATCAAAATACTTATGCGTACTAACTAAACAGATTCGCTGAATGTAATTTTAAAAAGAAGGATTTTCAAAATCGGTCCAGGAGTCTTTGAGAAATCAGGGAAAATACATAAGAAAAAAGATTACGACGAATTTAGAACCTCCTCCTTTTTTTGAAGTTAGTTAAATAGTTGACGATAAAAACCTACCTGTCCCCAAAAAAACATACCTACTAAAGCTGTAAAAATAAAGTTGACAAACTTACATTTGCAGTTGATTTATTGTTTCTCCGATACATTTTGTTTAAGAAAAAATTTAATCAAGTACATTTTATAAGTTGGTCGACTATTACTCGTAAAGTTGTAAAGCCTACTTAGTCATGATAATTTTCTTTTAAACTTCGTTATATATACTACTATTTTGAATTTTTTCACATCCCCAAACATAACCGTTTAGCTGGTAGAGGGGGGGGACACTCGAATCGAGCAAAATTTAGCACTTTAAAGCTTAATATTTCACAAACGAATTTTTTCATCAAAAAATTGTTAATGGAAACTATCATTATTTTTTAAAGGCCTATTTAATGATACCCCACACTAAGGGGTACGCGAGAAAAAAAAAATCCTCACTTCACGTGTGAGTACAGGAGGTACCCTAAAAAAAAATATTTTACGAGATTTTATTTTACCACTTTTTCGGCACCACAAATCCGTATATTCACACCAAATTACAGCTCTCTAGTACAGTGCGTCTCTGAGCTAAACTGCGGACAGACGGACGGACGGACGGACGGACGGACATGGCGAAACTATAAGGGTTCCTTGTTGACTACGGAACCCTAAAAATGACACAGTTGACTTAGTTTTGCATGTGGAGCATAGTTCATCTGATTTCCATCATACTAGGACAAAGATATTTTAAGGAGACACCTAAACCTGATAACCAGCACCAACTATACTGGTATAATGACCAGGATATACGCTACAAATAATAAACGAAGTTTCATAGAGTAAAATAATGAACTTCTGTTCATTTTTATGTAAAAGGGACTGTCTAAAAACGTTGCGTGATAGTTTAGGCAAGTTTCTTTGGCACATGACGCATCTTAGAGTAACGTGTTCTAGCTGAATTAGACGTGAAGTAATTTAACGGTTGAATTGACTGGTTTTCCTTGTAAAATCGTAATAGTTGACGATACAATCGAAGACTTTCCTTATAGGTACGGACTACGGATGACAAATGATTACTAAGGACCTCATTGGTCAAAATCCGCGAAGTAGTTACACTATACATAAAAGCAATAAAATTCAACCCACTATTTTTTTCAGCCCATCGCAGTCTACTACTGGACATAGACTTCCCCTAAAGAGTGTTACAGCATACGATTTCTTCTCGTCATTGGTCCATCCAAAACGGTGAAGGAAAACATCGCGAGGAAACCGGCATGTCCTAGAACCAAACATTCGAAGAAATGTGACATCCACCAATCCGCACTGGGCCTGTGTGGAGAATTATGGCCCATTCCCTCTCACAGAGAGGAGGCCTGTGTCCCAGCAGTGGGAATATAATAGGCTGATGATGGAATGGACATAGAATTCCCCTAAGGAGTGCTACAACATATAATTTCTTCTGGTCATTGGTCCATCTTACCGCAAGGCCCACACTAGTTTTACCTACGCATGGTCTTCATTCGAGAACATCACCTTTTATCGGTTTTGCGACTGATATGATCGACGTGACAGACACTAATTATAAGTGTCAAGATCCAAGTTAAACAAGTATCTTGATATAACAGTTGAAGAGAAAGCAAACATTACATTGAATTCTAATGCGAGAATGATTAATATCGCCATACTGGTGCTAGGTCGGGCTACTGAGACAAGTTACCTATATACACTTTTTTTGCAGTAAAATCTCTACGCAGCTGTGGTAATTTTGAAGAACACTCATGGGTTTCAAAACTCAAGAATTTACCCCATTTATTGTCCGTGAGGGTCGCGGGCAGCCGATGTATGCAAGTGGCGAACTGTCGTTCGGCGTGGCGGTCTAAGGGGGAGGCCTATGTTCAGCAGTGGACGCCCTCCGGCTGATGATGATGATGATGATGAAGATTGTCCGTAATTTCACCATCGGCAAAACCGTCTATTGGGCCCTGGGATACGTTGGTTAGGTTTGCTTTTGACCATTCATATAAAATTATACGCAACTATCAATATTATGTAGAATATCTAAAGAATCATAAGGTTGCGAAAACGAGAGGCTTGGCTTCGAATCCGAAGCAGAAACCTCTCGAAACAACCACGCCCTGGTCCTGTCCAACGAGAACCTGCGTAAGGCGGAAGACGGACGCCGTGGAGGCTCTCCAGCCAGTTCCCAAAGAGGGATTTACCTCTGACCCTTCTATTAGAGGGGCATAACCACTGGTAAGTAAGTTAATATAAGATAGGTTTTCAATAAAGTCGATAGTTACTGTTATGATGCTGTGGGAAACTCGGGACCCATAAAGACAAGGGTAAATGCCAAGAGCGCCCACTGGAAAAGACGGCCCTGCTCATTGGCACCCAAGTACTCCATACCGGAACACAACAATGATACTTGCTGTCAGAATTGAGTAAAGTATTGCCTCGGTCCATCTATTTCACAAGGAGCTCCACTGGGACCATAAATGTGATTTATATTTATAGCTATACTTATATAATGTACCTTTGTTCTTCCATTGATAACGTAGTCGCCCATCTTCCCATTGTTGGCCATCTTATTCGCTCTCAGTATGATATTGTCCACCTGGAATACAAAAGGTATTAATTGCGTTTTGATTGCATTTTAACACGGGAACTTAATGAGATAGCTCGTTAATAGTGGAAAAGTTCGTGGAAAAGAATTGTTGTAGATTGGGTAATCATTTTAGATTAACATTTTACTGACGCTGTTTTTCAGATATAGAATTTATAGAAGGATGTACGTATATTATGGTAACTATTAGGGCTAAGTACTTTGCTGACCCAGGCACTTTCCACGAGATAGTCTAATCTAAATTATAAGCAAAAATACGAATACCTACTATTTTGAAACTTTATTCCCTCCTATGATTAATGCATGCCGTTGCAGCCTATAATTAAGGTTACACTATAAGATGTCAACATTCTGTATTATGGTGAATGATTTTTTGGCAGAAAAAACACGAAGGCGTTGCTGGCATTTCTCTGAGAGTTGGGGCAGATCGAATGATTTTCCCTCATGCACGCGAAATACCCGTTTTTAACGTGGATACCGTTATACAATGCAACACAATATGGAATTTTTTCAACAGGCAAAATTTTATTATGATAAAGGTACGACATAACCTAAAAATAAAATACTAAGTAAAATGGAAAATAGATCCTCGAAGCTGATTAAATGAGACAATCGAATTGTTTGCTTTTCTTATAACAATAAGAGTCAGGTAAACATAATAATTCTCTGTTATCAGATTAAACATACGTGCGCTGCAGCATCTGTGATAATGATAACATTCCCAGGAATGTAATTCATATCATCTTAAATCAATGTAGGATAAAACAGAGATTTTTGTTTGTTGAAATTAGGCCAACAGTGTAGATAGTGAGCTAATCAAAATTGGCAAACAATGGAATGTCTGCGTAACGCAATCTTTGGCGCCGCCCGCTATATCAATTGAAAGGATAAAGGTAATCAGTCGATAACACTAAAGCCCACAATGTATTTATTTTTACGTATGATTTCTGTGGTCTGATATGTTAGTTACCTATTTGTTTTGAGTGCATAGAATAAAAACAGAGTGTGACCCAAAGTAGTACCCTGTACAACCCTTACATTGCACTAGGTCAAAAAGTAAGTCCATTTGAATTGCTTTTACAGATCTGTCCAAGGTGGGAACCTGTAGCGTCCCTGAACATTTATTTGTGACCATAGTTCTCCCTTGAAGCGCAAAAGAGTAGGAGATACAAAATATAAAAGCATTTTTTTAGTATAAACTACTAAACACGTATAATATTTAGTAGTAAGTAGTTTACTTGAAACACAAAGTTATCCGATGTAAGAGTGCAACAAACTCGAGATATTCCTGGCTTATCGTAAGAACCTCAAGAGTACTTGAATGCTGGTATTTCCAACCGTATCGATATTAGATAATTTCCAGACGTCCTTATGTGAACTCTTCAGAGGCATTTGACAAGCATCAGCACTTCCCTACAGAACCTAATTTCATGAAAAATATTATAGTAACTGATTCCAGCTTCGAATAAGTAAAATATGAATGTTTTATTAACTAACATCATCTGAAAGAGTGATCAGAGCTCAATAATATAGAACTCTGTATCAGAAGTCGGCGAATATACAGAAAATCGAGATCAAGATTTTTGTATTTATTTTTAGCAGTAATTAGTAATGCCGTGACGACTGTGACGAGGTCAAAAAGAGCGTGTAATTCGAGTAATTAGTGGCGCAATTTCGATAATTATGGAACACTTATCCACGATATTATGGTTATAAAAGAATGACGTATGAATGATACCAGCAGTACAAACTTTACGTATCTATTTTATTTACACAAGCTTAAATTGTAAGTTGGTGATCTCATACAACACATTAACATAATCAGATGAAAACAATAACAGAGACACTGCAAGATTTGGGAGGACAGGGGTAACACCGTTTCTGAAGATGTGAATTATGCAATGCTGTGCAAGGAATGATCTCGTGTAAAATCAGAAATACTTCCGTAGATAGTGCGGTCGTGAACGAAAATTTCGTCTCGCCAAAATTGTACTGGGGCAGACAATGATTACAGGGCAATCAGATTGCCGCAATCTGGAAAGTGTCTGGAACACGTAAAAAGAAAATATTTTCAATTGAAAAATGGCATGTTTATTATACTCTTCCAAGTCTGTGTCAACATCATGTTACGTGCTTGCTGTGATTAACTCGACCCGCTGTTGTCAAACAAGTGGATGAGTTGTGGCAAATGTGGCTCTTTCTGCGTAAATATTGCTAATCCGTTTCGCAAATATACGATGAAAGACGATAATGTTATTTCTTGCGTCGGTCATTGCTATCAGATTTGGAAAGCTGGATTTTTGTAAATGGATATTGAATAATATTGATGCTAAATGCATGAGGTCGATGGTTTGTAGAAATCTCTGATCTGTGGTGCACAATGATTTTTCATGTAAATGATGAGTGGAAATCTTACTTGACAGTATAATTTCTCAACAATTATATACAGATGCGGATATGACTCACTGGGACGTCCGCTGGACATCAGGCCTGACCTATTTCAAATCCATCTAGATATAATTATTATCCAACATAATTACAGGTGTTTCATTTGCTATCAATCAATATTACAACGCATTTCCTGGCTTTAGCAAAGAATCATGTCCAATAATGACCTGTCAAATATTTTGACAGAAGATTGCGTGTATAGTGATGTTATTTAGCGTATTATTTAAGTAATTTTTTGCTATGCACGAAGTACTAACTTACAACAGAATTAGTAATGTGAAAAAAAAGAAAAGTTAATTTTAAAACAGCCACCAAATAGAGCGTTTTTGTTTAATATGGAACGCAGCCATTTCAAATGCATTGAAGTACCGTTCCGTTTTAAGTTGATTTTGACATTTGAACGCAGTTGTAGCACTATTATCATTTATTGATTTTGTATTTCGTTCATTTTTTTTGTACAGTTCATTTTATTTAATTCTTTATAAGGTTACTTAGTAGTAAATGTATTTCTAGGTTGTCAATCAGAGGTTGTGAAGTTATAACTGTGAAACGAAACGTTTTTCGTGCTGTCAGTGTGACAACCAAACAATAATAATGGTGAACGCACACCTAGCCGCACCGCAGTCTCCGCAGTCCCCGCATTACGAATTCTTTGTATGAAGTTCTATGAAACTTCGCACACTTACCCGTGTAGAAGGGGTATTAGATAATAGGCAATAGTTCTATACTGATAATAGGTACTAATGTTCGTTTGACAGTTAAGTATTGTACCTACCTAACCTCAAACATTGTTTTCATTATAACATTTTTACCTCATTGTCAAATCAAACCAAGTTTTTACGGTGGCTTAGTTATGACTAAATCTATAATTTGATATAATTCACATCACTATACATCATGTGATAAAAAATTTGATTGACAGGTCATCGCATGTATGGAGCGTGGTCATTGTTCTTTTATCTGTTCCCCTATGTAGGTAATTTATTGGACATTGCACGAAGAAATGTTTATCAGTCAATTACTTAGCTTTGCTAAGTACTTTTGACGACATCGGCCAAATAAATATTTATGCAAGCATTTAGTTTTATTATATTGTTTTTATTATTGATACTTTTAGCATGACATGGTATCCTTTGCGTAAACAGTAGTTAAGATAACTAAGAGGTCCTACGTTCGTATGTGGGTTGGCATTTTCGATCATTTCGATTCTGCAGAAGTTGTTGAACCTGTTCTTCCCTACTAATGCGCAGAAGCTTTCCTACATTTTCCCGATCTTTCTAATGTCCTGAACTCCGGAATTCTACTTAGAAAGGAGTCCACTTTGCCATCCGCACGTGTCTTAGGCTATATGTTGGGGTTTCTTAAGCTCGTGCCGATGGGCAATCTGAGATAGGTGTTCCCAGATTAGTTTTCGGATGATCTAAGCATATTTTGAGGTAAATCGAGTGGACTTCTCTCGTATTTGATCCGATTATTCGGCTGTGATGTGACGAATTAGAGGGTCTAATTTATTGATTTCTGGACTGTAGGCAATTTTACAATTTACTGCCTTAAATGACTAGCACCTATCGAAATCTACTTACTATTATCCTGCCTTTTGTTAACAGGGCAACATGACTTAAATCACGTAGTCAGAAAGGGAAGGTGTATGATTTTCCTTGGCAGCTGAAAAGGGTCATTTTGATTTGTTTCCTTGTATGTTTTCCTTTGTAAGGTCCGGTTTCCGCTAAAGCGGAGAGCACTGTTCATGGCAGAACAAAGCTTTTAAACCAAGCTACAAACATACAACTATTCCTGTTTACTTTTTGGGAATGACCACACTTTTCGACGCAGAAGCGGATTAAGCTAATCAGAAATGATTTTATTTATACATTAGTGAATAGTAAGATGCGTCTTTTTCCGTCTTTTTCAGTTTTATTATCGCTTAGACTTAATGCTCTTCCGGAAATGGATTTCATGTACCTAAATAAATATTGTAGATACGTACTTGACTAATTAACTGCCTGATGTATAAGCAATTGGCTTCCTTGCCGTCAATCCAATGGATGAGGTCGCTCCTGATGGTCTGCGCTTCTGTGCTCGCCGGATTTGATACCAGTTGACCAGCCTGAACAGTATAGAAATATGTTAAATTGGTACAAACGTTTTGGGCATTCTAACCCATAACATGGTGTAAGCAAATTGCCAAGAGCAGCTATTGTTCCAAGTTTCATGCAATAAAGCAAGCGCCTACTATGTTAAATAGTGATAATGAAAGCTATGGTATCGCAAAAGTGGTATCTCGGATCTAATCCAAATTGTGTTTTTTTATGTGCCCGCCCCTGGCGTAGTGGTAGACGCCCACGACGACGGACGTCGCAAGACGATCTCCGGTTATCGTTGGCGCAAGCATTTGGGCGGCGAGTAATGGGTGACTCGCTGTCCGACCATGGACAAGACAATGCCCGGGTCAACGGTGCGTTGTGTTCCACGCGCGACACATACAGCTCGACATAAAAATGTAGAAAACCGGATGTCGCCACTTTCTTCGCGCTGTCAGCACTTTGAATGTTCTTTTTTTTTTTTTTTCACTTATTACGTTAGTTTTATGGCACAATAATAAATCTAACAAACCTGCGGTCTTTGTTTACATCAAATATCACAGATTTTAAAACGCTGTGAGAAATAATTTTAGTTCCATTTCAACATTTTTATGTCGAGCTGTACATATGTGGTCAGCAAAATGACGGAGACCCCTTAGAGGGCCAAAGCCTCCCTGGACTAACGAATACCGTGACCTCGGAACGTAAAGGGCTATTGAAGGACACCGTGGATTTTAGTCAGTACGACTCTGACAGTCCCTCCCGCCCTGCCCTTGGTGGGAGGAGACTTTTGATGATTTTACCACCCTAAAAAGAAGTAAAAAGTTTCGCCCCCATTACCGAGTGCGAGAATGAGGAAGGTTCGATTCTCAGGTCCTCAGTTTTTTTTAGGGGTTTTCTATAAGGAATTTCGCGGTAGCATCAATGGAGTCGGGATTTGTGCCCAATTAATGCTAATAGACCCACTCTCTATTAAACTTATGGATACGGACTTATAACATGAATAACTGGCTAAATATGAGTGGAATTATTAGGTACACTTCTAGCTTATCTCTCGGGGATAACAGGTGTGATGTTATAAAGGGTCCATTAGTAGTCCAATATTTGCTTTTAGTAAAATAATTATAATATAATATCTTCGTTGGGATTTGGTATTAGTAGATTCAAGAATATTTTTAAAATTGATACTAATATTATAAAACTGAAGAGTTTGTTTAGTTGAACGGGCAAATTTCAAGAACTAATGGTTCGAATTGTAATATTCTCTTTTTGGTAGATAGCCCATTTATCGAGAAAGGTTATAGGCTATATAACATCAGGCTACTACCAATAGGAATCATGCAGTGAGTGAAGCTGAGAAGAGCTAAACATAAATGAGAATGATATAAGAGAAACAGACTGTGTATCGTCATTCTTGAAGTTAATGTGATTTACAATCATGACTGAATATTTTAGCTGAACCCTATATTCATTGTCATAATTTAGTATTTAAATAAATCATCATGCTACACTGTTTCTGTAAATAGAATATAAATCATAGTTGAGCAAATAACAAAAAAACTGTAGTAACCATTTAGTTTTTTTTAATATTGTGGGTGCTTGTATAAAAATAACATTTTAATATACTCGTACAATATTTGGTTTTTTTTTTGGGATTCATTACTTAAATTACCATCAAACATGATTTGTTTACATCCTGTATAAGATTTATTTTAGACAACAATTACAATTACAAGTTATAATAAACAATAATTACTAGTGATACAATAATGACTATATTTTTTAATAAGCCAAATTAAACTATCGGACCAAAATGGTGGAAAATAATATAGAATTTTTACTAGTTATACAGGGTACAGGGTGAATTTTTCAATTGGTTGTGGATGACTATTTTCGAAACTATGAGAAATATCGAAAAACGTTGAAAGGAGTCTCAAGGCCGATTTTGACGAAAACTAAAACTGCATCATTGGATTTTAGAAGAATCAATATTTTAAGAATATTTCAAGCAAAATCTTCAAATATCAGATGTTTATTTACCCACCCACATTCTGAGTACCTTTGATTAGAATCAAAGTGGGTACAAAACCAGCCATTTTATGATGATGTTTAAAAATTTGACATAGTAAATAAATTCACTACCACAGAATTTTAAATTTTTATCATCATGGAAATTCAACATCTTCCTGCCCTGACCCATTTTACTGGGGTTGGCACACCATTTCTTCTTCTATTCTCCTCTGTCAGATGTCACAGCATCATCTACTCTTTTTTCTTGCAAATTATCAAAGGTAAATTAATCATGTTTCTTATTCAACACATTTATGTGGTGTAAATGTGCTGAAATAATAAGGACAATTATGTTCTTTTTAAAATGTAGGTTATTCTATTATTTTAAACATTGCTCATAACCTATTTGACATGTCATGTTGTTTACATAATAAACTCACACCAATGTTTTTTTTTTCTTCTTTGGCAATGAGTTCTTTGACTACTCTGCCAGTGTCATGTGGCGGACACAGCAATGTTGTCTAAGTTTTATTGATTTGTAGATTTTGTTCCAAACATATTCCTATTTTTGTAGGTACTTATGAAATGATTGTGAAATATGATATTTAGGCTTACAAGCAGAAAAAATGGGGTCATGTAGGTAGCTACAAATAACAATAAACTGTCATATTCTCCTATTACAGACAAACAGGAACAGATTTCTTAGATAAAAGCACTTTAAAATTGCTTTTGTTTTAAAAAATTATTCAAGTGGGTTTATGAGTTTTAAATGAAATAAAAGCATACTTACTGTAAATATTCCTGATCTATACATTTCTAACACTTCGTTCAACACCATCAGCCCCCGCTCTTTGCCAAGGAAATTGTTCAGCACACAAACACCATATTGAGTCATATCTCTGATCACCCTATGACATATCTCATAACAAGAATCACTCGGATCCATATAGTAACTGTTAGGCATGTGGTTGAACGGTGCCCCGCTGCCCTTCAACGAGGCCTCAGGGTACTCTTTCACCCTCGTACCCTGCTCTGACCCATAGTTAGGCAGTACAGGCATCTTAGCTGTGTCAGTCCTGTTCACCGCCCGCAACACATTGGAGGTACTAGGGGTAGGGAAGTCCACTGTGCTCAACTGTTGCGCAGACTCGCGCAGCACCTCCTGCTCAGAGGAACCCTCGTATGTTATGGCACTACTTGTCGTTAGCTCCCGGTTTGTATACACTACACTAGATATCACACTGTTGTCATTATGTCCCGATGCTTTTGATACAACTTCCTCACTTTGTTTAACGTTTTCAGTCGATATTTCCGAACTATGTTTAATAACACTAACACTGTTCGAGCTACCCTCTCTGCCAGAATTTTTCACGTTTTTAGTTTTATTTTTTTTAGAACGTCTTTGATCACTACCTTCCTTCAAGGTATCCTTCGGACTTTCTTCTGTGGCTTTGGAAGTGGAGGGACCGTCTTTCACTTTCTTTGTGGCTTCTTCACTAACTGTTGAACATTCACCTGAATTACTTTTGGAACCCTGCTTCGGTAACTTAGGTGCACATTCACTTTTATGTCTCTTCCAATCTTGTCGTTGGTGTTCTGTATTACAATAATATACTGCTAGACAACGTCCACATCTCCGCTGAGTTTTCTCGTTGCAAACAGCGCAACAAGCAAGGCCGCCTTCTCGATTCATTCTAAATAATTTCTCCCAAGGGCCGGCCCCTACGAATTGTCAACTGAAAGAAATGTCATCGGCGACGTGACAGCTATGCGGATATCAAAATGGAAACTAATAATTCCAATAATTAATAATCTACATATTTTGACAACAAAGGTACTATTATTTTATTGTAAAAATAAGCGATGTTTACTAGATTTAATATATATTAAATTAATCATTTCTTTCATAATAGGAAAATGTGATGACTAATGATAAATATTAAGTCGGATTCACACATAAGGATTAGTCATAGACATAGAGAACGACCTTATTACATAAAATATGAAATTGATCACTCTGTAGTGTGTAGTGCTCGCTAAAAAGAGTGAATCTATTGTGAAACGAAAACTACTGTTTCATTTTTATCTAATTTTTTTTCTCACATTTTTCTGCCTGATCGACTCTTATGGTGAACGCACATTTAGCCGCACCGCAGTCTCCGCAGTCTGTTCTCTTACCGAATTCTTTGAATGGGGATGGCAACTCAAAGCTAATCGTAGATGGCGCTGCGATAGTTGGTCCCCACGTGTACCTTGTACAAAAAACAAACAAGATGATTTGTTATAAAAATTGAGTTTATTTAAAAAACAAATAATGGAAAATTATTCGTCCATGCAAGTACATATACTAAGAGAAGAATTAAGACGCCGCGGTGCATCTACAAGAGGAAAAAAGTGATTTAATTGAGTGGTAATACATTTGATTTTACCGTAATAAATCCACAATTACTTGTAGTTGAGGTTTAAATTTTTGAGTTTAGGTATGTTTTACCTGTCCTCTCCTATAACAAGAATATAATGCTGCTTCTGACTTTCTATTTTGATAAAATATCATAATGTTTTAAGTCAGTAATTTTAACCATTTTTTCTATTTAAATTCGAGAAATAACACAATATATTTAATTTCTTAACAACACAACTATTACAAAACTCGTTCCAGGTGATAATTCTTCCGCCAGACGAACCATTTCATGATTTATAGAGCGATGCAATACTGGTACTTTTTTTTTTTTTTTTTTTTTTAGGTGGTAAAATCATCAAATGAGTCCTCCCGCCCTGGGTGGGGCGGAAGGGACTGTCAGACTCTTACTGACTAAAATCCACCCGTGTTCCTTCCTATGCCCTTTATGTTCCGGGGTCACGGTAACCTGGGTTAAGAAAAAACTCGCGACCCCAGCAGGCATTTGGCGCGAAACACGACGCGCCACCGACCCGGGCTTGGTCCTTTGTCGGACGGCGAGCTACCCATCACTCACCGTCCGCAAGCCCGCTCCGCCGCTGTGCCCTCTGCTGATCAGAGGGACACGCGTTGGAGCATCCACACGACAGGCTATTTGCATACGGGCAAAGAGACCACTTGGGCACACAGTGCCCAAGGAAGAGTTTTTGCCCGCATCCCAGGGTGCACCGGCCCGAAAAACTGGTCTTCCCCCTGGACGTATCCGAGAGGGAACTCCAGTCCACGGGCGCACGTGGAGGTTTCCTGTCATAGCACCCCATGCAATACTGGTACTTAACCTCCAAAAGAAAAGTAGATAATAATTTGAAAAGTGTATTCGATTGTTTAGTTATGGTATAATCATAGAATTTCATTAATAAACTCAACTAACGGCCTGTCTTGGCTTCGCAAGGCTGGATATTTGTTTATTATATAGCTTTTCCTTAGTGATAATACAATTTTTTTTTGTTCTCCCAGCAGTCACAGCAGCTACCCATTATTTCCTGATAGTGTGAATAGTCGGAAATTTGTATGTTCTATCATTTTTACAGCTTATTACACAACATCGAGTCATTTTACATCAATAAATCGTTTTTTTCTGAAAATTCCTTTGATTTGACAGTTCTTTGGGGACCAAACTGTCATTTGTCACTTTGACACTTGCCTTCCCCATTTGCGATGCGGTGTGCGAGGGATCATAGAACTTCATACAAAGAATTGGGTAAGAGAACAGACTGCGGAGACTGCGGTGCGGCTAAATGTGCGTTCACCATAAGTCTGTTCCAAGGAGTTTGAAACTTTGAAATATAGGGACTGCTTGTTACATATAAACAGGGCCTTGTTTTCTTAGAAAGAGAGGCACACACGCAGGTTTCTATTTCCTTCCTTCTGTTGTTTTTTTATGGATAAAAATACTGACTTCGGAAATGATTAATTAAATGAAAAGAATTTAATTAAAGGAATAGTTTTACTTGGTCTCGGCTTTCTACTCAGAAGCTCAGAAATTCACCAATGTTACCGAGTCCGAGAGGTATCGTATAAGGTCATAAATAATTATGTAAATATTGGTATACTGAACTACGTCTATCACGCTTTACGTTCCTTTGCAGCCTGAAAGCTTCATCCTAAGACTACATCACAGACTGACTACATTAAGAACCAATCAGGAGTAGGCTAGGGCTTTTTAAGATAATGGCGAATATTTCAATGTACTTATGTATTCAATGTTAGCAAGTTTTTTTAAGTGCCCGTGGTGGGACCGCACCTCAATACGTCCAAATACGTCGGACGTAACTCGTCCGACGTATTTGGACGTATTGCGGCGCGGGATAAGATCATGAGACAAGGTGTTGAGGAACCAAATTCTGGTGTTATTTTTATAGTTTCAATTAGCATAAACCAGATTTTTTATCCGACTACGGCAAAGCCAAAAGGAGGGTTATGATTTTGACATTTATGTATGTATATATGTTTGTCTGTTCCCTCATAACTTCTAAACTGCTTATCATTACATGACAAATGAGGTGTCGTTAGAAGCGTCTCAATTGTTCGCCGGTTATAGGGTAGGTGACGTGTCACTAAATCCAACATGGCGCCCTCTAGGGGATGTAAAGCCGTAACCGAAAAAAAAAACTTTCGCACAGTATCGACATGGGTATCAAATTAAAGGGCTTGATGTGCACATTTGAAATATATATGCATTACATAGCTTTTACTACCTACTTTGCCTGTTTCTAACAGTATCAACATGGGTATCAAATGAAAAGGCTTAATGTATATGTATATGGCTTAATGTATATAAATTAAATACATTTGAAATTCACTCGCTACTTTGCTTTTATTATTATTATTATTTATAATACTTAACAAATAATTAATGATATAAAAAAAAAGAAAAAAATAGTGAAAATAGTGTAAATAAAAAATAAGTTAAAAATAACAAGAACAATATTAAACTAGCCGTGGTCGTGTGCCACTTAGCTAATAAAAATTGTGTGAAACAGCCGCTTATAATTTTCAGAGCGCGTTTTTTTCGTAGTCGGGTTTTAGTTATTTTTAACTTATTGTTATGAAACTGATTTTAGCTTTTGATTAGACCTATACCTATTAATTTGTTATCCTTTAACGACACGGTCCGCGCAATAGCTGAGCGATCGACTGCTGCTCAGCTTGTCGCAGGTTTGATCCCCGCACGGAACAAATATTTATTTATGATCTCCAAGTAGTTTTTTCGGGTCTAGGTGTTTGTGTAGTATATAAGTTTCTATGTTTGTAAACGCACCCACGATACAGGAAGGAATTTCTAGTGTGGGGCAACGTTTTCATAAAAAAATCTGTTATTTTCCTATTAATTTTAATTATTTTTAAATTAATGGGTATAAAAAAATTAAATTAAAAGTTTAAAAAACCCTCGACACAAAAACCTTTAAAAAGTACTAAATAATAAAAAAAACTCAATCTTAAAGTACCTAACTATGTATTAATAATTATTAAAAAAATACGTCACGTTGGGGGACCGGTCCAAATTATTTATTATCTACGTTTTTTTTCGGTCCCCCAACGTGACGTATTTTTTTTAATAATTATTAATACATAGTTAGGTACTTTAAGATTGAGTTTTTTTTATTATTTAGTACTTTTTAAAGGTTTTTGTGTCGGGGGTTTTTTAAATTTTTAATTTAATTTTTATTTGAAACTTTTTATAGGTACAAACTTAATTAAGTGATCAATATTCCCTTTCAGTTTGCTTTGATTTTAGACCCCACTCGAGTATATTTGCAAACCCTCGGCTACCCTTTCTCACTTTTACCCCCACAACTTTTAAACGGCTCAACCGATTTTCATCAAACATGTCTAAGAACACTCGCACGTAAATCACCTTTAATACAAAAAAAAACTAAATTGAAATCGCTTCATCCGTTCGGGCTCTACGGTGCCACAGACAGACAGACATGTCAAACTTATAACACCCCTCTTTTTCCGTCGGGGGTTAAAAAAAAACACTTTTTATAAAATTATTTATTTAATGAAATAATGTAATACATAATATGAATAAATTCTTTATTTATTACGAAATTTTGTCCAATGGGTGCTGGGATATTATGTGTTTTAACTTAATAAAAATAACAATTATGTGAAATTGAAAATACCTGTCAAATATGCTTATTTTTGGTTTATGAAAGGGTTACAATTAAACTTAAATAAATATTACGCTTATTTACAAATACTACAGGGGATTAAAATGATTTGTGATGGATGAATAAGGGATCATGAAAAAAAAACAGACTAGATTAGTTCTACGTTGAGCCACGTTCTTAATTCGTGTATATAATTTTACCGAGGTTTTATAGTTTAAAGCAGAAGTGTGTTGGACTATATGTTATTTAAGTGATGGAGAGCGAGACTCAACGAGAGGAACTAAAGAGTGCGTAAAGGCGCGCGTAGTATTAATTTACGCGCACCTCTACGCTTACTTAATAATAGTTTCTTACACTAATATAAAACATAACAAGATACTTGACTTCCGAATCTTAGAAATTATGACAGTACATTTTTTTTTGACATGTATATCATAGTTTCCTAGAATTGGAAGTTGCGATTCCTATTACTTTGCGGTAGTTACAATTTTCTTCATATTTTAATGCCATACTATTACGGCCACATGAACCTTATTCACATTGTAAGTACCGCATAGTGCACAGGACAACATATCAGAGATTCTTTCAGGAGAATACGACCATCACCCTATCAGTCTCTAATCATACTTACGTTCACTGTCGACATCTGATTGATGTCTTAATAACCCTTAACTCTGTACTTCCAATTCCATTTTACTTTAACTAACAACACGTCTCTACATTTTGCTACAAGCCCGAACACATGATTTTTGTGCCGTAGTACTAAGTTTATATAAAATTACAAATACAGAGGTAAGTTATGATTAATATAACTACGTTACTCAAAATTCTAGCCAATATTATTTTGGACCCTATAATTACTTTAATACCTGTACTATCATTACAATAGCTTCATTAACGAGTAACGTAGGCAAAACCATCCACTTTATTACAGTATTCAAGTAATACTATATGTAAATAACCACGTTTACACAGATATGACATGATAATTATACAAAACCAATTTTTCTATCTGATACTAGGATCAAAACTACAGTATTTAATAAAAACATGCGTCAAGAGATATAATTTATGTCAATAATTCTAGATATTCTTTAGAAATTTTGTAAATTGGGTAAGTTTATCATGTAAATAGAATTATAATATTTTAAGTCAATAACTAGCAGATAAATTCGTATGTGCTGTGAAAGTCTGATCCCGGCATTATAGTCATAATGTCAAATCATTGCCAATTTATTTCAGAGACAAAAGATTATTGTCTACGAAAGAAATCTGACGTTTGGCGACACCTTCAGTGACAATTTTTTTAGCGGGAAATTTGAGTTGTCATATCCATGTTCTACAGTAAAGTTTCAAAGCATTTTCTCTGTCTTTAGGTTTGGTTATACTCTTGTTTGGTCATCATTTAGTGGGGGGACAGGGGGCGGAGGAGCGTGTAGTACTCTCGCTAGTTCCGCTTTCTCGTCTGCGGAGAGGACATACACGGGAGGGGCTGCTGGGAGGAATCGTTCAGCTTTCTGCGGCTCCCGTTGTAACCTCGCGCGGTACAGCATCACGAGGACACATAGCACGCTGATAATGAAGGCTGAAGTAGCTGCTAGGACTATAAGTGCGGTGTGGTATGAAGTAGTTGCAGATACCTGGTAAAAAATAAATAAATTAGTTGAGTTTGGACAAGTTTTAGAGTAGTAAGTAAACTATGCGTTTGGTAGATAAAATAGCTATTACCATTGAAGTAGTTTAATAATATAGCTTGCTAAGATAATGTTAAAATAGACCGTAATTTATGAATTTAAAAATTGAATTGTGTGAGTATTTAATGTAAGCCATGTAGGCTTACAGTATCTATCTGTTTTTTCTAATTATATATAACGATATGTTCGCGTTTGACCACTATCTCGCCTGTTGATAAGCGATGCTGTGTTCGCCGGTGAAGCACGCTTGCCTTGAACTAATCTAGCAAATGAATATAATATAAACAAATATCTATGAACTTACAGTAGATTCGCTGAGTATCTCCCGCTGCTGCATCGCGGCTCTGTTGGGCGAGGCCAGTCGGTACTCGCTGCGGATGACATCGGCTCCTAGCACCACCTCATCACCCGACTTGTTGCCCGCTAATTTCTCTTGTTTCACCTGGGAAATTAAAAGATATGATTGAGAACTGAACTGACTCGCCCGCATCCAAGAATGGGCGCTTTCACATTATACGATAACAGTAACGTTGCGACACTGAAACATCGTCCTCTCTTGCTCTATTTCCCTAGAAATGTATGAAACTACCAATCCCGCTGATATTGTGTCATAACTAACAGTTAAATCTAATGTGAAAGCCTTCGGTGAAATAGCACCCGCGGTGCGTGTACACGGCGCATGTAGCTTGAGCATGTTGAGACACTTGCGCGGGTTACGTGCGCTGTGTACAAGAACCCTTACCTACGTGAGACTACGTCAGATACTCGGACCTTGAACGTGTTGTTAAGCGACGGGTTTTGTGGCTTCCTATTCTTACGACACGCGTTTGTTCACATCTTGCATAGGCGGAAAATTAGGTAATAATATTTGCCCTAGTTGTCAAATCGCCCAGACATTTTAGCACTCAACTTACTGCTCGGAATCACACGTAAGTGTGGCCACTGTTGGCGTATAACGTGGCCCTCGGCGTCGGCCATATTGTATGGGGCATTTTGTCAAATAGGGCGTATTGTCGAGTTTTCTATCTTGTAGGTTGTCACGGCAAATTACTATGGATCATCATCTGCCTAGCCTTTTCCCAACTATATTGGGGTCGGCTTCCAGTCGAACCATATATGCAGTAGATTTAAATGGAGCGACTGCCTATCGGACCTCCACAACCCAATAACTGGGAAATACGATACCCCATGGTAAGACTGGTTGTCAGACTTTTAGGGCAAATTGGTATGGATGTTGAAACATAAATTCATTGAACAGGTAGGTATTTGGGTTTTCTTGACTTACCAAGTTCTCAATATGGTAGACATAGTCAACGGCTCTCGAGCCAGTTAGAACAGCCCTCAGTTTCACAATATTCCTGTCCTTGGTCATAGCCACAGGTACTCGTGCACCTAGTGCTGCTAGTCTCGCAGCCAAGCCAGCCCGAGCTCGCTCAGCACCAGAATGCTCCACGTTCAAGAGTTCCAGCTCTAGGATAGCTGTCTCTATTTGTGTTTGTTCTGTAACGAAAACAGTGGGGTTTAGTTACCTAGTGTTTTAATTGTTTTTGGTATTTTGGACGATATCGATTTCAAGGTTTTTACATAAAATCAGTTGGTTCCGCTGCTGTCTTTCGTAGATTGTAGGTGAGAAAAATGTAAATTTAACGACTGGTACGAAATTAGCCATGTCCGACTGTTGCCCACTCTAAGAATTTAGGTATTTTTTCTGCTGTGGGGTCGTTTACAAACAGATTCCTACACTTGGAACAACTACATATTTAATGGGCCGTGCAAATAAATATTATTTTGTTCTCAGTTGGAATCGAACTTGCAACACGTACCGCAGCATCAAATCTCATAATGGCTGCGTCAAACGTGCTGTTATGAATGCAAGCTAGGCCGGTAATGATATGGTTAACAACAATGTGGTGAAGCCCGATGAGCCTCTTTTTAAAACAGATTATAGATAAGTCACTCGATTATTTTCGGCTTCTCAGTGAATCTCACCTATGCCTCTGCCTATGTTCAGCAGTGGAAGTCCTTCGGCTGATGATGAGTGAATCTCAAGAACAACACTCAGGCGTATACTCTTTTTATTCGGTCGACTTAATTTCTTCTACATACTTAACAGAAACTGCAGTTCCTCAACCAACTCACCACAAGGATCGGGTGCAGGTGCATCGGCGACGGTTCCCGCATGACTTCTCCTCTGTCCAGCTGCGTCCACGCACCAGCATCGTCCGCGGGAACATTGTCGAGGGGAGAATTCACCGTCTTCTAGACAACGAGGCCGAAGACCCTCACCACCTGAATTTATAAGGAACAAGCTTAGAAGATATTTGGGTGAGAGTATGTTTATCTGAGTACTCATTTGTTCATCATGATTAGCGTGTTGTGGATTCGAAAGCAGTGTCTAATCTATATATATAAAAGAACAGGGGTTTTTCTTTTGATTCGACTACAGCCGAAACCGCTAAACGCAGAAACTTGAATTTTGCACAGCATTTGCAGTCTACCATGTAGATTGGCAATAAGACAGGATTTTGCGAAAATCCTCCTCTAAGGGGGTGAAAAGGGGTGAAAACGTTTGTATGAAAAATCTTATTCCTTGGGTTTATAAACTTGAAAGTCAGTACGAATATGAGTATAAGTAAATAAAAAAGATGAACATTATTAGTTTCTTAAAACTACCCTCCATTGGTAATCTAGGGGTTGTTAAAGTTTGTATGAGAAAATTATAACGCGTGAGTTGATTAATGTGAAAATCAATATTTATATACAACTTTAGAAATAATTAAACACGTGTTTTTGGATTTTTCGAAAATCACCCCCCAAGTTGGTGAAAAGGGGTATTCAAGTTTTAAGGGGAGGATATTAAACCACTAAACGTAGAAACCTGAATTAAGGTTGATAGTTGCAGTTTATAATGTAAGTAAGCATTAAAAGGATTTTGCGAACATCTACCTCTAAGGGGGTGAAAAGGGGTAAAAACCTTTGTATGTAAAATCTTGTTCCTTGGGTTGATAAACTTGAAACTTGGTATGAATATGACTTTAAGTGAATGAAACAGATAGTCATTATTAGTTTTATAAAACTACCCTCCATTTTTGGGTTTTTCTAAAATCACCCCCTAAAATGGTGAAAAGGGGTATTTTACTGCTTGCTTCAATAAACTCAAAACTGGACATAAATTATACCTCAGTCGAATAAAGGATGCGTATTTATTTATATTTCAAAGGTAACCTAAAGCGGGGTGAAAATCGGAAAAACCGTTGTCTACTGCGATTGATTGTTTGTTTGTGTTGAATAGGCTCCGAAACTACTAGAGCATTTTTAGATATTCCAAAAGTATAAGGAGGGTGAGCAAGAATTAAATTCACTGAGCTCGAAGTTAGAAACACGCGCAGACGAAGTCGCGGGCAAAGTGCTAGTTACTGATAAAGTCATTCTGTGAAGGGTCAGGAGTATATGATAAGCAACTTTAAGCCATTCATTTTCAGCCTACAATGTTCCCATGGTTGGGACACATAATCCTAGTGCGGGTTGGTAGATGTCACATGTCACATGCGACATGCGAGTTTCCTCAAGATGTTTTCCTTCACCGTTTTGAGAGCAGTGGTGATGAAATAATGGTTTTCGATCCTACGACTTACCACTAATTGGCCGATAACACTGGGCCACCAATGTTGCTTTAAACCAGTATACCTCCGAAAATCATCGATATTGTCCTTTTCTTGAGCAATGCATGTTTTAATCCCTTACAGATTAAAACCCCTCGACGTAGCACCGAGATTAATAATAAGTATTTGTAAGTCTTGGTCCAACTCACCATTTTCAATTTCTTCCTGTATCATCTGACACTTGGTTCTAAACACGATTCTGTCCACATTAACTTCTAGATTCTTTTCCAATCTTCTGGTAGTGTCTGCAGCTTTGGGCTCTATGATCTCCGACACAACAACAGGTTCGTCTGTACTGGCCGTCTGTTCATATATTCTGTCTAGAGATTCATCTTCCCGAACTTCGGCCTCGAGTTCGAGATCATCTTCAAATTCGTCGTCGTCATTAAATTCGTCTACTCTGTATGCAGTCATTTGTCTGATCAGTTCTTCCAGTACTGGAAAAGAAGTAAAAAATACATCTAGGTTCCTTTAAGAAACATTGTAATAATTTAAAAATATCTTCCAAATGCCAATAAGGAACTGCAATTGTAAAATCGTAGTTCCTGTTTTATCAGGAGATCTTTTGCATTTGACTTGACATATTGAAAGAAAAAAACTAGCCTTATTTGTTCCACTCTGCCCAACTTGTTACAATATTGGGCCAAACCATATCAATTAACACTGTAACTCGGTTCTACTTATTAATAATCAATTCGTTTCTCAGTCCAGTAGTGGCATATTTCAGCTGGTCTAAGGACCGGATTCCTTAGACCAGCTGGACTATGCGACTACTGGACTGAGAAACGAATTTATAAGTGGAACCGAGTTAGAGTGTTAAGTGATATGGTTTGTCCCAATATTGTAACAAGTTGGCCTGAATCTAATTAATTACTTGCCTGAACATTCATTTACTACGATTTTGTCTATTGGAACCAAAGCTTACCTTCGTCGGCTCTAGCTCGTTCATCGAGTGGGTCTCTCTGCACCCACTTGCGCGCTTGTCTGAAGTTGCACGAAGGTTTAGCGCCGCGCACTAAGGAACCTTTCAGAGGTTCTCCGCGGGCGCTCACACACCAACATACGTCTGTGAATAGATTTATAGTTCTTTGATGAGATCTTGGATCAAGCAGGATAAATAGAAGAAGCGAATACGAAACTATTTTGATCATCACACCACTACATTTTTTTAGTCCATATCAGAGCATGGTAATAAGTTTTCCTATTGCCTATCTTAAGTATCTCCCTTATAGTGTTTCATACTCTTTTGAGGCCTCCTTCGAGTCCTTTCAAAAGTTATTATCCTGCGCTAACTGAAAGTTACTCGTGCCAGGTGAACACATAGGCAATGCCGTAACTGGCCTGTTATATGCGCCAAGTGAGGGCTTCCCTGGACTGGCCAATTGTGGTCCAGGTCTGGTCATTTCTGGGCCACAGCTTTCAGGGTCTACGCCCTGTGCTTTGGTACCGTTGGCCCGATTTTCGGCAGTGTAATAGGTTCATCTAATAATACTTGTGTTTCCACTCACCAATATGAGACATGCACTGCACGGGTTCCCAAGCTCCACTCGCATCACACTTGGGTATAAAGGTTCCTTTTCCATACTTCTGAGCTGCTGCTTCATTCTTCTCTTGTAGCCTCTCGCATGGACTCAATACTGTAGTCAGGAAGGAAAATTATGTTAATGATACATAAACCACTGTTGTTGATCCCAAAACATAACAGTAATATTTTGTAAATTCGAGGTCTTCAAGGCTACAAGCAGTCGGTATAGTCACAAACACTAATATGATAACAACAATAATTATTATTCTTTAGTATTGAAATTTTATTCTCTGATCTCAAAGGTCTACATATTATTATACGAAAGCGCTTTTGAACGTTGTTAGGCGTATATTGTCTATATTAGAGCTCGTGATAATTTATAGTTATACAGTAGGTATATATACCATTGATTCAACATTACTGAAGCATTTGATTTACATAATATAGGTACGCTTAAGCATATCCCGAGGTACTACACTTGGTCACTAACTCTTCTTACTACTTATCCTCAGACCCCCAAAATGCCAATGAATCTAACATGCTATTCTACGGGTTGTTGTAAGTTCGCCACAAAAATAATTCCCCACGAAAAAAAAGTACCTATGTAAATTTAGCCGTAGGCTTTTTATTTTTTTTTATCATTGTACATTTGACCCATTTTTTCAGCACGGGGATACCAGAACAATTAAATTATAAAATCTAGCAAAGTCCCGAAAAGGAGGAAACAATGGGGAACCTGAACAGAAAGTATCTACTAGGAGAACAGGATCAAAACTTTTTTCGATTGGAATATTTTTTGTGGCGAACTTACAACAACCTTATTATACCAGGATTTTAACACCCTGTTCCTTCAATCGCCCTTTGCATTCTAGAACTGGAACCCGAAGAACAGGGTGGGTTTTAGTCAGTACAAGTCTGACAGTCCCTTCTACCCCAACCCGACCGCTGAGGACTCATTTGATGAATTCCCAAAACAACCGACCCCCAAAACGCCAATGAAGCTAACATGCTATACTAACAGGCTGGCGATTATAACACCCTTCTCCTACAATCGTCCTCTGTGGTTAATGGCCCTCCTGAAACCCGAGGAACAGGGTGGATTTTAGCCAGCACAAGTCTGACAGTTCCTTCTACCCCACCCCGACCGACTCATTTGATGAGATCCCAAAACAACAGACCCCCAAAACGCCAATGAAGCTAAAATGCTATACTACCAGGCTGGCGACTTTAACACCCTGTTCTTTCAATCATCCTTTTGCGTTCTATAACCCTGATACTCAAAGAACAGGGTGGAGTTTAGTCAGTACAAGTCTGACAGTCCCTTCTACCCCACCCATAGTTGGGGACTCATTGATGAATTCCCAAAACAACAGACCCCCAAAACGCCAATGAAGCTAACATGCTATACTAACAGGCTGGCGACTATAACACCCTGCTCCTACAATCGCCCTTTGCGTTCTATGGCCCTGGAACGCCAGAAACTGGAAGATTTTTGTCAGTACAAGTATGACAGTCCCTTATAATCCCACCCATAGCTGAGTACTCATTTGATAAATTCCCAAAAGAATAAATAAATACTAGCATGCTATTAAATATATCGTGCATTACAATTTTGTGCAGTTAACACAGGTATATAACATTTATATACAAAAGAAATAACGACATGCCTTCCTCTTTCATTGTTTGGCTTGTTTTCCTCTTTTTAGTTTTCAATCTCGCAGCTTCTCCAGCCACTGTTTTGGGAGACAAAAACTTCTTAATAGAAGCAAAAGAAAAACCTCTTAGGACATGAGAAGGATTAGGTTATTTATGTACAGAATTCTTCTTATGATTAGATATTAACAACTATATGTATAGATCCTCAGGTTCTGAAAGTTTAGTACAGAGGCCGGCACGTAAGTTGGCAAGAGTCGTTAGATGCGCAGAAGTCATTTAGTAGATCTCTTTGGTGGTCATGCGGGTCGCGGGGTATGAGGTAGTGTCGATCCGAGCACGCGATTGGTGCGTCACTCGTCTTTGCCCCTCGCACCCAGAATACGCGCTCTCGCTTACACTTGCGTGCCGCTATATGCCACCAACACCATAATCTTGCCAACTTACGTGCCGGGTACTGTAAATCGCTGATTCCTCGAAAACAAAGCGATGTGATCTTGACGCGCGGTTGTTGGTGGATATTACCTACCTACAGACGACTGCACGTTAAGAAACCATTTTATATAGACAGCGTCTATAACTTGTAGTAGTAGTGAAGGTTTTCGTTGTTCAAGTGTTACCATCACCAGTACTAGTTGGTAGGTGTAGCCAGTGTAGGAAATCAGTAGAATTGCATATCATCGTGTGATGAGTACACAACTTTACAACAATGAGATTTTGGGAGCAGATTGCAAGATGGCTAACAAAACTGAGGGTATATTGTATTTACAATTCAAATGTGGACAAGTTGCAGTAGTTCCAGTGGGGAAAAGAGATAGAGCTATACAACTCGTTCCCTCACTGGAACTACCCTGGTTTTAAGACGGTAGGCCACCACGGTATTACAACGTCTTTAAACCAGGCTTATTCCTGCGAGTGAAAGTGACAGAGCTATACAAGTCGTCTAGCGCCATCTCGTTGACTAGGACGTTGTTATACTCCCCCAGGAGGCCTATGGTACAGGTTAGAAGCCAAACACCACAAGTCTAATAGGAAACTCACCAGGGCACACAGTATTACACTCTTCCTTAGTTCTGAAGTTGTTATGGTTTCCGGAGCACCCGTGGTATTTGAATCGTTCACATCGGTTGCGTGCGTGGTTGAAATGCCATCTTGTTACGTTCAGGACTTCGCCCTCTGTGCAACTACCCTCATCTTTGTTCTCGAAACATACGGTGCCTGGAGAGAAAAGAGTATAGTAATTATTGGTGAACTGCATTTATGTAATTCTTTTTTTACCCAACTGCGCCAGGAGGGTTATTATAATCGTACTTCTATGGGCGGGGCTAGAATGCGGTTTAGCGGGCACTAACGCCGTATAAGAGCCTATGTACACCACGTTTTTTAAACGCGCCGGTGCAGCGCGTTTGCCACAATACGTACGCAAGTCAGACGCAGCCTAAAGCAAACTGCTCTGATGAGAACGCGCCGTCGACGCGCGTTTCTAAAACGCGCTGCACGGCCCTTTTAAAAAAGTGGGTGTGTATAGGCTCTTATATGGTACTTTTTCCAACCAACATTTCATATAATACAAAATGATAGAAATACCTATTGTTGTAGACATACATTTTTTAATACACTTACGTGGCTTTGGACAGCAAACCGATGGAGTAGAATCATGAGGAGCAAACCGGCAGGCGTGGGTCGAAGGACAGGCGGCCGCACTGGGGCCACACACCAGCGGACCGGAGTTGTCCGGGGCACGCAGGGGCTCCACACCGGCCGGACACTGGGGGGCGGGGGAGCAGCGGGCCAGGGGGGGACATGAGTTACCCTGGAAACAAAGCAAATATAGGTGATGTTCCGGACAATATGCAAATAATTTGAGATTGTACTCGGCAGAAATCGCAAGTCCAACTACTTCACGTGCTCAGTTTACGTTTAAAAGTTATAACCTGTCACTTTCTGACTGCATCAGTGTGCCACGCCAGACAGAGGTCAGTTAAAAAATTAAAATGGTACATACAAAA
Source organism: Agrotis segetum (assembly GCA_036375495.1). Lineage (NCBI taxonomy): Eukaryota > Metazoa > Arthropoda > Insecta > Lepidoptera > Noctuidae > Agrotis > Agrotis segetum. The sequence continues at coordinate 45,132 of JAQSVV010000118.1, forward strand.
TTAAATTTTAATTACATTTTTAGCAGCCTTCTTGTAAAGGTCCAATTGAGAAAGTTGGAGTTTATCTCTCAGTCAAAATAGCTGAAACTTTTCGTAATACAAGACTAGCGGGTACAGTAAAATAAACAAGCATAACGTATTTGATAAGCAAATTAGTAATAGACAGCTTAGAAACCCACCTCGCACTCCAAAGGCACAAGTTCGCAAGTCTCATCAGGTCTACACTTGGCATCGACACAGGGATCCTTGCAGTTACAAGTGGGACATCCCTTGTCATCCAGTTCCCACCCGTGGGAACACACCAGATCTTCTTGACAGCTCGGCGTGGGGCAGCTGATGGGAGCCTCGCAGTTCGGTGTGGAATTCGTTACTCGGGTTCCGAGGATCTGGAAAAGAAGGTTTTATGGAGGTCATTTTTAAGTTTTTTTGGAGACGTTGTGTTGGATTTACATTTTGCCAACTTCTGATAGTTCATCTCAATGCTGCTATCCTGAATGGTTCCCTGGTGACCATGAACTCTTAAAGCGTGAGTCTTTAGCCTGTGGAAAAGAGATGGCGCTAGGCGACTTGTATAGCTCTGTCCCTTTCCCACAGCTAAAATTGGATCGCGTTTAGAGCTCGTGGTAAGGCCCCTGGTTAAGACTGTTTGGTTGTATTGAAGAGTTGGTTGGTTGTATTGCCTATTTGCAAAGGCCTTTCTGCAGTAGGAAAGTTAACTAAGCTCTATTGGCACCGGGCACGCCGCAATCGCGGCGGTAAGACCCCTCTTTGAGGAGTGTCTGGATAGGACGTCGTCCTGACCTATCGCGTGCAGGTCCTCGCCACTCGCGCACCCCTCTCTCTTACCTCAGTAATGCATTGTTGGTTAAAAAAAGTAGCAGCCAGTGACCACAAGTGTCGACCACCGGCCACAAATGGCTGTCACACTCTTCAGCTTCTCGATGCGGCGTTTGATGGTTGTGGCCAGTGGCCCGTGTGCGGCGACACTAATGGCAGTTACTTCAATCAACAAGTAGATATACAATACGTACCTCATTGCCAGCAGTATCCACACACCAGCAAGCTTTGTCCTTGCCCCTGCACTGCACGGTCTCGTATGCTCCGTCCTCCTTACACTTGGGGACCCACGTCCACGCTGGTGGGCTACCGCTCTCAGCTGCTGTGTGGAGAGCTAATGCCCTGTTGGAGAAAGAAGAGTGTGGAGAATTTGATCGAGAGTGAAAGTGGCGCTTATATAGTGAACTCTAATATATTAGAGAAAAAATTGCGTTAAAATTAGAACACCTAAAATCTTCGATCCTGCGTTTGCGAAAAACTACAGGGAGTGTATTCCAACGTCTTAAAACCAGGCTTGTTCCGGCAAGTGAAAGTGACAGAGCTATTCAAGTCGTCTAGCGCCATCTCGTTCACTCACTGGACAAGCCCGGTTTTAAGACTTTGTAATACCCCTTCTGATCGCAAATTTCGAAAGCTGTATGCAATGTGACTGACACTCGATTTCGATAGACATCAGATCCAGAAGAATGCAAGGATCATCTTTTTTATTAATCGATGATTTTTTGTTTGAAAAACAGTTTCGGGACATGCACTTAGTTCTAGACAAGCGTGTTTCCACGGTTACCATCAGCGATCAAACGAGAGCCTGTCATACTCGTAGTCGTAGATAAAATAAAGAAAAGACTATTTCTGAGAATTCGAGTAGTCTTTTTATTCCTACCAGGAGTTGGGATCTGAAATACCAGAACGTTTGTCGTTAAAGTGAGTCAGAAAAGTTCATTATATCTACCTTCTCTGCTGACAAGCAGTTTGATGAACTGCCTTAGTGCAAGCCGTACCACAGCCGGTGGCACAGCATCGTTCAGTAGGTCCGCACTCCGCGTCCGTTCGACACGACCACTCACACGCTCCATTTGAAGGCACTAGGTAAGGACATTGTCCTGGTTTCTTTGGAAGACCTGGAAAAAATGAAGGTTATAAGTTACAAGTTGTTGTCAGCGGCTTCACCCGCTAGGTACAATTTGAAGATTCTCCCACGGGAATATAAAATCGGGATTGAAACTCTCCTATGTGTTAATCCAGGTTATAAACTATCTGTGTACCATATTTCATCCAAATCCGTTCAGAGGTTTTTGCGAGAAAGAGCAACAAACATCCATCCAAACAAACTTTCAGGTTTCTAATATTGTAGTTGTAGCGTCATGAATTCAACAATGCAGTTCAGTGCTGGACATAGGCCTGTCCCAAGGAGCGCTACAGCGCACGATCTCCCGCTTCCCTCCAGCCTCTGCCAGCTACCTTCTTCAGGTCTTTGGGCAGTCTTGCTTGGGGACATCCCACACTAAGTCGTACTACGTAGACGACTTGTATAGCTCTGTTTCTTTCACTTTACTGGAACTGCTCTGGCTTTAAGACGTCATGTTAGTATCCCTGGGGGGGGGGGGGGGTATTACAACGTCTTAAAACAAGGCTTGTTTCAGTGAGTGAACGTGATGGCGCTAGACGACTTGTATAGCTCTGTCACTTTCACTCGCCAGAATAAGTCTGGTTTTAAGACGTTGTAATATCCCTGATGATGATACTCACAGGCAGGCACAGGTGGACAGTAATCAGCATCACAAGCAACATCCACAGTAGCACAGGCCCGCCCCGCCGGGCACGTGACCCCGGCGCACGGGTCCCGACAGCGGCACGTGGGGCAGCGGCCCGCGCCCAGCTCGAAGCCGTAGTCGCAGCCCATGCGACAGGTCAGCTCCAGGCAGGTCAGGTTGGAGCGGACTCTGAGGAGGTGAAGGCTAGGTGAATTAATAGTTCATAGGTTTCGAGAAGTCACTGGCTCTATAAGGTGGAAAATGGAAGAGAATTTCTACAAAACTATTCACCAGTTCATTTAAAAAAATATGAAAGAGACATGATATGAAAAAGACTTTGTTGAAAGTTAAAGTACCTATGATTAAAGATTAAAAAAAGAAACAATTATTCGGACCTTGATTTTTCGACAGGTAAAGTGACGTTGAAAATATCACGATTGATTTGGTCAGAAAACGTCATGCTTCATGAGATTCAATGATCTTTTTTTCCAAACTAAATAGTGAAGCGTCAATGTATGAAAAAAAGTTATCTAATCAATTTTCAATAGTTCCGTTTTTTTTAATTGATCAGTGTTTAGCACCTGCCGAGGTTAGTCTGTGGATGGGTGACCGTCTGTTATAGCAAGTTCCTCTATGCCTCGCAAAGCACGTAACACCGTTGGTCCCGGCTGTCATTTGTAGATCTTTGACAGTCGTTACTGTTAGTCAGGGGCTCTAAAGTCTGACAACCATTCTTACCATGGGGTATCGTATTACCCAGCTACTGGGTTCTGGAGGTCTGAAAGGCAGTCGCTCCATGTAAAATACTGATATTCAGCTGCATCTAGTTCGACTGGAAGCCGACATCAATATAGTTGGGAAAGGCTACAAAATATTATTTTAACTGACTTTTACCAATTAATGTGATAGTGAATTGTCCAGCGTACTAAATGACATTTTGTCCAGTTTAACTAAACAACTTACTGTTCACAATCCACAGCGGAAGCATTCTTGGTGCTTGTATCCGGTATCTCAGTTCCAAAGGAGTCCACACACCAGCACCGTCCGTTGGCACACTGCTGTGAGGTGAAGGATCCGTCAGACTGGCAGGTCGGCGCCGGCAGGGCCAGCTTCATGCCGTCCACCGTGCCTTCCATCTTCTCATCGAAGTCCCGAAGGTATTCGCACACTTAGGGTAGAAAAATGTGGGAATTTAGAATAGACCTTATAGTTATCTACACTAATTCTATAATTAGCAGATTGTCTATGCACGAGAGACTTCAAGTAGACTTCACGTCCACACAGAACGAGGCATTTGCCGCGCGAAGCAGCTCGGATCGTGTAGACGGCCTATGTGGACGCATCGGCTGTTGCAAGTCCACACTAACCGACTCACTTGACTAACCTGCTTGCTCTGTGTGGACGCGCCTACTAACGAATAGTAAAACTTTACTGTGGAAAGAATAATCGACTGCGATTCAGAACATCTAATCGTATAACCGAGTCCTAATCAACCGAGCCGATAATAATCAGTCAACCGAGCAATATAAAGGGACTTTCAACACTATGAGTAATGGTGATCTTGAAAAAGTGTTGATAAAATTGAGCATTCACTTTGTAATTAGCAAAAACAAACGAGACCGTCTTAGCGAGCATTCTAAGGGTGCGTCCACATCTGGCGAATATGCCGCGAATGTGCAACTCGCGAGCCGTTTGCGACCTGCCCGCGAGCCGCGCGCGCGCATTCTCGGCAATGAGAATGAGAATTTAGTATGCCAAAAGGCGGGCGCGCGGCACGCGATCTGCACGCGTGCAGCTTGCAAACGGCGCGCGAGCTGCGCATTTGCGGCGCATTCGCCAGATGTGGACGCACCCTAACGAACGTTCTGGGGAGCTTTTGCCGAATTTGATGATATAATTAAAGTCAGACATCGTCATGAAGAAAAATTTAGTGACGACCATCGACTAGAGCGTTTCGGTTCAGTTCGACAAAAATAAGAACGGCGATTGCTTGATGTTCTGTTACAAGTGAATGTTCAAGTCTATCAGCTACCAAAGGCTAAAACAATGTCCAATTTTAAATGATTAAGATAATCTGCCCTTTCTAAACGCGATCCACAATGTTTCGGGAATATCACACACCTCACCTTTGGAATCACTTGACATACCAGCTTAATCAAAACTTACTCGTGGGAGTATCATCAACTCGATCAGTCTGTAGCTTCATCTTAGCTGGGTCCACACACACAGGCCCACAGTTGGCAGTGGAACAGCACACCATGTCGCTGTCGCATTCACCTTCAGGGCATGCCATCGTGGAGTTGAGGCCGCATACTGCTTCAGCTTCAATGCCACAGGACTCGAAGGTTATCTAAAGAAGAATAAAATGGGGGTGTTTAAAATATACTCTTGAGAAGTGCATTGTTGGTAAACTATTTATCAGGGGTCTTATTTCGAGGAAAAAAGTAAAAGTATAGTGAACTTACTAAAGCTGACTTCTCTGAATATTCTTTGCAATGGATGATGGAAAGAAAGCCATCGCTAATAGCGGTACGTTTTCGCAACAGATACATTTTTGGTATCTATGCACTCTTGGTTACTGCATGGCTCTCATTCTCACACAAAATTAGTATTTCCATCGTCTACTTAAAGCAGTATCTGTATTTAGCGATTTTATAATATAGATCAAAAATAAGACATTTCAGAACGCCTCGAGCAGCTGCCTGACGAAAATGCGGGATTATCTTAAAAGGGCACTAAAAGGGCAAAAGACAACCGATAGTTTCCACCCTCAAAATCAGTAGAACCCTTCTTTAGACCTTGGAACTTGGAACCTACTTAAAAGAGCAAAGGTCAACTGAAGTTCTTTAGTCAGGTTTGTCAGTCCCTTCCGCTCCGACGAGTCGCTCTACTCAGCGAGAAGACACGATGATTTTCCACCCTAAAAAACTCTAGAACCATATCGTCTTTACCGTCGAACCTACCTCCATAACATCAGTCTCAGTAGCATTATCAACATAGTGCGGGTCAGGACAGCAGACGGCCGTGCCACTCCTCCTAGACCTGGTACACGAGTGGTTGTCGGGACAGTCTGCATCAGCTCCACAAGTCTCAGGGGCTCCGTCGGCATCTGAAGCTGGGGCTCCGGTCTCGCAAGGGTTCTCGTAGGCTACTTTTGGACGACCTAGGGTTGAAGAAGAGGTTTTATGGACAAGTAAAGAAATAGGTGAAGATTGCATTCAATGTGGTTTTGCAAGCCCTCCAAAAATGCATTTGCAAAGGCCTTCAAGTCTCAAAGTAGCAGTTCTTAATCAACTGTTGAGACGAAGTTTGTCAGAGAAACTCCTACTTGCATAAGTTGCAGGAATATCATACGCCTTTACTTCTGTTTTTATACCTTCTAAATGTCGTCGTCTGATTTTTATGTATCTTTGGCAATATCTAACGGATTGTGATTATTCTTTGTTTGTTTTTCTATATCTGTTTAGCCACTTAATAAAATGTTACTCACAAACAGGGTATCCCGTACAAAGATCACCAGAGCACTGAGAATCTCTAACCCTGATGCATTCTTCGCCATCAGGACAAGGGAAACCAGCACAAGGGTCATCACATTCACACGTAGGACATCCATCAGCTCCGGTCTTATATCCGTATTCACAGACGGCTGCACATAGAGCTCTTGCACAGGAACCCAGGCTTCTGGCACCACTTCGAGCTGGTAGCGGGGTTGAGGAGCATTGGACTGACGATGAGGGGCCCATTGAGCCTCGAAGTTTGTTGCCTTCCGAGTCTACGCACCTGATGGAGAAAACTGGTTGTCAGTTGACGTAAAGAGAATTATGAAGATTGTGCAGCGGTTTGGCAAGTTATTGGATTGACTAGTGAAGTAAAGGATTTTTGATGGATTCTTCATATGCGTGGCATCGACTACTAAGAGGAACGTATTTTCCAAAGTTAGAATTCAGGTGCATCATATTGTGGTGGATCGCTAAAACCACTCTGAATTTAGTTTTTTTATGGCTGGCAAGTTTGGCAACAAGTTTTCAAAATCCATATTTACGTCAATTCACTTTTTAATAATTGAACTAATATTATGGTACTGACCAACAAACCAATCCATTCCTGGAGCACTGCCTAGATATAAAGGATCCATCTGCGGCGCACTGCGGCACATATCCTCTACCCTCTTTTTCACTCACAACCAGCAGTTCAGCCAACATCTTCTGCTGTGTACACATCGTCACATTATGGGGAAGAATGCAATGTTTCCCACATTCCCCTCCGTCACAGCACTTCTGCATTGACGGACATTCCAGGTCATGGGCACAGGGGGTTCCACATTCCTCGGCTGTGGTGTGAGCAGGACATGTTCCAGCTTTTTGGAGTTCTAGGATGCTGGACAGCATACGCCGTAGTCATTTCCTGAAGAGCATAAGGATGGTAAAAAATTTGGCCTTGTTAAAGGACTTACAACATTTTTCTAGGTACCAAAGATCGAATGAAGGATACAAGAATTATCGTTCTGGAAGAGTATGTTCAGCAGTGGACGTCTTCCGACTGATGATGAAGACAAAGGTCGTAGTAATATCATAGCTGCGTAGCTTAATTTTCAAGCCCAAAAAGCCAAAAAGTAGGGTAGCATTGTCTTTAGAAAGACGGTGGAAGATATCAAAAGTCGGAAATATCTTAGTGTAAGAAGATACTTTTAATAATTTAACCAACCTGATTCAACAAGGCACCTATACAACGGTGGACAGTTCGGCTTTCCAGGGTCTGTTCCACACAAGAACGGCCTGCTGGTCTCAGATATTAGAAGTGGCTCTCCTACTGGGCAGATGTTCATAAGACTGCGTCCACGTTTGCCTGCAAATGTAAAGGTTACGGTAAGTAAAATTATTGCGTAACTGACGAAGTCAGATTATGAATGGTATTTAATTGCACTTGTATTTTCTAATGGGTTGTACAGATGTCTGTCAGTAGTATAATATGCCAAGAAGAGTACCTGCACCGCCAATGGGGTAGTTTCAACGACATGATATTGGCAGTTTCATTCATTTTTATGGACGATGGGCGAAAACGGACGATATTTCAGTGTTATGTCGTGACTGCTATCGTCTAATGCCCATCACGACAAAAAATTGAGATTCAGGAAAATTCCTTAGTAACGGAGAAGAGCAATAACACTTTGTTAAACCATGAAGTGAATCCCGGACTTCCGATCCATCCCGAAGTAATGCCTGCTAACACAAAACCAGTGCAACAGTCAAGTGGTAAAAGTGAAGGTAGCTCCACAAACGCTTTGGAGGATAAAGAAGTCATACTATGAAGGTTAAACTTGCTCAGCCGTAACAAAGATTAGACTATCGGACGTAGGTAATGCGTGCAATATGAAGTGTGTTATGTTTCATCGACTGTTTTGCATATTATTGTTTGAATAACAAGCATCCTTGTTGTGTAAATAAGCTGTGATATCCGGCTGAGATTTTATGCAGTCACGTTTATTTGCGATTTATGTGCACCATTAAGATCACAATAACAAAACAAAGAAAATACAGTACTTTATGGCAATATTTTTACCATGTACGGAGGTTGTTTTTGGCAATTTCGTAAACTGAAACACCTCAAACTGAAGAGTTTATCCATTTTCTTACCATGTAGCTACCTACTTAAAAGTAGGTATTTACTGACAAGACAGTTGTGCCACCCTGGTTGATATTGGACACAATGAGCTTGACTTCTAAGCATATAAGGAGTTCGGTTTCGGTTGATACTAACTACTTAGCTCCTATTTCATTGGCCAATATTAGGTATATCAAACAATGACTGGCGAAATGTGAGTGTGTTTATTTTACACCTCTTGCCTAACCCCCTTTTTCTAGGTGGTAACATCATCAAATGAGCCTTACTGTCCTCGGTGAAGCGGAGCAGACTGTATAAGACTAGCACTGACTCAAATCCATCGTGTTCCTTTAATACGTTTTACGTTTAAGTCAAGGTTTCCCGTTTGGACATTTCGTGAACTCAACAGGCTCTTGCCGAATTATTTGGGGAAAACAGTCATATGATTTCATACATTATACTTAGTTCAAATAATACTTACAAGTAGGTATAGGTGGACAAGGCGGCTTCAAGCACGGTGCCTCCTCCAACTGACAGGATAGCTGTCCAGGACATGTGACAGAGGAGCAAGGGTCTCGGCACTTGCAGAGAGGACAGCCTTTCTGGTCCAGCTCGAAACCTAGCGGACATAACATCCTGCAGGTGTGTGCGGCGCAGGGAGCCACTCGGGTGCAGTTGACTAGGGCTGCAGCTGGTGCTCTGGTTCCTGGTAACTGGAAATTGAATAAGGTATTGTAAGGTTGGTTATTTAAGGAAAGTTTCTGGGTTTGCTTCACTTGTACGATGCATTTAGGTAGCATTGCGCTTAGGCTTAATACTGAACTATTTGAATGAGGGCTCAGAAAAATAGTATGCGTTTAAGCCCGTACTGTATTGTTTTTTCTAGTTCACGGATTCATTGATGACAAAACGAAACCAATTTATTTTGCTAAAACAAATTATTGTTTCTTAGAACACGTAGGTACTAGAAACTAAATAAAGTTACTAAGTTAATGAAAAACAACACTACAATTCGCAGATTGAAATTCGCAGAATTGAATACCCCAAGAAAAACTTTAAATTGCAAATTCTACTTTACTTCACTAAGTAAAGTAGAATGCTACGCGGTTGGCATACCGAGCATGCCAAAAACAAACACAACTATAGCGGATTAAAAAATGGCCCTGTGGCGACAGATCGCAACGTTAAAGTACAGACAAGACAGAAGACACGTAAGACGAGGACGCGTCGCGAATAGACTCTTTTGTATGTTTTGCATAGCGACGCGACGCTTCTATACATTTTTATGAAAGGGATGCTGATGTCCCTTTCATTCAAATTTATAGAAGCATCCTCGTCTTACGTCTCTTTTGTTTGACCTGCGCGTAAAGAGACAAAAATGCCAGATCTGTAACTGCTTTCACATTTTCTCTGATTCTCACCTCAAATCCAGCAGCATCAACACACCAGCACGTGCTGACGATCTCGTTGTCGCACTGGATCTCCTCAAACTCTCCATCAGTGAACCTGCAGCGAGGGGTCCTCATTGCAGGCAGCATTCCTCGACCACCGCGGCTGTTGTCCGCGGCTAACGCACGAGATATCCGTTCAGTAGAGAGCTTCACGTTCTCACAACCTGGTGGAAGAATTTAAGACGTCGTAAGAGAGTAGAATCTCTTCTATCTTCTTCTATAATCTTTCTATCTATATATCTATCTACTCGTATAATATAAAAATGGATCGCAAAATGTGTTGCTAAGCTCATAACTCGAAAACGACTCGACCCATTCGGCTACTTCTTTTTTTGTTGTGTTTGTAAACATCAACGACAGGTTTTAGAAGACGAAAATCATCATGTCCACCCGTGCGAAGCTGGGACGGGACTAGTATATTATATTTTTCGTGGGTCCTGGCCTATGTGAGGAGTGAAAGGAATTGTCAGACTTGATAGACTAATTAAAGCAACTTGTTTTTGCAGTTACCCTTTCCATTCCTGGGCCACAGTAACTTTTTAAGACAGTGCCGCGTCTCCAGTAGAATAATTACGTAGGTACATAGGGATTACTAATTTTGATTAACATTGCAAGAATTTGTTTGATCCGGGTATAGTATATTATTGATAGTGTAGATAGCTGACAGTTTTATAAAGAATGATTGTGTATGAATTTATAGAAAGACATTCAAAAAATGTTTTAGATATCAATTGTGTAGAAAATGATTTGACTTGAAATTGGTAGGATCGTCTTCAAAATAGTTGATGGAAGACGTTTGTGTAAAACGATACGAAGACATGCAGCGTTTACCGTTCTAAATAAATCATCATCATCATCAGCCGGAAGACGTCCACTGCTGAACATAGGCCTCCCCCTTAGACCGCCACGCCGAACGACAATCCGCCACTTGCATCCATCGGTTGCCCGCGACCCTCTAAATAAATAAATTAAGGTAACAAGGATTATAACTCGTAATTATACCCGGAACTTGTAGTTTCCTATGTCGGTTGTGAACTTATGACCCTTTCCTAAACTTCGCATGTAAACAGAGAAACTTTGTATCCCACAAGAGGTTGTATTAATTGTTAAGAGTACTCGTATTACGGTTACTTTGAATTATATATCGCTTGCAAGTTTAATGTATCTTTGAATTTGATGTCCGCCCAAAATTGGGTTCAGGCGGTCCGCATTCCACTTTCCACAGATTCTTCGATTTACCCGGTGTATTTTGCGAACACTTTCAAACCTGCACCTGACATAATTAACACTACAAAAACTAGCTAAGGTTAAAAAAAAAAAATTAAAAACAAGTTTCATTATTGCTAATAAGAGAACTACTATTTAAAATCAAAGTATTCCGGACGGTTTCATTAAAAAGTTCCTATGGTCACCGTATAGCTCCATCATTAGACCAGCTCCGTACCCTCATATAATTTCGATATAATATACTCGAAATAACTACATTATACTTATGTATGTGCAAACTAGGAACGCTCAAATCATTAAAAAAAAATCTCATCTCAAAGCTCAAATTCGCTCGGTGTTTCTCTGCGTGATCGAATACGAAATGAGGAGATCCGTAGACGAACTATATACACCGATATAGCCCACCGGATTAGCAAGCTGAAGTGGCAATGGGCAGGCCATATTGCTCGCAGAGCAGATGGCCGATGGGGTCGAAACGTACTAGAGTGGAGAACACGAACTAGCAAGCAGCGTAGGACGTCCACCAACAAGGTGATTTAGACTTCGAGCGAAGAAGTCTTGGATTTAACGGATTTAACGTCATCTAATAAGAAAGAGTAAACTAGATAATAGTTACCAGTAAAAAGCGGGTCTACACAGGCTCTCCCACACGTCGTGGAGCAGCATATCTTCTCCCCGCACTCATCATCAGTGGAGCACGGAGTCGCACGCGCAGGACACGCACTTTCGCCCGCCGGACACCTTCCTCGGAGCTCCGCGTTTGCTGCAAAATATGGAAGAAGTGTTGGTAAAACTTGGATGTGGCTTTTGGAATGCGTGGCCGTGGCCTCTCAACGTGAAGAAATCCTCGGAATAGTGAGGTCGCTCCGCGAAGCCTGTGAAGCTCCCAGGAGGCTTCTGTGCTTTTGGGCGGAGCTAGGCTGGCTCTATTAGCCAGAATCCCCACGCACAACGGACCGAATGGGAGTCTAAGTGCGGAAAAGGGAGTCCCATCATTATCATCATCATCATCAACCTGGATGTGGCTGGTACAAGCATTGGGGAGTTTAGAGGGATATACATAGGTTAAATGCTGTTTGTTTGTCATGAAATTACCTTTATGGTAAGCGTCCACAGGTCCGCATCGTACGTATCGGACGCATCGCATCAAACGGATTTCTGTGTCGGCAGCGATCGGATTGCCGACGCGATTATCAGCAATCGGATTGCTGATGCCACCTGATGTCCACCGGTCAGCATTCCGTATGACGTCATCGGTACGCATCGCATGTAGGCATTACCGATGATCCGTCCGTACGATGCGGATCAGTGGACGCAGTTGTATGAGTTTTCATGCAAGGCAAACTAAAATCCGATACGTATGATACGTCCGATACGTGCGATGCGGACCTGTGGACGCTTACCTTTATTCAGGAGATCTGACGATCGGCCTTACCAAAAGGTATCTTCGTTAACCTTATTGGTTGTGGAGATCAGATTTTAGGCAGTTGCGTTACATGTAAAAAACTTTCGAAGTATCAAGGGATCTAAACAGTTTGATAAAAAACCTGGCGTAAAACCCATTCGCCTTTTCCTGGACTCTATTAGGGTTTAAAAGCTGATTTAACCAAAGTTTTATTTGTGCAATTAAAATATCGGACGTCAAACAAATTTTGAACAAAAAGTTGTAGTTTGGTGGAATTCTCCCTTACCTACTTCTTTATAAATGCAGGTACCTATAGTTATTGTATTAGATTTCAGTAATCTAGGGCAAAATATTGGCGCAACTTAACCGATAAGGATCGACTGCTATTACGGCTCGATAGTTAAGTGAGTGTGAAGAAAATGCTTGATATGCACCTGATAGCTTTAATTAACGAAGCCAATTAATTAGTGCAGTAACTGGTTTTTTATAGACGCTAAAATTGTAGCATGATGATCTTTACTGCTATTCAACTGTTATTTTTATGATAGCATATACAGTCACGATGATTTTAATCAATTGTTTGATTCAGTAACCACAGAAAGTCTGACAAGTAGTCAAGTATAGAATTACACCCAGTTACTGGGTCAGAAATGCAGTCGCTCCATGTAAAAAAAACTGTATCCGGTTCGACTGAAAGCCGACCCCAACACGGTTGAGAAAAATCTGATGAGTTTGATGCAATCAATTTCTTTCTGACTCTCTTAATAGTAGATCTTCATTAGACTTTCGACATGGGATTTTGGAAGTTAAATTAATGTAAAAGGGTGTATAATACCTTGCTGCAGCAACAGTGCGCAGACGCAGAGCAGCGCCGCCCTCACCGCCACCGACATCGCTGCATCACACACGCGAACACTGCAAAGAAAAGAAAATGTATTTTATATTAGTTCATTGCGTTGGACTTGAAGTTAATTAAAGCTGGGGTTGGTCAGTGACTGCTAGTATTCCGAGTAGGAGTTTTATTTTATTTACTTTAAGCTCGTGTTTCACAACCTCGATGTGACCGATTGTGAAGCACGCTTGCATAGAATTAACATTTATTTCAATTAAAGAGACCATGATGAGACTAGAAGTGGAGACTCGCGAAGATGGTCAAGCTGATCAAGGTTGGTTAAGTTAAAATCTCTGTACATTCTGTCCGACGCGGGAATCGAATCACGAACCTCTGCCTCAAAAGTTGCGCTTGCGACCAGCATACCAAAGAGGCGATAGATGTTTTTTTTAAGCAATAGCAATCCTAGACCCATAGACCAGTAGGTCTATTTACAGGTATACCTACTGATGATTAATGCAGACGTGCCTGTATGTGTAGTTGTTCAAGATTAGCTTTAATAAGATGACGAATCGAAATGTTTTAGTTTTATTGTGTCCCCAATTCTCCATGGATGTTTTCCTCATGGTCAAAATTGTGACAACAGTCAACATATCATCAGGTACACATATGAATACAATATATCATTGTCAAGAAGATTTCTTTAACTGATCACGTATATGCATGCAAGGGAGGTCTTCATATCGTTGTTTTTTAGTTACTCTTACAACTGAGTCATACAAATCGTTCGTCGGCTTCAAACATGGATGTTGGCCTTGCGATTGATTGTATTCGGTACCATTGTTAAATGTTAATTAGATAGCTGTTTTATGTTTGAATATACGTTACACATCGCTAGTGGACACAATGTTTTAAATAATAATATTATTATGGTACTCGTAGTTGATGGTGTAGTAGTGCATGGGGAATGCGAAGAAGAAATTTATTGAAATTATCATAAAATTTATTGAAATTATCATAAAACTTATTGAAATTATCATAAAACTTATTGAAATTATCATAAATCTTATTGAAATTGTCATAAAACTTATTGAAATTATCATAAATCTTATTGAAATTATCATAAAACTTATTGAAATTATCATAAAAACTCTCTAGATGTCTTTATCGGGGTTGTTTTAACGTGCCCCGTTTCGTTGACGAGCCCCCCCTTCGTTGACGGGGCCCCCTTTCGTGACGGCGGCCCCCCTTCATTGAGTCCCTCCCTCCCAGCCCTGGGTGGGAGGTATCATTTGATGATTTTATCAAGATAAAAAAAGGGATAGTGATGGCGGAGTTATAAATAATGCAACCTCTCTATTAATAAATTAAAAAAACTTAGATATTGTAGGAATTTTCACCTTCCTATTAATTCTGCAACTTAACTTCTTACTAGGTAAGTGAATCAGCATTGTAAATGAAACGTTATTGTTTCGTAAAGAAACGGTTAACAGATAATTAACAATTAACTTTTTCTAGTACAACAAAGGTAAACAAACAGGAAACGAGGCATGAAACCTCTATTGTTCGCTGCTGCTACAAGACTTAGTTTTTCGCGAAATCATTCGCTGTGATTAATGATTCAAGCTTTTTTAATCTAAGGATTCAAGTTTGGAAATGGTGGGGAAAAAATGTTTCGACAGGTCTAAAAGAAGTTCGACTGGTGCAGCATGCTCCTGTCCTAACACTCGAGAAAGCCATTAATCCTTCAATGGTAGGTACTTACATATTTATTGTTTTGTTTTTTGATACAAACTAATAAAGTTCAAAATTCTCTAACCTTCTTTTAGATATTTAATAAATAAGAATAGTTCCAAGCTCCCGCGCTTTTGGTTAACATTTGTGAAATAGTCTATGGAAATGGTGTGGCAAAAAACAAGATGGCAGATTGGCAGCGGTAGTCCCGTTTATGACCACTTCGCTGTATGGGCACATAGGCTCAGCTCCCTTTGCCTGTCTCAAAGAGGGAAAAGAACCAAAAAAAAACATCTATGGCCACACGCCTAAAGGCGGTGAACGCAGACCTATAGCCGCACCGCAGTCTCCGCAGTCATCGTTTTCTTACCGCTTATGCGGCTAATGCGATGCGGGTGAATGTGCGAGGTTTCATAGAACTTCATACAAAGAATTCGTAATGCGTGGACTGCGGAGACTGCGGTGCGGCTAAGTCTGCGTTTACCTTAAAGAACCTTACAGCTTGACTGTTGTACGCATAACGAACTACAGTCAATCACGTCTCTATGACGTGTACGCATGCAGTCTACGTTACGGTTTGAATTCCGAACGCGATCGTATGCGTCCTCGCGCCACATTGCGGTTACATACATCGGGCTTTCCCGCGCAAGCCGATGCACACGGAATTTATTTTTATTGTTCTTTAATTACTTGAGTGCCTTCGTTGGTTTAGTAGTCGTAATAGCTGAGGATGAGGCTTCAATTTCCAGACCGGTAAGGTGATATTGGGTTTTTACATCAGGAATATTTCAGTTGTAGTCAAGGTGCCTCAGATTCGTGGCTAGTTGATAGGCTTTCCCTATTTTCAAGGGACTTAATCATCATCATCTACATCATATCAGCCCTAGAAAGTTCACTGGTGAGCATAGGCCTCCTTTATAGATTTCAAATAGGACCGATTGAAAGCGGTTTGCATCTAGCACGATCCTATGGTCTACATCAGGTCGTCTATCGACCTTTTACATAATTTTATGGGGGTTGTACAAAGTATACTTAAGGCGACGCTAGTCGCGAGCTCGAACTCACTGGCAGGCATGGTCAAAAACCATGATATTTCACCGGAAATCGAGCCATATTGTTCATATGTGCGCGAGCGTCATCCCCCCGTGGAGAAAACAGGGGAAAACTTATTCAGTGATATGCACGATCATTCAGAGTAAAAGGCGTGCGTAAAAAAATACGAAAAAGCCTTTGGCT
Organism: Agrotis segetum; assembly: GCA_036375495.1. Lineage (NCBI taxonomy): Eukaryota > Metazoa > Arthropoda > Insecta > Lepidoptera > Noctuidae > Agrotis > Agrotis segetum. Next base: position 61,206 of record JAQSVV010000118.1, read on the forward strand.
GTTGGGGTTTTATGAAAAAACCACTGCACCAATTAATTTCAAATAAAATGTATTAAATTCTTCGATAAATTTGCTGTGTCGGTACGGACTTCGTTTTGGAAATTTGATGCTTCTTTAGCTTCTAATTTACACCTAAAGTTGTGTTAAAATTAGCAAAAAAACGAATCTTTAGAAGCTCGTAACTTTTTATTAGCTTCATATTTTACAATTCTGCTTCCGTACAGACAAAATTAATAATGAGAAAAAACGATACTATGTTTAATTTTGGATGTACTTTGTCAAATAGTGGAGTAAAACCCCAACGAAGTTTCTATGGAAAAAATGTTGACTTGTTTGACCTTAAGTACGCTAACTGCTACCAATTCCACTGGTGTTTGGCACTGTGCAGCAGTTTGGCGCTGTGTGAATAATAAAAATATAAGCATTAGTACACCTGGATACTTTTGCGGGCATCCGTGGTGAGTAGTGAGTGGACTCGATATTTGTGCGCACATTGCTAAACTCAGTTTAGTGAAAACAATACTTTTTCGCTACCTATTTTGCTGGAATCGGACTTTTTATGGCCGCTCCACATTAGTGCCGCGAACAGGCGCGAACGAAAATGTGGATGGTTTTCGCGGGGTTCACGCGCGTTCGCGCCTACGCCTGTTCCCCGATTAGTGTAGGTATTGTGCCGAGAAGTCACGGCGAGAGTTCGCGACGTGAATTCACGGCAGTAATGTGGAGCCGCCATAACATGGTTATCGTGCGTATTGCCTAATCCTCTTCAAGTAAAAATATCACAAAAAATGCTTCATTCTAAGTTATTTCTTCCATTTCTCGTTTCCATTGTAATAGTTTCTCTATTTGTTGTAAGGAAGTGATGTAACAGCCGTGCTCATCGGCTGCATGCTAATTAGCGATTACTTTCTCCGATTTTAGTTGAGTTTAACGTTCCGCGGCCATTGAACTTAGTTCTTTGACATTGTATCTTGGAAGTAACAGACGATTATGATGAACTAGTTTAGTTTTAAATAAGTAAATATTGATATTTAAAAGATTTGTTTGAATTTTATGAAGAGAATGCAGATAATAAGACCAGCTTTTGCTTGCAGTATTGCCGGTTATAACGGAACAATAGCTGTCCTAAGTAGTAAGTAATCCAGTTTATTATCTGTGTGCCAAATAGCATTATCTAAGTAATGATAGGTAATATCGGGGTGCTATGACAGGAAACCTCCACGTGCGCCCGTGGACTGGAGTTCCCTCTTGGATACGTCCAGGGGGAAGACCAGTTTTCCGGGCCGGTGCACCCTGGGATGCGGGCAAAAACTCTTCCTTAGGCACTGTGTGCCTTAGTGGTCTCTTTGCCCGTATGCGAATAGCCTGTCGTGTGGATGCTCCAACGCGTGTCCCTCTGATCAGCAGAGGGCACAGCGGCGGAGCGGGCTTGCGGACGGTGAGTGATGGGTAGCTCGCCGTCCGACCAAGGACCAAGCCCGGGTCGGTGGCGCGTCGTGTTTCGCGCCAATGCCTGCTGGGGTCGCTAGGTTAGTAATAAGTAAAGGGCATAGGAAGGAACAGTTTGGATTTTAGTCAGTAACAGTCTGACAGTCCCTTCCGCCCCAACCAGGGCGGGAGGACTCATTTGATGATTTTACCACCTAAAAAAAAAAAAAAAAGTAATGATAATATCCAAATCCATACAGAAGTTTTTTTTTTAAATAGTAAAACATCCATTCATTCAACCAAATGAAAGTAGTAAAAATCTATTGTTAAACAGTCAATTTTTATATACTTCACGTCAAGTAAGCAAGCTAATAACTTATTTTGTTCCGAAAGCGTTTGAAAATACAACAGAGTAATCCGTTCTCTTCAAATGAAGTTTAAATAACAAAGAAGTAGACGACAGAGTCAGTCAAAGAGACAGTAACGTTGATTTCATACATAAACTATCCACAGTTCCGATATTATTCGGCTTGAGGATTAGTTTCATAAAGTTCTGAAACCGAATATCTAAACTTCATCAAAACGTTAGCTACGTTTCAAACTTGAACAAGACGACGATCACAAACTTAGTTTAACTAAACTTAGTTTCTTTCATTGAAAGTTACATCAAGGCAGGTACTATTGATATTTTCTAAATGAGCAATTGGGTTTTCAGCTATTTTAACTGTATTTTGTTACCAGATTAAAAAAACTCTTTAGAAGTCTTAAAACATTAAGATTTTCTTTAAATCAATTTTCCTTTTTTTCTCTATTATCTACCTATACTTATAAAAATAAGTCGGGTTTTCCTTCCTGACGCTATAACTCCAGAACGCACGAACCGATTTCCACGGTTTTGCATTCGTTGGAAAGGCCTCGGGTTCCGTGAGGTTTATAGCAAAGACTGGTGGCGAAACGGAGTTCGCCGGGTTTGCTAGTTTCAGTCACCAATGTCTTGTGTTAGTACGTACCTATGAGTCGAGGGAGTGTAAGTGCGGGGCAGTGGTTCAACTATACTATATCCAACTAGTTGGACCATGGGTCTGTGCTAGCGGTATTTGTCCAACTTTAAAAGTAGTTGCACCACAGCACCTTTTGAGAGTTCCGTGGTCCAATTCATTTAAAAATAATTTACCTACCCTATTTCTTTGATCTGAGTTACTAACCCTAAATACTTCAACTGCATCTTTATTAATGTGTGTATGGTACCTACCAACTGGTTTACGGTTATATTGGAGAAAAATTGAGCATAATTTTACTAAAAAGGTCTTTGTACTCTTTTACATTAGTTATTTTACTATAACACATTATCTTAGTTGAAACTCTCTCAATTTAAAGAAAAGATATAAAACCCTGTCAAAGAGATTGTGACTCAAAGTTAACAGCTTATCCACTCCATTGTAACAACAAAATAACTTAACACTCCGTCCACGAAGTTTCTACTCGCTTTGAAATTCGAAACGAATCTTTCAAATAAAATTCTATCTATGGTCGGGCCACATCAGCGTTTCTTTTGTCATCTTACTTAAACTGATTTAACTTGGTCATTTATCATTTCGAATTACTGCGTTACAATTATTATCATAGGGGTGACGAAACATAACTACTTAACCTTACGGAAATGTACTTTTTGGCATAGAACAATGGTGTGACACAACGAGGATTTTTAGTCCACATGTTCGATCTTTATTCATGTTACTATTACCTACTGCTCTCAAAAAGGGGATCGAAGTTCACAGACAATTGACTACCATTTAACCTACAATTTGGTATTATTATAGGTTTGTGTGGGGCTAGTATTATATAATCTTTGGCGTGGGTTACAGCCCTTTTTCTATAGTGGCCTACACACGGCCCTAAAATCAGAGGCGATATCGGGGAAGTGGTGGGGGAGCGCCCTAGATCGTTCCTTAAATCGTGTCGCGTGTGGGCATATCGCCTCTGATTTTAGGGCCGATGTAGTTGCGATTTGCCTACCCACGATACGATTTATGAAACGATCTAGGGCGCTCCCCCACCAATTCCCCGATATCGCCTCTGAGTTTAGGGCCGTGTGTTGGCCACTTATTATAAAATAAAGGCTTGTGTCTCAGAGAACATTATAAACACCAAAACATTAGAATCTTGCAACCATTTCTTCGTAAGAGAAAACGCAAGTGCGGCCTCACTATTACGCGTATCAACAATCTTGAAATCTTTCGCCATATTCCTCCATTTCTCGTAAAATCGTGATCACGTCCCGTCGTCAAGCCAAGCCATGTCGTAAGTTAGGAGTGAGTGAACTCTGGTGATGACGTATATGGCCGTCGTGACGCAACACTCGGTGAAAGGCGACCAGACGATAGTTTTAATGCATTGTGGTCACAGAAATAATTGTGGTGCATCTAACCTCTTTTTTTTTGTCATTGTAGTGAAATTTTGCGGTGAAATAAGACAGATTGTGTGGAGGCGTAGAAATGTTTATAAGCAGATTTTTTCGGCAAAAATGGAGTAGTACTTACTTATTAATGGTTGTAAAGTAAGAAAGGTAGGTACGTAGGCGTCTCTGTCGACTTTTAAGAAATGAAATGGGAAATTTAAAAGGCTTAGTTTATACTTGTTAAACAAAAAGGCTTCTTGAAGAACGTAATTAAGTACGACATCAAATTACTTCACTGTTATTGTTTTAATAAAAAAGATAAAATCTTCGTCATTCAACTTTATTATCTTATCTGCATTACAAAGGACAATGGAATCATAGCAAGTGTCATTAAAAAAGATATTGAGAAGAGAGCAGAGGTCGAAACGGAACGAAATCGCATCAAACGAGAATATGCAAGGAAAACTGTGTGAAAACTTATATAAAACTTGAGAAATAAAGATGAAATTCCTTTGTGCGGAGTTGGAAAGAGCAATAGTAAAAGTTTAAAGTCAATGCGCTCGTAAAAATCGACAAAGTCCTCGATTGAGAAAGTAAGTTCACAAAGGGTATGACTGAGCTTGCAGCAAAATTTGATAGCTCGACGTGGATTTGATCTGTGCTTTATTTGTAAAACTCTCGCTAGTAAGATAGAATATTCCTGCTAATATAAACAAATCCACTCCCTTACATTACAGTACAATTGTCTAATTGCGAAATGTACTTATTACTTAACAGAGTGTTCTCTTTATAAATGTTGATGTTTACTGTTTTTTAATGTTTGTTAAGGCACCACACAGGGAAACAAGTGTGGGGCAATTATAAGAAAAGTAAAATAATAGCTTTATTTTCCAAATTTGCCCCAAGGGAAGAAAGAAAGATTAGTTAAACAGAGCAAGACAGCCGGTCTTGGATGGGAGCAAGACAAGACACATTTCGACGTAACTGCCGTCAAAATTACCTCAATCAAACATGACAGCTGATTGCGATAAAACCGACATAACGAACCGGTCCAAAATCTATGACATAATATCTATTCAGTAAGATTGAGTAAATCCATTGTTTTTATTCCAACGCCCGAGTGATTGTTGTGTAAACAATTTGCACAAGAAACTGATAACTGTTGGTTAAAACTATAACCAGTAATTAAAATAATTAGACGTGTGTAAAGGATCTTTTGCTAAACCGAGGATTAAATATCTGGAACAATTTTTAGGACGTAATTTAGATTTTGTTACTCTTTCACACAAAAACTACTGAAAAGATTTGGATGATATTTTGTGCAACAGTATCTTGAGTTCTTAGAATGAGCAGATTGACATCGCGTTGGAACAGGGAAAGTTCAGTAGGTATTCTGTCAAATTAACTGCAAACTTCTAGTTTACTTTAGGTCACAAATACTGGAATCAATGGATAGGCTTCTGGTCATACTAAGTACAACTGTCTATCCGCGAAGATTTGTTGAGTATCTATAAACAAATGGTTCAACAAATGCTAGTCAAAATGATCTTGGTCATAAAAAAAACTTTTATACTTTAATGTTACTTAAAGGTAGGATAGAGATGCAGTTTTAATTACGTCTCTTTCTCACAATGAAGTGAAATAATTCATCATAATGTGAATATTTTGCAGTTCCAATAATATTCTTAGGTGTCGAAGAGGTAACCTCCTTTTCTTTGAAGTCACTTAAAATAATACTGTTTTTAAAGGTCGTGGAAAACCTCTGGGAGTCCTCCCACTTGACTGATTATATTTGCTCAAAAAATCTTTTACACACAGTAGACGATACTTTAGAGAAGCCTTTCAACCTACGTAATTAGAAAAATAATATAGAAAGAACAACCTACATGTATTTTTCTTCTTTAGCTCTGTCCCACTCCTGTTCAAAGGAGGGAGGCCTTTCCACTCCTTCCGACACTTGCGTCCTCCATCTAGTCTGTCATCATCACTTATCTAACCTTTTCCTAACTATATTGGGGTCCAGTAGAACCGCATGTAGCTGAATATCAGTATTTTACATGGAACGACTGCCTATCGGACCTCCACAACCAAGCAACTGGGTAAAACTCCTCATGAGTGTAACCTCCTTCTAGCCATATAGGCCATGGGTATAAAAAACGGAGGATACCTACTATTTCGAACTAACCAACGACGATATAATACTAGACTCCGCATGCACGATCTAAAGAACACAAACTATTCTGCCAAGTTGCTGAGGTACTACGTAAGCGAGGGGGACGGGGTACTGCGTTGTGATTGGCTAACTCAAGGTCTGTGCTGTCTCAACGTATGTTTACGGCTCACAGGATTGGTCGAAATGAGACGAATATAAGACTTTTTTGCCTAATGTGTTGGCAGACATCGGTCGCCTGTTATTAGCAGTCTAGTATTATATCGTCGTTGGAACTAACTAATGTTTGTGAAATGACTGTACCTAGTGTGTTGTTATTTATTTAGGAAATCACGTGGAACCAACGGATGCTGTGTTTCCCTAACGAATACCCTTGGGTGGAGAAAGGTTTGTGATGAAACTATGGTATATCAAACGAGTCAGTGTGCCAAACACAACAGAGATTAGTAGAATAGTCCGAATTACGTCTTAGAAATCGTATTTGTTATTTGCATAAATGTGAATATGAGGATGGATAGATGAATGTATGATACATTTTCACGAATTTAGAAACTACTGATTGTTTTTTTAATATTTATTTAAGGATAGGTTCGCGTTATTATATGGTTGACGATGAAGCACGCTTGCCTAGAAGTAACCCAAATTAAATAGGTGTACGTACGAATAGTTTATAATTTAGATTAACATGTAAAATACCTTTTTCATTATACCCGTGGGTTAATTTTCGGTTCCCACATGGGTGAAACTGCTGCCAGCAGTTGACCAATCGCAATTCAAACGAATTTCATTTATAAAATACAATTATTTCATTTATTTAACAGCCCGTTATTTATTCCTAACATCAAAAGCACCTGCAGGAAATTCGTAACAATAAAAGCTTGGAAGTGGACAATAAAATTAATTCAAACAAAAACGTGTCGCATTCAAATTGAATACAAAACGTTATAAAACGTGTTATAGAAAGTGAATTTGACTTATTCAAACGGTGCCAGACCGTTCTCGTTATTTCATTTCTCTTTTATGTTTATTGCATTTTATTCTTAATTTTTTCGTTTTTGTTTATTTGAAACTACATGCAACAAAGTACATAGAGGTATTTATTATCTATAGTCGGACATAATATTTTCTTACAACTAAGCAAGTAGGTACATCTAAAGTTTTCGGAAAATCCGAAATCCCATGTAAAACCGAAGAGGGCCGCTAGTGGTACATAAATTACATCATTTATTCCTATGAGTCGTAAATCAGACATCACTATTATTTAGATAGATACCTAAATATAGTTTACGACTGACACAGGTAGGCATGTCGTAAGTAGGAGGCATCCGAAGATTACTCACGTCTTTGTTAATCTTGGAGTGGCAAATTAATTGCTGCCTGTTTCAGTACCACTAAGCAAAGCCTTATCTAATGCCGAAAATAATGCTTTCTGTTAATAGTTCTGTGATACAACCCTGTACTGTGGTGTTTGGTTACGGACGTGAGGGTTTTCAACTGCTGGGCGAAGCCTTCTCCAAGGTTTTATGAGAGCTCCCGACGCCAAATACCGATTTTGTTGAGACTCTTACCGCCCAGTCAGTCTCGTAACTAGCTTTTTGTGAGTTTAGGCCACGCATCCAGAGAATTGGCCATTTTGAGAACTTGTTCTTTTGCGACTTGGTTGCCATTTTGCGAACTTGGCTTTTTGCGCCTAAACCTTTTTATGCGCCCAGTGCGAGCTTCATTAATTGTTCCTTGGTTTGACCAATTGTGGTCCTGGTCTGGCCACTTCTTCCCTCCAGGGTCTGCGCCCTGTGCCTGTGCATCGTTGGCATACCCCTATTTTTAACCGACTTCAAAAAATAAATTTTCTTTCGGAAGTAAGAGAATAAAGAAAAGACAATAAAGTAAAAAAAAAAAACAAATCCACCGACTTCAGAAAGAAAAGTTACTATGTAGGTTCTTTTTTTTGTGTAATTGCTTTTGAAGTCGATTATATTTTTATTGAATTTTCTTTTACTATTCTCGGCACTGCCTTCAGCTAACGATCATGAGTTGATTTTTGGAAATAAAATTGAATTAATATTTTCAAAATCGTCAAGCTGCAAGTCTCAAGCAATTGATAACATCCCTCAATATAGGTTACTGTACTTACTGTTATTTTGTTACATCGATTATTTCTAAAAAATACCAATAACATTTTATATTCAGGGAATATGATTGACAGAAGGAATAAAGACCCAACCGAGTATTATATATTAACTAGCACTTCGCCCGTGACTTCGTCCGCGCGGTTTTCGAACTTTGCCTCTGTGAATTTCTACTCCCGGACACCCGTTTTGATAAAAAAAACTTTGGAAAATCTAATCAAACAATCTATCGATTATAAAAACAATCTCTCGTTGATCTAATTTCGCAAAATGCCATCTGAGGTATCACCAACGTCCTAAAAAGAATCCCTATGCAACATTTGTTACTCCTATCTATCTATTAAAAACAACCCCTTAAACTAAACCCCGTCGAATTTTGCAATATCCCGTGTTAGCATGCATCAACATCATAAAAAAGAACCTCCATGATAAGTTTGAAACCCCTAGCACTCGTAGTAATAAAGTTTCATACAAAATATCAATCCCCAAAAACAACCCCTTAGGGGTCCGCAACATCCCATCTTAGTAAGCACCTACATCCTTAAAAGAATCCTCAGAAAAAAATTGAGGCCTCTATCTACCAACTACATAAACATCCCCTTAGGGGTTGAATTCGCAATATCCCGTCTTATTGTCCATCTATAGCCTAAAAATAAACCCCATTCAAATGTTGAGTCTCTTAGCACATGAAATAACGAATTTATTTTCATACAAACTATCAACCCCAAAAACAACCCCGTATTGGTGGAATTTCGCATAATCCAGACTTAGCGAACACCTATATCCCAAAAAAGGAACCCCCATGCAAAGTTTCAAACTCCTGACACTCGAAGTAAGTTTCATACAATCTATCAACCCCAAAACCAACCCCTTAGAGTTAGTGAGCACCTACATCATTAAAAGAATACGCATGCAAAATTTGAAAAGTGTATCTATCAACATCAAAAACAACCCCTTAGGGTTCGAATTTCGAATCACACCGTCGTAGTGAGCATTTAAGACCTAAAACTAAACCCCATGCAAAATTTGAGACTTCTAACACTTGTAGTAACAAAGTTATATTCAACCCATCAACCCCAAAAACAACCCTTTATAGGTTAAATTTCGCAAAATCCCACCTTAGTGAGCACCTACGTCGTTAAAAGAATCCTCCTGCAAAATTAGAAACCTTTATCTATCAACATCAAAAACAACCCCTTAGGGTTCGAATCACCCCGTCATAGTAAGCATTTTAGTCCTAAAAATAAACCCCGTGAAAAATATGAGACTTCTAGCACTTGTAGAAAAAAGTTTCATACAAATAGTCAACCCCAAAAACAACCCCTTAGGGGCGTAATACCGCAAAAGCCCTTCTTGGTGAGCACCCACATCTTTAAAAGAATCTCCATGCAAAATTTGAGACCTCTATCTATCAACACCTAAAACAACCCTTTAGGGGTTGAATTTCGAAAAATCCCGTTGAGGGTAGTGCGTACATCTTAAAAACAACCCCTATGAAAAATTTGAGACTCCTAGCACGTGTAATAACGAAGTTTCAAACAAACTTTCAACACCAAAAACAACCCCTTAGGGGTCGAATTTCAAAAACTCTTTTTTTAAATAGCACCTACGTCTTAAAAAGAACCCGCATGCAAAATTGGAAACTCCTAGCACTTGAAGTAAAAAAGTTTCATACAAACAGTCAACCCCAAAAACAACCCCTTAGAGGCGTAATATCGCGAAATCCGTTCTTAGCGGGTACCTACGTCTTAAAAAGAACCCCTATGCAAAATTTTAAACCCCTAGCACTGGTAGTTTCCGAGATTTCGTGTCCTATGAGTGAGTGACCTTTTGCTTTTATATATATAGATTACACTGAAATGTTGCCTAAGTAACGAAACTGCATTAGCATTACTTCGTGTTTGACATAGGTGTGGTAGGTATGTCGTAAGTGTAGTAATGGAGCACGCTTCCGCAGATTAGTTGTAGATCCGTCTTTGTTAATCTTAGTTGAGTAAATAGATTGCGTCTAAAGCCGCTTAAAGCTTAGGTATCTGCCACAATGGAAGCCTCACCTGGGACTATATTAACAGTATCTCATAGAGCACTTTAATCTTCACAGGGTTTCTGGAATATTTAAATGGGTTACCGGGGCCTTGGAACGTAAAGCGTAGTTGAAGGAACGGGGTGGGTTTTAATCATTGTCTGACAGTCTCTTTCGCTGTGTGAGCAATCATTTTCCACAATTTAAAATTGTTTTTCAACTTAAAAATAAAGTACGTGCCTATTCTGGTCGTCGTTTCTTTTCGAATTATTTTTCTTTATTTTCTTTCAAAATTATAAAAACCGTAGACACAGAATTTTTTATGTGTATTTTTTCATTTTACTTCAAAGTAGGAAAGAGATGCAGCTACTTAGCTCATTTAGTGCCATCTCTTTCTCACACTGAAGTAACATTTAAATAATACCTACTGTTTTAAGACGTAATTTCACCTCCTGAATATATTATCTACCTTAAAACAATCTGTCAACTCATTAATAATTCTAACATTAGAGTAGGTAGAATTTAAGCGGCAGCACCTTGTGTGTTTAAATTAATCTTATGCTTTAATAACTTATAGTACCTACCCTTTGTACTTACTTGAATTTGTGGGTACACAATGTGTGATTGATTAAACGGCAGTTTTACTTAGTAGTTATAGTTTAGTAAGTTAGTTAAGGAGGGTAATGTTTTTAGGTTAATATTTCATCTTGTTATGGTAATCTTGCAAATACAAGACATAAAGCGTGTACAGTAAATGAACTCTGCAAATAGAGAACCGAATAAAAATACTTTTTATATTCGTCAATTATCATAAAAGTTGGAAAAACAAACATTGATGGTGGGCGGCAGTTTCATGTTTTATGTGTAAAATGTTTTGATACGACCATGAATGAATTTTTTGAACTCTGTTTGTATAGGTTAAAAAGAAGAAAACTATGTTTTTATTTTTATTTTTTACATCGCCAAGCGTATAGTCGACGCCTCGCGTGACCAGAGGGCTGGCATATTTCTTGGCTAAAGGATCAGCATTGCCATCCAACGTGGCAATGCTGCCAGCGTTCTGGGCACTTTCCCCATTGACAACGATGTGGATGAGTTTTTTGACGCCCTTTAAATTTTAAATTTTAGTTTAGTTATTTCTGTTAATATTTTACTCTTAATTTTAGTTTTTATATAAACTAAAATATATAGGAATAAAGTAATTTAGTAGTATAATATAGGAATTTTTAACATTCATTTCGTTCATTAATTTATTTCGGGATTATATGAAACAAAATGTAAGGTATTGTGTATTTATAATTAGTTTTTTCAACAGTATTTTATTTTAATTACAATAAAAGTCAACATAAGTAAATTATTCTAATTGAAGTGAAATAAATGCCTTGATTTAAAATTTAAATTTAAGTAACAATATATGCGTACCTACAAGTCAATTTCATAAATGAAGCAATCACTACGTCCAAATAGAAAGTAAAATTTGAATATGTCACTCACGATTTTGGCACACAATGTATTGTGTTTGTCTATCGTAACAATGTTCTCTCATGAGCACCTCATTTTAATTCTTACAACACCAAGAGATTTAGTTTATCCATTTTTGTTAAGCTAATCATGGGCTAATCCAAATTGCTCATCTCAGATTAGACAGATCCAACTTTTACTTTATGATTCGCAAGTTCTTTTTTCAAATAAACGCGCCATTATCTTTTTGTCTATGGTTTTGACGTTTATAGTTTTTTTTCTTTTAGGTCGAACTTTTTTATGGCAATGTTAAGTACGGATTTTACTTTACAGACATTTTATTATGTCGCTGTCTCAAACTTGGCTCAAAGGAATCAATTCGGCCTGTCAATCAGCCTTGTCTCAGTTTTTTCTCTTTGGAGCTTTTATGCTTATTGAAGAAAAAAAAAGTCCCATGATAAAATTTTATAGGTAGGTACGCTCTTTCGTCATCGTCATTCAGTTCTGTTACGAATGAATGTTGTAGGATTACTATTCATCATCGCATAACGTTCTTCGGAAACGTGATTCAAATTCCAAACTTTATACCACAAAAGCTCTATCACGACAATTTTACATAATAATTCATTCAAAGCATTGATATTTCATAGAGCGATCAAGGGCTATGTTCGCACGAACGGGAAAGCAGCGCGTGACAGACAAACAAACAAGCCTGAGGTCATTGATGCCCGCGCTTTCTCGATTTCACTGAGCATTGACTAGTGTCTTCATTACTATGGAGCTGTCAGTCATGACATAATTAATGGCTATATTTGTGTTGATGAGTTGCTAGCTTTATTGTTATTGATGACATAGAAAGAAATGGTAAAAACAAAAGATTAATCATTATTATGGCCGGTTAACGACGATGGATTAATATGGATTTATTAGTGACAGCAATGTTGATTATAAGAAATATTGGCAAGTCCATGTTAGGACTTCATTTACGATAAGGATTAACAATCTGCTTGCTGTGTCTTGTTTTGTTTTGTTGGAAATTAATACTAATCTATTTTTCATGCTTGTCGTTATGTTAAATTTCTCATCCGAGTTAATAAGATGCCCAAAGAGAAGCAGCCGTCACAAAAAATCGAACGAGATTTGGATTGAGATCGAATTTTGGGCGTAAGTCAGCCGTAATCTTTCTATCATTATTTTTATCCATTCCCATAATACTTACATATCTATTTATGTGTCATTTCAGCTCTTAGAGGTCTTGAAAATCTTTGAAATAAATCAGAAAGCTTTCACCAAAGTAATATATTTAGTTATTATGTGCTGATCTAAAAGATATTTACGGCAATTGATACGTGAGTTTCGAGCAATCTATCAATTTAAAATGTTCACTGAACTTGTGAACGCGGTGAACTATAAAAAATTGGAAATTTCACCCTAAAGTTCTTTTAAACTAGAGTGAAAATTCTCTGAAGAAATTATTTTTGGGGGATTTGTTCACTGACAGCGTTGAGATTTAAGATCTTACTTAATCTTTTTTGTCTAAAGAGGCGAGAATTTCTCATGTTTTATGGCTTGTAAAAATTGTGAAAGTAAATTAAGAAAATCGGCATTTGGTACTAAAGAGGTAATAATAAAATCGGTATTTAGTTAGTACTAAAGAAGTAAAGAGTAAATGTGTACGAGTATTTTCGCGGTATACACACGTTAAAGAAAACATATTTTCTAATCGTTAAAATCGTTTCCTACGATCATAATCGACAAGCTATTAAGCTAGAGTGTAGTGGTCGATGGTATTGCCATCATAAACTTTTTGTACACAACATATAAATCATAGACTATAATAAACCATAGACAAAAAGGAACTTTCTCCAGCCATAGCTATCGCTTCCCATAAGTTATGAAACCAATAAACTTGTTAATATTAACGACAAACAACTAAAAACATATCGGAAGGAAACGTGTGGTACCTACATGTTACATCCGTGTGTTTCACGTCACGGAAGTTGGTGCAGTTTCCAACTAACTTCTACTGTCTATGATTAATGTACACTATTATTACGAAATGCTTCAAGTAACTATGGGCACATGGTAGTTTGTAGAGATGTTTACAGGGCGTTGACTCTTTTTTTGGTGGTAAAATCGTATAATGAGTGCCCCTGCCCAATGTTGAGCAGTCTTCTATGAAGGTATTGCTGTCCATGCAGCAATACCTTCATAGAAGAAATATTTAATAGCATGAACTTGACCGGAAAGGTTCATGGTTGCAACTACAACGGTCGCGTGACTGTTTAAGTAGGATATAGCGGCCCTGGAATAAAAAGGGCATGTAAAGGAACATGGTGGTCTTTGAGTCTGAGTCCCCTTCTCTCAACCCGCCCTAGGTTAAGTGAAGGGGACTGTCAGACAGGGAGGAATCTTTTGATGATTCGAGCCTTCCATATCCAACAAAAAAAAAAGATGTGAGTGACTGAAAATATTTCAGGAAGTTTATGATGACATGACTTCAAATCATGGATCGTGTTGGGTATATTTTATATCACAACACCTTTCAAAAGTGTCAGTCATATTATATTGGTGGATGAACGCTTTGGCAAATTTATAACTATAGAGGTTTATTCTTAAATCTAGTTAACAAAAATATTTAAACTAAATGTCTACTTATTAAAATATTAAAGGGCAAATCCACAGATTAACCAAGCTTGGAGAAAATCGGTTTTCATTATGATTATTTTGAATATTTATGGAACAGGAAGCGATGCCGTAAACATGGCTGAATGCGGAAGTTCATTAACATGCTAATGTAGAAATTAAGGGTTTTGGATCACGACAGAAATTTGAACACCTAACCGTTGGTTTTGTAAAATTAATTGGATTTTATATTTGGATTCCGAACAATGCAAAATTAAGGGCGACATTTACCAACGGTTAAACATGTTAAACATTTTATTTAAGCACAAAAGTCAAAAAAATCATGTTTTTTTTTTTAACTTTGTATTGAACTTTAAAATGACATGATGATAGTAATTTTATTCAACTGTTTGGTAGTTGATGAATCTAATTACAGTTATTACAATACATCATCTTTTAATTTTCTTACATTCCGCGCAATGTGCGCACACACAGACACATGCGAGCACACGAACGGCAACTAGGTATAGCGAAGTTAAGCAATAGCCCTGGCAGAAATCGGTCGAATCGCATCATCAGTGATGATGATGCGATTCGACCGATTTCTAGTTAGTGATAACTAATTAATATAATAATTCTGTGAGAGGCAATGGGCCATAATCCACCACGCGGGTCCAGTGCGGGTTGGCAGATGTCACAGAGAGGAGGCCTCTGTCCCAGCTATGGGAACATTATAGGCTGTTGATGATGTTAATAATAATTCTACTTTTTGTTTTTTGGCAGTTATTCAGTTCGTAAACAATTAAGCAAAACTTGACGTCCAGTATCCTATCCTATGCTGATTAATTTAAACATGGAAATCTCCTTCGTTCCTCCTTTGCTCGAGGCTTTAAGCCAACACAATTTATTTCTACCAAATTATGTCAGCATTCCGGTATCTCTAGTAACAGCTTTAGATAACCTTCCCGATTTGCCATCCATTACATGAAGAAGTGCCTTTAGTATTTACATTAAGCGGTATCGAGGAATCCTTTCCCTAAACGATCGGATTCGAAGTATCGAGAAAGCGTGAAGTGTTTCTTGAGCTCAGAAATAGGAGCAAATGGAGTCGAGGCGAGGTATCTTTGAAGTTTTGTACTTGTTTGCGATGCTTTTACATTTTAAAGGTTTGCACTTGCAGACGAATGGAAAAAAAAAAACTGAATACATGTTATAGATTCATCACATCCATCCATTCATCTGTCTGTTCTGATGTCAAAGCCACTTTATTCTGAAACTATAAATTGACTACACAAGTACACCGTTGAAACTTGGCAACTATGTAGATGAATTATAGGTAATTGTGAAATTATGATGAAAATACTTATAGGTAATTTCCATGAGCAGTGGTGGCCCAGTGGTATCGGCAAGGACTTACGAGTTGTAGGTCGTGGGTTCGAATCCCGGCAGGCGCATTACTTTGTGTAATTTATTTCATCACCACTGTTCTCAAAACGGTGAAGGAAAACATCGTGAGGAAACCGGCATGTCCTAGAACCAAAAATTCGAAGACATGTGACATCCATCAATCCGCACTGGGCCCGCGTGGTGGATTATGGCCCACCCCCTCTCACAGAGAGGAGGCCTGTGTCCCAACAGTTTGAACATTAATAGGCTGATGATGATGATGATGAATTTCCATGATATATGTATTACAGTGGTAATTTTAAACAAATAAGGAAGATGCTAGATCGATTTTGTCAGTTTATAAACACTATGTTTATTCAAGGCAAGGCACTTTGCAACACAAAACAAAACATGATAATAACTCCGTTTTAAATCCCCTATATTAATGACCACGTCAGTCCTAAAGCTTTCATGTCTAAGTATTACAAAACAATTAAGCTAACAAGAAAAAGACTACGTCACACCAGCTGGACTTTCTATATCCAATTCCAAAGGTAACAAAATTGGCTCATTACAGCCGCAACAGTACATTCCAATAGAATCCAATCCAATTGTACTGAACTAGATTGGAAATTACTAACTCTTTGTACAGACACTATTTCATTAGGTTAGTTCTCCAATTGTGGACTATCCACATGGGTTCTCTGCAATTATTGTAATACTTATGCTTTCTGCTTCGCCTGTTTAAAAATATTCCATAGGTTTGTTCTAGTGGGATAAAAGGCGAAGCCTCTGTGTTATTCCAGATTATAAGCTATCTCTTTGCCAATCATCGAGATCTATTCGACCGTTTTAGTGTGATTATCAGCCTAATTTATAAACATCCATCTATCTAAAATATTTTGTAGATAAGCAATAGATGTTACTTCGGTAGTTCAATTGTTTAAAATCACCAAACTACTGCCACTCCAAGATTGATACAAAATATTCTACTGTACCAAACCAAGCAAGTCCGAAGTCGAAACTATATTAATGTTAGTTGAAGGGTCTGTTTGCTTGAAAACGAATTGAAAGAAAAACCTTTTTGTGTTGGATAGTTCATTTATCAAGAAAAGCTATAAAACATCACTTTACGACCAATAGAAGCCGAGCAGTGGGAGTAAAACCACATGGAACAGCTTGTTTTCTTTATAAATGTTTTCAAAAATATAAGCTAATATAGTTATTTCCTACCATAACCTGTCAGTTTGAACCCACCGTAATGACCATGATTCACGAAATGAAAGTGTTTCATATTTCACCCCCTGCCATCTTTGGCACCGTACCTTGCGCTACCATGGGGCTCGAAGAAGGTAGGTATAATAGATTGTTTTAGACTGCAGCAAATTTGCTTTAATGCGGCTTATTTTCACGGTCTCAAATATTAGCAAGACAAGCTACTTAACGACCGATAAGTTATTTAGATAGCGTTGGCGATATCTACTTAAGTTTTTGATTTTCTTTTACTTTGCACCACACTTAAAATTTCACATGTCACGTTGGTACTTTTACAAAAATATCAACCCACATTCACAAAGCCGGACTCAAAACAACTACCTATGACCAAACAAATATTTGTTGCGGGGATTAAACCCGCGACACGCAATTAATCAGCCACTGCGCCAACCGCAATTAGTAACAATATTATATTAGGGCTACAAGAAAACTCCTTGTCAGTCAACCAGTCTTACCATCGGATATCGTATTTGCCAGTAACTGGTTTGTGGAGGTCCGGTCCGATAGGAAGTCGCTTCATGAAAATACCGATATCCAGCTGCATCTGGTTCTGGAAGGCGACCCCAATAAAACTGGGAAAAGGCTAGGCAGATGATGAAGAAACCTTCTTGTCATTATTTCATTGTACTCCTGGCTTATATCGTCTATACATCACAAATCGCATCTCAACCTACCCTGGAGTTACACTGTTCCTATTATCAAATACCCATGAATACTCAAAACTTTTCTCTCAACATAATATTCTACTCATGTGTGTTGTCAGTGTTTTGTACTTGTTTTTCCCTCTTCATTCCGAACTCAAATTAATGCGTTCATTATGCTCTGCTTAGAAATGAGACACACGGAAATATAATCACAAAAACTTTTATCTTGATGACATTGTTATTTTTTATATATTTTTTTGTCGTAACTTTTAATTACTTTGTGTTACTTTACTTTATAATATTACATAATTTATGAGAAAAGCATAAGGTTAGTTATTTTTATTGTTTTTAATTTCATCACAAGAATGTGATGAAATTAAAAAAGTACGGTTTCTTTTATAATTACTTGTGACCCTAGATTACACTGACAGATATGCAAAAAGGAAGTGATCTTTATTCAAAGGCCTGATGAAATTTTGTGAAAATTCAGAAATCCTTTTACGTTAACTCATTGGTTTTTACGTCCGATCTTTTAATCTCGGTAGAAACGACACGAAACACTATCTTCTTATCGCTTCCAAGAATCAAGTCCACACCCCCACAATTACCTCGACAAAACCCAGGAAGCTTCGTCAACCACCAATCAGCGTTCTGTTATTAATTAACGATGATAAATGACACGTAATCCATACTAATCGTCATGTCCGAGCGTCACTTTCACTTTGACTCATGCCGCATGCGACATGCGCGCGAGTGAAACCGCGTTTTGGTTAGAGAGAGTTCGCAATTACTTGCGCCTGCGCAGCCAGAGGCAGTGGCCAGTCTTGTAGTAAGTGGTAACGTTATTAGATGAAATTTTACGATGACCAATGAAGTATTTGGAGCAGAAATTTAATGTGAAAAAGTATGATGTAAGTTTAGATGTGAGACACATCAAAAAGAAGATCATTTTTGATCAGTTTGGTTTACTTTACATTATACGTGATGAATTTGGATAGATTGGGTCTATGAATATTTGTAGAGGTTTTAGATAAAAGAGACAACTATGAACGATGTTGAATAACTATAAATTATATTAGCTATATGTTTGGGTATCTCTATTAAATCTAACCTGTATAATCCGGTGGACCGGGGAAACAGAAATAAATTCACTCGTGTAGTTTACTAGAACATATTGTTTAAAGTCTGAAAGATATACTTAGATGAAAAGTTAAAAAATTTCATCTAAGCTCTTCAGTAATAAACTGTTCTTTTTCTGTATGAAAGACTTTAAAAGCCGGGCTTTTACAAAAAGAAGCAAGATTTCCAATTTCTGCAGCTTTCGACCCCGTATTGTTCATCTGCTAATCATAATTAATGTTGATAGCAACACCTTTCTAAAGACCTAAATAACTTAATGTTTATTAAGTTCGTGTTACTTCGCACTTGTGCTACAATGTCAATTACTTACTAAGGTTTTAGATTGTATGTTATTGAGAACGGCGCCATTTTAAGTGTTGGAAATAAAGTAAGGTAAAGAAAATTTAGAGCAGGTTTGGCTTATGTGTATATGCGAATTCGGGAAGAGTCATTTTTGATATTATTTAGCCGTTACTGTTTCTGCTGGGCATCTACCACCCACCGTGTGAGGTGAAGCCCGCTCTTTTTGAGTGTCTTTCTGGACCAGTCTTCGAACCAGATCATCTGACTACTTGACCTACAGGTCTTTGTTACCAGTCATAAAATCCCAAAAAAAAAACAGACTACCTCTTTTTGGACTGTTTTCGGTAGTCATCTATCTATTTACTTTGTATAAGCTAATTCATTGCCACTCGACTTTTAAAATGGTTAAGGAAAAAATCTTTTAAAAATGTGAAGATTTGAAGACATTTCTGTCAACTCGAACTAGGTACAGCAGATACTTACATTATGTTCGATACTAGCACAAAAGCATGTTACTAATGAGCAATAAAATTCCTGATCTGTAGCATGAAAAGTGTCGTGCTATTTTGGAGCTTGTTAACGTTATAAATACGATTGCTATTCGCAAACAAGTGCATAACGTTAAAAAGCATGTAGCAAGAACATGCTCTTTTAGTTGCAACTGTACTTTATTACTACTGAAAATTAAGTATTTTATTTAAAAAAACGTACTTACTTCGCTTAATATGTAAAGGTTATTAGTAAGACGTTATTGAACTTGTAAATTGATGCCGAAAACAAATTATTTATTGATATTATAATCTTTACAAAAACTTATAATCC
This sequence comes from Agrotis segetum, assembly GCA_036375495.1. Taxonomy (NCBI): domain Eukaryota; kingdom Metazoa; phylum Arthropoda; class Insecta; order Lepidoptera; family Noctuidae; genus Agrotis; species Agrotis segetum. The sequence continues at coordinate 80,989 of JAQSVV010000118.1, forward strand.
GCAGTGTTTTATTTATAAGTATTATTCAGTTGTATACGTTAATTAAGCCATTTGTAAATGTCACTGAACTTTAAAAATAAATATTTACATAGAGAATTATCAACGGATTAATCCGTTCCTATACAAGCAACTCATAATTAATCATTACAGGCAAATATTTATATAACAAACAACGTACTACGGCTACATAATCAAGCTTTGATAAACCAGAATAATCTGACTGTTCATTTTATGGAAAATGTATACAAAGTGAGTCCAAAATAAACTGGTTGTGTATATTTTGAATTGTAGCAGTGTGTATAGAGCTTCAACTTTAATCAAAAATGTTTGTCATCGTTTTTTTGTGTTAGCTTAGCGAAATTAAGTAAATAAATCATATTGGATGTCATCATCATCACATTGAAGTGATGTCATCGGCAAACATTAGGATATCCACGTAAAACTAACTAGCTTTTGTCTGAGGTTTCGGTCTTGTCGAAGTCGAAAGTTATCCCAATGAATGTAATACTGGGATAAAAGCTATCCTATATTTATTCCATGTTATGAAGTTCTCGTGTCTCAAACATCCCAATCCATTGTGCCTCAAAATCTATTTGTCCAACTATCAATTTTGAAAAACTTATCATTTATTTAAAATAGTAGTACCTATATTACCATATGGAGGGAGGCCTTTGCCCAGCAGTGGGACAATTTAGGCTAATAATAATAATAATAATAATAGTAGTACCTAAGATTAAATGATAATTATAAGAAAATAGGTAACAATCCACTTTATCACGTAAGTTTTATAAGAAAACCACCGCCATTTTGTTTTACCAACAGCTCTTCTGTCAACGCCAATCAACAGCCAAAAGGTAGTCGTTCTGTAATTACCTGTAACAAGAAAATCATATGGTTAATTATCTGTACATTAAAGTACCTACTTACTTAATGGAATGCCTTATTTTTAATCGTGTGATATATCAGAAATCAATTACCTAATAATTGATTTCTTTCTTTCTCATGGACTCCCTTACTCGGGTAAGACACAGCCAGAAGCATGTCAGACTCGACCACCGAGATATACATATATACTAGACTCCTAATAACAGGCGACCGATGTCTGCCAACACATTAGGCAAAAAAGTCTTATATTCGTCTCATTTCGACCAATCCTGTGAGCCGTAAACATACGTTGAGACAGCACAGACCTTGAGTTAGCCAATCGCAACGCAGTACCCCGACCCCTCGCTTACGTAGTACCTCAGCAACTTGGCAGAATAGTTATTGTGTTCTTTAGATCGTGCATGCGGAGTCTAGTATTATATCGTCGTTGGACTCGACTGACTAAAAACACACGGTGTCCTCTACTGCCTTATGCCAGGGGTGCGGGTCCGTAAGTGGACCCACAAAAGGCAATAAACTACATCGTCATCAGCCTAAAATGTCCCCATTGCTGGACACAAGACCTCCTCTCTGTGAAAGGGAGTGAGCCATAATCCACCATGCAGGCCCAGTGCGGGTTGGCAGATGCCACATGACTTCGAATTTTTGTTTCTAGGACATCTCGGTTTCCTTACGATGTTTTCCTTCACAGTTTTGAGAGCAGAGGTGATAAAATAAAATATACAAAGGAATGCTCATGACTGTGTTTAAACCCACGTCCCCGACCCTTGAGTCGGGCTGATTCTACTGGGCTTCTACTCTGTAAGTCGGGAAAGTGTTTAAACTACCAAGAAAAATGGTGATACCGAAATAATAACATCAGCAAAGTCAACAAGACGTGGTGTATATACATATACCTCATACATTGTGCAAGAACAGACAACTGTAGCCCCATATAGGATATCCGTTTTCCGTTTGACGTCAAACACGGAAAGTGGCACAAGTATGAAACTAGACATTTTCATTTCCATTGTATTTATTTTATGAAAATGTTTATACTGAATGGTTTTGTGAAGGTAAAATAATATTGAATGATTTATTCACTTTTTGGCTGAAATTGGGAAATGTATTTGAGAGGATTCGATGAGAGTATGATAACTTTTATTAATTAATTCAAACGTTTTCCTATTATAGTCGCCATAACCATAACTAGCGCAATGGAAAAGCGGAAAGGACTGTCAGAATTTGCTGATTAAAAACCGCTTGTTCTTTCCACAGAATGGCCGGGTCACCTATCCTGACAAAATCGACGCCTGTTTTATTTTTTTTCCGTCTCTGGACAGAAGTTCCGGTTCTTTTTGGGTGAGCAAGCTCTATCTTAGGCCTCAAAAGAGAGAGAAAAAACAAACCCATTCTAAATTTAAAAAAAAAAAACTAATTTTTTAAAGTGTTCCCGTGGCCGAGATAGTGTTTTGGCCCTGTATAACCCCTAATTTGTACCTGGAATCCCTGAAGGAATTCAGAGTAAGTATAGATTACAGACATGATGTAACGGGGTAGCAATAATATAATAAACCCTAGAGAGAAATGTAGTATACAGAAGTACACATCACTGTAAAAAACCATTATAAACTGATCGTTGAATGTGCGGAAAGATCATAAAAAGCGGGACCACGTTATACTGGATTTGTAAGCAATATGTATAGCACTATCTATACATACTGTGATAGTAAATTGACTTAGATTTACACCTCCGCTGCCTTTACAAAGGGCAACCTTTTTTCATTTACAGGGCTCAGCCTTACAGCCCTGGGCAGTTATTTATAAAAGCAAAACTGAAATGCCTGTTTCTTTCTATAGAAAGAATATTGAAGGTCCGTTTTATAATTATTCATTCAATTATCGTTAGTCCCAGCACCTTTGGCTAATAAATACAAAGCACCGGTGTTGCCAGCAGTCACGTACGCGATAACGCATTGGCTTAAGTGGTGCATTACTGCATAAATAGAGACAGTGTTGCCAGTTTATCGTGTTCTACAAGCTATTTAGTAAACTAGCTGTTACGTTTAATTGATTCGTGAATGTTTTTATTCTACTTTATCGTGAGATTTAGAACGTGGTATAATCTCGGAATTAAAGTTAAGTACAGCCATTTCGACATATTATAGAGATTTCGAAGGGACTTACTTACACTTAGCATTGGGATAATCATAGATAACATAACATAAATCAGTGTACATCAATTTTTCGTAAAAAAAAATCAGCAAAAGCAAAACTGACCGAATCCGCAAACCGGGCCATCGGCATCGTCTTGTACCTTTTCTAATATTCAACGTACGAACGATTATTCACTGTAGGATTTGGCCTAGATTCTTGATGTTACTAGTCAGTCTTGTATCATTCAATTATTCTGTTTACAAATACCTATGGCAGTGTGTAAACATATCCGGTGTATTTCGTTGACAAACGACTGTTTGACGTATTTGTATGTTGTAAATATTATATAATATTCAATCTTGTAATCTCTGAAAGGGGCTGAGGTATCACAGTACATTTTTTCAGATTCCCGTGTGATAGGGGGTGAGTCTCTTCCCATCAAATGGGCATGACTCATATTGAGTAACTGATGGGAAACACTTTCCATTGCTTACTAACAACAATATAAAACACCCTTCATGTTTATTCATATGTTACGCAAAAAATTTGCATGGATTTGAATGCAGTTTACATCGATGATATTGCTAGATGTGTTTTCATTTTTAACCGACGAAAAAAAGGAGGAGGTTCTGAATTCGACATGTATATGAATTGATTAGACTGGTAAAGTAGGAAAAAGAAAATATATTATTCCAATTGTTTTAAATAATTATGAATCAAAGTTACTTGATTCTCAATTTTAAACATACGAAGCTACAGACTAAAAATAACCGAATTATTTCGAAGAAAACTGACCGGGTCTGTGTGACATGTGTCTGTATCGCCGTGAACAGAAACTCGACGGTATTCACGACAGGTTCAGCCCCAGGGATTTTATGAACGGACATAACTTCCTCCTCACTTTATATAGCTGGCCGTTACGGACTTTCGCAATTACGTGACATATTTCATGAAAAAAAAGTAAGGTGATCCGGATCCGCAATGTTGGGGATCAAAGGCTTTGAGAGTTTGAAAGTTGGGCTTTTATTTTAGAAATTCCTCTCACAACTATTTGTCTCTGCATCCCCCAGAGGTTTACTGGTAGGAAATTTCTGAGAAATACTTCCGTTTCTGTACGAAAATATAGAAAGGAACATGTCACAGAATTTTGTAAAATAGAATATTTCATTTTATTGCTCAACCTATAGTTACTTAAATATTATTTATAAGAACTTTATGGTAATTGATATGTTGATTCTGCTAAACAAGCATTTTTAGACTACCAAGTCATTTGTAATGATTTTTTATTGCTCTTCTAAGATTTCACGATGGTACAATAATTCTATCTAAAAACTTGCTAACACAAAAACAGGCCTAATTCTAATTTTGTTTCACATCTCACATGCAAACTCCACTAACAATCCATGACTCAAAAGTCCACTAAACCACAAAATCCTGTCCACACAATGTAACACCACAAAGTTCACGAAAAGCGACCAACACACCGATACAGATTAAATTTTATTGAGCAAGTTCGTTCGCCATTTGCCCTTAGCTGGTTGAGTGCAATTGCACCGATACGATGTGCGGTTAGCATGGATCCGTTACTGCGATGCGTTCACTGACCTACAGGCGGATCTATTTGATGGGAAATTCGCTTGTTAATCGCAACGCAAAAACTGATTTCACCTCGTGGGCTCATGTTTTCTTTGGAACTCGAAGTCTCGAACAGTCGTGAATCGTGCGTACTGTCGAATAGTGTTGCGACTTGCGATTTTGTTGAGCTGTTAGTAACTGGTAGATAAAATCCCGTTTGAAATTGTTGAATGAGTTAAGTAACTGCTTTCGTGGTAGGTGGTGCCGTCATTCACCAAATAAAGGCAATAAGATAAGAATTCAGAAAACTGAGTTATACTTTTAAGATGTTGTACTTGTATGATTGTGTTATAAAAAATGACTTTTGGATAAGAGTAGAATGGTGTAAATTTGGTTAAACACTGATTTCCAAAATATAAAAAGATTCCGATGAATTAAGAATCTCCTTATAATTTGAAGTCTTTTAAAAATTAACTTAGTAAAGTCACAAATTCATGTACCTTTATATACTGTTAACATCCTTAGCGCAGTTGAAATTGCTGTTTTATTTGGGTCATCATCAGCCTATTAATGTTCCCACTGCTGGGACACAGGCCTCCTCTCTGTGAGAGGGGGTGGGCCATAATCCACCACGCGGGCCCAGTGCGGATTGGTGGATGTCACATGTCTTCGAATTTTTTTGGTTCTAGGACATGCCGGTTTCCTCACGATGTTTTCCTTCACCGTTTTGAGAGCAGTGGTGATGAAATAAATTACACAAAGTAATGCGCCTGCCGGGATTCGAACCCACGACCTACAACTCGTAAGTCGGGGCCGATACCACTGGGCCACCACTGCTCTCTGTTTTATTTGGGTACAAAGCATTTACTGCATTTCAACCGAATCTTACCCACTTTAATTCTCAGAAACCTCGACCAAAAAGGATTAAGACCAAAGACTCACTGCCCAAAACAGAAAGGACTATAAAATGTGAAACTTGATGACATCATAACCTACTATGTTAAAGGCAAAACAAAAGAAAACCGCTTTTTAAAATGTTCTCTCACTGAATAATAAAGGCCTGCAGACGAAGGACTTTTGTTGGTCTTAAAGAAAAAGAAAATAAAGAAACTCCGTCATTGGTTCATGCCAAACACATTAAGAATTAAAAGTGGACCGATAATTAAGTAAAGTATAAGTATATGAGATGCGTATGTTTGATTTCTTGTTCTCTTTTTAAGTTTAATTTATTGTAAAATACCGTCTTAACAAAAATTCCCTAAGGATTGAATAGATGGAAGTGTGCATTTTGTGCAATCAACATTATTCGTGTGATTTTTATCTTCCGCGGATAAAATCTCGTTTGCGTAAATTTTAAAAATGGTTCTAGTGTATTTGCGGGGCAAATAGCGGATTTAGCAGCCTACTTTCAATCCATTGTTTCATTATTCTACAGGTGCCTGTCACTGGTTTTAACATTGCAGTATAATAGACTTGATTACAGTAATTAATCATTGTGCTTTTAGCTAATAGCGTGATATTTCCGTTTTTGTTTAGTAACGTTTTTGTTATTTTTGTAATAGAATAACGGTTTTTGTAACTGTTGTGAAGGGAGATGTTTATTTAATCTGTGGTTTTTAATGTCATTCACAGAAATTAGAGCATTTAGACAATCACTAATTGTGTTATGTTAAGTGATAATATGACACTAATAGAAAAACGTAATTTGTAATGTTATGTGAAGAGAAATAACATTTTTTGTATTCATTTCATTCATTAGAGGAAACGGTAGGTGTGTTAACTGTGTGATTTTATTGTAATTTAAAGTAATTAGAGTGAAATGAATGAATGGTGTGGCACAGGCTTTGTTGTAAAATGTGTGTAATGAGTTAATGTGCCACTTTGTCGCGTATGTATTGAATTTTATATTGCATTCATAATCAGATTACGAAGTTAATGTGCTGTAAACTAGTTTGGCTATTACAATGATTTTCCGCCATTAAAACGCTTTTTGTATTGAGGTTGTATGGACCTAGTTACATTGTGTATTAAATTAGGTATAACAGTTAATGGATGTGAGAAATTTAAAATTTAATAGGATTTTTGTGAATAAAATTGCCAACAATCAAAACTGTATATTACATACAGACTCCGTTATCAACACGTCAAGCTCATCGAGTATTGTGACGAATTTATCCATAGTTCAACTACAATCTGTGGTAATGTTATTTTTTACATCTAAGCCAATAAAAAGTAGTTTACGCTATGTTGCTTGTGGCTTTGCCCACGTTGTCGAAAACGAGAGCGTTATTCCGGAATAAAATATCCTATTTGTTATTTCAGACTATAAACTCTCTGTACCCAATTACACTCAGATCCGCTTGCCGTTCTGACTTGATTGAGTTACAAATATTCATCCATCGAAACATCCAAAGTCAAAATAACGGGGTCTGAAATAAACTTCTCTAATATCCATATAAACTTGTGACAAAGACCTGCAAATCCTTTACAAATCACAACAGGTTTATTGTCAAATAACGGTTTTCCATATAAATGCATTGACAGCTGTTTGCTTCGCGAATCGTCCGTAACTTTGCACATTGCTAGCACTATTTCGCGTGGTAACTGCATGCACCGAGACATCCCGTTACCGGCTGGCACGAGTTTCAAACTTTCTGCGTTTTCTGTCTATCTAGCGACATGTCCCTGTTTCACATGGTCTGACAAAACTTGGGTCAGTGGGTAGCCTTAGGGCTGGATTTCTTGAGATTGTTATATAATTTACAAATAATTCAATATACCTACTAACTTGTTTACTACAATATTACTTGGTTTTTCCTGCGGTTTCATTTGCTCTTTTCTATATCTAACCAATATCCTACTTAATACTATAAATACGAAAGTATGTATGTTAAACATGACATGTGTGTATGGAGTATATAGGAAAGCGGGGGCGACAGAAGCCGCAGACAACATAGCTAGAAAGATAGAAAACAAGTGAACATCATAGCAAAAAAGAAAATCCGCTCTTCCAAATTATTTGTTCTTTGTACCACATTATACGAGGAGTGGTACAGTAGACCGCCCCGTTATCACGATACCTCGGTACAGTCGGAACTGATGGGTAACAGGGTTAACTTAACGCCTCGTCGAGCGCACGCGATTCACTAAAGTAATTTGAAAATTTGCAATTTTTGACTTATACCGTTTCGTCACGCGGCTGCGGTATTTGAGATAATGCTCTAATTTATTATTATTGTCATAAGGTATACTTTATTTATTTTATGGTTGGTCGTTAAATATAAAATCGGCAGTTTATTTGTAATTTATAACGTTCATTGGAAGAAAATTCGAGAAAATCGGGGGAAAATTGGAAAACGCATTTTACTTCAAAAATAATAAAAGACATAATATTTTTACCAACCAGTAACATCTTACCGAACGAATTCCGGTAAGAGAAATAAATTCTCGTTGCAACATTTTAAATTCTGTCAGGAATTTTCAAAGTTCCCAGAAACGACCTCAAAGGAATTTCCTCGGGGTATTTAGGTATTTCAATGTTCTCAAAGGCGTATTTTGTATCATAAATACATAATACATGACAGTAGTGTGTCCCAAGTTTTATGTATAGGCAGGTATATCTTTATGTAATGTTATATTTTAGTACTGTTTCAAAATGGCGTGTGTTTGGTAGATACCTACAGTATGTTTTTGATAAAAATCCATTGTCATCATTATATTTTAAGTTGATGTCAACAATAATTTATTGAGGGATTAGTATAAGCTAAAGATTGACTCAGTATATTATTTAACTACAAAACAAATGCCATTGTCTTCTAACATTTAAAAATAATGCGAAAGATGGATCTTCGTTTTATTTTCAATCACATCAGAATGATTAATACGTACGTTTTATAGTCTGAAATAATACTTACTTAAGATACCCGTGGCAAGTCATTGGAAAAAAATCGGTTGTCTGTAAAAACGTTATAATAAGAAAATACTGCACTTACATTGCTATAAACAAACAATTGACACGCCGTTGCCATGGAACGCTACAGAGCGAGGTAACGCCGCATGAAGTCATCTTTTTTCGTGCGTGAAATCGGCCATCGAATTTTATGACGTTATCACGTCAAAAACTAATATTCGATATTGCGTTATATTTTGTCGGACTATAAATATGAATCCAAATATCTTTTACTAGCACAATAGATACCCAGACAATAGGCAATTTCACTCAAATAAAAGCACAAAATGAAAGAAAATTTCTCCTCGTATAATTTAACGAATACCATTAGGTTACTTAATTATTTGCACAACAATACAAAAAGGTCAATTTAGTTTTATATACCTTTTTGCTCGGTAACGCTTCTGCTTCATATACCCCGTCTCCCCGGGGTATCGCAACTGAGAAGATTGCTTTAAGAATCTTTTTGTTGAAAATATGAAGTTATTATTAAAAATCAGTTTAAAGGCAATCTCGTTCTACTGGTAATAAGGAAAAGCGGCTTAAGTCTCTGTCAGAACGTAAGCGCACCTAATTTACTTTATTTTTGGGTTTTATTTTGTGTTTACAGTTTGCTTTTAATAACTGTCACAGTGTTATGAAATAACTTATAAGCATTCTTCATCATTAGCCTATAAATTATCCCACTGCTTGGACACAGGCCTCTCTGTGAGAGGGAGTGGCCCATAATCCACCACTCGGGCCCATTGCGGATTGGCGGATGTCACATGTCTTCGAATTTTTGGTTCTAGGGCATGCCAGTTTCCTCACGCGGTGTTTTCCTACACCTGCACCGTTATGATGAAATAAATTATACAAAGTAATGCAAAGTAATGTTCGAACTCACCCAGGCGAGTTCGAAGGACCTACAACTCTAAGAAGGGGGGCCACTGCTCGCTTTTATGCATTGCTTTACGTAATTAATTAATCTTTTCAGTTATTTGTACAATAAATATTTGCGAGAGCTGAGTGGGGCGGGACCTTGGGACCGTCTTTCAAAAGGGCCTGAAACAGAAACGATAACTGAAGGTTAGTTAGTCAAGTCTGAAAACTCTTTCTGTTTATCCAGAGCGGAGAAGATTCATTTGATGATTTTCCAACATTAAAAAAAACCTAAATGGAGCTGACATGGATTGTGGAAAGGCAAATGAATGGTCATACGTATAAAACGATAATTTTAAACACAGTTCAAATAAACATACATAATAATTTGTTTTAATCCTACTACTATTATAAAGGCGAAAGTTTGTAAGTATGGATGTATAGATGTTTGTTACTCTTTTACGCAAAAACCACAGAACGGATTTGGCTAGAATTTGGTACAGTAGGCGTTCAAAAGTGGTTAGGCACGCTTTAAAGTCAATAGCTTGACGTTTAGTTTGACTTATGACCTTCTATTTTTAAGAGACACATTCATCATCAACTACTGATTGTATAGGATTCATAATTTCAACGTGTAAAGTATGTGTCCGCTTGGCCCAGTGGTAAAGCGTACCGCCTGACGTATGCGGTGAACGGCAAGGCGTGAGTTCGAACCTCTCGCAGTGATATTCTTTTTGAAAGTTTTACTCAATTGTTAAATATTGTAATGGGACAGAAATATGATTATAATCGTTTGTTCGCAATTTTTGTGAGGTAGACGAAGTTTTAGGAATATTTAACTTGATCGAAATCAAGTTGTCGTTAGATTGTGGTTGTTGGTTAGTGACGCTTGATTATATGTATAGATAGCGATATATTTAAGTATTCTCAAAATGCCGGCGAATATCAATATTGAGGCAAGAACGAAATTTATTGAAATGTCACGTTGAAGTTCATCAAATGAGTTGACTGTTGTCAGATTCGTATGAATCTGATATCACAAATGTAACATAAGTTTGTTAATCATAAATAAATAAAACAAAATTAACATTTTAATTCAGCATGACTTTGTTTATTTCCACCAAGACCAAAAAAAAACTATAAACACATAAAACTAATATTTGAATTTTTTTAATAAATAATAAGCATGAATAAATTGTAAATTAACATGAATAACTAACAAGTTCTTGATTAATATAATTATCATGATTAAAAAAAAAAAACTAAAAAATAGCTAAACACATTATAAGACTCGGATTTCATTGATCATAACTCCACTTAGCCCAACAGCTATCAGTAATAAAATAAGTAAATTAAAAAATTCGAAGTGACGATAAAACAATAATTATTATCCAATTTCATTAGCTGATTATAACGACTAAATTACGTTTAATTATATTTAAGAACCTAAAGGGTTTTTTTATAAAGTGCGGCCTTATTAGTATGTTATCCCATAAAAAAAATTATGTGTAATTTTGTCTTTATGTTAACAAAAGAAATATTAAAGATAATAATTATGACTATTTATTAAAGCCATTTGAAATAGTAATAGTTCAGCAGGCTAATTTCTCTATGCGTTCCAAGGCCGCGGTGCCTTGTTACTATTTCCAACAATCGTCGCATGGCACTGCGGTCCTGGAACGCAAAACGCTATTTGCCCTTTGCGTTCCAGGGCCATGGTGCAGAAACAGGTTGTTTTTAGCAAATAAATTTCTTCCGCTCCACCAAATGCGAATTACCAAAAAATTATATATGGAAATATGTTATATTACTGAAATAGAACCACAAAAAAAAAATAACCGCTCTCCATAAAAATACCCTTTTGAGGACATCAGTTTAATTTTCGTTTTCTTTATGAAAAGAATGATTGAAACTTAGCCTCAAATCTAAGCCCTAAATTAATAAGAACTGTGAATAAAATGATGTTTTCGCTTACATTCTATTAACAATGAATACAACAAAAGCTATATAAAAATATGGTCGTGCTTTTAAACGTGTCTTTTATTTCTATAAAACAAACGGTTTTTGGCTGATATTTGGTGTAATTTTTGTCTTGAGTGCACGGTTATTCATTTCGTGTTGAATTAGTTACTCATTGGGGGAAGCTATTTCCTTCGTATTCATTCACCATCATTTTATTATGCTGTCTGACAACCGTCGGCGTCGGTGTTGGACTTTGCTCTCGACAAGCTATCTCATATCCACAGGACTGCCAGTATTTCACTAGAACAAAACATGAAATACTATTATTATCTTTATGCAAAATGCAACTGTTATTTTTTTTTACCTACTCAAAGAAAAATCTATAAATAACACTTATTACTTTCAAACAAACCTATTGTAGGGAATCTTATCTAATAAATAAGATATTAACATGTGAAATAACTAAAAATTAAATATTAATACTCACACTTAGTCCGGTTTAACTTGATGTTTGTATTGTTTCATCCATATTTATGCACGGCTATAATATTCACCCACAGTGATTATAATTATTATTCCCACTGTTAATATTTCACAGCAAAACAATAACATTAAAACAGCGTAATAGATGTAAACAATCGCCACACAAAATAACCAGGAATCAACAACGTTCTATGATTATTAGACTGTGGTTCTATTATGAGACTTAAAACGAACTAACATAGTTATGTCTACCTCACAAATCGAAATAATTTGCTTTTGTGTACTACCTACTACCTACAAAACTTTATTATACTTATTATGATGATGATAACGGTCGACACACAACACTAATGACTAGTATTAGTAATTATTAAAAAAAAAAACAATTTTATTTATCAAATTTCTACAAAAAAATGCATCAAAAATAACAAAAAGAATATAGCAATTATTTAAAAACATTAAATAAAATAAAAGTAATTAGAAAAAGTGAGGATCGATCCTTCGTCAGCAGTGATGGAAACATCCGAGCACGTTAACCACTGCGCCAGCCAATGATATTATAAATAAAAAGAGGTAGATATCGCACTAGCACGCACAAAGTGTTGAGGCGAATGAAACCCAATTGTTGCCTTCTTGATTTAGTCGGGTTACATCAGAGAGCGAGGTAACGTGAGTGCGCGGCGTAACAAAAATGCCAAGTTGTGTGTTTAGAAAGTGCAAAAACTATGGTGCAAAGATAAATAAGAGTTGTGGAGTGACATACCATAAGTCTTTATGAAATATATCAAATTTTTATTTATTTTACGAGTTATTCTTCATCTATATCTATCTATCTATATCTATCTATCTATACATATAATAAAACTGTAGAAAAGTAATTTTTGTACATTCAAAAAAAACTCAAAAAATATAGCCAGAGTTATAAAGGACAACCAATAGAACCCATTTCTAGCATTTTTAGAATTTTTGTCTGTTTGTCTGTTTGTCTGTTTGTATGTTTATTTGTTCGGGCATCACGTAAAATGTACGAAAGTTATGTAGATAACTTTAATACACAACGACTGACCGTAACTTGAAGTAACATTTAGTTTTTGTTTCATTGAAATCGGATCAGTCTATCAAAAGATATTTGAATTCAAAGTGTACCAGAAGTAAAATTACGGTCAGTTTACACCGAGACGACGACAAAAACTACATATTCAAATATAATGGTGTGGACTGGAGTGGAGTGGTTTGGAGTGGGATGTTGTGGGATAAATTGGGATGGAGTGGGATAAAGTGGGATGGAGCGGGGTGGAGTGGGACTGAGTGGGGTGGATTGGAATGGAGTGGGATGTAGTGGGATGTAGCGGGATGGAGCAGGATAGAGCGGGATGGAGCGGGATGGAGCGGGATGGAGCGGGATGGACTGGGGTCGAGTGGGATGGAGTGGGATGGAGTTGTATGGAGTGGTATGGAGTGGGATGTAGTGGGATGGAGTGGGATGGAGTGGTATGGAGTGGTATGGAGTGGGATGTAGTGGGATAAAGTGTGATGGAGTGGGATGGAGTGGGATGGAGTGGTATGGAGTGGTATGGAGTGGGATGTAGTGGGATGGAGTGGGATGGAGTGGTATGGAGTGGTATGGAGTGGGATGTAGTGGGATAAAGTGGGATGGAGTGGGGTGAAGTGGGATGGAGTGGGATGGAGTGGTATGGAGTGGGATGTAGTGGGATGGAGTGGGATGGAGCGGGATGGAGCGGGATGGAGGGGGATGCAATGGGTGCTTTGAACGCTGCTAGGTGGGCTTGGAACAACAGAGGGCGTTTATCACAAACAGCTCAAATATTCTTGAAAAATCTAAATAAATTCTAATAATAATAGGGTTTATATGAAAACGATTATCATTTATAAAAAACAAGGCGAAAATTAAGCGCTTCGCACTAAGAAAACATTTTTAAATTCCGACATCCACGCGGACGAAGTCGCGGGCACAGCTAGTTTTCAAATAAATTTCAAATTACTGACATAATGGTTCGAAAAGGATAGATAATAGGATGGCAATCTGCTGCGTGACAGAGACAAATAGCATCCTTCATAAGTCGGGTCATAGATTAATTAAACAGAAGCGAAATGTTAGGCACAATTATAGCGTTGCGCTTTCAATTTTTTATGATTAAAGTTTTATAGAATGAGGTTAGTTATAGCGGGCTGTTACATATTTTATTAGTAAAGTTGGAATGTATGTAGTAATGTACCTAGATAAAACATATTTTCTCATACTTGACTTAAGATCCTATGTCCCCTAGATGGAGCAGAGGGCGCCCACATATTTTCTCATAATGTTTTAATATTTTACAGATTTCCAAGTGATGAGTTGATAAAAAATAACATAAGTAATAACATTATGAACCATAGGAACACCTTATTAAGACGTCAGTCGTAAATACAAAAATCTTTGTTTTCCTTGTAATAAATAGAATTCAAAATGTTTTATTTAAAACATCATTCATCATCACAGGCGCTTGTGTTGAAGTATATTATTAATTATTCAAAATCCTACACATTTATTTCATTTTTATGAAAGTCGCCAATGTCACTAACAGCTATTACGTATTCGATTAAATTATAAATATAAATAAATTGTCTTCAGTTTGATACAAATATTCGATAGTATCTTAAATATAATATTAATATTGTAAAAAAATAAAATTTCCTTCGCAGTACTTAGTAGCTGTACATTGGTAATCGACATAAAAATAATAAATAATTTTACCAAGCGCACGCCACCTATTGTTACATTCAATGTCTCTTCTGTGAAAATCGACAAACTCTTTGATACTCTAGTGTTCTGTCATTTTGTGGCCTGTACTTCAAGCGCAACACACTAAAACTAGCTATCTCTTTCTATCTTATACGTTCCGTATTATCTATCGCTGTCGTAGTTTTAAATTACTGTAAGTTTTATTAAGTTGGTACTTATAATAACAACGCAACGATATCTGAACGCCATTTAGTATGAACATGGCGTATCTTTCTTTATAATATCATTGGCGCCAGCATTACTTGTAGGCAAAGGTTGAAATTATGAAGTATACCGTAAGTTCCTTTGATTTGTATATGTAACAACTTATAATAAAAGGTCGTAAGTCACAGCGAAGCATCAGGCCATTGCTTTCAGAAATTGACCCAGGAATTTGGAATTCGACTGTACATAGATAGTTTATAACCTGGATTAACACATAGGATAGTTTTTATCCCGATTTTATCTCCCCGTGGGATAATTTTCGAGTTGTAGCGGGTGAAGCCGCTGGCAACAGCTAGTTAGTTACATATAAAATATTTGCGACAAACGTCAGATGGAGTCACGGATTACGTCCGTATCTCGCTTATGCTCAAAATGAAAACAAAATAAACACGTTTGCTGGCATTTCGCCGAATAAAAGTTAAAACAAAATGGTGGCTGTTTACCAAATTAGAGCCGCGAAAGTTTGTAAAACTAAAATGCCTGTTTGCGGACACTTTATAAAAGTGGGTGTGAAATAATACTGCATTGCAGTTATATGAATGATTTGCTCTTTTCTGCTTTCTGCACAGCGCAGGCATGGATTGTTACGATCGTTGTTAAAATTTCACGCCAATCCGAGGCCGAAATTCAAATATCTCCCGATCCACTGGGAAAGGTTTCACGAATCCATGAACTATTAGATATAGACTACCTTTTTTATTTAAAAAAATAATATTCCTATTGTGTCTAACCCTTTTCTTAATTCAAATTAACATGATTTAAACTTACACTAAAATGTTACTAGAAATTGATGTGACTGTTTATTTCAATCAACTCATGAGAGTTAGGTATTTCAAATTAGTTTGACCTAAAACGTATTATTCTGATGGTTCATCTTGCCACTACAAGACACTGGCAGAAAATGGGCAGAATATTCGACAACGGCCGTTGCCAGAGAAGAAAAAGAACAAGAGTAAACGCCATTCATTCAATCATGTTTCATTTTGTGATCGTATTTTGTTCATCTCGCAAAAACAAAAGAAGAACAAGGTATAAAGGGAGAAGCAACCCCACAATGCAGTTCTCTTCATTCATTCACTTGTTTTATTTTCTGACATCCGCGAAGCTTTTTATTGCACTACACTCTGATTGGTTGAAAAGATTTTAATTAAAGCCATTCAGATTGGACGCTTTTATATTGCATGAGCGAAAATTAACTAAATAGAAATAGAGGAATACTGCACAACACACACTAAAATAATAAAAAGTAACAGTGAACATCTAGGTGAATTCTGTAAACAACTAGGACGTAAAATGGAGAATAAATATCGCGTCTAAGATTGAAATCGTCAACAAATTGCAAGTATCGACTAGGGGAAACGTCTGCAATATTTACTCACAGGTCGCTTCGAGAAACGATCATGTTTAAAAACAGTATAGGTAACATTACAAAGTATATTGAAACAAAACAGTGTACAAAGAAAGAATGAAATACAACCTAGCTTACTATAACCTCATCTTTAACGTTTAACTTTGTTCTTATTTCAAATGCAAAACTTTTATTAAAATAAAGACTAGAATTTGAATTTATGGCAACATTGTCTAAAGCTCGCTTCATGAGATCATTTTGAGCTGGAAGACGAGTGCTCTTGAGACCCTCGACGCTAGAATAATATAGACGTGCTCACTAAGGCTGGCTTTAAAAGACTTCACTATTATGAATATTCAGATGTCTTCGAAATTCACGCTATCGTGTGGAGTTTTGTACGATGGAGCTGTGTCTAAGTTTTTCGTGGATTTGAAATACCTAAATAGTTTGTTTTTATGGTTTGACTTCTCAAAGTATCGTCATCTTATACTTTTGTTTTATACCATTCCCATCTTTCCCATTATTTTCTGTTCCACCAATTTTATTTTATTTTGCAAGTTTTTAAATCCATCATCCTAGCCCAGTCTTCTCCTTACTTTGTTGGGTCCATCATCCAGTCCTAGTCTATTATTTCTGGAAACTACCTATTTGATCTCCAAAACTCAGTTCTATGTCGGTATGAATTTTGCCTTTGTTCTTGTTACTTTATTATCTTTTTCTCTTTCTACCACAAGTCTTTTAATCTCTTAGCATTTCTTGCAAAACGAGCTATAGTACTAAAGTCATCTTTTCCATGATTGAGTCGTGCATCTTTCTTATTTTTTCGGCCATCGGGCTCAAGGACATCTTTGCTTCAAAGACCATTACCGATGCTTAGTTAGACAGACAAATGTTTATGCAAAGCAGTAACTGCATAACTACTTAGTGTCTCTCTTCATGTCACCATCTGTCTTTTAGAGCGCATAATAGGTTTTTACGCAATTCAGCGGTTAACCCCACTCAATGTATTTTGTTGGGATGAAATATTTACGTAAGCCCATTTACTGCCATCCCTAAATTGTAAGTGAGTATGTGGGAAGTTTCATAAGAGTAATGTTTGTTAAGAAGAATGACATACAAACGCAAGAATAGACAAATGACAAAACGTAGAAAATTTTTAGCGTTTTAAGCATGGTAATTGAAGCGTCAATGCCTTTTCAATAATTATAAATAAATAAATAATAATATTTTAGGATTTTTCCATAGAATATAATATGTTAGTAGTTCAGATTACATAATTTAGTTTGTCTGTTGATGAATCCTCGCACCAATATTTTGTTTCCGCAGCGCCCTTTGTATCGAAACTTTCTTGAGTGTTCCCGCATGATGACCAATAGATGGCATTAGCGAGGCGCGGCTCTCTTCCCGCCGCCATTAAAAAGGACACTGTGTGTGTTCTTCGCTCCGCCTTTCAAAAATTCCTTTTTGGTGAAACCTCGATGATATTCATAAAATAAATGGACCTGCATCTGTGCTTCATTGAGAACTTATAGTGCAGTGTTGATTTTTGGTGTTTTAACCATTCCACCGGTGGATTTAAGAAGATTTTGCTCGCCGGCCGGCAGCTCATACCAACAAGCCATCACGCGCGCATGAACGAGGTATCTTCCCATCTCCCTGGGTCTGAGTGGGATCTCTGGATTGTCAAGGTACGTGGGGCATGGTTTGCTGCTAATAATTTTTTTGGTATTGGTTTCTCGTGGATTCATCAATAGGAAAACTAGTTTTATGTTTTAGGTCCGCCATTACACCTTCTACGTAGGTTCTTATTTCAAACTTTCTCACAACCCGCACAAAGGTGCAGGCTATTTACACGCCTCACCATAATTATTGGTCCTTCGATACCGGATAGATAACCAGTAGGTACCTAGATTTTTGCGTATTTTTTTGGTGAAAATCATATAGGTTTATTTAACGCACAATAGATATTTATTTACGTAAACTTTCGGTAAATGAATACCTAATTAACGCCGCAGCTTAATAAATTGACAATAGATTTTACGTATTTGTTGGTAAATCTGTTCAATTAATATAATAATTTACATAGAACGACATTACGTATTTATTGGTAAAGTTCATTCTATGTAGGTATCCGCATTTAAAAAATCGCTTTGTTCGTAAGTAAATAAGTAGGTAGTTACCAACTCTTCTCGGCTTTGTGCGTATTAATATTTAGATATATACCTAGGTAGGTACTCATAGTTTGGTAGGTGCGATAATATTGCAAACCGCCTGGTAGGTATTTATTGTTATTGTCTTCGTTTTATAATTAGCAAAATGACGGATAAACAACTGAAGCCGGAAGATTTATTAACTATTCTTCACGAAAAGAAAGGATTGTTATTTAAACGCATTAATCGATTGTACGATTTATCAAAAAAAATATCGTCGTTCGATTCGAGGAATAATGAAAGTTTTATGACTGAGTCAGAGACAATTGATGACATTCGAGATAAATTTGAATCTTTTGTCGATCAAATTAATCAAATAAACATTAGTTTAAAACCTGGTTCAAGTGCCGACTATGCTTGTTTAGAATCCTTTGAAGATTTGTATATTCATATTAAACGTGTTAGGAATAAAATAAACAGTTATCAATCGCCACCATCACCCAGTAGTAACTCAAAGACTCTTTTTGAACCGCCTAAATTAAAGTTGCCTCCTATCGCGCTGCCATCTTTCGATGGGAAAACTGAGAATTGGCCTGTTTTCTACGAGTCGTTTAAGTCAAATATCCATGATAATGATCAGCTGACGGACTCGCAGCGTGTGCAGTACTTGATAGGTAGGCTTACACACAACGCATTGAAGGTTACCGCTGGAATTGTGCCTACTGGTGATACTTACAAGTTGTTATGGGATAGTTTAGTTAAAAAATATCAAGAGAAGCGCTCACTAGGTACGCATTATTTAAATAACATATTGGATTTAAAAAGTTGTTCATTTAACGCTAATAGTCTCGATTCTTTCATAGAAACATTTAGTGCGTCTATTTCTGCCTTGAAACAACTTGGGATTACGGATCTTGCTGATTTTATTCTTTTGCATTGCGCAATGAGAAAAATCGATGCACAGACTACTCAATCGTTTGAACTTACCATTCGAGATGTTGAAATTCCCACAACGCAATTATTGATAAGCTTCGTTCAAGATCAGGCAAAGATATTGGCACGCTCGAATTTGTATCATTCGAACGCGAGAAACTTTAGTAGAAACCCCGCTTCCGCTCCCCGCGATTCACGCACACAGACAAAAGCGTTTGTTGTGAGCGAGTCAGCTGACTCGTCCGCTTGTTTACCCGCGATCGCGGTTCCATGCTGCGCGTATTGTAATGATAACGCTCATGTTCATTTGTATAACTGCGCGAAGTTTAAATCCGCGTTGACTCCTAGAACAAGGTTCGAGTTTATTAAATCCAAACGTGGGTGCGCGAATTGTCTGAGCACATCGCACGGATTGAGTAACTGCAAGTCAACATCAGTCTGTGACTTATGTAAAAAACGCCATCATACACTATTACATTTTGATAAAGAAAATACACCGCAAACAGCTGATGTTAAAGCGACGAATTGCAATGTAGCCGTGGCGTCGTCGTCTCCCGCGCCGCTGTCTCTCCCCCCTCCCGCGCTCCTTTCGAACCCCGGTACGCCTTTGGGGCCTCGCTCTTACGTTGATTGCGATAAGGTCGATATTTCCGCACGGGTGATTGCGTCTGATTCGTGTGATGTGACGCCCGCGTCTTCGGCTCACAGCTCGGCCGTGTTATTAGCAGCTGATGCAGCGAAGGCTAAGGCGATAGTGCTATTATCGACAGCTCAGGTTTATGCGCGAAATAAAAGTGACAGTGCGGGTCACAAAACAATAGTGAGGTGCTTAATTGATAATGGCTCGCAGAATAATTTAATAACTACAGCCTGTTGTAGAAAGCTTAATTTACTGATAATTCCTTTGAGTAATTCTTTTGTTAAAGGAGTTGGTTCTGTATCGCGACCGATAATAGGATACGTACATTTAGATATCGAGTCTCGCGTATATCCGGAGCAAAAATATACTATTCACGCGTTCGTAGTTGAGTGCATTACGGACCAGCTACCATCGCACCATGTTAAGTGGGATAGCCATAATATAGACTTCCACGCGCTTCCGCTCGCAGATTTAAGCTGGAATATTCCAGGGGATATTGACCTAGTGTTGGGCGCTCAACTGTTTCCGTACATTTACTTGGGGAACAGGGTCGATCTTGGTTCACGCGCCCCACCTGCATTATTGACCACATTCGGGTATATCTTTATGGGTGATTTTCCGCATAATAGTGATAATTTAAATTTACCTAACTCTTCTTTCACGGCATTGGCTCTCAATGATTTATTACAAAAGTTTTGGGAATTGGAAGAAGTTGATAATAAACGTTTTTTCTCTCCTGAGGAAACCGAATGTGAGAATATTTTTTCCTCGACCGTGTCACGGGACGATGTGGGACGTTATACCGTCGCTTTACCTTTTAGTAAGGATCCTGCTGAGTTGGGTAACTCCCGCACCGCCGCGTACCGTCGGCTTATTGCGCTTGAAAGGAAACTCCGCCAATCGCCGATTTTGCGAAAAAATTATAATGCCGTGATTAAAGAGTATATGGATAACGGTTATTTAAGTCAGGTCGACGAATCTGCCGTTTCCGATGACGGGTACTATATCCCTCATCACGCTGTCGTTCGGCCAGACAAACCGATGCCGCGCATTGTATTGGATGCTAGTGCTAGAACTCATACAGGGTTATCTTTAAATGATGTACTCCATATTGGTCCAAATTTACAAACAGATTTGTTTATTCTTTTAATAAATTTTAGACTATTTCCCATCGCTATAAATGCTGATATTAAACAAATGTATTTACGCATTGGTGTACCCGTTGACCAGCGTAAATACCTACGCATTTTGTTTCGATTCAATGAGAACGAACCTGTGTTAACCTTCGCTTTTAACCGCTTACCTTTCGGGCTTAAGTCGAGTCCTTACATAGCTATGCGCACTGTGCGACAGCTGGCCTCTGACAGTCCGCATTATCCCGAAGCTGCTAAAGTAGCAGAGACCAGTCTCTACATGGACGATCTGGTGTATTCTGTGAATAATGAAGACACCGCGATGCAGCTATCGCATGATCTTATAAAGATGTTCAAATCGGGCGATTTTGACCTTGTTAAATGGTGTAGCAATTCACCCGTTCTTTTAAACAGTCTTCCCGACTCGCATCGTAAGTCCCTTGATTTTCACGCTGGGAGTGATGTGTCTAAGGTTCTAGGCCTTTCGTGGGAACCTTCTCAGGATAATTTCTTCTTCACTTCCGCTCAAGTAGCTGAGAAATGTACTAAGAGAAATATACTCTCGATAGTCGCACGCTTATTTGATGTTCTCGGTTTGGTCGCCCCCGTGATATTTTATGCCAAGTTGCTCATCAAAGAGTTATGGCTGAGTAATATTGGTTGGGATGATCCCGTGCCTGACGATATTTTTAAACGATTTTCCATTCTCATGCAAGAGTTTCCGTTGCTGGATACATTACGCATACCACGCCATGTGGGCGTTACCGATGATTGTTCCGTTCGTATAGTCGCGTTTGCTGATGCTAGTATGGGTGGGTACGGGTGTGTGATTTATATACACTCTACTGGTCCATCTGGTGTCATAGTCCGCTTACTTTGTGCGAAATCAAAGGTTTCACCTACCAAAGTTACAACTCTTGCACGTCTGGAGCTTTGTGCCGCCGTGCTCATGTCAAAATTGGTAAAAACTGTTCGTGATACTTACGCTTTACGTGTTCCTATTGCAGGAATTTACGCCTTTTCAGATTCCACGATAGCCTTATCTTGGATACACTCTTCTCCGCACCGCTGGTCAGTCTTTGTCAGCAATAGAGTTGCTCAATGTCAGGAGAACTTGGGTTCTCAACATTTTTACCATGTGGCAGGTGTTGAGAATCCAAGCGACTGTCTATCTCGTGGCATTCTTCCTTCTCAGTTAGTGTCACATGAACTTTGGTGGAACGGCCCCTCTTGGCTTCGTTGTGCTCCAGAGGATTGGCTCGTCAAACCGTTCTCTCCTATTAATTGTGGGGAACTTCCCGAGCACAAGGCAAATGTCTTAACAGTGACCACGCAAGTAGAACAACCCCTTCTATATCAACTTGCTCAACGTACCTCATCATGGGATAAATTGTTGCGCATTGTTTCCTATATATTGAAATTCGCTAGGCCAAAGGCTCATTGTGAGCCTCGTTCTATTCAGGGCTTATCAGCTGCAGAACGAGCGATAGTCCGTGCTGTGCAATCTGTTCATTTTGCAGATGACATTAAGCTCATCAAATCTGGGAAATTGCTCTCAAAGAAACTCCAAAGTCTAGCTGTCTTTTTAGATGAAGAGGGAATATTACGCATTGGCGGAAGGCTTTCGAAGTCTCACCTTCCATTTGACGCTAAGCATCCTTTTTTATTTCCTAAACATGACCATATTGTGGATCTAGTAATTCGTCATTACCATGTGATGAATTGTCACACTGGACCGGGACTACTCATGTCTATTCTAAGACAGCGATTTTGGATACTAGATGCCAGGACTGTCATTAGGTCCAAGTTGCGACAATGCAACACTTGTTTTCGGGTAAATCCGACGCATCCCAATCCGGTGATGGCAGACCTGCCTGAATACCGAGTATCGGAAGCAAAGGCGTTTGTCCACACTGGAGTGGATTATGCTGGTCCTATACGCATAACCCTTACTCGTCGCAGAGGCCAACACGCCCAGAAGGCGTATATCTGTTTATTCGTGTGTTTAGTAACCAAGGCCGTCCATGTAGAGTTGGTCTCTGATTTAACCTCTGATGCCTTTTTAGCCGCGTTTAAACGCTTTATCTCGCGTCGAGGTCCAGTATCTTGTCTTTATTCGGACAATGCTACAAATTTCGTTGGGGCTAAGGCCCAACTAGATGAGCTTTATAGATTCTTAATAAATTCAAATTTCAATTCGTCTCTTTTACATGAGTTGTCAACACGCCGCATAATGTGGAAAATGATCCCACCTCGCTCCCCACATTTTGGCGCCATGTGGGAAGCAAATGTGAAAACATTAAAAACGCACCTTTATCGCGTGATCGGAAGTCAGCTTCTAACTTATGAGGAGTTACAAACTGTACTCATTCAAATAGAGTGTATTATGAACTCGCGCCCTCTGAGCGTTTTGTCTTCCGATCCCCATCCCGAAGTAATTACTCCCGCTCACTTTTTGATGTCGAGTCCATTGCAGTACTTGCCGGCAGCCGATTTGTCTGGTCAGCGCATTAGTTTGTCGCAACGCAAACAGTTGTTGGATGGTATGGTCCAATCCTTCTGGAAGAAATGGCACCTAGAGTATCTGCATACGCTGCAAGTCAGACAAAAATGGGCAACTCCTGACAAACCCGTAGAAGTTGGAACTGTCGTACTGGTGGGACAGGATAATTCAGCTCCTCTAAGTTGGCCATTAGGAGTTATAACTGAAGTTTATAAAGGCACAGATAATGTCACTCGTGTTGCAATGGTAAAGACAAAGTTCGGTAACTTTAAACGTGCCGTCGCTAAATTATATCCTATTCCAACGCAATAAACGTTAACTCTTATACGATACTAGTAGTCTTTATTAAGGTTTAGTTTACATTAATAACTTATATCATTTGTTTCTCGCATTCAGTCATAGAGCTTAGAGTTCTCTCTGATCTAAATATAGGTCAGTAAATACTTATAATTTTTCACTTTTCTTTTTGAAAGCACTTGCGTCCTTCCAAAGCCCCCGAGCATGGTGAAGCGTCAATGCCTTTTCAATAATTATAAATAAATAAATAATAATATTTTAGGATTTTTCCATAGAATATAATATGTTAATAGTTCAGATTACATAATTTAGTTTGTCTGTTGATGAATCCTCGCACCAATATTTTGTTTCCGCAGCGCCCTTTGTATCGAAACTTTCTTGAGTGTTCCCGCATGATGACCAATAGATGGCATTAGCGAGGCGCGGCTCTCTTCCCGCCGCCATTAAAAAGGACACTGTGTGTGTTCTTCGCTCCGCCTTTCAAAAATTCCTTTTTGGTGAAACCTCGATGATATTCATAAAATAAATGGACCTGCATCTGTGCTTCATTGAGAACTTATAGTGCAGTGTTGATTTTTGGTGTTTTAACCATTCCACCGGTGGATTTAAGAAGATTTTGCTCGCCGGCCGGCAGCTCATACCAACAAGCCATCACGCGCGCATGAACGAGGTATCTTCCCATCTCCCTGGGTCTGAGTGGGATCTCTGGATTGTCAAGGTACGTGGGGCATGGTTTGCTGCTAATAATTTTTTTGGTATTGGTTTCTCGTGGATTCATCAATAGGAAAACTAGTTTTATGTTTTAGGTCCGCCATTACACCTTCTACGTAGGTTCTTATTTCAAACTTTCTCACAACCTTCACAAAGGTGCAGGCTATTTAGCCCGCTCCGCCGCTGTGCCCTGCACCGGCCCGGAAAACTGTCACAGAGGAACTCCAGCCGTTGGAGCGTCCACACGACAGGCTATTCGCATACGGGCAAAGAGACCCTTTAGGCACACAGTGCCTAAGGAAGAGTTTTTGCCCGCATCCCAGGGTGCACCGGCCCGGAAAACTGGTCTTCCCCCCGGACGTATCCGAGAGGGAACTCCAGTCCACGGCCGCACTTGGAGGTTTCCTGTCATAGCACCCCTAACCCATAGACAAAAAGCTATGCTATGCAGATCTACTGACGCGTTTTTTTTACATTTAAAACGTTGTATCACAAGAAAATAACTCTATCAAGATAGATAATATGCACAGTATTCTGTAGTACACGGCCCGTATGTTCAGCAGTGCAACAAATTGCTACCAGAGCCACCCCTCTACCAGCTAAACGGTTATGTTTGGGGGTGTGAAAAAATTCACAATAGTAGTATATATAACGAAGTTTAGCAGTGGACGTCTTCCGGCTAATGATGATGATGACGTCGGCGCGTATTGTTAGGAGGTTCCTCTCTCAGGAGCCCTGGCTCTGGTAGTCCGGACCCTGTCCCTATGTTGGTGGAATACTATTTTTTATATTTTTAAATGGTTTTTTAAATATCTTTCTTTACATATAATAAAATCGTAGAGATGTCATTCCTGTACATTGAATATTTTTTTCTTTTTGTATTTTTTTCGAGATAAGGGATCGATTCTGATGCCAAATGAACTTTTTTTTTTTTTCGAAATTTTTTACGTTTTTTTGATTTGATCTATCTCTTAAACTACTGTAAAGTTGTCGGTCAAATTTTCCTCAAATATTCCTAATAATATGCTTCTGATATTAGGCTATGTATTATTACGCTATTTTTCCTGGGAGATAAGCAATTTTGAATTTTGTTGTTTTTATCTGTTTGTTGATAGTTGGAAGCTAAACCACTGGATATTATTTAGTCAATTTTTCCCCAAATAAACCTTAAACTGCTCTTCTATTAATAGGATATGTATAATTACGCTATTCCCTTTGGGGGATTAGCAATTTTATAATATGTTGATTTTCAGTCATTGTTGACATTTGTATAAGAACCGCTATTTGAAAATTACTGTCAGCGTACTAGCCAGTCTGGTTGGTATCCTGCTTGACTTTCGTGCAAGGGGTCTCTGGATCAAATCTCGCAGTTTCTTTTTTTCACTTTTTGAGTTTTCTTATATTTGT
This sequence comes from Agrotis segetum, assembly GCA_036375495.1. NCBI lineage: Eukaryota > Metazoa > Arthropoda > Insecta > Lepidoptera > Noctuidae > Agrotis > Agrotis segetum. Next base: position 106,969 of record JAQSVV010000118.1, read on the forward strand.
CCTGAGAGTTTCAAATAATTAAAAAAAAATGTGCATACTTTTATTTCAATATTATTCGAGATTTTAAATTATTACTATTTTTTTCAATAGTTCTCTAGGATATAAATCTACACTGATTTAAATTGTAGGTAGTAAGTTGGATATTTTTTTAAATTGTAATTGTTTCGAGGTGTGGAATTTTAAAGATTAGAAAAAATTGTGTTTATTTATGTTTTGAATTGGTGTTCAAACCAGTGCATAGATTCTGTTTTAAACGACGACAAGTTGTACTCATCGAGTCAGATAACACGCGGAATGCTAAAGGGAGAAGAGCAATGCTATCGTTCGTTCAATTTGCAGCGATACTGTAAATCAACCCAAAAATGATAGTCTAATGTTTAAAATAAACACGGTTCTTTGAAATTAATGTCGCTCAAATAAGGACGTTTCCTATGCAAACTATGTACCTAGATATAACATTATTGATCTAAACTAAAAATAAAAATGCAAGTAGGTATGTTTGTTTTTTACCTTTTCACGCATTACTACCTACTGAATCGATCGTCCCAAAATTTAGCATATACATTGTCAGGAGTATAGACACGGATATAAGGTATCTTACACCCCGAATAACAGAAGAGAGCTGTTGCCGAGAAAACAATTACGTTCAAATTCCAGATGGCGCCACACGATCCGTAATGTTTCTCAAATTCTAAAATAACGCAAGCGAAGCCGCGGGCAAACACTAGTTTTATAATAAAATTTAGAATGTGAAGGATAAGTTAAAAAAAAAAAATATACACTTTGCACAAAGTATTTTTGCTAAACGTTATTTTCAAATGACGGTTGATGATGTAGGTGATTGCCACCTTCCTTCAAAATTGATCAGCTTTTTTTTTGCGTGGTAAAAACATCAAATGAGTCCTAACCCAGGCCAGGGCGGGAGGGACTGTCAGACTCGTACTGACTAAAATCCACGTTTTCTTTCAATAGTACAATTTTCAATTGTTCATACAGTTTATAGACAATCGTTTCCAACGGTATTTGTACTCAGAGAGTTTGATTAAAAAACACCAGTGAAAACGGGATAAATTATTCCTTTGAAGGTCTAGATTCAGCTTTGAATTTTTAACAGTTTTTTTTTTCATTGTTTTGTTTTTATAGTACATTACTGCCGCGGCCTATAATGGCTACTTTGCTGGTCGCGCTGATGATGGCCGACAGCGCAGCCTAGCGCAGCTCCAGGCCGACACAGCGCGGTCAGCATGCACCACTTGATGGACGAGCTGAGATAAAGGCCGAGGCCGGAGGCCGAGGCCTTTACAGTGAGGACAGCAAGGGCTGCATGATGGCCAAGCTGGAAGGCCTAGAGCGTAGCTAGGCTAGCTCGAGGCAATCATAGCGTGACCAGCGAAGAGTCATAATGGGCCAAGGCTTGTATAGTGCTTTACTCAAAAATGCAAGTACCTAACCTAAATAAAACCAGCAAGTGATTTAAATAAAATACATATAGGTATTAACTAGAAAATTAATTAAAATAACAATATGAAAAGTACAGTTACTAAAATTCAACACCGGGTTTCCGGGTTTCATATTACTTACTAATAGTTTGCGATAATTTTAATGCGGTGTTTGACTGTTAGGTATATTTTCTTCACTTACTTAAAGCAAAAAAAAAGTCACTAAATAAAAATTAAAATTTCGCTGAACCGCGCTTTTGTTACTTCTTTGTATTTTTTTTTTAAATATGGAATACAATCTTTTTGTGCCTACCTCTTTATATACAAACAGCTGTGTTTTAAATAAAATCTTTTTGCATTTGTTTTTTTAAAACGTTGAAACGTCAAAATAGCGGCCGGCAATGTATTGCCGACCTGTAGAGCGGCCAGCAAAAACATTACTGGCCGCTCCTTGAAACACTCCGGCAAAGGCGACTTTGCTCAAACAAGGTTGTCAAAATAATGACCACATTACATGCATTTTTGAGTAAAATATTTTGTGTTTATTTTTCATGAATTCCTTTTTTGTTTCTGCCTTTTTGGTAACTAATTCTGAGCTACGAGTAGATTGGTCTCGGATGTGTAAACTAACACTTGTAATCGAATTATTTTAAGTTTCAATGTAGTCGAGTTTGTGAGGATATCCGTAATACCAGAGGCGGCCTTACCCATTGCGAGGCCCCGGGCGGCAAGTCTTTGCGAGGCCCCTTGCCCTTCATAAAAAGTATGTGTGATGCGAAAGTAGGTTTAGTTGTCATGTTTGAGGACAAATGCTAAAGTTATACAATTAAATAAATGTAATTTGAGTTCTAAAACATTTTACAGTTCATATACGGGAACTTTGAACATCCGTGTTTGCGTAAAATGGAGTAGTTCTGATTTTTGCAGACTTTGCTTTTTTGGCGATAATATGAGACTAAAATGGTTTCTGTAGACCCAAAAGCTTCCGAGTTAGCGCTTTTCAAAAGTATGTCAAATCAACGTTTTTTTGGAACGAAGTTCCTTATCGCGCGTCGTGAAAGGGGGCTAGACGGAAAAAATTCTTACGAAAAGTTGTCACGACACTTTTTGGAACGAAGTTCCTTATCACGCGTTGCGAAAGGTTGCTAGAGCTCAAAGAGTAGAGTGGAGTGGAGCGGAGTTGAGCGGAGTGGAGTGGAGCGGAGCGGAGTGGAGTGGAGTCACGACGATTATTTTTGTTGAGTGTATACAGTAACTTCGTTCCATCCGGGTGTCCCTTGACACCTCACAAGTTTTTTTTCAACACATGTGGAAGAGGTTTCTAATATCATGTCTTCAGTTGGAATGTTTCCCAACATTATAACTTTTTTCGAAAAAGATTTTTTAAGGGGTTTAGGCCTAGGCCGCACTACGGTAAAACCGTAAAAAGGAGGCCTCGCAAGCGGTGACCCACACGACGGCCTTAAAAAAAATCATAAATCTAGCGACATTTTTCATCCTCCATCATAGAAAAGGGCCTCGTTGATGCGTCTTGCCCCCTCCAAGATTCGGTCTCACTACGTCACTAATGGGGCCGGCAAGTCAAAGCTAATTGTAGATGGCACCACCACTGCTCAGACCTAATCCGACCAATGACGTAGTACTATTTTGAAGTACCTTTAAGATTTGAACTGATTTGAACCAATGACGATGCTTGGTGCAAGCAGTACTAGCGCCATTAGTTCCCCAGTTGCCAGCCCCATTGGGCCAACATCATAAACAAGTCTGAACTACCGGATTTAACCTAAACTAGCCGTAGATTCAGGCGACCACATTATTGTACTAAATAAAAGATTTACAAAATTAACCAATTCTGAGATGATAAATTAAAAAAATAGATGGTTTGATTTTTAACCGACTTCAAAAAAAGGAGGAGGTTATCAATTCGACTGTATTTTTTTTTTTTTTTTTATGTTTGTTACCTCATAACTTGCGACTGGGTGAACCGATTTTCATGATTCTTTTTTTATTCGAAAGCTGGTGCTTCCCGTGTGGTCCCATTGTCACCATTTCAGGATCTGATGATTGGAACTTGGAGAAATCGAGGGCGGGTTGCCCTCGATTTCTCCCCGTCTTTTATTAGCTGACACATAGTTTTTCGCAAATCTTATGAAGTAATTCAAGTACTTGCGTATGGAAATCATCATCTCATGTAGCTGAGCTGATGATGGAAGGTACAACTCCTCAAGTAAGAAAATTATGTTTGTGTTCGCATATCTCCGGAACGATAAGTCCGATTTAAGAAATTCTTTTTTTGTTGTACTAGGTATCGTTCAACTTAGGGAATACTGCAAATTTCATCAAAATCGGTTCAGCAGTTTTTGAGATAGGGAATAAATGAAAGAGATGTTAACGATGTTATTACCGGTGCTAGATGACAAAATTCTAATGCACATGTAAGAAAATGATGTATTTGACAAGAATTTTGGTTGAATATTTAAACTAAAAAGAGTAAAATAAAAACTTAAAAAAAAAAAATGTGACCGCCTTCAAAAACAACCACAAAAAAGAGTAAAATAACCTACAAAACTTTTCTTTCGGAAGTCGGTGGTTAAAGAGACAATGAAATTAATAAAAAACCACCGACTTCCGAAAGAAAAGTTTTGTAGGTTATTTTACTCTTTTTTGTGGTTGTTTTTTTTCTAACCCCGGCCACTCACATTCGTGCGAATACGCGAACCCGCATGTGTAGGAGGACATTCGCGAATGACTTCGCGAAGTTTTCGTGGCATTCGTGCTTTTCCAAGCTGTGTCGGTTTTATGTGCGCGAACCTTCGCGTAGGCTCCTACACATTCGTGTGACCAGTTGCGCACACGATTGCGAAGCAAACGGTCGTGTCGTTGTTATATTTTGTGTGAGGAAATACTGATCAATATAAGTACCTATTCATACACCGTTAAATTTTGGTCCTTAGTTTAAAGTTATTAGTTTTAATTTGATCATAGAGTATGCGAACCCATTTGCAAATATGCGAAGTTCGCGAATGTATGTCTGACGGCCCTCCACATGCGCGCAAAGATTCGTACAATGTACGAACCTTTGCGCGCATGTGAATGGCCGGGGTAAAACTAAAAATCTTATTTAATTAACCGACTTCAAAAAAAGGAGGAGGTTATCAATTCGACTGTATTTTTTTTTTTTTTTTTTTTATGTTACCTCATAACTTGCGACTGGGTGAACCGATTTTCATGATTATTTTTTTATTCGAAAGCTGGTGCTTCCCGTGTGGTCCCATTGTCACCGTTTCAGGATCTGATGATTGGATCTTGGAGAAATCGAGGGCAACCCTCAAATTTTATTAGCTGACACATAGTTTTTCGCAAATCTTATGAAGTAATTCAAGTACTTGCGTATGGAAATCATTATCTCATGTAGCTGAGCTGATGATGGAAGGTACAACTCCTCAAGTAAGAAAATTATGTTTGTGTTCGCATATCTCCGGAACTATAAGTCCGATTTAAGATATTCTTTTTTTGTTGTACTAGGTATCGTTCAACTTAGGGAATACTGCAAATTTCATCAAAATCGGTTCAGCAGTTTTTGAGATAGGGAATAAATGAAAGAGATGTTAACGATGTTATTACCGGTGCTAGATTACAAAATTCTAATGCACATGTAAGAAAATGATGTATTTGACAAGAATTTTGGTTGAATATTTAAACTAAAAAGAGTAAAATAAAAACTTTTTCAAAAAAAATGTGACCGCCTTCGTGTCGTGTCAAGTCGGTGGCAAAAGAGACAATGAAATTAATAAAAAACCACCGACTTCCGAAAGAAAAGTTTTGTAGGTTATTTTACTCTTTTTTGTGGTTGTTTTTGAAGGCGGTCACATTTTTTTTGAAAAAGTTTTTATTTGTCGTTATGTTATAGTCTTAATGAGTAGCCTAACTACTCATTAAGGCTTTAACATAATTAATTAATCAAAATCAAAAGTTTTTAATTAAAAATTACTAGTTTTTTCTTTTGCTTGGTTTGTTGCGCGAGGCCCCCTGCAAGAGCGAGGCCCCGGGCGGTTGCCCGGTTCGCCCCCCCCTAAGGCCGCCACTGCGTAATACTTAATTCATTATGATATTCCGACTACACATTTGTTTCATTCTTATTTATGTTACTTGATTTCATTAGCACAGTAAAGTTATTATTTACAAGCTTGGCTGTATGACCGCCATGTTTCATTTTTTATTTTTCTAATCATATTAGAGCTGGCCGGTATAACGAACGCGTTTAAAATTAAATTTTATAATCTATGGTTTAGTTTAGAGTCTGGCAATCTAAACTTTTACGACCTTACGCGTCGTGTCTACTTTTATGAGACATAATAATGTTTAATAAAGAAAAATAAAGTACGGCTTTGATGGTTCTAACACGAAAAGGAGAGATATATGATGCTTGAAAAACAGAGCTATAAACTAAGAAATATCGGAAATACGAGTATACCTAGCATAGACTAGTTGTACTCTGTGGGTTTACTCGCCATTTGTTGGGTTAACACGCAATTTCTACCTTCACCTGCCATCATGCATAACCCTCTTCAAGAATTGACCTATCAAGGTGCCAGCAAAAATATCTTTACTTATTCGACTAGGAGTTTCAGAGATACGCACGAACACGATGATACAAGCAAACTTTCATCTCCATATAGGTCGTAAACTAAGTGCGAAATCTAGAAAGAAGCTCCTTTACGATACGAAATACGACTTAAAAGGTCTATAAAAGGTTTCGGTGTTAAAATCCAATGCATGATTTATAAGCTTTAAATAAACATTGGAAGAAAATTTTACTCTTTGGCTCACGCCAAAAAGAAGCTCTATAAATTTGTATTTTGAAAGGAAACCCTTTGAAATGTGTATAAATGTACAGCCACTTTGATAGTAGTGACACTATAAAGGGGTTTAGTTTTCTCTGAAGCTGTCTGTACATAGAAGTCTACCCAATTGAATGTCAACCTACTGATTTTGTAATAAAGATGAAAATCTATTTAAAAAAGTTAAACGAGAATTTAAAGCGATCGGTGGGCCAGAGTCGTTACGCAGTGGATGCTGGATGGGCGTTGTTGCCGAGGGAGGCATAGAGAACGCTGGCGTGACGATCTAGACGCATCCAAGATAGATTAGCCTGAGAAAATCGCACACAGGGAAGAGTGGAAGGTAATGGGGGAGACCTTTGCCCAACAGTGGGACTATAAGGGTTAATAAAAAAAAAAACAAGAGTTTTGTTCCGACCTGTGATCCATCAGCGCGACCATTAATGTTTATCAAAGTATGTTAAAGACCATGAATACTACCCAATGTAGCATTTCTCAAAAGCATGTTTTTTTTTCTGCAAATCTATCATTAATCTTCCGGAACGAATTTTCTAATACAAAAGTTTTGCAGTGAACCACATAACGCTTCTAACTACAATCTATACCTAATAAGGTTAGCCCTAAACCTTTAAAACATACCACATTGATAAAAAAATACTCGTAAACGTGGTCAATAATGCTCAATAACCTTTGAGGCTTTGACAGATTGCGGTAGCTTGATATGCTGGCTATACATATGGAAGGCTAGTGGACAATGGACGTCTTGGATGATCGCCAATGAATACATTTGTCGATACACGAAACCTTATTTCTATTGAAAACTTGAAATATTACCTTCAACGATATCTTTAGCTAGGTACGTCACTTTTCTCAACGGTTAGGAAATTCTTCAGGGAAATCTTTCGTACAAATTGAGAATAATACAATCTATACTTGAATTGAATTGTTACTTTTATTTAAAAGTGAAAGAAAGAAACAATTAAATATTAAAGTTAGTCAATCGATGACATTTCTTTTTTTACCGTGGTAAAATCATCAATGCTTCCCACCCAGGGCAGGGCAGGGAAGGAGTTTTCAGACTCGTCTGACTTAAATCCATAAGTGAACTTCATTAGCTCTTTGTATTCCGGGGTCACGGTATTTCGGTAATGAGAAAAGTTCCGCGACCTGGCAGGCTTTGGGCCCATCATGCTGACGCTCTTTGAGGCGCGCGTGGAACACAACGCGCCGTCGACCCGGGCATGGTCCATGGCCAGACAGCGAGTCGATCAACAGGTACACTAATTGACGGACTAAACAGATGTTCAATTATTTTCGCAGAATAATACGACTGGCCTGTTGGTCTAGTGGTTAGTGACCCTGACTCCTATGCCGGAGGTCGTGGGTTCGATTCCCACACAGGACAAATGTTTGTGTGATGAGCACGATGATTTGTTCTGTGTCTGGGTGTAATTTATCTACAATATGTATGTGTTTAGAAATTTATGTATAAGTATGTTTATCAGTTATCTAGTACCTATAACAGAAGCTCTGCTTAGCTTGGGACTAGATGGCGTTGTGTGATAGTTGTGGAATATTATTATTATTAAAATGGTATGATATGAATCGGTGTTTAATCTCCCCTACAAATTTACGGCAAAATTGCAACAGAACTCATTTACGACTAGGTATAATCTCTCCCAACCACAGATCAGGCAATCCAGTGCATTAAGTTCGTATAAAACAGGTTGGAGATTTAATAACAGACTGGTTACGGTCAGTAGGGCAGGCGGAAGTAAAGACCGGTTAGTGAATATCACTTCGACACCGGTTTCTGCGCTTGCACATTTATATTTATACGAGGAAATGAGATTTAAATACCAATGAACTGTCCTACTGTTGTTAATGTTCTGTGAGTCACCACCGTCATTAACATTTTTTTTTTTTCGGCCACCGAAATTGAAATCGAGATGTCTGTAATTAAGTATGCGGAAAGAGATTTTTTGACAAAAGTAGAACATTAAAACTTAATTTGAATTTGATGACATTTGTAGTAATAAACTACGCGCCACCATTCATTGCCATCCGTGGTGCCAATTTATTGCCATAAAATAATGTATGGCATGACATATAATAATATAACTACATTGCATTTTTTTAACATTGACCTTAGCCTTTTTGAGCTTGTGATGGGGTCCCTCTATAGAGGGCCAAAGCCTGTCGGGGTCGCGGGACTAACGAATTACCGTGACCCCAGAACATATAGGGCTATTGAAGGACATCGTGGATTTTAGTCAGTACGAGTCGACGTTCACGGCACCCACTAGGTGAGCAGACGATCTTTTGAAGGCCATAGGATCACGCTGGCCGCTTACAACCGGTCCTACTGGAAGTCTAAAAGGGGAGGCCTATGTTCAGCAGTGGACGTCTTACGGTTGATGATGATGAGTCCGACAGTACCTCCCGCCCTGCCCTGGGTGGGAGGACTCTTTTGATGATTTTACCACGTATTTTTCATCTTCAAAGGTGAGATGAGCCAATCAGTTGAGCTTTTCAACGATGTAGGGTTCTAAACATACGTAAGTATTTTAAATTATATACATATTTCAATTCAGAAGTTTATCTTTCTTCAATGTAGACTTTGATAAAATGTACTAAAGCATCTGTACATACCAATTGAACTGCACCTCTATCTAACCCAGTTTTTCTAGCTTATCATAAAACAATAATATTTGTTCCTATTTTATTGTTTTATCCACAACACTTGTCAATAAATGGTTTCTATTCACATTCACTTATCGTTTGCTGTGGGAGAGTGACATTTTTATTGACACCCTTCTTTATTTCAATGTACATAAAGAGTTTATTTCTTTCTATTATGTGATATACTTACATACACAAATATATTTTTGTTTTAGCCGTGAACGTGATAGTGTTACTTAGACTTGAGTTAAATATTTTAATGATATTATCTATACTCTAAAGTTACGGCTTTTGAAAGATAATTATTATTATTAAATAGAAAGACGAGTACTGTAGGTAGAGATTTTAATTTTATTATTCACAGTAAAATGGCGACTGCATCATCATCATTTTCATCATCATATCAGTCGTAAGAGGTTCACTGCTGAACAAAGCCCTCCGGAGACCAGGACAGGACAGGACCGGTTGGAAGCGGCTTGCATCCAGATCGATCCTCGTGATCCTGTGGTCTTCATAAGATCGTCTCCTCGAGATCCTGTGGTCTTCATAAGATCGTCGATCGACCGTGGACGTCCTACGGGGAACGGCGACCGCATACTATAAGAAAATTATGTCAGATGAATTCTGATGCTCGCCGGATGTATTATTAAGTATCAAAAATTATAATACTTCTATTTTTTCAATAAAAACCGTGCCTTTTGGGAAGCAACAGAAGCGGACGATTAGTCAGAATTTTTGAATTTTTCTTCCAGTGTGTGGTATCTAAGTATAATAAAGAAGGAGATAGTCTCCATGCCACGACTAAAGTCCTGCGCATGGTATAATAATGTTTTTTTAGAGCATGGTCTTGCGGAATATTCATGGGACTACATTTTTTTATGCAATTTGATACTAAGACATAGACTCTAGTGCCTCTTCAAAAGAACTTCAGTCGTGGCGCGGACTCAAAGCTATAATTTGAATTAAGAACGAGAGAAAAACAAGGACAAATAATGTTGCTACTGCTTACGGCCTAGACAGCCAGCATTAAAAAAAAGAGAAAAAAAAACTGCCCCACTTCAAAAAGGTTAAGACCAAACAGAATCATCTCAATTGTGTCGTCCTGTTTAATATAACCTCCTAAACAAACAATCCTTTTTTGTAAATAAACCTAACCTTTCACTTTTTCTGGACTTTTTTAACATTTCGGATTGTTTTTTCGGCACGAAAAGCCGTGAATATTTAGGAAAATTGCCCTTTAAAAATAATGTCTGTACGTTGCAAGTTCGTTTGGATACTTTTTTTATGGAAATCCAAGAGGTGTATTCTGAAAAGAAAATGCAGCAAAAAGTCTAATTGCTTTAGTGCTGTCATGTTTCCTTGTTCAAGTTAGTTAATTAGAAACTGAACGGTGTGAAGCTGAAAGAAATCTACTGTTTACTGCATTTTCTAGAGATAGTTTTAAAAAATATGTCGTTTTTTTTTCATAAAAATCTTAAAGTGTCATTTAATGAAAGAGAGAAATTCAGAGGTCGCCTACTGCTCGAAAACATCTTGAGATATTTTTTTCTGGGCCGTTGTAGTTATGGGTACTTCCAGAAAAGGCCCAAAAATTTAAGGAGCGTGAAAGATCTACTTTTTAAATTACCTAACAAAAACAATAAGCTTTTTGCACTCCTTAAAAAAAACTTTAACTGTACCTACCATATTTCATACTCCTCCATTCGCGTTTTTGTCATAAAAACGGGGTACAGTACAACGCTTTTGTTTCACAAACAGATGAAAACTAATAAAGGAAAAAATTAAAATCTCCTAGATAATAACAGTAAACCCCAGTACACACAGTTCCAACTAACCCATATAATTCTAAACAAGCTTAAATACGCGGGGCCAGTGAGGCGCAAATCTGACCCGTTTACACTCTACTGACGACGTTACAATACACGCTGGTTTGATTAGCGAGTGTGCCTGCATCTTAATGAGCATGTGGATTCATTGTTTGACAGTACAACTGCTGATTACTATCAGGAAAGTTCTCATATTTTTTTAGGGTTCCACAAGGATTTTAAGAATTATTCCCGATGGATCCCACTTTTGAATCCCACTTGAATATTTTTCCCGTTGGATCCCACAAAAAATTAAAATGTATTCCCGTTGAATCCCACAACAAAAGAAAAACGTTTTATTCCCGTTGAATCCCAAAAACTATTCCCGTTGGATCCCACATGCTTTAAAAAATCTGAATGCGAGTACTTTCAATCACAAAATTGCTATCATAAAACTAGCTTCAAGCGTATGGCCCTATGGTCCAGTTTCCATCTGTTCTCTTGAGGAAAGCGTGAAACACGACGCGCCATGACTTGGGCCTGTCCTTGGTCGGACGGCTCCCGGACTCCTCGTCCAGAAGCGGCTGGAATATGACTCGCGATTTTCGACGCCCTCGGGCGTCATCAGCGGTGGCTGGGGCGAGAGTATACTATCACAAAAAAATATAACATTATATCGATTACTTATCAACTTGCAGGTTTTTTTATTTTTTAAATCTCGTTTCTGTGAAAAATAAACTATCTAAAAAAGGGGAAGATTTGTTCTAAGGCTACCTCGTCGCACCGTCTCTCTTTATCTTAGAGCGCAGCAGGCATTTAGAGTGTGATTCTCCCCCACCTGTCACGTGGCATCACAGCGCTTTTCAAATGAACTTCGCTGATCCCGTTGAAAAACGTACCACCTTGAACTTATGCTCGCCTAGTACTTTGGCAGGCCATTTAGAGTTACCTTACCTTCGCGCTGCGTGTCACGTGGCGCCAGAGCGCAAAACATACCACCTTGATCTTATGCTAGCCTAGTAGTTTTGCTGGTTAGTGACATTCTATCAGTTTTGTAAAGACTGAAACTAATTTTCAGAATGTGTCTCTGCCATCTTTCTACTCACACTGGTGACCATCTATGGAAAGCCTATGGTGGCCGGATCTTGTGGAACTTTTTTTTAGTAAAATTCTTAAATTAGTTACTCAGAACATACACTAACACACTCACTAAAATAACGGTAACAGTTTTCTTCTGATATGTACACATGTTGTCAAAAAGTGGGATTCAACGGGAATTAAAAATGGGATTCATTGGGACTACCTAAAAAATGGGATCCAAAAGTGGGATCCAACGGGAATAATTCGATTTTAAATGGTAGCCACGGATTTTGGTCACAAGACTGTCTCATTAGGTAACCGTGGAACTGGAACGTAAGGGCTATTGAAGGGTCACATTGGATTTTAGTCAGTACAAGTCCGACAGTCCTTTTCGCTCTGCCCTGGGTGAGAGGACCAATTTGATGATTATAATACAAAAATTAAAAGCACGGATTTTATCTAACCGGTCTATTTGATGGTCGCGGGACTAACGAACTACCGTGACCCCGGAACGTAAAGGGCTATCGAAGGACACTCTGGATTTTAGTAAGTACAGTGACAGCCACTCCCGCTCTGCCCTGGGTGGGGGAGGACTCATTTATTGATATTAACACGATGAAAAAAGTGGTCAATTTGATCCACTAGTAAGTAATTATACGAGTATGTTGACATGTGAGGAAACGGGCCCTTTTTTTGGGTTGGAAAATCTTCAAATAAGTCCTTAGCTCTGGTTGGAGCTAAAGAGACTTTCAGACTCGACAGACTAAAATCCGACCTCTTTTTCAGTTGCCGTTTGCAAAAAAATAAATGGTTTGAATAAACTTTACTCTTTATCCTTTAGAAATATTGTAAAAACAGTTGAAATCCGCTTACCTCTGCTAAGGTACCTGTTTATGAAAGCTACAACTGAAAATACTTAAAGCTACAACTGAAATTCACAGAACAATCCGTTGTTCTATGGAGGATTATATTTTAAAAGCCGCGCGGTTTTCACTTTTGTGTACCTAGCTTTATATAAAACATTTTTACCGCGAAGTTTCAGAAGGCAGCTAAGTCGTTTTTAGTCAATATGGGTCTGACAGTACCTTTTCTAACGATTTTTTGAGGAAAGAGTGGTCAAACGCGAACCTATAATTAACAAAAAAAAAAAAAAATTCAGCTACGAGCGGGGCTCAAACCTGCGTCTTCTGAATAAGTACCCCAGACGCCTTACCAATGAGGCCATAGAAACTACTCATTTTGAAGCTGAATCTTTCATTCCCTCAAACAAACAGGCGAAGAGAATGCGATCCGAAACTTTTTTATTTGTAATGTATGGAATTGTTTGAATCCAGTCACATAGAAAAGCGAAACCGATCCGATAGTGACTGGCTTAAACAATTCTGCCTGTTTGACAATAGCAGTAATTTTGGATGATTTTCAATTTCAAAAAATTGTAATTTTAAGTAGATTATACCTATCTTCGAAGCAACCGTGAGGTGGAAAACAATACATATTATTTTCTAAATAAAAATTCTTTCGAAACTAGATTCATAATTACTTGCAATTAATATTACTTATTATGTAACTGCTTGCTAGTTACGGTTTTTTTTTTTATTAGTAGACTAATAAAATAATCGGCCTCTCCACACAAACTGTTCAATCAAGTTTGTGATTTTGTATATTGAGGCCGATATTTTTTCTTATTTCCTGAAAAAAAATTGTGGAAGATTGTTCAGTTTCGTCTACTGAGCAAGTCCTGAAAGTTCGTGGAGGGCTATATCCCTTATACCCAGTATAGGGGATGCCTGTTTTCAAGTGAAACCACTGACAAGAACTAGTCCTTAATTAACTTTACTCAGTCCAGGCTGAAAACTTTTCTTATTTTGACTTGATAATGTTGTTTCATCTCCTAAAATTAATATGATAATATTTTCTTATAATTCATCTTAAAATTCCGTCTTAACTTAATTTATGTTTAGCAAACAACAGATAATGAACATAACTTTGTTTATTATGTTTATGAAATAAAAACGGTAACGAAATGGTAAAAAACGGAATGAAGTTGTGAAAAGCGGTAACTTAATTTACGGCTTGAAAAAATATGGAATGGAATAAGCTACTGAAAACTGATGTTATTGGGCTATTGAAGGGTCGCGTGACTCACGAATTACGGTGATCCTGGTACGTAAAGGGCTATTGAAGGATACTGTGGATTTTAGTCAGTACAAGTCTGACAGTCCGTGGGAGGACTCATTTGATGATTTTATGGCGATAAAAAGAAATTTAATATTGACTATTTAATAACACTGTAGAAAATAATAATACTTCCACATTTGAGGGACTGTCTTAAAAATACATCGTGGCTCTAGAGCGCAAAGAGCGAATGACGGACCAGAGTGGATTTTTAGTCAGGAAGAGTAAGAGTTCCTTCATGATTGTTTCTCCCCAAAAAAAGTATTAAAACCAATTAAGTATGTTAAAACCTATGTACCTAATTAAGGAGGATCCTATTATGTACCATCAACAGGGCATAACTCCATTATAATTCTGTCACGTAGGTAACTAAACACTCACGAATGTCAGTCAGGGTTAACACCCGAAATATTCATGCTAAATGGACCAACAAGTTTGAAATAATTCGGGTACAAGCGCGCTTCACTCCGAATTCATGCGGGTCCCATGAAAGCGTTCCTTAATTCGCGAACATTGCGTTCCTAATTACACAAAGAAGGTACGAGACACAGAGCAATGAGTTTGTACAAAAATTTTAAGGTACTAAACACGAACTCGACTCCAACTCCACTCAAACTCGACTCACCGTAAAAGCTTTCTAAAATATTCATAATTTTCAAAGTGGTCTCGTGTGTGCGTTGAAGCGTGGTTGACACGTACATTTACCGAGCTGTTTTCCAACTACATTGAGGTCTACTTCCAGTCTAACTGGATGCAGCTGATAGAGCAGTGTGGATATTATTATTTAACCATGATTACTTATGCAAAACCCGCTTTCAAGTGAACTTTTAAGATTGTTTTTGTAAGCCTCACGATATAAAGCTTACATTTCAATGTTTTACTCTAAGCACAGAATACCTAACAGCTCTAAGTCGAGTTTGAGTCGAGTCGGTGGTGAGTGTAAGTAATGGGCGAAGCCCTTTTAGCGGCACGTGTATAAGTACAGTAAGCAAAAAAAGAGTACACGGGCAGCAAGTTTTAAACATTAGGTATTTCTATTTTGCGTTAACGTTTCAATGCACGCGAATTCGCCACTGATGCGGCCTCGTGGTGTGTTTCAAACACTGCTATACATTTGATTTTACCCCTCTCTGACCCGCGCTAAGCCATTCTCACAGCGGCGCACAGAGCCGTACATGTTTTCAACAAACTGTCGTAAAAGTTGGTTGTTTTGAAAAAGTCTGAGTAATCCCAGTTGTGGCATTTGCTTTTGTTAATTAATTATTTTATTCTACCTGGAGTTGTCACATGGGTAAAATGAATAATTATAAGAGGAAAATGTGTGGGAAAGTTCAGGATATAATGTTCGCATACGGACGACAAGTGTATCACTCGCCTTTTATACACACAAAACAAGACCCGGACAATGGACATATAGGTATACAAATGAGATATAAACTTCTGTAAAACAAAAAAAAAATTAAAAAAAAATGTTGATATTTATTAGTACCTATAATATTATAGTAGGTACTAATCTACAATCTTAAGTCGAGTATGTCTGCTTATGACAAAACTTAAGTACCTACCATACTACATGAACATACCACTTAAACTTTTTTACTGTCAAACTTAAATTCCAGCCACACAAACAAGAAACTCGTTGGAACTAGCTACTTGAACTTTGAGGCTTCAATTTATCACGAAAATTCCTAAAAGACAGGCTTTTTTGTAAATAATGTAGTACAGTTTGTGACCACGTCTTTGCTCAAATGAGAAAATTTTACCGGGAAAGAAAGAATATTACGTGATAATCTAGGTTCATCCAAATCCATTCAGAAGTTTTTGTTTAAAAGCGTTACAAACATATTTTTATCCATCCTCACCAATTTTCGCATCAGAATATAAAAAAAAAAAACACTTTGGCAGTTACGTTATTATAGTTTATTAGGGGGGTATTACAACGTGTTAAAACCAGGCTTATTCCGGTGAGTGAAAGTGACAGAGCTATACAAGTCGTCTAGCGCCATCTCGTTCACTCACTGGAACAAGCCTGGTTTTAAGACGTTGTAATACCCCCCTGGGCGTGGAATTAATAACATACTCGTAGATTTATAAATATGAAAAGTGAAATTTAATACATAAAAACGTTTTTCAATGGCGACTTTAATTGCTAGAACCGTATTTAGTGTCAACCTTGCATCCCGTTTAAATCTCCTCATGCGGAAAGGCCGCAGATAGTGCCTTTACATTAAAACATTTTTTACTAATTAACGGTATTCATTAGGGAGTAGGGGTAGCACGAGTACATAATGGGGATGGCAACTGGGGAACTAATGGCGCTAGTATAGCTTGTTCCAAGCATCGTCATTGGTTCAAACCAGTTCAAATCTTAAAAGGTACTTCAAAATAGTACTACGTCTGTTACGGCGTTTACTTCACGCATGTGAAGCACTGAAGTTAGTTGCTAAACGTAATATCTCTTAGTAGTCTGTGGTTGTGAATAAATGTCATTTGAGAACGCGCGCACGGCCTTGTGATTTTTACCAAACAAAATATCTAAAAACATTACTCAATTAGTGAAATACAACCATCGACATATGGAATCAACACACACCAAAACATTGGTCGACATCAAGCCGGATACTAGCTACCTGTGTCGAACGGCCGCCTCGCGAGAACAATAGAACACGCGTTCCTAACCTAAGTGAATCAAGTGAATTAAAAAGGATTTTAAACATGACCAGTGCCAAAGAATTATTAAATATATTGGAAGATACTGCTTCGTTATTGCAAAAAACTCAAACTAATCTCAAGAAATGCCCGAAATCACGATTAACTAAAGGTTATGTTGAAACCCGTATAAAGGCAATAGAAGATTATTGGTGTACATTCAAAAACGCTCATCATTCATTGGTTAAAATAACTCCGAAGGAACAAAAAGCACTATTACCATATTTTGCTAATGAAGACTTTTATGTTTACGAAGACTTATATTTTGGTTTGTTGGCTGATCTACGTGACTTGAGCGAAGAAAATACTACAACGCCAATGACGCCATTGCAAAATCCTGAACAACAAAACCAGCAAAACCAGCTTGTGAGGCTACCTAGAATACAGCTGCCATCTTTCAGTGGGAAATACGAGGAGTGGCCCACGTTTCACGATTTGTTTACATCGTTAGTGCACACGAACACAAGTATTACACGTACAAAAGTTACATTATTTGAAGTGTAGTGTTACTGGAGAAGCAGAGACCTTATTGAAACACATCCAGGTAACACAGAAAAATTATCAACAAGCTTGGGACGTATTAAAAAGTAGATATGGAAATAAACGTTTGATCGTGAATTCAGTGTTAAAGCAGTTAGTCTATCAAAAGAAAATGAGTTGTCAGTCACCCAATCTAATTAAAGGTTTATTGGACAACACAACAGATTGTTTAAATAACCTTCAAAATTTAAACATTTGCTTAGATTCATGGGATCCTATAATTATCTTTCTGGTAGTTCAGAAATTGGACCCCGAGTCTCACAAGGAGTGGGAACAACATTCATACAAAGAAAATGCTGATGACTTACCTACATGGGATGACCTGAAAGGGTTTCTTCAGTCTACATACCGAACACTTGAGCTTGTCACACCAGCAACACAAAATAAGACAACAAAGGAACGTGCTGTTCATGTCACTAATACATCATCGACACCGTCTGGAAGGAAATGTGTTCTATGCAGCGAAAACCACACATTATGTCACTGCAAAGAGTTTATAAAACTGCAGCCTGCTGAACGAGTTAATTATGTTAAAACAAACAACCTGTGCTACAACTGTTTAGTACCAGGACATTCATCAGGAAACTGTAGACTACGAATGTCCTGTCGTATATGTAAGAGGCGTCACCACAGCCTTCTACATTATAATAAGGAACCTGAGACTTCGGTACAAGAGACCTCGACACAACCGAACACTGCTCAAGCAAATGTAGAAGAACCAAAAGAAGTTACTGTCAATACAACTGTCGCCTCACACCACAGCACTAGACAATGCACAGCGCTACTAGCTACAGCAATAGTGATAGCAAGAAACAAACACAACAACACTGTTGTACTACGTGCATTAATAGACCAAGGTTCGCAGATAGCACTCATTAGTGAGAAAGCAACTCAAATGCTCAATTTGAACAAACAATCAACAAGAGGAAGTATCATTGGAGTGGGTTCAACAAAGACAAATATAAACCACGTGGTACAGCTGCAAATCAGTTCCCGCTGGAACAACAACTTCAAAATAGATGTTGAAGCTTTCGTAATGTCCGGACAACTTACCACTAAACTCCCTCCTAAAACAATTACAGCTGATAACTGGCCACACCTTGACGGACTCAACCTGGCTGACTCAAACTACGACACACCAGGCCCTATAGACTTACTTCTAGGTGTCAAACAATACTCTCAAATTGTACAAGAAAAACTTATCAAGGGTCCACCGGGTACACCACATGCACAGAAAACACACCTTGGTTGGATCCTCTTCGGTGAAATAAATACAAGGTCACAAGACGATTCTGCTCTTGTTCTTCATCACCAAGTAGACATGGATGTCATGCTAAAATCTCTGTGGGAAATAGATATAGAAAACAAAAGAAATCTAACAAAAGAAGAGAAATTGTGTGAAGCAATTTATGAAGAAACACACACACGAACAGAAGAGGGAAGATATATGGTAAAGTTACCTTTGAAAATACCACACCCAACATGTCTAGAAGGAAATACCAAAGAAATAGCCAAAAAGAGACTGTTACAATTAGAAAGAAAATTTAGAAAAACACCCCACCTGAAAGAAAACTATAAAAAGGTAATGAAAGAATACTTAGATAACTATATGGAAGCAATAACTGAAGAGGAAGTGAAAAATGAAAGGGCTGTGTATTTGCCACACCATGCTGTTGTCCGAGAGGATAAAGAAACGTCAAAAATTCGTGTGGTCTTCGATGCATCAGCGAAGGGTTCAAATCAAGTTTCACTGAACGACGAATTAATGGTTGGCCCTCAGCTTCAGGAAGACCTCAGAAATATTATCATGAGATGGAGGATGAAACGCATCTGCTACGCCAGCGATATAACGAAAATGTACCTTCAAATATGTGTTTACCCAGAAGACGCTAATCAGTTTCAGCGCATTCTATGGCGAGAAGAGGAACATGACAACATTAAAGAATATCGCTTGCTTCGAGTTACATTTGGAACAGCATCAGCCCCCTATCTCGCAATAAAAACATTACATCAGGTGGCGGATGACGAAGGGCAAGATTACCCCAATGCAGTCAAAATCATTAAAGAAAATTTTCTCGTTGACGATCTACTGGCGGGTGAAGACACATCAGAGCAAGCCATAACATCTGCTAAGGAAGTATCTCACATATTGAAGAAAGGCGGATTTACACTGTCGAAATGGTCATCCAATTGTCCAAACTTCATGAAATCTATAGACACAAATAAACGAAGTCCTGTTGCACACCTAGAAATAAACAAAATGGATGGCACTGTGAAAGCACTAGGCTTGGTTTGGAATGTGGGAACCGACCAGTTCCAATATCAATTGAAACTTCCAACAACTTCTATCAACACAACAAAAAGAACAATATTGTCAGATGTCCAAAAATTATTTGATCCCTTGGGATGGATTGCCCCAAGTGTAGTGATGGCTAAAATGTTAATACAAAGACTGTGGCTAGAAAAGGTTGATTGGGATGAGGTAATAAACCCAGAACTGCAAGAAGAATGGATGACTCTGCGTGAAGAATTCAAAGGTCTCAACAACATTTATATTGACCGATGGCTTGGAACCTATAGCACCGAAATAAAACAAATTCAAATTCATGGTTTCAGCGATGCATCTTTGAAAGCTTATGCAGCCGTTGCATATGTAAGAATAGAATGTCAAGATGGCCACATCGCTACAAATATAATAGCAGCAAGGACAAGACTTGCCCCACTAAAAACTATATCATTACCACGTTTGGAGCTTTCTGGATCGTTACTTCTTTCTCGATTATTGAAGCAAATAAGTACAGCTATGAGAATACCGACAGCACAAATGTTTGCGTGGACCGATTCAACAATCGTCATCGCATGGCTATCCGGAGAACCCCATAGATGGAAAACATTTGTAGCCAATCGTGTCGCAGAAATCAATGAAAATCTCAATAATAACAAATGGTACCACGTTGCATCAGAACACAATCCAGCAGACATCGCATCGAGAGGCATGTTAATTACTGAACTGAAACAATCAGAGTTATGGTGGAAAGGTCCAAAATGGTTATCTGAAAGAAAAATAATATTAAAACAGCCTGATGTGCTCGTCACTGACCTGGAACAGAAAAAGGATAAAATACAAGTTAATGTTAAATTTCAAGATGAAAATAGTTTCACAGCAAAATTCAAGCAATTTGATAACTTACAAGAATTACTGAAGGTTATAACATATTGTAGAAGATTTATAAATTACAAGAGAGAATTAGATACTTACCAAAACAGCAGAAGTTTAACGACTGAAGAATTGCATTCATCCTTGATGATATGCATTAAGCTAGTACAAAGTGAAGAGTTCACAGATGAGATTAACAGATTAAAAATAAATAAAAATGTGAAGAAAAATAGTAACATTGAAGCATTTGCCCCATACTTGGATCGGGATGGTATCCTCAGGGTGGGCGGACGCCTTCGACATGCACATTTAGAGGAAAAAAGCAAACATCCTATAATATTAGGACATGGCAACGCCTTAGTTCCTTTGCTCATAGCAGATGCTCATGCTCAAACACTACATGGTGGTGTTCAATTAATGTTATGCTTTCTACGCTCTAAGTATTGGATTATTCGAGCAAAGGGATTAATAAAAAACTTCAACCGAAAATGTTTGGTATGTGCAAAGCAAAGGGCTACTGCACGAACTCAGATGATGGGAGATCTGCCAAAGGAAAGAGTAACCCCCACAAGAGCCTTTCTGCACAGTGGTGTAGATTATGCCGGTCCATTTCAAATATTGATGTCAAGGGGAAGGGGCATGAAAACTCAAAAGGCATACATTGCTTTATTCGTCTGTATGTCTACAAAGGCCATACACATCGAACTTGTAGGAGACCTCACATCAGAGGGCTTTATTGCTGCATACAAACGATTTGTATCAAGAAGAGGCAAATGTAGCCACATGTGGAGCGACCAAGGGAGAAACTTTGTTGGTGCTGAGAAGGATTTAGCTGCAGCATGGCAAGAAGCTAACTTGAATTTTGAAAAGGACATTGCACACAAGTTGGCTTTGGAAGGTACACAGTGGCATTTTATACCAGCCTACAGTCCTAACTTTGGTGGCCTTTGGGAGGCTGGTGTAAAATCTCTAAAGACTCATCTGAAACGCGTCTTGACAACAAGTCTCACGTTCGAAGAAATGACTACAATACTGTGCCAAATCGAAGCTTGCCTCAATTCAAGACCTCTATGTCCTATTGATGACTCAGACGCAGATTCTATAGAACCCCTCACACCGGGTCACTTTTTAATACATGAAGCCCCAATCGTCGTGCCTTCTCCAGATTTTAAAGACACAAAGGTGCATAACTTAACACGATGGCAATATACACAAAAACTCGTGGGCGACATCTGGCGACGATGGCATAGCGAATATTTAACGAGTCTGCAACAGCGCCCCATCTGGCATAAGAAGAAACAAGAATTCTCTATCGGTGACATAGTGGTCATCAAAGCCGATGGAATACCACTAGGAAAATAGTTACTAGGTCGAATTGTAGATAAGCATCCCGGTCAGGATGGACTGACACGAGTGTATAGTGTTAAGTCTGGCAATTCGCTGGGTGCGAAGTACTAGGTGGGGGTAGTACTGTTCGATGCTCAAAAGTAGAAGTTCCGACGGGTTTACCTCAGAGTACATTCAGTTTTGTCAACCCTAAAATGCGCTAAACTCAGGATCTACAAGTTCGAATTTAAAAAATATTTTTTGTTGGATAGCCCACTAATCGAAGAAGGCTATAGGGTATATAACATTACGCTATGACTAAATAAGCAATGAAAAATTGCAAAATCGGGTAAATCTTATTGAGCTTACATTGCGTGCGCTGCGTAAACGGTTTACATTACGCAAAGATTACATGAAACGTTCTAAAATAAAGTACAGCATATAATCTTTTAAGATTAACTCATAACCCTTTTTTTGAAATCAAATGGTTTTAAAATAATACATTTCTTGCGACGAGTTTCTAAGAACATTATTAATCCTTACCCAAATAAATATTATCATTACAAGCATTTAGTTTTTAACAAAATTGCCCTTTAATTTGATTTCAATGAATATTTCACGAGATAAGTTTTTTCAACGGTAGGTGTTGGGGCGCAGTCGGAATAACGGCTTTCAAATTTATAAATCGCATTATTCCGCCACAAAAAAATAGTTACTGTGTTGTAAACTGCAAGAATACTAGCAGAAATAGTGAATTTAAGTTCATTAAAGCGGTTCTTGGAAAGATGAAAATTTCAAGGAGATGGTTAGCTGCCGTGAAAACTAAATAACATCATTACATATTTTTCTTATAGATTACAATATGCCTATGTTTATTTAATTTTGTTCAGTGCCAATGGATCCCCATGGAATCCAAATCCAAGTGATTTGTTAAAGCCCTGATTTAAATTGAACGGTCAGGCCCGTCAAAGTTGCAAACGCTAGGTGGCGCTAAACGCACGGTGCCAATAGCATTGTAAAAAGATCCGTATCAAAATTATGTTCTACCTATTGACACTAACTGATTGTTAATAACTTAATTTTGTAATAACTTTCATTACCTACGTATAATGTCATTTCAATTTACCATGCAGGCATTTTATATTACTTATTTAACTTTGTATTGTAATAAGAACAACTAAATTTGGAAAAAATACATACTGCTCATTAAATGTCAATTTTCAACATGTGTTTACAGTCCACTAATAAATTGTTAAAGGGCCCTGTTGCCCCTTTGGTGGGCGGTATGTTAAACTTCACGCATGTGAAGCACTGAAGTTAGTTGACGTAATATCTCTTAGTAGTCTGTGGTTGTGAATAAATGTCATTTGAGAACGCGCGCACGGCCTTGTGATTTTTACCAAACAAAATATCTAAAAACATTACCCAATTAGTGAAATACAACCATCGACATATGGAATCAACACACACCAAAACAACGTCATTGGTCGGATTAGGACTACTCTATGGTGGCGCCATCTACAATATCTTTGCGTTGCCAACCCCATTACAGTCATATAGGCCGACCTTCCAGGTCAAGCCAAGCTTGCCGAGGTGGGTTGGTCTCATCAGCTTATAAATGTTCCCACTGCTGGGACACAGGCCTCCTCTCTGTCAGAGAGAGTGCGCCATAATCCACCACGCAGGCCCCGTGCGGGTTGGTGGATGTCACATGTCTTCGAATTTTTGTTTCTAAGACATTCCTCACGATGTTTTCCTTCGTTTTGAGAACAGTGGTCATGAAATAAATTACACAAAGCATTGCCTGGCGGGGAACCCACGACCTGCAACTCGTAAGCTGGGGTCGATACCACTGGGCCACAACTGGTTGGTCTGAATTTGTTAAACATTTCTACATCAACAATCTAAAAAAAAATCCTACCTACACAGATTATTACGGGGTAAGTAATTGCGCCTGGCGGTTCGAACCCACGACCTACAATTCGTAAGTCGTGGTTGATACCACTATATAGGCCACAACTGGTTGGTCTGAATTTGTTAGGCACTTCTTCATCAGCAATAAAAAAAAAGAATCCTACCTTTACAGACATAATTTACGGGGCCCCCATACAGGCCCAAAGCCGTGTAACCGTGGCCCCGGAAAGTAAAGGGCTATTGAAGGACACCGTGGATTTTAGTAAGTATAAGTCTGAAAGTCCCTCCCGTCCTGCCCGGGGTGGGAGGACTCATTTGATGTAATTACCAAATAAAAAAAAACCTAAACAGACTAAAATTTTTAAATATACCCACATAATTATCACGAGTCTATGTGTAGTCCTCTACACCTCCATGGTAATTAAAACACAGACTACTTAATTATTATTATTAAATACAAATACGAGGTTAAATACTCTATGGCAATTAATAATCTCTAACAGCCTACACTGTTTATGTTACTATCAGTCTGTGGTTACTATCGAGGTAATAATAAAGCTTGTATGCCTATTCTACGGTAGCGTAGGCTTTTAACATTATGCCATTATACGGTTCATACCAAAAACAATTGAACAAAATGGCGCCTACTCTTGAAAATGGTAATAAAACGATATGCTAAGTAATCTGCGAACGAGTCGTATCGTTCGGAAACGTTTTCGTATTTTAATTTTGAATTTCTGCGAGGGTATTTTACTGATTGAAGAGCTTGTGAAATTGGAATTTGATTTTAAAAATTTTTTAGTAGTTCATTTTGATTTGATTGAAATATTTATAAATTGATGTGAAATTTCGAAATGAATATTAACATTCAAACAGCAATATTAACCAATTTCCTTGTGAGTGAACAGTTTCATGGCTATATGAGCATTTGCTGGATATAGATTCACATCTGCCGTTTGAGTTTAAGCCTCATTGAACCCTTTCATTTCCATCTTTTTGGAAATATCGTCCCATTTCCCTTCATACAGTTCGATAGTCCCCACTTCAATGTTACTGCGTAAGGTCGTTTCCTGCCGCACTGACTTTGGAACGAGGATTGTTTTGCGTGTATTTGTGCTATTTTAACTTCTATTAAAAAGTGTGAAAATATGTTATCATTCTGCTGTCTCTTTCCCACACTGGAATTACTCTACTTTACTAATTAATAGTTAAAGTATATTGAATTGAGCCAGTTATGCAATGGATCTTCTAAGTGTTACTATATTTTATGCAGCAAGATAATCAAAGCTGGGGTCAAGTAATTCAGATCACCAACCATACACTTTAAGTATATTAAATTAAGTATGCGGGAAAATGCATCACAAAGAGAGAAAAAGGGAAAACTCGGCAGTCAAAGGTGACGTTCCAACACGGATCATAATTACAGAGATTAAACCCGCGGTGACACAGTTACAAGCCAGACTTACGTTGGAAACATGTGAAAGTAAATGTAAAGTAAGATAATTATGTCTCTGTCTATAAAACTAAATAGCTATGTAACTACTTATGAAATGTGTTTTGCACAAAACGTTTTTTTTTACAAAACGACTTTGTCCCTCACTAGGGTATTTACTACAGCCAAAGACTATAACTACAGCACTATAATTTCTCCTGTGTCCTGGGTGCGTTTTCAAACATTTAAACTCACAAACACGGACACAATCACGCAACAGAGCAGTCAATTGACTGGCCTGTTGGTCTAGTGGTTAGTGACACTGACTGCCATGCCGGAGGTCGTGGGTTCGATTCCCACCCAGGACAAATGTTTGTGTGATGAGCACGGTCATTTGTTCTGTGTCTAGGTGTAATTTATCTTTACATATAACATATAAATATAATAAAATCGTAGAGATGTCATTCCTGTACATTGAATATTTTTTTCTTTTTGTATTTTTTTCGAGATAAGGGATCGATTCTGATGCCAGAACAACTTTTATTTTTTTTCGAAATTTTTTATGTTTTTTTGATTTGATCTATCTCCGAAACTACTGTAAAGTTGTCGATCAAATTTTCCTCAAATATTCCTAATAATATGCTTCTGTTAATATGCTATGTATTATTACGCTATTTTTCCTGGGAGATAAGCAATTTTGAATTTTGTTGTTTTTACATGTTTGTTGATAGTTGGAAGCTAAACCACTGGATATTATTTAGTCAATTTTTCCTCAAATATTCCTTAAACTGCTCTTCTATTAATAGGATATGTATAATTAAGCTATTCCCCTTGGGGGATTAGCAATGTTATAATATGTTGATTTTCAGTCATTTTTGACATTTGTATAAGAATCGCTATTTGAAAGCTACTGTCAGCGGATCAGCCAGTCCGGTTGGTAACCTGCTTGACTTTCGTGCAAGGGGTCTCTGGATCAAATCTCGCAATTTTTTTTCTCTTTTTGAGTTTTATTTTATTTGTCCTGAGAGTTTTAAATAGTTAAAAAAAAATGTGCATACTTTTGTTTCAGAATTATTCGCGATTTTAAACAATTACTATTTTTTTTCAATACTTCTCTAGGATATAAATCTACACCGATTTAAATTGTAGGTAGTAGTAAGTAAGCTGAAATAAGGACGATTCCTATGCAAACTATGTACCTACCTAGATATAACATTATTGATCTACACTAATAATAAAAATGCAAGTATGTTTGTTTTTACCTTTTCACGCATTACTACCTACTGAATCGATCGTCCCAAAATTTAGCATATACGTTGTCAAGAGTATAGACACGGATATAAGCACAGACTAAGTAGAGAGTATACACTGATATAAGGTATTTTACATCCCGAATGTCAGAAGAGAGCTGTTGCCGAGAAAACAATTACGTTCATATTCCAGATGGCGCCACACGATCCGTATTGTTTCTCAAATTCTAAAATAACGCAAGCGAAGCCGCGGGCAAACACTAGTCTAGAATATGTATGTATTTAGAAATATATAAGTATGTTTATCAGTTGTCTAGTACCCATAACGCAAGCTCTGCTTAGCTTGGGACTAGATGGCGTTGTGTGATAGTTGTGGTAAATAAAAAAAAGAAAAAAAAAATTGCTCAGCCTGTGCACCAAAAGTGCGTTTGCCGCCATTATGGAAGGGTCACAAATTTTTGACACTGTCATTAGGTACCAAAACTAATGTCAGTTCCATTGACAACTGTAGAAATGTCTCTCTGACGGATCTGCACGCATGGCATGACCTTTTCTTTCATGGTTTGTTCAATTTTCGCATATGGAACAAAATATTTGTATGATTTGCAAGTAGTTGTTCCGGGTCTGGGTGTTTGTGTATGTGAGTTTTTATGTTTGTAAAAGCACCCACGACACAGCAAGAAATTCCTAGTGTAGGGCAATATTTTTCTTTGTGCCATAGTCGACCAATATTTGACTAATTGATTTCATGGTTCATCATCATCATCATCAGCCGAAAGACGCCCACTGTTGAACATAGGCCTCCCCCTTAGACCGCCTCGCCGAACGACAATTCGCCACTTGCATCCATCGCCATCGGTTGCCCGCGACCCTCACGATGTCGTCGGTCCAATTTCGTGGTTACTTCTATACAATTCGACTTCTTTTTTGCACGATTATGGCACGATTTGTTTGAAGAATATCAACATTATTTTCTCATGTTAAAAATCTGTCTACGTTCCGTTATTTTGTCTTTTCTTTCCTCGACAAAACTGCTTTTACGACGCCATGCGCAGATACATACCACGTCTGACTTTCACTAGAGCAAAATCTAATAAAACATAGAAGTAACCTAAAGTAATGAGATTGCCATAAAAGTTCAATTACAGATATAAAACTAAACAAAGTTACTATTAAGCCATTAAACTATAAAGTTCGCAAGCTTGTAATGAAATGAGGCTCGTGCGAAAGTTACAGTTTAAAGGTCATGGGCATTCATGCAGGAACTTTACCAATTTACTGTGACAATAGAGACCAAAGCACAATAGTTCCGTTTTTTATAGTACAGCGTACTGAAGGTTTTGATCATCAACATCATCATCAGCCTATAAAAATGTTTCCACTGCTGGGACACAGGCTTCCTCCCTGTGAGAGGGAGTGGGTCGTAATGCGATTTGTTGGATGTCACAGTCATGTCTTCGAAATTTTGGTCATAGGACGTGCCAGTTTCCTCACAATGTTTTCCTTCACCGTTTTTGAGAGCAGTGGTGATGCAATGAATTTTATTGTAAAAAGTTATGCGCTTGGCCTGGCTGAGTTCGAACCCATAACCTACAACTCGTAAGTCGGGCCGATACCACAGGTCTTGAAATAATACGACGCAAATTGTATGGAAAATAAAAGAGTGAACTAGTGAACGAACTAGGAACAATTTTTTACCATCAAAGTAAGGTCAAAGCTCCAGTTTACGTCACAAAAACGTGAAAACTCGTGTTAAGGCTGCATATTCTGAAAGTTGGCAACGTCGCAAACAGCTGTCAAATCTTTACAAGTTTTTATTAATTTGGCAAATTTTCTGTATGAAAACAAGAAATATCGCTCTGTAGTGCAATAAAGAATGATATAGGAATGCAATTAAAACACTGAATTTGATGTTGTAACCGTTTCAGGTGCAAAAAAGGCATTTGGAAAGCTTTCAAGTGCTTTTTTTACATCTAAAAATTGCATTCCCTTATCAATTTTTAGTGCACTACAGAGCCATAGGTATTTCTTATTTTCATAAAGTAACAATGCTAAATTAATTAAAACTTGTTAATATTTGACAACCATTTGCGACGTGGCCAACTTTCGCAATATACCTACGCTCTTAAAGCCTTAGGAACTGTCAATTTATTAGGACAACGGAGCATAGACAAACAATATTCTGTCAGGTCGCCTGCTAATGCCATTTACGTTCAGCCATTTCCTTTGCCAAGTCAGGTAGAACAAACCTTTTATTTTTTTCCATGATTCTCAGGAAAAAATAACCGTTTATTCTTAAGTAAAATTGGATTTTTCCATTAGGTTTCTCGTAGCAGCCATAGAGACAGAATTTTGGGGCCGGGTTGATGGCATTAGAATTCAACCCCTAAAAAATGGGATTTAAACATAATTTGCGAAGTCTAAATGTTATTAGCACTATGCCAGTGCTAATAACATTCAGATTTAGTAAGAAGAAGTAAGTTTCCATGTTTGTTAACGTACCCATGATACAGGAGAATTTCCTATAATGGGGCAAGGTTTTTTTTAATGTGGTAAAATCATGAAATGGGCCCCCATTTTTTTAGTATGGCAAAGTAAAAAATAAACTAGATGCCCGTAAAAATAATTGGAGCCCTTTGGAA
Source organism: Agrotis segetum (assembly GCA_036375495.1). Lineage (NCBI taxonomy): Eukaryota > Metazoa > Arthropoda > Insecta > Lepidoptera > Noctuidae > Agrotis > Agrotis segetum. The sequence continues at coordinate 135,961 of JAQSVV010000118.1, forward strand.
GTGCAGGTGAACCGTAAAAACGCCATTAAAGACTGCTGAAAAAAAAAAATTTGACCTTTGTTGACATCAAATCAAAACTAAATCATATTTAGTAAAAAATCTAATCAAAATGAGATAGAAAATTAAGAAAACCTCAAGTGTGGGTAAGATGTTAAGATTGTACACTTCGGAGGCCTTTTGTTAGTCGGGGGCCTGTCTATTAGATACAGCTCTACCAAATCCTTCAATGATTACCAGCGTAATGTTATATTATGTTTGTTATTTAACATGACCATGAAAACTAATGTATCTTGCTTCAGCGATTTCGTGTTGGTAAAAGTTGGCATTTTAGGGTTACGCATATTTCCATAACAATGGTTGGACATTAACTTTGAACTTTGTTTAACAGCTTTGCTTGCACGAACACATATTTCAAAGTCAACTATTACTGTGAAGGGACACTTTATTTTATGGAGAATCGTGCTAGTAACACTTAACAGTTTTCTATTGAGCATGTACATGAATGTTATAACAAAAACAGTTTCTCTAATATATTTTTGTCCGTTTGTTTATTTGAGATAATAATAATTTGAGATGACAGTCATGTGACTAAGAGAGTGATGAGTATGAATGTTGATGGATGGAGAGGAAGAGGAAGGCCAAAGAAGAGATGGATGGATTGTCTAAGGAATGATATGAAAGAAAAAGGAGTAGATGATACTATGACGTGTGATAGAGGAGAATGGAAGAAAAAAACGTGTTGCGCCGACCCCAAGTAAAATGGGATAAGGGCAGGAAGATGATGATGTTTATTTGAGATAATCATCAAAACGGCTGGACTGATTTTTGCGTGACTTTCCAGCACCTACACTGGCGAGCAAAATTTTGAAATCACTTACTCCGATTCCGCGCTATCTTATAAGAATAATAAAAATAGTACCATTCAAAAGTTAAACCAAATTCATTCAAATCTCACTATAATTTAAGAAGTTATCCGGATCAATTCCAAGTAAGTGATTTTATACTTTTGCTTGAGAGTGTAATTCCAAATACATTAAAATTCCTTGACTGTTATTACTTTCAAATACGCGAAGAAAAGACAATTTCATTCCACGCGCTCGTTCATTCGTCTCCACTTTCCTAGACCAAACAATTTTAACATTTACATCATTTAGCGCTTTACCTTAACCGTAGCAACAGCTTGAGAAATCTTCCTAATCGCTGTAAATCATGAACATCAAATGATTGCAGCATTAAAGCGGCTTGATTTGCCAACGACACGCGAGATTCGACTTTTCACCTGAACCTACCTATCGATCGTCTTTAATGAGATTTAGGGTGCTATTCCACATGACATGCTATACAGCTGAGCTATGAATATGTGAAAGCTTTTGTTTTTACATCCTCCTGATCTATGGCAGACTCATCATTATCTTAATCCTAGCCTTTTCCCAACTATATTGGGGTCAGCTTCCAATCGAACCAGATGCAGCTGGATATCAGTATTTTACATGGAGCGACTGCCTGTCAGACCTCCACAACCAACTGGGCAATACGATACCCCATGGTAAGACTGGTTGTCAGACTTTACAGCTTCTGACTTAACGGTAACGACTGTCAAAGATCTACAAATGACAGCCGGGACCAACGGCAACGGCTTTACGTGCTTTCCGAGGCACCTGTCAGATTCGTACTAACTAAAATCCACGGTGTATTTCAATAGCCTTTTAGGTTTAATTATGGTCACGGTTTCTTGATAAGACAGTCTCGCGACCCCGGAAAATTGCTTACTCGAATTCTGCGATGCCTTTATGATCGTAATAATAACATGTAGTTACAGCACGCATCTTTCCATATAGCATGATAGGTGGATCAAACGCATCCATAGCAACGCTGCATAGCTCAACTTAGGTGGAAAAGCACCCTTATACTAACGTGCAAGTGTTAAGTTATTTTAAGTTTTTTATAATTTTCAATGTTAATGTGAAAGTTTCGTGTTATAATGCAGTTGTAGTTACGTGTTTAAGATTGATTCTTGACCTTCAAAATGTTGTGATTAAGTCATGCTATAGTATTGCTTCATTTGTTTTTTATTCTGTGTTACTGCTTAGTAGTCCTCTTATCACGAGTTTTCACTAGTTTTCTTTACAGCAGCGTCTTTCCCTTAGGTTATATCACAAGTTTTCACTATTTTACTTTACAGCGTCTTTCCAGTATTTACAGCGTTTCGTGCATGGAAAAATGGAAGAGCGGCTCTGGTGTGCGAAGAAGGAACTAATTCTTTTCCTTGAAAGTCAATTTGAAAATATCAATGTTCGAGTTTACTTTACGTCGTCAGTATAAATGAAAACTCATAATAAGGCCTCAGTGGTTCCTAAAATTGATTGGGAATTTTAATTCCAGTTTTTGGGTCTTTGAGATAAAAGAATTTCAGTGCAGTAAGTATAATTAATGAACATACTATACGTACATAGGTAGTTGGTAGATTGTCTTGAAATGGGCTTCAATTATTCTATTTAATGAGTCTATTATTATAATAAGACTCTATTATACCTACAGATTTCGATATTATACTTACACAATACAATATACTTACTTATTACACAAATTATTGTATTATTTTTCTCAATAACCCGATACACATAACATCAGATTATAGAACACGTCAGAATTGTAATTCCTATACGGAATTGTACGAAATATGTCGGACGTATCCATTTCCTATTGTAATAAAGAAACGTAGCATAACGTTGTCTGTGGGTAGTCACTTGTTATGTGTCTATTAGTGATGTAACGAATATTCGTATTCGCTAATATTGGAGATGAATATTCGCATCCGCTTTCACATTCGCGAATTTTATTTCAAGTTTTTCATTCAAAAAAACGCAAAAAACCCGACTGCGTTAAAAATACACTAAAAAGAAAGAAACAAGCCCAGTAGTTTAGAATTCACTCATTCACACTCACAGTCGGGGCCCCTTGGGAAGATTTTTCAAATGGTATAATTTGAATGGGCCCCGACTGTGAGTGTGAATGAGTGAATTCTAAACTACTGGGCTTAATTTCTTTCTTTTTAGTGTATTTAAAAACGCAGTCTTTTTTGTTTTCGTTAAATTATTTTTTTATTTCATACTTTTTAGTTTATAATATAGTGTGAATTAGTCTCTCTAGAGACCTAACTTGGCTCAAAGCTATATAATTATGCTTGATATGACTTTTAGCAAAAATGCGTGAACTTAATATAAAGTGAATAAGCATGACGAACAAATAATTTTTACCAAAAATATTTGTTCGTCATGCTTATTCACTGTTTCTTTTTTTTATGTTTGTAAAATGTTTATATACGAGTACTAGAAATAAAAACTTAAATCAATAAGTAACAACATGAGCGAAAATTATTGTTTTCTTAAACAACTTTAAATCGAGTATATCCTAAACCCATTTAAAATGAAAAACGGTAAAGGGAACCTAAAGATGATTTTAAAATACCTATTCAACGATACCCCGCATGACATAGTTCATCGACTTTTTTTTTTCATTTTGACAATATGGCGTCTGGTTGTCGCTGTGGTGAATATTGATTACTTTCATGTCTTTAGTGACACTCGCAAGGTTAAGACGAATCGATTGACGTAAGAATTATAAAAATCGGCCCACGCGTTTGGTCTCTAGAACGCCACATAGAAACAAACATACATACATACATACTTACATACATACATACATACATACATACATACATAGACTGATAAACACATTACCCTCCTTTGCGTCGCGCAGTCGGGTAAAAAACGCAGTAAATGCCTCAAGTACGCTGTATAAAACACGGAAACATTGTGATGGGACTTCAATTTCTCGAATGTAATGAGATGGTATGAACGACGTTATTTAATTTAAACCTAATGTTAATTTAGTTAAGTTTCTATAAAAGTGAACTGATTTATTCTTTGAGAAATAAAACAATGTCTTTAAACCAGAAATGAAAAATCACATTCGTTACTAGTGTCTATGCATGATAGACAGACATACACGTTATGTGCAAATTCATAAAGCCGCGTACAGAGTACAGACATCGCGAGGCGTGCGACACGAATGGTTCGTCTCGCATGCCTCGGGCTGTGTGGACGTGTGTGCTCACAGTGAGCATTCGCGCCATACGATCGTTGCGAACGCCGCCTCAGTACGAGCCGTGCGCTCCGGACAGGTGTTGTTTGCTTGCTCAGCTTGAGCATGTTTCTTTCGGGACGCACGTATAAATGTACCATCGTATGCCTCAGGTTGAGGCATGTGATACGAACCATTCGTGTCGCACGCCTCGCGATGTCTGTACGCGGCTTAAAAGATCGCAGTTTGCAAGCAGTAATTTCTTTTCTGATAATGTTTTGTTTTAAAGTAATAACTTATTTTAGTGAAGGCAATTTTCTCTGTAAAAGTTCCTTATAAGTACAATAAATCTTAAACAAGTTAATTGTTTAAAATATTACAATTACCCTCCCAAAGCGACGCCGAAGTGTAATTGTTTAACTTTGACTAGGAAAGCAACAAAGTTCCAGTTAAAGGTAATACCAAACTTAAACAATTTGTTTATCAATTCAATTATGATTAAGTAGGTGAAAGTTCAGAACTGAACCTTAAAGTGTTGTTGGTAAAGATTAAAACATCAAATCAACTTATAATTATTAGTCGTGAATTTTAGGTCAAAATTGTAATTAAATATACTCAGATCAAAGAAATAGGCAGATAGAACGCTCAGAACACGCGAGTGGTTCCACCAAAGTTAATACAAAATCAAATCGAATTACATTCCATAATGTTTTCTTTGTTTTTGAGAACAACTTTTACAATGGTTAAAGACACGTGACGGCATATTTTGGCAAACAACAACAACGACACGCAGCTTGGTACGACGTGTAGCTTGGTACAGTGATTCGATTTTGATTTTGTATTAACTTTGGAGGAACCACTCGCGTGTTCTGAGCGCTCTATCTGCCTATTTCTTTGATCTGAGTAAATATACAATACTCTAGCTCTAGCTGGTCTGGCAAACTTTGTACCGTCAAAATCACCTTTATAAGCCTTCCCTAGACTTCTGAAAATAATTCAAAACAAAAATTAGCCACATCGGTCCAGCCGTTTGCGAGTTTTAGCGAGACTAACGAACAGCAATTGATTTTTATTTTAAAGAAGAAGACTATCGTCTTGCCCCCTTTTTGCCCGGGTAGTGGAACATTTATTAGGTATGAATATAAATGTTTTTAAATACATAACTTGAAAGGATCAGGCAGTATGTTCGCTAAAAGCTCCCTAGTGACTTGACTTTTTCAATTACCTAAATCTTCCTTTTGAGTCACAACAGAATTTTATTCAGTCTCACAAATGGGGTTTGTGAGACTGAATAAAATTCTGTTCCGTGGTTTTTGAGTTTCAGTTTCATCATCTTCACATCTGCCGTGAGATGTAGGTATAGCATAGTTTTCCAATAAGACCGGTTAGAAGCAATTTGCACCTAGACATCTAGTGTGATCCAATGGTTTTTGAGTTTATCCATTAGAGACAAAAAAAGTCCCTCTTTATAGTTTATAATAGGTACGTTTTGATCCAATTGTTCGGAAGTTACGCGCGTTCAGAGACAAACTTAAACGACTTTGTTTTTTACTATGCAAAAAATATAAATTATGCCCTGTCTGAGTCACGTAAGAAGCTCTGTGTCCTTTGTATGACATTCAAAATAACAAAAGGTAACAAACAAATTGCCTCAGACGGGCATTTATTTAAGAATTTACTTAAACGCAAGCTTCTACACACACAACAGGTTTTTCCAGATTATTAGACTTCAATCTTGAAGACCTTTGTCGGTGTAAAAAAAGATTAGCCCATAGACAATGTCTTTTACAGAGGACATTATGCTCGTTAGGATAGTTACACACCTACCGTGCAACGTGTGGTACAACCACAAAAACTATTCAATAAGACGACGCATATAGACTAGAATTTATCATCATTTTCGTAGTTCGAACTCGAAGTTACACACCTACCGTGCAACATGTGGTACAACCACAAACACAATTCAATAAGACGACGCATATAGACTAGAATTTATCATCATTTTCGTAGTTCGAACTCGAAGTTACACACCTACCGTGCAACATGTGGTACAACCACAAACACAATTCAATAAGACGACGCATATAGACTAGAATTTATCATCATTTTCGTAGTTCGAACTCGAAGTTACACACCTACCGTGCAACGTGTGATACATCCACAAACACAATTCAATAAGACGATGCATCATGTTGACTAGAATTTGTCATCATTTTCGTGGTTCGAAGTTACACACCTACCGTGCAACGTGTGGTACAACCACAAACACTATTCAATAAGACGACGCATATAGACTAGAATTTATCATCATTTTCGTAGTTCGAACTCGAAGTTACACACCTACCGTGCAACGTGTGGTACAACCACAAACACAATTCAATAAGACGACGCATAATGTTGACTAGAATTTGTCATCATTTTCGTGGTTCGAAGTTACACACCTACCGTGCAACGTGTGGTACAACCACAAACACTATTCAATAAGACGACGCATATAGACTAGAATTTATCATCATTTTCGTAGTTCGAACTCGAAGTTACACACCTACCGTGCAACGTGTGGTACAACCACAAACACTATTCAATAAGACGACGCATATAGACTAGAATTTATCATCATTTTCGTAGTTCGAACTCGAAGTTACACACCTACCGTGCAACGTGTGGTACAACCACAAACACAATTCAATAAGACGATGCATCATGTTGACTAGAATTTGTCATCATTTTCGTGGTTCGAAGTTACACACCTACCGTGCAACGTGTGGTACAACCACAAACACTATTCAATAAGACGACGCATATAGACTAGAATTTATCATCATTTTCGTAGTTCGAACTCGAAGTTACACACCTACCGTGCAACGTGTGGTACAACCACAAACACAATTCAATAAGACGACGCATAATGTTGACTAGAATTTGTCATCATTTTCGTGGTTCGAAGTTACACACCTACCGTGCAACGTGTGGTACAACCACAAACACTATTCAATAAGACGACGCATATAGACTAGAATTTATCATCATTTTCGTAGTTCGAACTCGAAGTTACACACCTACCGTGCAACGTGTGGTACAACCACAAACACAATTCAATAAGCCGACACATAATATGTTGACTAGAATTTGTCATCATTTTCGTAGTTCGAAGTTACACACCTACCGTGCAACGTGTGGTACAACCACAAACACTATTCAATAAGACGACGCATATAGACTAGAATTTATCATCATTTTCGTAGTTCGAACTCGAAGTTACACACCTACCGTGCAACGTGTGGTACAACAACCACAAACATAATTCAATGCGACGACGCATAATGTTGACTAGAATTTGTCATCATTTTCGTAGTTCGAAGTTACACACCTACCGTGCAACGTGTGGTACAACCACAAACACAATTCAATAAGACGACGCATAATGTTGACTAGAATTTGTCATCATTTTCATGGTTCGAAGTTACACACCTACCGTGCAACGTGTGGTACAACCACAAACACAATTCAATAAGACGACGCATAATGTTGACTAGAATTTGTCATCATTTTCATGGTTCGAAGTTACACACCTACCGTGCAACGTGTGGTACAACCACAAACACAATTCAATAAGACGACGCATAATGTTGACTAGAATTTGTCATCATTTTCATGGTTCGAAGTTACACACCTACCGTGCAACGTGTGGTACAACCACAAACACAATTCAATAAGACGACGCATAATGTTGACTAGAATTTGTCATCATTTTCATGGTTCGAAGTTACACACCTACCGTGCAACGTGTGGTACAACCACAAACACAATTCAATAAGACGACGCATAATGTTGACTAGAATTTGTCATCATTTTCATGGTTCGAAGTTACACACCTACCGTGCAACGTGTGGTACAACCAAAAACACTATTCAATAAGACGACGTATAATAATATGTTGACTAGAATTTATCATCATTTTCGTAGTTCGAAGTTACGCACCTACCGTGCAACGTGTGATACAACCAAAAACACAATTCAATAAGACGACGAATATGTTGACTAGAACTTATCATCATTTTCGTAGTTCGAAGTTACACACCTACCGTGCAACGTGTGGTACAACCACAAACACAATTCAATAAGACGACACATAATATCGACTTAAATTTGTCATAATTTTCGACCGTGACGGTGATATTGACCACATCGCAGACATATCGTGACATCCTTACGTTTAATAAAAAAACATACCTACAATTTTGACAACGCAACTACCAGCGACATTGCGAACTAGCAGTAGACCACATCAAAAGAATAAAAACAACCACATCTAAATTTTGCTGATACCACAACGTAACTGCAAAAACCTGCAGCGACACTATTCACATGTAACCACTATTGCATCACTTTTTGTCGTTGCGATGCGTTGTGGTTGTCGCACATGAGAAACAGGCCTTAGGTTGTACCCTCGTACCAAACGAGCTTTAGTCAGCGAATTCCTTAAAAGCTTACGTCTTCCCGAAACGAGTCGTTAATCTTGAAGCTTTCGTATTTGTGAGGAAAGGACATTACATTACAAAATTATGATTGTGAACTTTTGACCTCGGTCGCATATAGGTCGGAAATTAAGCCGTGGAAGTGTGGAAATGACTGTCTCTGTATGATCGAGTCAGAAATGAGGAGATTTGTAGACGAACCAAAACTAACATAGCCCAGCGATATACCAAGTTGAAGTAGCAGGTGGGAAGGCCGCATAGCACGCAGAACTGATGGCCGATGTGGCCGTAAGGTTCTTGAATGAAGACTACGCACCGGCAAGCGGAGCGTAGGACGTCCACTCATAAGGTGGAGGGTTCTTTGAAGACCACGGGATCGCACTGAATGCAAGCCGTTTCCAATCGGGAATCTATGAGTGATGGTGAACGTGGAAATGAGATAAAATTAAATCCTTTTAAACCGGCTTCAAAAATAGGAAGAGGTTTTCGATTTGGTCGGTATTTTTTTTCTTCTTTTTTATTTTTGTACAGCGATTACTTCGAGGTTTCTAGACCGATTAGTGTGATTCTTTTTTTGTTCGATGCAGGAGGTAACTGTAGGTATACTTGCCATTTGTTCATCCAATTTCGTTCAGTAAATTTTATTTTGTGAGCATTTTTTTGATTTCCGCTATGTCGATGATATGGTGATTATTTTTATTTTTTGTGTTTCTTACGTGATTCTCCGCCAATTATGGACCAATTTTCAAAATTCAATTTTTGTTGTACTAGGGATTGTTTGCCTTAGAGAATACTGCAAGTTTCATCAAAATCGGTTCAGCAGTTTTTGAGATAGGGACTCTTTTTAGTTTGAATATTCAAATTCTCTCCAAACCAATTTTTTTCAGAATGCTTTAATTAACGAAAACTGTTTAGCAGTTTCTTACTCCTTGCAGAATTACTTTCGATGATGTAAGCAAGTGTATGGAAGTAGTAAGTGTGACCCACATTTTAGGTGCCTAATCAAAACTTTTTGGAGTGGGCCCTAATTTATTAGTCCAAGTGTACTCTACGAAGGACGCAAAATAAACGTGTTTTTGTTTGTTACCAAAGTATGTGATTTATTTGACAATGAACAACCTTAGCAGTAATTTATTTGTTATTAAGAGGCGTTTTAAAAAGCCAAGAATAAATTGAGGGCAAACAATAAACTTTTGTTTTTTAGCGTGGAAAAATCCTCAAATGATTCCACCCACCCAGGGCAGGATGGGTTGTCAGACTTGTACTGACTTAAATCCACGGTGTCCTGCAATCGCCTTTTGCATTCGTGCTTTCCGAGGCACATAATAAACTGGCTACGACAAATGGTCAGGGTCACCCATCTACAGACCAACCTCGGCAAGCACGGCTTAAACCGAAAGATCGGCCTGTGTGGCTGTAATTATTTAACCATGAGCTGCTAAAAATATCAAATGAGTCCTCCCACGCAAAAAAGAAGGTATACTTAGTTTAATTTCAGTAACAGAGTCGAGTCTGTAATCCTTCTGTATGTATATAACCAGTAATTATTAGTCTATTCATTAAAATATTGGAAATATAGGAGTCGTTTCAAACACATGATCATTATTTTACCAGCTTTAATATAAATCACATTTTGTGGCTTGTGGTTACCGATATTCTATCAATATCACTACACAATTAACAGCTATGTTTGAATTAATTATTAATTTTAGAACAGAATTAATAACGAATGGACTAGGTATTAATTATTATGTACACTAGCCATGAAATTTATACCTATTTATGACTTGACTACTTATTTCATAACAAATCAATTAAAATATCTGCGGTTGACCGAGCTTCGCTCGGTTTTTAAAATGTCTTGGGAACCGAGCGTTTCTCGAACCTTCCATCGTTTCCTTGAGCCGTAAAACCCCTAATCTGTAACTTTCATGAAAATCCTTGGAGCCGTTTTCGAGATCCCGATTATATATATATAAATACCTATACAAGAATTGCTCGCTTAAAGATATTAGATAAACAAACTGGCGGTTGACGCAGTAGCTAAGCAATCAACTGTTGCGAAGCTTGTCACGGGTTCGATTCCCTCCAGTGGTAGTGGCGTTTAAGAACTTTTGACAGATATGGCAATTTGGGGACAAATGGGGGTTTCATTGCGAGTTTTTGCCGTCAATTTCGCTACAAGTGCATAAGGTAAACAACGTTCAAGTGTAGCTTCGAGTGTGCAGTTATATTATCTCTGCAGGCGTAGCATGGCGCCGTAGAAAGGGATTTTGTCGACGCAAGAACAGACAAAATGACAGAACGTAGAAATAATTTTACCGTTTTAAGCATATTTATGTAAAAAATATGGAAAATAAACGTTCTTTTCTCCAATAGTGTAAGAATGGTGTCATATTTGTGCAAAAAAACAGTCGATATGTGTAGAAATAACGATGAAATACCTTTGTCTTTTCTTGGTAGAATAGAGATAGAATCGCCATGCTACGCGTGCTGGTATAGGGTATGTCAAGTAAATGACACCATGCGCTGGTAGCGCCATCTGAGCCGAGCTTTGCGTGAAACCTCCCATTGTCATGTTGTAAAATCCGTGATGAAGGGGTAAGTGGGTTGCTAAAATATCTAGGTCTCTCTCCAGAAATAGAATTCGATTTATAAACCTATCAATTAGGCTGGAACGTTTGAGAATATTAAATTAAAGGATTCGAGACAGTCAATCGAGTTGAAATCTTGCCAAGAGCGTCTGTGACTTTAGATCGATACTACCAACATGTTTTTGATTGAAATTTCTTTTATCCTATCGCTTTATTTTTCTAGGAAACATTTATTTATTAAATAAGCTTCTGGTTCTACGTTTTTTCCTACTACTCTGTTATTATTTTATTAATAGTTTCGTTGCGCGATTCAAGACAGGTAATTTAATTCTCCGGGAATTCGTTTCTTTAGTGCTTTTCTGGTCACTGTTAAATATTTCAACACTTGCAGTGGTTTCGCATTAGCACAGTATAAATATCTACAGTAGTGGATCTCGGCCGCATGATAGAAATAAATACCTACAGCCGCGCGGTACGTAAACATGCGCTAGGGCTGTTCCATCCGACGCCCGTCTCCAGCATTTTAATTAGGTACATTTGCCTACTTTCTGTATCTTAAATAGATGTGATTGTAAATATACTTTTCTTATATCAGTAAACAAATAAAATACTTTGTATATTGAATAGGAAGGATTTTAACACAAGCGTAACTTGTACCTACCGTATCATGATTCATTCAGAACTGCCTATAACTTACCTATTTCACTCGTTTCAGTAACTTTCCTTTAGTATATTCACTGTATTTATTAATCGAAATACCCTTTTTTTCGTGAGATAATGGAAAATATTTATCCATTAAAAAGTCACACATTATGTACCTACCTGCCAGCTACTAGTACTTATGTAAAATTATTTTATAGTCAGTACTTTTCAGAGTTTACGGGTATATAAAAAAAAACTTATGACTGGATACGTTATTGACGAATTCATACACCCAGAAACAGCACAACATTTCCTACTCGTCATTTTAAATTATGTCCATGAACTGATTTTGTTAAAAAAACAACACACCGTCCGTTCATCACTACAGTACGGCCGTGACTGTCAGCACACCGAGCGCGCCCCGACATCGAGGCACGTAGGTATAGCTCGCGTTTCGTCCGTTTGTATGAAGATCAAGTACTGTAGATATTATTACCGTGGCATTAGTAAGCAGGATTTACCGAACGCTGTTTTTCTAAATTCAAAGACGTGAGAGTACATAAAAGTTTTTTTATAAATCTAATTTAACTAACGCAAAAATATACGAAAATTATCAAAAATATTTAGATATTTCAATCCGGTATTTTTCAAAAGGTTTTTATAATCTTGAAATAACACGAATAGTTAGAGAACCCCGTTTGTTTTACCTAATTAAAATTTGACAGCTGTCATAAGTCATATTTCGACTTTGACATGGCGATTGAATAGAAGGCATAGAAAATAGGACTGCCTGTGCCTTCTTACCTTAGCACTAAGCTGTATCCCTTCCATTTTTCAGAACATGCTCTATCTTCTTTCAAAAAATGAGATCTCTTTCTCGTGTGCACTCTGTATTCCAGTAGTCTGACGTCACACACAAAATAATAATGGGCATTGTTCATTTTTTTTAATATACTGTAATTGAAAAACCATTTCGAGGAATAGCGTTACTGATCATTATGTACTAATTAAAAATGAAAAATATTCACATCTCATTGATATTTTTAATAAAATACGTTTGACCTTCCTTGCCCTTCAAATGTTTAACACCTTCTTCAAAACTTTGGCTGTACACAGTTTTGTATCTTTGCCTCAGAAAACAGAAAATATAAAAAATATAAAACCGGCCAAGTGCGAGTCGGACTCGCCCATAAAGGGTTCCGTAGCAGCAAGTAAAGTTCTTGTAGTTGGTTGTAACTTTGCAAGGTAAATTGCAGTTTACGATTTATTAAAAAAAAACTAATAACTCGATCTCGTTCAAAACAATTTTCAATTGAAGTTTGCATGGTAATGCACATCAAATATTTTTTTTGTTTTGTCATTCTCTTAGTTTAGAAGTTACAGAGGGGGGGGGGACACATTTTACTACTTTGGAAGTGTCTCTCGAGCAAACTGTTCAGTTTAAAAAAAATAATTATGTTTGTAACCTCAATCAGAATAATAGTACTACCTCAATATAATTTTTCAAGACCTATTCATAGATATCCCACACGAATTTGTAAGGCGAAAAAAAAATATTTTGAGTTTCAATTGTTACTTTCTACCCCCAAAATTCTTTTTTGTTTTATTTTTGTGTGAAAGTCCGCGGTTCACATAATACATCTACCTCCAAAGTTTCAACTTTTTGTCGAAATTATAAGAGCTATCTCTTATAATTTCGACAAAAAGTGGCTGTGACATACGGACGAACAGACAGACAGACAGACATGTCGAATCTATAAGGGTTCCGTTTTCTGCCATTGGCTGCGGAACCCTAAAAAATAAGTGACAAGTATTTTCCAGGGTTGGCAGGCATAAGTACCAATGTCTTGGTATACATACCAGTTTTCAGTGTCACGTACCATGTACCAAGAAACTCGAGTACTCGAGAAAAAAAAACCAAGATTGGACGTTGACCAACAATACAGAATAAACGACAAATTTTAGGGTGCAATCGAGTATTATTATTATTATTATTATAGCCTACAATCTTACAAAACAAAAATACCTATTAAAAGTAAGTTTACATTTTTTTCCCTCTCTTTTATATAATATCTATATATTATATATTATTAGACACCGATATTAAGAGTGTCTTTCGATTTCGCAAAGGCCTCCCCTGTAAGCTACCACTCCTTCCGATTATGGGTCATCCTCCTCCAAGTAGCACCAGCCATCTTTCGAAAGTCGTCTTCCCATCTTAGGCGTTGCCTTCCTTTCTTTCTTTTGTTAGGTATATCTTGGACACCATTTGGTTACGTCCTTAGCCTATTTATTATTAGTACTCCTCAACATATGACCTGCCCATCTCCATTTCAATTTCCTTATGCAATATGTGATTTCGTTGATTTTAGTTGATTTTAGTTTGGTTTAGTAATGTCTCTAGTTTGATTTTGTCTTTTAAATTGTCGTTGAGCATGCTACGCTCCATGCTATGTTGACAGGGCTCTAGATTTCGCATAATTTGTTTAGTAATGCTCCAAGTTTGACATCCATACGTCAATATAGGTAAAATGAAGAAACCCGTGTATTTTTGACAACCTTGTGTGACCAATATCTCTTCCACGCTAGCTGTACTCTGTTATCTATTTCTTTAGTTACAATCGAGTATTGCTTACTAAAAAATCTCTTTTTTTTGCCCTCTATTAACAGCAAAAGAAAAAAAAAGATTATTCATTCGTATTTGATTTTCGACACATTTTACCGATGTACCAATATTTCAAATTGGTACATCACAGTGGCCGTCTGACATCCCTGATGAGAAAATCAGGGATGTCAGAGGGCCACTGACAAGTGTCAATTTGTAAATGTCAAAGATGTAAACAAACAAGTTTTTATTGTAACTGCAAATTTCTTCATTATCTCGGTTAAATCGGCATCGGCAATATAACATAAACTACAAGTAAAATAGAATATAGGAAGTGCTTTGTCCCAACTAGCAATAATTATACTTATAATAATCCAATCAACATTTTGTTCGTACTAAAGAAGATTTGAGAGAAAAGTGGTGTTTGATGACGGTGTGGAATGTTGAAAGGTTTATACAATGTACTGTTGCGAAGATCACTTTGATGTTAGTATTTCAGAAGCCTTAGATTCCTTTGTATTTTCATCTAGGAGCTATTTTTGTTTTGTAAATAATAACCTAGCGGGATGTAAGTGACGTTTAGACAGTTGACGTTGTGTTGACAGTTTTTTAATTTTGCTCTAGTAAGGAAACGGCACAACTTTTAGGCCAAAGGTGACGTCACCTACCTCAAAAATTAAAATATTAAAAATAAAAAAAGTATTGAGCCAATCATTAAAATATTCAAATTAGTTTCTCAAAATGCTCTATATTTGCAGAAAATAAAATAAAATCGAATGTTTAAAAAATTAAGACAATCCCCATTGGCACGTACTCAAAAACTCCATTTATACATACTTAATACAAACTGCAAAGCTTTCTCTGCGTCCTATTGCGATCGAGACCCAGTCGAGACTTCGGTATTCGAAGTAGGTAGGTACGAGACTTTCCCCTGGACAATCTACGAATGAGTCAATGTGGTTTCCCTATAACTACAACATTATTTTTTGTTTATGCGAAACCCGATACACCTGTCCAATATTTTTGTGTAAAGAATCTATGTACATAATTTTAAAACCGTATCATAAAAAATCACAAAGTTATAAGCTTGTAAATTACTTACCTGTTTTTCAGTTCAAAAACATGCTCTTTTCGCGGTACACCGTATGTGTAACGTGTAAACCGAGTCTCTTGTGTTATACACTTGTGATAATAGTTTGTCAATAGTTTCCTAACCGTACGGTGATTCTATTGTATTTAACTGGTAATAAAAATTAATAAAAATAATTTTGAAAAAAAAATACATGGTGTAAAAAATATTGGAACCGAATCATTTAACTGATTCTGAACAAACTATATTCAGGTTTCGCATATACTAAAAATAATGTTGTATAACAGATTTTAGAGTTAATTAGATTGAAAATGTTCCTCAACTGACGTCGGTGAAGGATACATAATGCGAGAAAATCTTCTGGACTTGTGAATTCTAGACTAGCAGCTGTTCTGTTCATCGCGGTTTCATCCCCATTGCTCGGCTCCTTTTGGTAGTAGCGTGATGTTATATATCACAAAACCTTCCTGGATAAATGGCCTATCTAACACAAAAAGATTTTTTCAAATCGGACCAGAAGTTGCTGAGATTTTGGCATTCAAATAACTCACGATTCAACTTTATAAAATTAGTGTGGATACAAGTCTAAAGTCATGCCACAGTCATGCCTATTAGAGATCTATGGAACAGTTACGGTTTTTTTAAATATGACAACAGAGATATTTCACACAAAAAGAAGACATTTTGGCGTTATTTATTAGCTATCTTCATAACAATAGAAAATAAACTTTCAAATCCTAAAATTACATACTTTACAAATATTTGTTGAAGAGAAATCTACCAAAAATATTGTTAGGTAGGTACTGAAATATTCAATTAACATTTGTGAAGTTTCAGTCCTTTTGTCTCCTAAAATAAACTTGCCTTATTCAATAAAGGTTTATTTTATTGTGACCGATAAAACTCTTATTTACCAATGTTACCCACACCGAATTCCTTTGAGAGTTCATTTTGTAAACGAATTTAACTTAGAGGCATTTTCATCTAACGTAGGTACTGAAATAAAAATTTTTGGACATTATTTTATCAGACATTTATTAAAGGGATTTTTTAATGAATGTTTCGAAGGTAAAATGGGTTTTCATAAATTTCATAAAATGAGATATCCATTTTTTATTGAATCTTTACCCATTTATTTCTTAACTCGTGTAACTGACAGCTTAAGTTCTTGGAAAGTGTAATAAAAAATAATAATAAAATTATGTTGGTCTGTAACAGAATAAAACAAGATGAAAAAAAATTGTTGTTATTATTGACTGCAGCTTGTAAGTAGTGGACTTTTTTGTCTCGGTACTATGATTCTGTGGGTTTATTACTAATGTAATAAACCCACAGAAAAATCCTATACTTTAATCTACATAGGTTCAGCTTTCCGTGTGCGAATCCATAAATAGTTACAGACATCCATCCATTCAGTAATCCTTCCTTACATACTCAGAGATTTAAAATGGTAGGAAAGATATGTATTCCTGCTATTTCAGTGTTACTGTTGTTGTTGTTGTTAAACTACCTACATACACAAACAAAATGTCTTGTACTCTTGAACTTACACTTCTCTAGCAAAAATAAAAAAATGATATCATAAATTCTCTTTCCCTGCCTTCTCAAGGTAGAGGACGAGGCACAGTGACAGGATATGTCACTTGAAAAGGCACACTTGCGGGATATGCAACTTGAGTTGCGTGCCTGTACGTCACTCTGACAGGTCAGGCGAGCTTTTGCGCTTAAAAGTGCTAAAAAGAAGTTCTACGTAGAAATTATAACAAGTTTTGATGCATTTTTCTACCATATTTATGCAGTTGTCAATTAGCACACATTTCGTGCAAATTATTCAATAAAGCGTTCGCCAAACTGCGTAAGAAAAAAAAAGTTAGCATCATGACTTCATCCCTAGCTCATCAAGTTATACCTTTGACACACCACATGAGTCAACATATTAATCACAGACTAAAAACAATCAACGTATAGATTCTGGCAGGGTTACAAAATGGCGGTCGTCCCACGCGACCAAATTGGGACTACAATGGAGCTAGTGATGCACAATTTGATACTTAAAAGTATCGATAAAACACGATAATCGATGTTTGTGTTATGTTGCATTGCTTTTATTTAGCGATAGTTTCGCGTTCGACCACTATTTTCTTTTTAGTTTGAATTGCATGATCAGTCAATATTAAATAAATAGTGTTTAAAAAAAAAAAGGTTTCAGTGATGATAACTTAGAATCGGAAGCCTTTCGTAAAGATCCTAGAATCGTATTGCTAAGTTAGGTATACGATTTGGGTCGATTCAAAATAAAGTTTTTTTTCGTGTGTGAAGCACCTCTGTTGATTGATTTAAAGCCGCGTCTGAGAAACTAGGAACTAAAGTATCGATACAAATGTAAGTACATCCCTAACCAGGGATCATCATTGTTATGCTGATCGCCTGTTTAAACCATGGTTTAATACGTTACCATGCATGGGAATAAGTAGGTGCAGTCGCCTTTGTTTGAATTTGTATCGTCTTGACAGTATTTTCTCCGTTAGAAAATATTTTGGATATTTTTAAATAGTGTCTTAATGTTACAAGATTATTACCGTTTTTGACATTCGAACTTCTGGCATATTTTTTTTTATTTTTGGGTTATTGCCTTTTGTAAACGCCGATGATGGATGGAACTATAAGATGAATTATTGACAATAGTGACCCAGTGGTAGAAATAGACAGTCTTTCATTTAAATTATAAGTCTAAAAAAAGTTTGTTAACTATAAGTAGGTACACCCCAAAATTTTACTCTGCCGAATCCCACATTTCTCCGTCTGCATAATTTTCTTAAAAATAATCATTTATACAAAAAAAAAAATACCACCTTTTTAAAAATGGTTTCCTAATTTTCTATTGAAATGCACTAATAGACACAACATGCACCGGTTGTTATTATGAATTCAATTCCGAATTTGAAGCTGGAATTCGGCCGACTGTTTTCAATTAATACGATGGCAAAACTTCCAATAAACATAATATTTGTATTCAATAAATATCAGTTTAATGTTTACATCCCTTAATCACAAACAGCGCCGTGTTCAATAAATATTTACTTGCGTTTTTTCATTAACTAAAGAGTTTGTTTCACGTTTGTGAAAAAAGCGTGAAAAAAGAAAATTGTGTTTGAAAATGTTAAAAATTAATTAACAGGCAGAAGTAATTGCAGTGTTAATTAGTTTGGGCGAAATCTTGGTTGCTAGGTATTTTTAATTAAATTTGTATTTTAGTAGACAAACTGCTACAGGAAATCGAATAAGATTGAATAAACTCAGAAAAAAAAATTAAAAGTCTGAAAGATGGATTTTCAAAAAAAAAAAAATCTTACGTTTTTTTTTCTAGTAAGTACCAAGAACACACATTCTAATCCATCTAAGTTAATAATTTTTTTGCTAGCCTACATTGTGCCTTACAAAACTCTCAGTTTAATATCAAAGAAAATATCCTGTGACAGCCCTAAGCTCATACGACTCAATATATCTCACGAAAAAGGTTTACCTTACATATCAGGGATGCTAAATCAACCTAAAAACATTATTCCTACCTTCCACAATGGCATACATACTTTAGGCCTCGGCCTCGAATTTTGCGGAGAGCGGGGCGGTAGCGGCCGCGGGGCGGGATCGACAGGGTTCTAAGCATTTTTTTTATAGCGATCAAACCATCAAATGAGTCCTCCCGCCTAGGGCGAAACGGGAGGGACTTTCAGACTCATAATGACTAAAATCCACGGTGAGCTTCAATAGTGTTTTACGTTCCAGGGTCACGGTGGCCTGACGGTCCCGCCACCCCTGAAGGCTTTGGCGTTAAGCGGGGCCCCGCTGACAGCTCTTTGTAAGAGGCACGTGTGTAACACGACGCGCCATCGACCCGGCATGGTTCATGATCAGACGGCGAGTCACTCAAGTTCGCGCTTACGGTGGCTGGGAATCGCTTCGCAACGTCCGTTGCCGTGGGGTGGGCGTCTCCCACAGCGGCTGGTGGAGACACGGCGCGGAAGCTGGTATTCATCGGTCAAGAACTTGCCCGCGCCGCCTCTCCGCTCCGTAGAGGCCTTAAAGCCCCTGACGAAGCACTTTTTGCCCCATTCAGAACATATACTCATTTGTGAACAGCCCTTGTCCGGATTATACGGTTTTTACGATATTTTGAGCTCCAATTTTTTCTTTTCACAGAGTAGATGTTTTATGTCGGAAGCAAACGTAGCTTTTACGAATGAATACACTGAATTATTTCACCTTTGTGTCTGTTTGATCGGGTTTAGGGAATATTGGAATGTTCTGACTAAATACTATAAAAGCGATCTTTTGAATTTCTGGATGAATGTATGGATGAATATTTGTTTGTTAGTCATCACGTCAGAATTGCTCAACGTAATTTGATGAAATTTGGCACAGATCTATATCTGTGCCAAATTTCATCAAGACCTGGAAGTAAATTGTAGCCTGCTCAAGCTATAATTTACTTCAAGCTGAGAGGATACGGTTTTACCGCATTATTTTGTAATGGTCATGCAACTTAGTTGCAGACGAAACCGCTAACAACAGCTAGAACCTACTTTATAATTTCTAATTGGGTTTTATATAGACAGAATCTTCTATGTTTAAATTGTTCACCATATTAAATACGCTATCAAAATTGCCAATCGTAAAGATTTCTCATTTTTCTGGCTACGCCAGGTACTACTACGATAGGCATCGTTAAGTCAATCATATTCATCATACATTTCAGATTGTACAAATGAAATCCAATCACTTGGAAGATACAAAAACAAAGCCTTTATAAGGACGTCTTAAAACAGCAGAATAAGAAAAACAATGTTAAAATTTTCAAGATAGTACTCGTGAGCTAAAAAGGGCTATATGCGCTCACGGCATTGTTACACCCTTTCAACTTTTCACAACACAGATGAAAGAAAAACACGCATTCAGACGAAAAACAGAGTCAACAATGCCTTTGTTAGACACCCCAGTATATCTTGACACATGGCGAAAAATGGAACTGTATTTAAATGTATAGAATTTGACAAACATTTGACGTTTATGTTTGCAAGCATTGTGACTGTGACATTTCAAGTTAAATTGGTAACGTGTCTTGTTTATACGTCCGAGATATGTATCTCTATTTTAAAATTCTATTGTTGTGTGCCGAATTTTGTTCGTAAACATGGCTACTAAAATAAAACAAGCTATTATAGATATAAATCCAAGGAATAGGATTGTAGACAACAACAATAAATTGTAAATCTAATTAGACTGCCACGGCTTTATTACAAAGCGTGGTTTAACTTAGACCAAGCTTTAAATCAAAAATTAATTTTTGAATTTCGAACTTTATTTCTACTGTCGTACAGTTATTAATACAAAAACCGAGTTTAGATCCCGGTCTAAGTTGTCAATGTGCATATTTTAGAATTTTATCAGTTGGAATAAGTTCGAAATTCAAAAATAGATTTTTGTTTTAAACCTGGGTTTATAGTTAGACCTCGTTTTGTAATAAGACAGCCAGAGTTTTAAAAAATAATGGATACGTAGTACTTTTTCGTAAGTTGAATCAATGACTATTTTCAAAGATAAAAACAGCATCAAAACTGGAGAGTCCACTCGTAACGTCAGAATCCAGTAAAAATTATACCAGTACCCTTATCATGAATTTTCACTCTTTTACTTTACAGCGTCTCTCCAGTATTTACAGCGTTTCGTATGAAAAAATGGAACAGCGCTTCTGGTGTGCGAAGAAGGAACTATTTTTTTCCTTGAAAATTGTCAATTCCAAGTTCCAGTTTACGTCTCAAATACTGAAAACTCGCGCTAAGGGTACAGGTAGTTTAAAACCGTCGTATCTTCGTCAATTTTGGCGCACATAACAAAAGAAAAAATACGTGTCGGATATTTTGGCATACTAATTAGAATTTTTCGGTAAATTTACCTATTATCCAGTAGATGGGAACAAATAGAACAGGTAAAATTATAAATCATTGAGCTATTATGAAGGTAAGGAGAAAGTCTATACGGTGTGGCGTTGTAAAATAGAAACTGGCAGGAAAGAAAACTGTCGGCTTGATAATTGATGAGCTATTAATGGATTCTTTCTGCTGTTGATGAGCTATTAATGGATTCTTAGTGCTGGAATTTTAAGCTCGGCTAAGTTCAGGATATAATATGTGAGAGTCAGGCTATCGAAACCTGTTTTAATGTTTGCAACATTTTTTTATTTCCAGTAGTTGCTTTCGTTCTCGTTTTCAAAATCTTTCATGTTTTTTTTTTAACACTGATCATATTAATCGAGATCGCGGCACTGGAAAGCAAAAAGTTACTGAAGGAACTGACGGTTTTTGGTCGCTCGACCAAGACTGGAGAAGTCATTAGATGAATTTTAAGAAATAATTGCGGATTTCAAAAAGAAGAAGAATTCGTTTCTGAGAGAATAAATAATATCTAGGTACATTTAAAAATAAGTAGATAAAAGTAATGTATAACTGGAAGAGACACAATCGGTCTCAACTTCTTACGAGTGTCATTTATTTCCATGAAATTCAATTTATAAGATAGAAGACCACTTGTGGGGACGTTCGTTCGTGATTTAAAACAGGAGTATCGGAGTCCTAATGAAATATAGAGTGAGTTGAGAAATGTATTTACGTGTAAGAATGTTAGCTGCAGGGCAGTATTTACAATTTCGCACACGGCGAAATTTTCAAATATTTAAAAGTAGTTCTTGCGGCTAGACCTGCGGTGATGGTGTTCTGTAATTATTCCACGAAATTGTGTACCGAGATAAAAAGTATCCTACGTCTTAAACAAAGTTATAAACTATCTGGATCTGTGTCCAATTTTACTCAGATCCGTTCAAGAATTTTTGTGTAAAAGAGTAAAAACCATCCTCTCAAACTCCTGCATTTATAATAGCATTGAAAGATAATATTTTACACTGAATAATGCAAGCTATTATATCCCCGATTAGCATTCACATTAGCATAATAAGTGTAGTGTTGTTTGCCAACTGTCAACATTAATTTCGCGTTATTAGGGCGAATTTCGTACGAAAGTTTACTACAGGACGCACGCACATGGGGTCACGGTGTTCGACAACACGATTTGTGTACCTTGTTATACATTATTATAGGTTAGTTACAACCTTCGCCTGTTTTCCTGATTTCCATGTCACCTTTAGGGTAATATTTTAAGGTGCTTGTATGGATTCTTTAACTTTGTCCGGTAACTTACTAGTAATGTTTTGCAACTGCTATTTCATTACATTTTTAACCGACTTCAAAAAAAGGAGGAGGTTATCAATTCGACTGTATTTTTTTTTTTTTTTTTTTTTTATGTTTGTTACCTCATAACTTGCGACTGGGTGAACCGATTTTCATAATTCTTTTTTCAATCGAAAGCTGGTGCTTCCCGTGTGGTCCCATTGTCACCATTTTAGGATCTGATGATTGGATCTTGGAGAAATCGAGGGCAACCCTCAAATTTTATTAGCTGACACATAGTTTTTCGCAAATCTTATGAAGTAATTCAAGTACTTGCGTATAGAAATCATCATCTCATGTAGCTGAGCTGATGATGGAAGGTACAACTCCTCAAGTAAGAAAATTATGTTCGTGTTCGCATATCTCCGGAACTACAAGTCCGATTTAAGTAATTCTTTTTTGTTGTACTAGGTTTCGTTCAACTTAGGGAATACTGCAAATTTCATCAAAATCGGTTCAGTAGTTTTTGAGATAGAATGAATGCAAGAGATGTTAACGATGTTATTACCGGTGCTACGGATTACGAAATTCTAGTGCACATGTAAGAAAATTATGTATTTGACAAGAATGTTGGTTGAATATTTAAACTAAAAAGAGTAAAATAAAAACTTTTTCTAAAAAAAATGTGACCGCCTTCAAAAACAACCACAAAAAAGGGTAAAATAACCTACAAAACTTTTCTTTCGGAAGTCGGTGGCAAAAAAGACAATGAAATTAATAAAAAAAGTCACCGACTTCCGAAAGAAAAGTTTTGTAGGTTATTTTACCCTTTTTTGTGGTTGTTTTTGAAGGCGGTCACATTTTTTTTAGAAAAAGTTTTTATAGAACTTCGCTTTGATTGAGACATCGCCTACCCATGTGTCGCGGGAATATCTTAATTTCAATCCCAGTATTTCTCAGCCAGGTCTGCATTTATTTGTTTATGATTATATAATTGAAGAAGTACATATTGTCCTAGTTTTTAGCGTGTTCGGGCCAGAGGCGTCTACGTTTCTCTGGCATTTCATACAGTTTAAGGACTCTTTTGAAGATGTTTCAGCAAATTAAAAAAAAAAAATTATTTGCCGAAGAAAAATGAGGCCTATTGGTTTGGATTGCTTTGGGCATCATCAAGCCTTATTCCGGCACTAGCTACAAAGAATTTAAATCAAATTAATAAATCGCTTGATCTTACTTCGTTTGTAATCAGAGAAAGCCCTGAGGATTCAATTAAAAATAAAAATAATAGATTGAACCTGACCCTGTTTTCTACATAATTCCAATAAAATACCGTCTTCAGAAAGCAAATTGGATTCTCTAATTAAATTCGGTCGCCACATAGAGCGGGAGCCCGTAACAGATGTTCGTGACCAATTTCCTCTCAAGCGATAATTAGCAGACTACATGAGGGAGTCGTATCATGAAGATTCGTGAAAGTCAGCTGCGATTCCGTTGGTGGGATAAGCAGCAATCGCCGTTCAAACACGTAGAAAAAATATTTTTTTTTAGTCATTTCCTCCCAACTGAATCCTGGTTTATATTGAAGATTACCTTGTATCACGAAGAATAAAACCAATCAGCCGACGGTACCATGGTGGAATACACGTCAGCTGGTCACTCGAACATGTAATTTTTTATTTTATTTTCAGTGATTTCCTCTCAACCCAAATTTAACCAGATGAAAGTTTACATGTAGTTATGGCTAAAAACAGGCGTCAGCTGGCTGTATCTCGGTGGAAAGATCGTCAGCTGATACTTTGAAAATTACAAACAGGACTAAGGCTCTCAGCCTAAATATGCATTTAGTTCAAAGTTTTCAATTCCTGCCAACAGAAAACTTGTTTATATTGAGGCTTACTCAATATCACGATGAAAAAATCCATTCACCTTATGTTTACAGACAGTAATGGATCAAAATACAGAGTTATTCTTATAAAGCTGGGCATCAGGAACATAGTGATTCCGTAAGAGATACGAAAAAACTTATTTACATAACTTTAGCTCTTTTTTCAGTATAAACATTTTGGCATTTTTATTTTTTTGGTCAAGTGCGAATTGTCCACTAAAATGAATTCGCTAGGAACAATATTTGGATTATACAAAATGTGCAATACCTTAAAAACTACTCAACCGATTTTCATGAAACAAACTGTGCAATAGTTTTTACAACAACACCAACACATTAAAATAAAGTCTATTACAATAACCCCATAAACAAAAAACTACATTTTCAAGTTTTGATCAACATAATTAGGTATCATAAGTTTTATTTTTTAATGCCTTTCGACTCTGTTTCATGTTAATTATTATTTCGTTGTATCGGAAGACAAAAATCAGGAAGGCGGAAATTAGATAAAGGACACAACATGAATCATCACGCTCCATACATTTTTTGGGCTTTTCTGAAAGTGCCGGCCAAAGTAGGTATTAAAAGTCGGCGATGAGACCACTACCGCTCGCTACGATGAGAGGTGCACGTAGTGGGAGGTGCGACAAGATGTACTTAGGTAAATATTGTTTGTAAGGAGATAAGATTATTTTTTGCAATTACATTTTTTTATTTAATTTGTTTGTGCTTAATTCTTATTATAATACTGTATTTTTCTTATTAGAGTTCATTAAAATACATTTCTTAACGAAACTAACTAGAAAATTGTACTAAAGTTTGATAAATAATTACGTAACTTGAATATGTATTTTTTGGTTTATGGGGTTATTGCAATGGAACTAATTTAAATGTGTTGGTCTTGTTTTAAAAACTATTGTACAGTTTGTTTCATGAAAATCGGTTAAGTAGTTTTTAAGGTATTGCACATTTTGTGTAATCCAAATATTGTTCCTAGCGAATTCATTTTAGTGGACAATTCACACTAGACCAAAAAAATAAAAATGCCAAAATGTTTATACTGAAAAAAGAGCTAAAGTTATGTCAATAAGTTTTTTCGTATCTCTTACGGAATCACTATGTTCCTGATGCCCAGCTTTATAAGAATAACTCTGTATTTTGATCCATAACTGTCTGTAAACATAAGATGAATGGATTTGTTCATCGTGATATTGAGTAAGCCTCAATATAAACAGGTTTTCTGTAGAGAGGAATTGAAAACATTGAACTGAATGCAGATTTAGGCTGAGAGCGGTAGTCCGAATTGTAATTTTCAAAGCATCAGCTGACGATCTTTCCACCGAGCTACAGCCAGCTGACGTCTGTTTTTAGCCATAACTACATGTAAACTTTCATTGGGTTAAATTTGGGTTGAGAGGAAATCACTGAAAATAAAATAAAAAATTACATGTTCGAGTGACCAGCTGACGTGTATTCCACCATGGTACCGTCGGCTGATTGGTTTTATTCTTCGTGATACAAGGTAATCTTCAATATTAACCAGGTTTCAGTTGGGAGGAAATGACTAAAAAAATATATTTTTTCTACGTGTTTGAACGGCGATTGCTGCTTATCCCACCAACGGAACAGCAGCTGACTTCCACGAATCTTTATGATATGACTCCCTTATGTAGTCTACTAATTTTGGCTTGAGAAGAAATCACTAACGATATTTTGGCCTGGCTCCCGCTCTAACAGGCCGTTCACCGACACTTAAATTCAGATTGTTGATATTAAAGAATGAGATAGCCATTTTTACTACGAATTCTTCGCCAAAATGGCTTCGGCCAATTAGGACTAGGCAATTAGCGATGGTTGGCCGTGTTTACAATATTCTCGTTGGTGTAGTGTTCGATGTAAAGTAATTAGCTATCGCGATAATTTGATCCACTGTTATTGGACTCTATTCTACCTACACTTCTAACTTAGTTGGAATATTCTCTTTACGTTCCAAATGCGAATGATTAAAATATGTGGTTTGGAAAATTGGATTGTACAGTTTTTTTTTTGTAATTGTAAATTCACTGCCTTTCATAAGGTATGATGGTTTTATATTTATATACTTACTTACAATTTGATTTCTTTTAGACTTTTGAGTTACTCTAGTTTCAGCAAACCAGCATAAAATTGGTCACAGTGGTATCCCCTGAGCAAGCCGTTAATCAGCAGAGGTCAAATCTGACAATAGTGATGATGAAGCTGTCTTTAATAACGATAATGAATAATTAAGGAGGTGTAGTTCAATCCGAACTCAATAAAAACTCTAAACGACCACAAAGGAAATAAGTAATTACACGATAAACTTTATCGCCGTATCAAAAGCTTTTGACAAAATGCAATTACGTAAACTCTATTAGCTCGGCCTATATTGTTTGTCCCACATATTGTGTAATGTAATGGCAAACATATATATTGCTCGTGCGTAGACTGCGCAAAACAAAGGAATTCATAATTTGATTTCTTCTTACACAATAATGTCTGATACTTTCGCTCCTGATGATGTTATGTTTTGGTATTATTTATTAGGTAAACTTACTGTATCTTGAGTTTCATAGTCTGTTCAAGATTTGTATTTTTTTTTATCTTGGTGAAATCATCAAATGAGACGGGCGGGAGTTACTGTCAGACTCGTACTGACTAAAATCCACGCCACGGTGTCCTTCAATAGCCCTTTACGTTCTATGGTCACGGTAATAGGATAAGTCCCGCGACCATATCTATGTAATTTGTACTTAATAAAAGCTGAAAAATTTCGATAAGATTGATCGCACTAATGTCAGAAAATACTGGATCGATTTCTAAAATTATTTTTGTGTTGCATTGTCTAGTTTATGTATCGAGGAAAGCTATAGACTCAAATGTGTCAAATGACACCATGCTAAGACCCATAGAAGCAAGTGAAACCGCGAGGAATAGCTAGTCATTGTTATATTGTTATTTGAAATTGGAGGTCGTTACGTTCAACTGCTTGTCCGGATTATACGTTCATTCATTCCGAAGTAATTCGTCATTGGTATTAAAAATAACAGTATGTAGGTAAGTTTGTAATTTGTTTGTATCTTAAAATAAATCTGGGTGTATTCAGACAATAGTTTAAAGTTTTGGACTCATTTAAGTTTGCAGAAAGAATTGGAGGAATAAACAGACAATGAGTTTGGCTACTGATTTTTTTTAATGACTAAAATTGTTTTATTACGTATAATTTAATTTTTTAATCCTTTGAAATTCCCACATTTGAAATTTCTTCTCTGTCGTATTTCTTTGTTTTTCAAAAACCAGATGGCACATGATAATGTACAGCCTGTTCCAAATTCTAGGAAATATAATTTTTGGCATTTTCTGGCTGTTTGATCTTTGAGAACAAATACCGAGACGTGTCTAAAGGTCACGACGTCTTTTCAGTGGTTTATTGAATTAAGATATAACTGAAAATGTCAAAGAGATTTTATTGAAGTTCAAACGAATAAATTCTATCTTCAAAGAGGCGTAAGAAGCTTCAGTGAGTTCTTTATCAATTTCCTTTGCGATTGTTGACAATTTCTTTTTTAAGCGTTTTCTTATTTTGTGGAATATTTATCAATACTGTTACCGCTTTCTACTAGTCAGATATTCGTTTTTGAAAAGAGTATTATATTGAGGTTACTTTATGCTGATTGAGCATCATGTGCAGATTATTCTGCTATTCCTGACTTAAACTTTTATCCAATCGAACATCAGCCTTCTGATTTGGTGATGAAAGTTACAAATCTAATAGAAAAAAACAGATTCGAAATACTGCCATTCTGACTTTCACAACCCAGTAACTGGGTATTAAGACAACTCTCCCAAGTAACACAGTCTGGAAGTTTTAAAACCAATCTGTCTATAGACTGTCTAGTCAGGGTTAATCTTTAGATACGGGCTTTCTAAAGATGGGTTTGATAAAGAACATTTAATCTTATAGAGTTTTTTATCTAAAGCTTTATTATTTTAAGAGCATTTGTTCTATAGAACACTTATTTTAAGTACGTTTATAGTTATAACGACAGTTTCTAGATAAAATGCTCTACAAATAGTTAAAAAAGCCTAAAGGTACCTATTTTGAAGTAGTTTTATAGATAAAACGATATATTTGAAGACAAAACTTTCTACAGATATTCTATTTTAGCTAATGGTACTCCTATCTTTTTTTTCTATAGATACTTCAGTCTAGATAAAATACTTTACTAGATATTTTTAAGTTTGTCTAGAAAACTGATAGAGAAGTCGTGTTTTTAGAGTGTTTATCCTTAAAAGTGGCTTAGTTAAGTGCATTTGTACTAGAAATTTAAATTGGATGAGTTTATGCAATGGAGAAGATGAAACAAATTAAAAGATCTGGTGGTTTTCGTCGAAAAATCCGCAAGTATTTAAAAAGAAAGAAAAATGAAGAAGAGTCGACCGAAGAAGAATCGAAACTTCTTAGTAACTTCCTCCAAAACGTAGAAAATTGTTGATGATATATGGGTATCAAAAATAAAAAGGTTTGCTGTCAAGAGTACGAAAAAAAAAACACATAACTTAAATCCAATATGGCGGACAGGCTATTTGGAATGCCCCCCCGTGATATGGGTATCAAATGAAAGGATTTGCTGTCAGGAATACGAAAAAGTAGTCACGTGACTTAAATTCAAGATGGCGGACTGGCAGTTTGAAATCCACCCCCATAATATGGGTATCAAATGAATGGGTTTGCCGTCAGGAATACGAAAAAAATTGTCACGTGACTTAAATCCAAGATGGCGGACAGGCTATTTGAAATGCACCCAAATGATATGGGTATCAAATAAAAGGGTTTGCTGTCAGAAATAGAAAAAAATGTCACGTGACTTAAATTCAAGATGGCGGACTGGCTGTTTGAAATCCACCCCAATGTTGTGGGTATCAAATGAAAGGGTTTGCTGTCAAGAATACGAAAAAAATTGTCACGTGACTTAAATCCAATATGGCGGACAGGCTATTTAAAATCCACCCCATGATATGCGTATCAAATGAAAAGGTTTGCTGTCAGGAATACGAAAAAAATTGTCAGGCGACTTAAATTCAAGATGGCGGACTGGCTGTTTGAAATCCACCCCAATGATGTGGGTATCAAATGAAAGGGTATTAATGTAATAACAATTATAATTATTATTTCTCACATTGTTTATACTTATATAAATCAGAAATACTTTTTACTCGGGTACCCTCTTGTATTGATTAATTATATTGGTTTGTTACTGCATAAAATGGTCTTACGTTCACAACACATGAAATTACCTATTCACTGAAGAACGTCTAGAAATACTGTGACAAGATAAAAAGGAGTACAGAGTGACAGTCACTAGATAATTTTAAACCACTCTTAAATCTGTTTATTCTCTCACTAGATAGTTTAGTATGTAGTAAGTAAAATTATTCTAGAGCCATACTACAAAAGAAATCTCTAGACTGTTTGTTCTACAGAAATCGGTTTTCTAGTAAATTTTATCTGGACGCCATTTTTGTTGCCTATTTTTTGCTTCAAATAACTTTTGTTACGTATTTTAATGTTTTTATCATTAAATTATGTCTAATTAGACATTTGATATGTTTTAAATAACTATATTTTAAATAAAATGAGTATTTTAAGCATTAAAATGTAAATTCGAAAATTTGCTTATATCAAATAATATTCATATTTTGAAAAAAAAATGTTAAATCTTACATTTACAGCGGGCGCTCTTATTTTACAAGAGTTTTACATAATATTCAACGAAAGAATTTCAATCGCATATTGATTTGCTTATTTACCCATTATTAAAACACAAATTAATAAAAAGTAATAATTTGTTACGCCATGATGCAAATATTATTAAGTAAAATAACTCTTGTAAGTTCCACGCCATTATGCGTCACTAGTAAAATGTTACTTAAAGTTGTTAGTCTTAAGATCATTTGGTTTTAAAACGTGACGAGCAATGATTCCTTTAAAGGTCTTAACTCTATCTATAAACTATCTACTAGTACGCTACTAGATAAACGTACGGTCTATAAACGGTTTAGAGAGACACTAGAAACGTCTCTTAAGTCAATTTGATCTGAACTCTATCTAGTCATGTTTTCTTAACTCATTCTTAAGAGAGGTTACAAGAATGTGCCCACTTTTACTAAACTCTGTCTATAAGCGTTCTAGAAGATTGCTTATAGATATTTTATTCTTATGGTAGACAATTCAATTTCATTCTATAAGCTATCTAGTAGTACGTTTTTAGACACGTTTGTGTTACTTGGGCTTGCACCCTCCTTATTTTTTGAATTCACTTCTTGTGCACACGTATGTACCTACTCCATCACTATTACATCCTTAGTTCATTGAGATCTATGGATGTATTAAGTTAATAGGTTCTGTGTAGGTAAGTCTAGGCCATAATCTGTTTTACAGAATTGAAACTTACTGTGCAGTCAATTAGGCTTCTCTTCCTTTGCGGCTATTAATTAGAGAATTTAAGTGCCTTTAAAGTAGCACTAGCTACTCAGACTACTGGTAAGGCTGTAAATTGTATTGCAGTAAGTCTTCTTTTCTTGAAAAGACCAATCTTCATGAATCTCAATTCCCAAGTGCAATCTTGCCAATCTTCTTTAGCGGGCTCCGGAGATTGATCAATCTCTTCAGCCGTTAAGATGAGATTAATCCCATGTACTTAATTAAGTACGTAAACCTCTCTAAAATTAATAACAGCTGAGAATTACCCCAACGGAGGTCTTTCGTGATCACTTTCCTCAAAATGATTAATGTTATGAATAAATCAAGTTTATATCATAATAAAGCCAACTTTGCATGCAAATTCGGGCTCAAACTAATATAAAGCGGGAACATGAACAAAAGAAAACTATTATTTAAATCTTATTGCCTTCACTGACAATTTATGGCGCTTGAAGAAACTAAGATTAGAAAAGTCGAAATTTAATTTTAATTATAAGTTATTTGTTGAACAAAGAAATAAATAAGCGAACAGCAGACAACCGTGACAGCATCACGATAAAGACGCACACTATCTTACGCGGCTGCAGAAACACGTCAAATTACTTTCACATTTTTTGCGATTCGCGTGTGCCACTATCGTAACCAAGAAGCGGCCACAGATCTAGAAACCCTGTGGAGCCATAAAATAAACTCCATTTGCTCAATGGAGGCGACGCTCATTCACAAAACAAACAATCGAATCCCGCGTGCGAAACTAATAAACAGTAAAAAACTGAATGGAACACACCTCCTCAAGTTAACGTATCGCTCCAGATTTGCTCGTGGGTATCCTCCGAATGGTAAAATCACTGCGTTCACTTTGTTTGGTCACTTGTAGCACTGTGTGACACTCGCGACGTTTGCTCTCGCCCAACTAAGTTTTGCTCGACGCGGTTACTGTGTACAAACGCTCGACAAAGACTGATCGCGTGCCGGCGGCACTCGGCGCGAAGCGGCACCGCCGCTTGCCTTCTCGAATCAAGGCCATGCAAAACGCTGCTCCCATTTCCCCCCAGTGGAAAGTGTTCGTATCCGTGATCCGTGCCCCTTTCGGGCAGGTGTGGGAGAAAGCACCCAAAAAATTGATCGTTCTGACTCATTCGTTGAGATGATTCGCTTGTCTGCATCGCTCGATGGACATGCAGCCATGGAAAGTGAAACAACCGGTTTTGGAGGCGCCAAATCTGTTATTGAAAAAGAAAAAGTTCAAAGCAACGCGCCTCAAGATGACGAGGTTGAAGCTACTTTTGGAATTTGTGTGATTAAATATGGAAGGATGTACAGAATTCCGCGAAAAAAATACTTTAAAAGTCGTCAAACGACTGGTGTTGTAAAAACTTACTTGGTTTGATATCTAAGTTTATTGCGGGTTCCAATTCATATTTCATAAAACATTTATTATTTAAGTTAGTAGAACAAGAAGAAAAAACGCACTGTGCCAACGGAGTGCTTCATAAATTATACAAAGCTGTAAATTAAAAGTTGGCAGCCACTCGTAAACATGGCGAGTGTACCGGAATAGTTTTGACAAGTTCGTTCTATCTTGCTTATGTTTCCCAAGTTATATAAGTTAATTAATTCAATCCACGAAACAGAAGATAGGGTATCTCCATTACATAAATGAACGTCGGGGAAATAAACTAAGGCAGTTACTGAGGGTGGAATGGAAACTGGAGCATGTGCAATCAAAATTGATCCCATAGTAGCCTTTACTAAAAGAGAACGGTTTTGCATTCAAAAGCATGAGATGAATTTGATTACAATGAAAGCGATTTCTTGGATCTGCTGGCCCACTACCGATGAATATTATATCAGACGTAGAATCTTGTGCTTTAAAATAACTATCAACTTTGTCTACGGCTGTGAAAATTAGTAATTCTGACAGACTAACTAACTTACGCGTTGACAAACGTCTCAAAGTTTGAAATTATGTTATCAATGATAGTTAATTTCAAAGTTGGGAAACTTTCTATCACTAAAATGATTAATATTCTGCCGAGCTAAGTGATATTCACAGTCGGTTAAGTATCTGATGAAGTATTTTAAGCCACTTAAGCTGAGTTGCATGAAGTTTATTATTTTATAGATGAGATTAAGTTCTTTTAAAGTTGCATTAAACTGTCTAATTTGCAAGTAATATTTTGAAGCTTTACTACTTTACTAATTTGCCCATATCTACATATATTATGTAAAAAACCACCAAAAATGTAGTTGCAAATATGAAATCAGAAAGTGTCGTGGATAGTTGAAACAACTTAGTTTTTTTTTTTTCAATGCAAATGTCATACTTTTTAGAAATGTGTGATAATTTCAAAATTGCGGTCTTTTTTTTTGAAATGCTGGCTGGATGAGGGTATATCTAGGGTTTTTTTTCTATTTCAATTAATTCATCCATCCAATGTTATGCAAAACAATGGGGAAGATTATAATTTTATTATGTACAATTGACAAAGTTGAATCATGAATTCATGACCCACCATAAGCTTAATTTCTAACAGACATTCAAATACAATTAGGACCTTATTTGCGTAAACATACATATCCACGGTACCGACTTTGATCTTTGTCAATTTGACGGGTTCAAACGATTTTTTGTCTAAATGGGTCATGATTCAACTTTGTCGACTGTACATACAAGAACTTCTGATGCATAGTTTCTAAATAATCAAAACACACAGCTTTTTATTTATATTTTGAGGGAACGAACGTTTTCTCGCCTAATTCATTGTTAATTAATGAAGTGTTTAAAAGCCAAATTAAATCAAAACACGATTCTGCAACGTGCAGTTGTTTTGAATGATATTGTTTCATATGTTTACAATTGTATAATTCGTTATGAAATTGAATGAAAAACATACATTGCAGTTGTGACGAAGCGAGTCCACGGCAAGGGGGGTAATGCGCGGTTCGTTCTTTTCACAATTGGTTTCATTCCCGGTTGGTCCCATTCGCGGTTGGTCCCATGCAAGTAGTTTGCAAGCTTTATACCTATATACATGAATATCAATGTGAAGATGAATAAGTCCTAATTATGTGTGTGTTTTTTTTTTTTTTTTTAGCGTGGTAAAATCATCAAATGAGTCCTCCAACCCACTGTCAGACTTCTACTGACTAAAATCCACGGTGTCCTTCATAGCCTGTTATGTTCCGGGGTTACGGTAAGGGAATAATCCCGCGACCCCGGCAGGCTTTGGCCCTCTGAGAGGGGGGCCCCGTCATTATGCTGACGCTCTTTGAGGCGCGCGTGGGACACAACGCGCCGTCGACCCGGGCATGGTCCTTGGTCGGGCAGCGAGTTGCCCTTTACTCGCTGCCCGCATGCCCGCGCCTACGGTGGCCGGAGATCATCGAGCGACGTCCGTCGCCGTGGGCGCCTACCATTGCGGCTGGGGCGGAGGGAGGACGCTGTCCTCTCTCGCTCGCGGCCTGCCTCCTCCTTAACTAGGTACATAGTTTGCATAGGAAACGTCCTTATTTGAGCATTACTGCCTCGCAGAAGGAGCTGACCGCTTCCCACTCCGTCTCGCCCCGCAGCATGGCCGCAGCCAATGCCGGGCGCGAGAGGTCTCCGCCTATCGCAGCTGTGAGGACACGTCGGTGCTCCGCCCAAGCTGGGCAGTCTTGCACCGTATGCTCCACCGTGTCCTCCGGGCGATCTTCGCAGTGGTGACACCCAGGCGTCTCCTCCTTTCGCATCAGACACAGGTACCTCCCGAGTTATGTGTGTGTTTGGGCCAAAACCTGGCCCTGTAGCCAAATGGCAAGCGACACTCGCTAACATTCAGCAGTCACTGATACATTTTCAACTTTATACCCCCATTGCATAAAGTTGAAAATCTATCAAAGATTACAGATCGTTTTCGTTTGTTCCGTTCGCTATCGCTCAGCAGTCTAGATTTTCAACTTTATGCGATGGGGTATAAAGTTAAAAATGTATTAGCGACTGCTGAACTTTAACGATTGTCGCTTGCCGTTTGGCTACATTCTGTGGAACGTCATGGACTGTGCAACTATTGTATCAGTATCCCTGTCAAAACTACGCGAAAGACATCGTAACTATGTGAAAGACCCCGTCACTTTCTCTCTCCCCTTTTTCCTCACACGTCCTCTTGTGTCTATATTGTTAGTTTTTCTGTTTCCTCCTCATCCGTGTGTCACTGATGCGTGGTGCCAACTGAAAACCAGCGTTGGTTGTCTTTCGCCCAGCATTATGCTGACTTGGTAACCATTTTGGTATTTACATGCTCAGCAAAATTGTTATTGCATTTTTAATTTTATAATTTATTATATCTGTGTGAGTATATCGAATAAATGTTTTTCTCTTCTATATGAAAGGAAGTTCCTATAAATTGTGTTTTGCCATGTTTTACTCAGTCCTCCGCTATTCTTTTCTGATCAATTTCCTTTCGGGATCCAAGACAATTAATAGCATTAACATCTTCCATCTTATCTTAAGATGAACTTTTAAGGATTCACGCACGACTAATTTCAGATGTATGTACCTAGTGTTTGTTGCTTCTTTTTCAAGTAAGGACTACTCAGAGAATTTGGATGTAATTTGGAGCCCTTGTAGTTTAAACCCCTTCTACACGATCAAACCCGACCGCCCGACAAAAGTGACCTTGGTCCGGTTGGTGTGAAAATCTGGTAGATTTTCACACCAGAATATGGGCAGACTCAAACGACCTTTGGATGACCTTGGTCGGGAATCCATCACGACAGGCGGACAGACGGTTGACGCGACCAAGATCACATCTGTCGGCGGTCGGGTTGGATAGTGTAGAAGGGTTTTATTCGGGTAGTACGATCACAAATTCGAAGCGTGCGAAGACGCAGGTAAAGCTATAGGCGCTCAATCTACGTGGTATAACTTTAAGGCAGAACTACTAAGCAAGTACGCAAAAGTATCTACTCCATTTATACATAGGTAGCTTTCAACTTTTGTCATTTAGAAGTAGGAAAGGACTCCTGTTTTAGTAGGACTACTACAGTAATGACTGTAAAGACAAACGGATCCACAGTCGTTAGTTGTTTTTAATTAACTTTTAAGAAGTTTGTGTTATACTACACTTATGTGTTAAAGGCACACCTTGGATTTTAGTCTGTACGAGTCTGACAGTCTCTTCCAC
The DNA here is from genome assembly GCA_036375495.1 of Agrotis segetum. Taxonomy (NCBI): domain Eukaryota; kingdom Metazoa; phylum Arthropoda; class Insecta; order Lepidoptera; family Noctuidae; genus Agrotis; species Agrotis segetum. Next base: position 172,228 of record JAQSVV010000118.1, read on the forward strand.
GACATCCTGGACTGTGGACTCATTTTTTTCTCGTTAAATTATCAAAAATAAATAGCCGTTTCCCCAACTATCTTTATAACAAAAAACATCAAAAGAAGTTCTGCGGTTAAGGCGCGAACGAACTTACTTTCGCATTTACTTTTAATAGTACTGAAAGTTATAGCAGTCTAGAAGATTGCATCTCATGACAATCGATTAGAGAACTAGCAATTGTTTACTTTATCGAGCGATACATCAACTAATGGAGAACATTCTCTAAACCCATAATGGCAAAGTCGTTCTGCCTCATTTGATAGAAAACATATTAATCAACTGTTATCTGCAGTTACTCCATTTATATTCACACTCCAATACACTTCTCCTAATACCGTGCCATAATGAAAAGCAGTCTCTTTCATTTGACATTTGAAAGCATTTGCTAATGTCTTTTAAAAGTACTTACGTCAAAGCCTACTTGGTGTTGCGCTTTTGATGCGGCACTAGCGTCATTACATCAATTGTATTTAAAAAATGTAGTAGGTACCTACCACGAATTTCCTGCAGGTCATGAGTAGTAGGTACGTGGGCGCGAACTCTTGTTACTATAATTATTCACTCTTCAACAAACATCTAAACAATTGAACTTATTCCGTATCATTATGACAAGTGATCTCTATCATTTGACATTTGAAAGCATTCGCTAATGTCATTTAAACGTCAAAGCTTACTGGTATTGCGATTGCAGTGCCTTAAATGGAATGCATAATAACTTCGCAATATGCCAGCGTGCTATTATGGTTTCAAAGGTCTGTTGTGAATTTGTGACAGCTTTCTATAAGTTGCAGACAAGCAGTTCTGAGAAAATTAATGTCCTAAGGGGGTCGGGTATAGTATGATTGATTTCGGGATTTTCTTAGTAGCAGCCTGAAGTTCAGATTGATGCAATTAAAGGTAATAGACTATAGTTGGTGCCAGTTCAGATGGCAATAGCGGTCACTGACCTTTACCTTATAAGTCCTCGTATAATGACATAAGATCAGAATTAGCATTTTTCTGTGATATGATAGTGTTTACTTGTGAGTCTTAAATATAAAAATAATATAAAATCTGAGTTAAAGAAGGTCAAATGATTTAACCATTTTGATATCTTATGAATACTTAGATACTTATATCCTTACAATTTACTTACTAATTTATTCAGTATTTTATAAAAATGCTAATTCTGAGCTTATGTCATTTATACGAGGACTTATTAGGTAAAGGTCAATGACCGTTATTGTCGTCAGTAGGCATACACCATCCTGCCTATCGATACGATAGATTTGACGCTTGCAATTGTTTCAAATCGGCAGTTCGTCCATATACACCATACACCATCCTGCCTATCGATACGATAGATTTGTCACAACTTCAAATCTGCACCAGTGATGCCAACTCAGCAACTAGACCTGGCTATTATTCGGTGACGACAGCTACAATTTCTAGCACCTTTTCATTTCATCATGAGACTATCGAATTAGATTAAAAAAAGTGGTGCAAGCGATTTTCGACCTTATCGACATTAAAAATTTAGTTTGTTTTTCTCACATTCTTATTCGTTAACATTGCTCCTTCATTAAAATCCGGTGTTTGCATCATTGTCAATAAGGTCGAAAATCGCTTGAAGGTCGGAAAATACTTGCTTAAGGATAGCAAGTTAAAAAAGTGGTGCAAGCGATTTTCGACCTTATCGACATTAAAAATTTAGTTTGTTTTTCTCACATTCTCATTCGTTAACATTGCTTCTTCATTAAAATCCGGTGTTTGCATCGTTGTCAATAAGGTCGAAAATCGCTTGAAGGACGGAAAACATTTGCTTAAGGATTGCAAGTTAAAAAAAGTGGTGCAAGCGATTTTCGACCTTATCGACATTTAAAATTTAGTTTGTTTTTCTCACATTCTCATTCGTTAACATTGCTTCTTCATTAAAATCCGGTGTTTGCATCGTTGTCAATAAGGTCGAAAATCGCTTGAAGGTCGGAAAACATTTGCTTAAGGATTGCAAGTTAAAAAAAGTGGTGCAAGCGATTTTCGACCTTATCGACATTTAAAATTTAGTTTGTTTTTCTCACATTCTCATTCGTTAACATTGCTCCTTCATTAAAATCAGGTGTTTGCATAAATGTCAATTAGGTCGAAAATAGCATGAACCTTTTTTAACTTGCTTTCGTGGTCCCTTGACACCTCTCAAGTTTTCAATCGTATTTTGGTTTAAAATAAAATGAATAACTCTTTTTTTTACGAGTGTACATGCGATCCATGTGCGAAAAGCCTCAGTTTTCCTGGTAAGGCCACGTTCACATGGCGATTATTTTCCCGTATACTGTATACAAGATTTTATCCAATAGAGCAGTAATAACAGTTCACAAATGAAAACTTAAAAATAGTTTAAACGGCGTTCATACGGGAAAATCCCGTGTTTGAGAAATATAATATTTTACCGTGTACCGTGCAAAGTTGTCCTAAAACTGGTCAACTCTATTCGATAAAATCTCGTGTACGGTATACGGGAAAATAATCGCCGTGTGAACGTGGCCTAACCGTCCCTGTAGAAAAGTAGCTAAAAAGTTTAGCCACAAGTTACACTTTTTAGCTTTTTTTCTAGCACCTTTTTAAAATTAGCTAACTATCTATGAAGTTGCTAAGATGGCATCACTGCTGCCGATTTGACGTTGTGTCAAAAACGATTTGATGACCTATCAAAATTGGCATGTCATGCCATCAAATTGGCATTCCACCCCCATACACGTTCAATTCTATTTGAGCAAATTGGCAGTTTTATGCCGAATTGACAAATAGGCAGTATGGTGTATGGCTACCATTAACTGGCACCAACTAAGAGTCCCTATTACGTATGGGATTGCTACGAGTATATAAATGGCGTTGAATATAGCGGAAAATGTGATTGAACATTTCCACCTCTGCATACGTAACCTTTCAGTGATTACAGGCGTGTTATATTATATCCTGTCAAATAATATCAGAAGCTGTGACTACTCCGGAATAACAAAAACCGTAATTAATCCGTTGACGTAGGGTTTAAAATTACATGTCAGAAACCAGGGTAGTATCGACAATGAATAAATCCTCTTTACCCAAATACCTTGCCAAATTCAGCGTTCTGATTAATTTTCAAGGCATGTGATGTCTTTTGTTCGGTTCGGCTATTGTCTACCAACTGATTTATTGGGTGAATATAGGTCTGCGATTTATTTTAGATGTACAATCGACAAAATTGAATTATGACCCACCATTAGCTTATTTTCCTACGGACATTCGAATACAATTACGTCCACATTCGCGTAAACATACATATCCATGATAACGACTTTGATCTTTGTTAATTTGACGGATACAAACGATTTATTGTCAAAATCATTTCAGATTTTGCCACGGTAAAAAAAAAGGTCGAGCCCACTTATGTAGATCCCTAACGTACTTACCACAAATCATCATCACCTGCCTAGCCTTTTCCCAACTATACTGGGGTCAGCTTCCAGTCGAACCAGATTCAGCTGGACATCAGTATTTAACATGGAGCGACTACCTATCGGACCTCCACAACCCAGTAACTGGGTAATACGGTACCTATTACCGATACCCCTGATGTTAAGACTGGTTGTCAGACTTTAGAGCTTCTGACTAACAGTAACGACTGTCAAAGATCTACAAATGACAGCCGGGACCAACGGCTTTACGTGCTTTCCGAGTCACGGAGAAAACTCGCTATGACAGATGTTCACCCATCCACAGACCAACCTCGGCAAGCGCGGCTTAACCCGGAAGATCGGCCTGTGCGGCTGTGATTATTTAGCCACGAGCTCCTCCTATTATTTACTTACCACAAATAACAATAGTATTTTTAACTATCATCATTAAGCCTCACTATGCATCCCAATTCAGGTGATACCTACCCAATCCCCTTTGTCCGGCCGTTAGGCACTATTAGACATCCGAGTCCCAAAGCCCTTAGAGTGTAATTTCCTTTGTGGCTCATTACTGTAGGTGCTCAATAGTAATGGCGTCGACAAGCTCTGTAATTGTCGCTCGTAAGCGACACGTTGGGCCATGTTGGGACATGCTGGCTGCCAACAGGCCATCACGAGTTGTGTGGTTGCCAAGTTTTTTTATAGCTCGGTGATTGGGGTTTGTGGTGACAAAGTAAGGGTAGATTTTATGAATTTGGCGGTTAGTTTATTACAGTATCTCTTAGCTTCTATTTAATTGGAGTTTTAGGACTGTCTGTTCAGTACCCTTAGCGCGAATTTTCAGTATTTGAGATGTAATGTAAACTGGAACTTTGACAATTTCAAATTGACATTTTTTAAGGAAAAAATAGTTCCTTCTTCGCACACCAGAGGCGTTGTTCCATTTTTTCATACAAGAAACGCTGTAAATACCTACTGGAAAGTAAAAGAGTGAAAATTCGTGCTAAGGGTACAGGTTACCGTGATCTTGGAAAGTCCATAAAAAACTACTGAAGGAATACTGTGAATAAAGCCTCCTTTTTCATTTCCGTGGCAGTTTACAAGTCAGTAAAAGTCTAACAATTCTTCAGCTCCACTCAAGGTTCTCGTTCTCTGGGAGAAAGCATAAAATATGATAATTTTACCACTTAAAAAAACCTTTCTTTAATTGGAGTAGTATCTACAAACAGTTTGCTAACAGTTACTCGCTTTTAAGTATTTTTTTCAATTTCCTCCTCCTGCAGTCGTTGGCATAGCAGTTTATACAGATTGAAATAAAACTGACTAAGAAAACTTTTTTACAGTCGCAGTTCTAAACATGGTATTTTCAATCTTTTTGTCCTTCGAATTAATTTAAAAATAACACACCAAACGTGAGAGTCAAAATGGCGGGTGTACCTCAACGAATAAAATCCTCATAGGTATCAAAAAATGTACCAAAACTGTACTATTCAGTACCTGGGTTCAAAAAAATTGTACCTTCATCAGAACAAAATTATATCAAAATGTAAATACACCCGCCATCTTGACGTGACCCAGGTACTGAATAGTACAGTTTTGGTAAAGTTTTTTGATACCTATGAGGATTTGATTCGTTGAGGTACACCCGCCATTTTGACTCTCACCACCAAACCTTCTTTGTTCGATGTAACCGTACTTAGGACCAATACACACCGGAACGCAAGCGCCCGCTGGCGTTCTAAGGTCGCCTTCTCACTTCGAGCTTTCACCTGTAGGTAATGTAACGTTACAGATTCGAACATTCGAAGACAATAGAACATCAAAGTGCGCACTTTTGTGTTACATTACAGGTGAATGCTCGCGGTGAGAGCGCGAGCGACTGCGCGGCGGCAAGCGGCAGTTTCATCTTTTTTCGTAAATATTGTTCCTGTTGTTTCGTTTTACTTCAGAAATAAGAGCAATAATAATCAATTACATAATTTTCACTCCAACGGATAAGAATTGTAGAAACTAATCTGGTCAGGAAAGGCATGGTGAGTGTTGTGAGTTAGGTAGATAGCCCACTAGCGGCTGCCTCAGCGATGACATGAGCTGTTGTCTCAAGGCACCACAGGCTTTACCAACCAGCCTCTGCAGTCTCGACATTAGACAGCGACAAAATCGCTCGCTAAGTCGTATCGTTATCAAATTCCTTTAATAAATTTTCAACTTTATTTCGAAAGCATATAAGGTTGAAAATCTATTAAAGAAATTTGACATCGATTAGTTTTAACGACAGATTTTTATATTTTTCGAGACTGCAGGGCCAGAGAAATAATCGATAATGTTTGAAAAAAAATTACTTCACTCTGAATGGAAGCCGCACCGCCCCGCTAGCCGCTACCGTTCATGTATGGATCGGCCCTTACACTTTCTGTTTCCTCTCCGTTTCAACAAACATCCTTTTGCAAATACAAATAAGAAACATGATATACGAAAATTGAGTTTGTACAATGTGAGCATAGAAAAAAGGTTTTATTTTTTAGCATAAGTCCTTAACTTTATAGCTTACGATATTACTGACAGGACAATACTTTATGCTTATTGTGGACATTCGCTTTTTGCAAACGAGGGAGGTTTGGGGACAGTGACCTTCGTAAAATGAAAAGGAAACAGTGAATTATTTAATTAATGATGTTAATTTAATGTTGTTTGTGACCATAACAGGTTATCCAATAAATAAAAAAAAGTAATTCGTTGATATTTTTATTGGTAAGGGACTGAAAGAAATCAATGGATATTATTACGTTAATTGATTGTCCCTAATTAAACATTTGTCATTGGTCCCATAAAACTTTCATTCGGCTTGGCAGATTTTATGTCTTATGAATTTTTCAGTTATGGTGACGATGTTAGAAAATTTTGTATTTATGACAAGAATTTGAGTTGAAAAATTTGAGCTAAAAAAGAATAAACTAAAAAACAAAATAAGTACTTACTAGCTTCGTTTATTATATCATTGACTTTTTTGCCACCGACATCCGAAAGAAAAGTTACTTTACACTTTTTATGGTTGTTTTTGAATTATTTTTTTTTCTTTCAAGAGATGGAAAATTATCAAATGACCTCTCACCCTGGAAGGTAGGCTCGTACTAAATAAAACCCATCTTGGTCCTTCAATTGCCCTTTGCGTTTCAAAAGTGCGGTTACCAATCTAACTTTAAAATAAACAAACATGATGACATAGTTAGGTCATTTTTACAATGACTCTTTTGACTCAAAAACATCGGATGTAACAAAAAATGGGAACGACCCAGTAAACAACATCCGTTTTGTAATTATTTTACTTACAATGAGTAATTATGTTAATAATGAGAACTGAAAAGACATAATTGATATATTCAAATTCTTGAATATAACGTAGGTAAAATTATCTTCTTTAGGTTTTTTGATATCTACGGATACTGCATTTTAATGCCATTTTTTGGGATTACAAACCATTTTCCAGTAATCACTATAAATTCACAAGTCCCTTTTTCAAGGTGGGGGACTATCTTTAAGAAATAAAGCTTCAAAATTATTTCTTATTCTTTTCAAGCCTTTTATCCATAGGATTTCTTTTAATTTTTAGGATTGATGATACTCGATGAAACTAGGAAACTACAGACCAGTGCCCCAGGCCCTCAGGGCACTGTTCGTCATATAAAATGTATGTCATTCCTCGGTTGCAATATCTACAACTAACTATGAAGTCCTAGCTTCTAATATTGTTGCACTAATTGACGTGGACCCTATATAGTGCAATCACAACATTTGCCTGTGCTTGCATGTAATTGACAGGTGTGAATGTGTGATGGCCAATCAGGCCAATATAAGACGGTTATGCTGGTAATGTTTAATGATGATGTTAATGACTGCCTTGTGAGTCTAGCTAGAAGGTTCCTGTAGTATCCTATGTTTACTGGGTTTTATCTATATCTCATTGGCTCTGATGCACATCAAGCGGTTTATTTTTATCTTTTATTTGATGTTCGTGTTCAATGAGAGTAGATAAAGTAGTGTATGAAACTGTACATACTAGGTATTATACCACTCGTGTGATACTATTATAAAACTCGCTTCGCTCGTTTTAAAACTCACACTCGTGTATAATACCCCTCATTATGTGATCAATATAATAACGTAAATACTTTTTAATTCATAAATATTTTTGAAATCCTTATTTATAATGAGTTCCACAATCCTATTGCTACATAGTTTACGTCAAGTTTCCAACGAAGAAAGTAAACTTTTACATTTTCTTATTTGAAAACCGTCGAGTGAAGGTTTTCGTGCAGTAAACACCATAATCGCATTAGCTGTACACGCGAGAACGTTTATACAATTACGTGATCTTAAGGTGGGTTTTGACTCGAAGTATTTACGGCCCTACCTTGCCACTGGGAGCGGCTTGCGGAGCGGTAGGATCAAATGTTTGAAACACGCTACGAAGCGCCGCGCCGCTAGTGGCGGATTCGCGTAATTATAAAGTAACGATAAGTCGACAAGTATGTATGAGAAAAATCGAACAAACTGTACAGTTTTTCTCATACACACTTGTCCATTTATCGTTAGAGTTTAAACTGTACCGACTAATTGGAATTAGCACAGCATGTTTTTGAGCCAAAAAATGAAAGATGGATAATTGTGAACCATCTTTCGATGGATAAAGTATAAAATAAGATGTCATACATTTTTTCAACCCTTGAATCACAGCAGGAATAATTTAATGCATTTAAAAACACCTACTTTAACACATAATTATGTACATTTACGGCTACACATCAAGCTATACCCATTGACCCTTTTGGTGTGGACATGCTCAACAAAATTCCTATTGTATTTATAATTTTATTTTTTATTATTTCTGTGTGTGCGTGTCCTATATCAAATAAATATTTTTCTACTCTATTCCATTCTATTCTATTACAAATCCAGTTTATTGTGGTCTCGATTTGTATGATATTTCCACACATTAAACGGTATCAGCTTATCCTGGTTTTGTATAGCTTGATGTGTAGCCGTGTGTACCTGTACACAACATGCGATTGATAAAGAACTATACGGAAGAAAAAGACAATTCAAATCATTGGCTTCAATAAGGCCAGTTGCAGACACTTTTGAATTGGCAATAGACAAAAGAAATAATAATGTTATAAAACCTATGGTTTCTGTCACCCCGGAACATAAAGGGCTATTGAAGGACACCGTGGATTTTAGTCAGTACAAGTCTGACAGTCCCTCCCGCCCTACCCGGGGTGGGAGGACTCATTTGATGATTTTAACGCGTTAAAAAAAAAAACGATTACTGTCAAGTCACAAGATGTAATTAGGTACTGTGAAAGTACTGCAAGGGCAAGATGCTTGTCAAATTCCCAAATGAAATGTGCAGGAGGGTGATGACATGAATTTGGAGTCTACGGTCTAATACGTCATCTCTGACGTGCGTAAAAAAACCTGTAGAGAAACAACAATTTCACAAGTTCGTAACATACCTAAAAGATGATAACTGTGCGTGAAATCGTGCGCGTCATTGGTCAATTTTGCAATCCTATTCGGTAACATTATGTTTGGTCAACTCGGAACAGAGGCCACGCGTTTGTTTCACTTAATTCCGGCTTTAATTTAGGTAGGGGTCCGATCGGGACAGTCTAATGGCTGCTACACACCTTACGATAAATCGTTACGATTATATTGAGTAAATGAGTAGGAGGAAGACAACTTTACTTATATCTCCTATCTAAGTCAGTGATCACCTTCAACTTCAGTGAAACCGAAGGATTCTTAATGGCGTCTTTAAAGATGCTTGCATGTAAAGAACCGCACTCTAGCGTTATCTGGACAAGATCGATGAATAATTATATCGGTAACGGATCATGATGCATAATAGTAGGTATATGTTAGGTGTTCTTCGTGCGCTAGAAAATCTATTTACCCATATTTACCATGACTAGACAATTAGACATAGTTTAGAGACTATTAAACAGCTATGGTATAGTTTTATAGTAGCAATATTTATGAGTCTAACTATATAACTATTTTAGAAAATATACACAAATATTTATAGCCTTTCCAGATAGACCACAACTTCTTACATCAGAAATCTAGATCTAGAAAACCTATCTATTGTGAAAACTTCTTTTTGGAAATTCTGCAAAATCAGTCCGGGGTAATGTGTGAAAATTTACGGAATCATCGTCAGCCTATAATGTTCCCACTGCTGGGACACACTGTCCTCCTCTGTGAGAGGGAGTGGGCCATAATCCAACACGCGGGCCCAGGGCGGGTTGGTGGATGTCACATGTCTTCTAATTTTTTTGGTCCTAGGACATGCCGGTTTCCTCACGATGTTTTCCTTCACCGTTTTGAGAGCAGTGGTGCTGAAATATGAACACAAAGTAATATATGCGCCTGGCTGGATTCGAACCCACGACCTACACCTCGTAAGTTGGGACCGATACCACTGGGCCACCACTGCTCAAATTTACGGAATAAATCACCTTATTAGAACTTCGTCTTATATGAACGTTATTCCGCCAACATTTTTAGTGTGTTCTCCATTTTGCAGAAAAAAAAAGAAAATGGCGTTATGGTGTCCATCCAGATTGGGTTCTATGGCCTTTTTTAACCGACTTCAAAAAAAGGAGGAGGTTCTCAATTCGTCGGAATCTTTATTTTTCATATTTATTTTAAAACCAAGATTCTTTTTCAACAATTTGATATTACGTTTAATATTCAGTTACACAACAAAATGATTGTTCTTCAAACTCACCCGATTATTTCATAATCACACGTAAGTACTCGTAATGCCGAATTCACGGCAATGAAGTATTTATCATTGTTATTATGCGGCGTTGATTTATCGAGTCAATAGTTCTATACATTCCTGTATTAGAAACTGTATAAGAACTTGATGAACATGTTCATAATCATAAAGTTATAGTTAGTCGGCTACGCGGCTACGAGCAGCTACGCGGCTACAAGCGGATACGCGGCTACCGGCTATGTCATAACCTGTCAGTTATCTTATCTAGCCAACCAGTAGGGTCAGTAGGGCCAACCGATAGCTAGCTATCGATCGATAGCAAGTTGAAGAGGCAATGGGCAAGCCACATCGCTCGTAGAACTGACAACCGATGAGGAAGAAAAGTTCTCGAGTGGCGACCACGGACCGCAAAACTCAGCGTAGGCAGGCATCCCACTAGGTGGACCGACGACATCGTGAGGGTCGCGGGCAGCTGATGGATGCAAGTGGCGAATTGTCTAGGCCTATGTTCAGCAGTGGACGTCTTCCGGCTGATGATGATGAAAGTAGTTGCTCCAGGTTTCGGTGTTTGTGTCATCATTTTGACAGCATGATTAGTCCAGTAGCTGATCAATTGGACTGCAGCGCAGCGTGACGCGGGTTCGATTCTTGAACAGAACATAGGTATAATTGGATGACCTACAAATATTTGTTCTGGGTCTGGGTGTTTGTATGTGAGTTTATATATTTGTAAACGCACCCAAGACACAGGAGAAATACGTCGCGGGCATGGTTTAAAAAATATTACAGGTAGTCCAGTCATTAAAGCCAAAACCCGAAAATAATTAGTAACTTGCTGAAATTTTAGGGGGTTCTTAAGGAAGGTAAAATAACATACCGGGTGATTTTGCAGCGTTCTGGGGTGTACGGAAAGGGTTGAAAAGGGGTGAAAAGGTGTTTTTTGCTAATAACTTTGCCAAAAAAATTAGTAACACGCTGCAAATTTGGAATAAGGTTGTTCTTACGGTTTTGTAACGTGTATTAAATTTGCAGCGTTTTGCAACATACGGAACATTGTTTTTTTTTAAAAACAGTTCAATTAGTTAAAAACAGGGGTAAGAAAATAAGTAACACGCTGCAAATTTGGAATTAGGTTGTTCTTACCGGTTTGTAACGTGTATCAAATTTGCAGCGTTTTGCAACATACGGAACATTGTCTATTATTTAAAAAAATGAAATTATTTAATCACACGGGTGAAAAAAATTTGCAACTCGCTGTAAATTCGTAATTAAGTTGTTTTTACCGTTTCGTAACGTATATCGCACTGTTTTTTTTAATAATAAACAATGTTCAATTTGTTGTAAAACGCTGCAAATTTGATATACCTTACGAAACGGTAAAAACAACTTATTTACAGCGAGTTACAATTTTTTTTCACCAGTGTGATTAAATAATTTCATTTTTTTTAATAATAGACAATGTTCCGTATGTTGCAAAACGCTGCAAATTTAATACACGTTACAAAACCGTAAGAACAACCTTATTCCAAATTTGCAGCGTATTACTAGTTTTTTTGGCAATGTTATTAGCAAAAAACACTTTTCACCCCTTTTCAACCCTTTCCGTACACCCCAGAACGCTGCAAAATCACCCGGTATGTTATTTTACCTTCCTTAAGAATCCCTTAAAATTTCAGCGTGTTACTAATTATTTTCGGGTTTAGGTTTGCAGCACGCAGGTACACATTTGTATAGAGTGCTGGCTATGTTGTTTACGTTCTGCATTCGTCACTCATACTTACCACCTAAGATGACAGAAACTATTGTTGTACCTATTGCAAAAAACCGCACTGGGGATGTGACAGACAGGTGTAACTATAGACCTATCTCCCTGGCTACTGTAATGGCGAAGGTCTTCGATGGTCTACTAGATGCTCAGCTCAGCAAGTATGTCAAGCTTCATGACGCTCAGTTTGGGTTTCGTGAGAATTTGTCAACTGAAAGTGCAATCTTGACTCTAAAGCATACAGTCGCCTACTATGTTGACAGGAAAACACCCATCTATGCTTGTTTTCTTGACTTATCGAAGGCCTTTGACCTAGTCGATTACGATAGACTCTGGTCCAAGCTTGGGGAGGTTGGGACCCCGACTGAACTCATAAATATACTTTCTTTCTGGTATAACCAACAGAAAAACGTTGTCAAGTGGGGGAATGCTCGTTCTGACGAATATAAACTTGAGTGTGGTGTGAGGCAAGGGGGACTGACCTCTCCGAGATTATTTAATTTGTATATAAATCAGCTGATTGATGAGCTCAGCAGCAGCCATGTCGGATGTCATGTAGATAACGTTTGCGTTAATAACATCAGTTACGCAGATGATATGGTGTTGCTGAGTCCATCTGTTGGTGGGCTGCGGAAACTGTTAGGTATCTGTGAGGCCTATGCTGGGAGTCACGGCTTAAAGTACAACGATAAAAAGAGTGAGTATATGCTTATTAGAGGTAAGATCAAACAACCTGAACATATACCACCAGTGTATCTTAACGGAGTATCTTTGAGCCGGGTCTCTCAGTTTAGGTATCTAGGGCATATTATAACTGAAACCCTACATGATGATGCAGATATTGAGAGGGAGCGGAGAGCATTGTCGGTGCGAGCCAATATGTTGGTGCATAGGTTTGCGCGGTGTACAGCACAGGTAAAGGTAACATTGTTTAGAGCCTACTGCCAAAGCTTCTACACCAGCGCCCTATGGACTAACTACACGCAGCGCGCCTACAATGCTCTCAGAGTTCAATATAACAACGCCTTTAGGATTTTGTTGCGACTGCCTCGTTTTTGTAGTGCTTCTGGCATGTTTGCTGACGCGAGGCTGGATGACTTCTTTGCTATAATGCGCAAAAAGTCAGCGTCATTGGTTCAAAGATTGAGAAGGAGTGGCAACGGAATCCTAAGGATGATTGCAGATAGACCAGTATCGCCAGTGGTGGGTAGGTTTATCAGGCTGCATGTGGCCTGATGTTTTAATATAAGGTGTAACGTTAAACTTTATTGATTCACTCTAATTTTTATCTGAAGTCATTTTATTCCAATTTGAATTTTAAATAATTTTATTAAATTTCAATTTTATTAGAATCTATTTTAAAATAATATTTTCAAGTTGACATGACAACATGTAATTAATATCAATTTACTTCAATTTCAATTTAATTATAAAAACTGGGTGTAACGGCGTGCTGTTAATTAATAATTTTTCTACTAACATATTCTTTAAGTTACATTGTTACTAACAAAATTATGGACATTTTAGTAGTCTGAATTAAACGAATTTTTTTTTTTTTTTTTTTTTTTTTTTTTTAATGACTGGACTAAGGAGCCTTACCACGAGCTCTGAACGCGATGCATTTTAGGCTGTAGGAAAGAGACAGGGCTATACAAGTCGTCTAGCGCCATCTGTTTCTCACAACCTAAACTTCATGGAAGGCCACCTGGAGGGGTATTACAACGTCTTAAAACCAGGCTTGCTCCAGTGAGTGAACGAAATGGCGCTAGACGACTTGTATACTTCTGTCACTTTCCCCCCCAGCACGGCGATTCTATTTCTATTCTACCAAGAAAAGACAAAGTTATTTCATCGTTATTTCTATACAAATCGATGGTTTTTTTGTACAAATAAGACACCATTGAAGAACTATACTACACTATTGAAGAATATAATATTTATTTTAGATTTTTTTTACATTACAATGCATAAATCGCTAAAATTATTTCTACGTTCCGTCATTTTGTCTATTCTTCCGTCGACAAAACCCCTTTCTACGGCGCCATGCTACGCCTGCAGGTCCGTTTACGCAAGATTCATCTCAGATTTGACGTCACTTAGAAACTGAATGAGTAATACTACGGCAGTGTGTATGACAATGTTTATTAGTGAAAATACGGAGGTCAGAGTGCTTGAGAGAATGTTTAAAATCCGGTTGTAAATTTTTGTTTTGTTGTGTCCGGCGTGAAATGAGGTCAGTGTCGAGAGCGGTCTAAGGTGTGAGAGGTAGCGATTTCGTCAAAGAAAGTAAGCAAGCCTCGATCCTGAATTCTTTAGATTATACAAAATAAGTTGCAGTTAAAAAAATATTTAAGTATTTGGAACAATTTAGATCTCCACAAAACAAAATAAAATAGTGACAGCTACATTTAAAAATAAGGCGCAGAATAGATTCCTTAATAATAGCAGGATTGAGCGGCGTATCGGTGAGGCTAGAGCACTCATCGGCAAGTTGATCTGCTTCAGGGAGGGTAATACTCGCCCTAGAGTGATGCGCTTTGTGAGGCGGGCGTTCTCGGGGATTGATATAAATCCACGTGAATATTTGGCCCGCGTCACAGAGCGTATCGACTTCCTGAAGCAGAAGATTTGTGCATGGGCGAACCGTATTCGTCGGTACAAGCGGCGGGTGGAACGGTACACTTTGAATCGCACATTCCAAAGCGACGAAAGGTGGGTTTATAGAACTTGGGAGCGACCGGACCAAGGTGTTACTGACACGCGCCTACCGGATGATGACGCCATGAGTTCATTCTGGCGCAGCATCTGGTCGGTGCCTGTCAGTCACACTGAGGGCGATTGGATCCGGGATGTTGAACGAGCGTGTGATCAGATTACCGAAATGGGGGCAATCACTATCAGCCCCCAAGACGTAGCTTGTGCAGTCCATCCGCTGCCTAACTGGAAATCCCCAGGGCCGGATGGACTGCACAATTTCTGGATCAAATGGTTTAAAAGATCACACGTTCGCTTGGCATCCCAGTTCCAATTAGCCTTAGAGTCAGGGTCGTTGCCCCAATTCTTGACAACAGGAGTGACCCACCTGCTCCATAAATCGGGTAGTACTGCGGAACCCAAAAATTATAGACCGATTACTTGTCTACCAACGGTCTATAAAGTTCTTACATCCATTTTGAGAGCTAAAATCAATCAACATATTGTGACTAACTCTATCATGTCTGCCTCTCAAAATGGATGTAGGAACGGGTCCCGCGGTACTAAGGAGCTCCTCCTCATTGATATGGCCATTAGCCAACAGGTTCGCCGCTCCCGAAAAGATCTGTCCGCATGTTGGATAGATTATAAGAAGGCCTATGACTCGGTACCCCATACATGGCTCATGAGGGTGCTAGAATTATATAAAGTTGATATAACTCTACGTACCTTCCTGTTGTCGTGTATGGGGACCTGGAGAACAGTCCTTCGCTATCCAGGATGTCGACAGATCCGAGGTAGCGGCGAACCGATAAGGATTGAGCGCGGGATATTCCAGGGTGATAGTCTGAGTCCTTTGTGGTTTTGTCTGGCCTTGAACCCGCTCAGCACATTGCTGGAGAGTTCGGGGCTAGGATATCGGTTGAAGAGAGGTGGTCAGGTCATATCTCACCTTCTTTACATGGATGATCTGAAACTCTTTGCCCCCAACAACTTGCAACTGATGAAGCTACTGAAGGTAACAGAAACTTTCAGTAGCGACATCAGGATGGAATTTGGTGTGGACAAATGTGCAGTCATGCATGTGAAGAGAGGGGAGATTATGGAATCAGAGGGAACTCAACTGTCTGATTCCATACACCTTAGATCCCTCTCTTCAACAGAGACCTACAAATATTTGGGTATGTCGGAAGCATTAGGCATCAATAACGCTGACATGAAACAATCGTTGAGAGAGCGCTTCTTTGGCCGCCTGAATAAGGTACTTTACAGTCTTTTGTCAGGTGGCAATAAGGTGCGCGCTTTCAACGGTTGGGTCATGCCGGTGTTGATGTATTCTTTCGGCATACTCAAATGGACTCAGACGGAACTTGACGCCCTGGATAGAAGAGTCCGTTCACTGCTGACTGCAAATCGGATGCATCACCCACGGTCGTCGGTGATGAGACTGTATATCCCGCGGAAGTGCGGGGGTCGTGGCTTTTTAAATGCTAAGACCCTTCACAACCGTGAGGTATGCAGTCTCAGGGAATATTTCCTAGAAACCGACGTGGGGATGCACCGAGATGTGGTCACGGTGGACAAGGGTCTTACTCCGCTCTCCTTGGCTAACGAGAACTGGCGCAAACCTAAAGTTTTAGACACTAAATGATCGTAGGGAGGTATGGCAAAGCAAGGAGCTTCACGGACGCTATTACCGGGCACTACATGGTCCCGATGTAGACTTTCTAGCGTCCGTATCCTGGCTACGCTTCGGTGACCTGTTTGGGGAAACTGAAGGTTTTGTCTGTGCAATTATGGACGAAGTTATGATGACGAATAACTACCGGAAATACATTGTGAAGGATGGCACGGTTGACATATGTCGGGCATGCCACCGTCCTGGAGAATCTATCCGACACATTATTTCTGGGTGTTCTAGTCTGGCTAACGGAGAGTATTTGCATAGACACAACCTCGTGGCCAGGATTATCCACCAGCAACTTGCTTTGAAGTACAACCTTGTGGAATCGGAAGTGCCTTACTATAGGTATGCGCCCGACCCAGTTCTCGAAAATGGCAATATCTCGCTGTATTGGGATCGACCTATCATCACTGACAGGACTATTGTTGCCAATAAACCTGACATTGTGGTGATAGATCGATCGGAGCGTCGCGCAATGATTGTTGATATTACGGTCCCGCATGATGAGAACCTCGTGAGGGCAGAAAAGGATAAGCAATTCAAGTATCTTGATCTGGCTCGCGAGGTTGTTGACATGTGGGACGTAAATACGGCAGTCATTGTGCCGATAGTCGTGTCTGCCAATGGCTTAATTGCCAAGAGCCTCGAACAACATCTTAAGAGGCTCTCGCTTGGCAGCTGGATCAAGCGCTTGATTCAGAAGGCAGTACTCCTGGACACGGCGCGTATTGTTAGGAGGTTCCTCTCTCAAGAGCCCTGACCACCGACAGCCCGGACCCTGTTCCTGATGCTGGTGGAATGCTATTTTTTATATTTTTAAATGTTTTTTGTTTCTTTTTTATAAAAATATTTAAAAATGTAATTTATAAGTCTTAAAATAAATAAAGAGAATAATAATTATGCCCGCAGGGCAGCTTGTGGCGAGCTGTTGGGCAGTTGCGACCCCACGGACCTGATCTCCCGGGAGATATCTTGTTCCTCATCTCTGGCTTGCCTTTATTGGCCGGTCAGAGTGAACGCTGACGAGGAACAGACCTCCCACCTCTTTCTTGCCTTAATCGGCTGGCTAGAGTGGAGATTCGCAAGAGCAAACGTGCTCGGAGGAAGGAAGTATTTCAGTAAGTGTTTGTAGGGATCGACCATACTTCCGGGTTCCTGGTCGATTCTGAGAACCGTGGAATACCTCTCCACTCCTCAAGCACCTCAGGATATGTTACCCCCTTGTCGCTACGTCACCTAGTGCTAGCGATATGTTTGGGGGCCCATTTGTTGAGTGTGCAAGTCACCCTGCCATCCTATCTATGTATTAAAACATTGATTCGGCAGGGGCCATAGTTTTTCCATAGTTATATAGAACCCATCCACCAAACCTACCAAACGCCATAACCCAGTTTTTTCTTTCCACAATCTGCAACAGTGTAACTCCACCCGGGGGTTGTCCTTGGGTACACTCGCATAGTGCATACAGGGATAACCGCCGGTTGGAGCACCATTTCATTTAAAATGTCTAATGGGCCTCTGCAAGCTGGCTCCGGCTCCTGGCAAGCCCTCCAAAAGCCCGGGACACCATGATCCCGAGATGTGTAGACATTTAAAAATAATAATAATTATAATAAATAGGTATGTTTGGAAAATGTTTTTTGTGTATACATTTTCCAAAATTATTAAATAATTCTACTCGTCTATTTCAATTTATTTAGCAGAAAAGCTTTTACTTTTCACACACAACTGCCAATATTAGCATTATTCAATAGAAGATATTTAATTTTATTGTTATTTTTCGTCCGCCTCAGCTTATAAACTGGAGTATCGCACTCGAATTAAATACGCGCAGAGTGGAGTACGCGTGAGAAATCGCACAGCAAGAAAAAACATCGTCGATAACAATGCCTTATCGTCAAGCACCTGCCTTAGAATAAAAACAATCACATCCGTATATTTATATTGGCCAAAGACATTAAACTATGGCTTTAAATGACAAACAATGCGTTTGGAGTGTGTTCACTTAAAATCTTCAAAACCACGAGTCCGATTTTGATGCGGTTTTCAGTGAAGGTTTTAGAATAAATAAATGTAATATTTTGCTAATATTTATAACGATTCATTGGTACAACTTGCACACCCGAGATTCCTGCGACGGTATATCAAGAAGACTTAGAAATCAAACTAAATACTAGAAAATTAAATAAGTAGGTAAAAAATTGCTAAAAGGTTTTAAAATCAAATCCCAAATGTATTTTAGTAAAAATGTTTTTTTCCAATTCATTTTAAAAATGATTTTTTTTTTTCAAGTTTTCACACAAGAATTCACAGAAGAAAAATATAATCGTTTGATTTATTGAGTCTAGGAACAAAATCTTTTTCAAAACTATAAACAGAGATCTAAGATTGCCAACAAATTCCCCAAGAAGACACCCCAAGGGATGTAATAAAATACAATTTAAGTAACACAAGGGTAGTAAAGGAGGTCCCTCTAAAATCGTATCTAAACTCATTTATCTTGCTCAGATATAGAGGTAACAAGATTGTTATACTACTACAAACTACAACCTTATTTTTCCCCAACCTCTGTGCGTCTTCTCGTTCGATTTTCGAAAGTAAATTGGAATTTATTTTAAAAAATAGTCCAGTCATTAAAGCCAAAACCCGAAAATAATTAGTAACTAGCTGAAATTTTAGGGGGTTCTTAAGGAAGGTAAAATAACATACCGGGTGATTTTGCAGCGTTCTGGGGTGTACGGAAAGGGTTGAAAAGGGGTGAAAAGGTGTTTTTTGCTAATAACTTTGCCAAAAAAATTAGTAACACGCTGAAAATTTGGAATAAGGTTGTTCTTACGGTTTTGTAACGTGTATTAAATTTGCAGCGTTTTGCAACATACGGAACATTGTTTTTTTTAAAAAACAGTGCAATTAGTTAAAAACAGGGGTAAGAAAATTAGTAACACGCTGCAAATTTGGAATTAGGTTGTTCTTACCGGTTTGTAACGTGTATCAAATTTGCAGCGTTTTGCATCATACGGAACATTGTCTATTATTAAAAAAAATGAAATTATTTAATCACACGGGTGAAAAAAATTTGTAACTCGCTGTAAATTCGTAATTAATTTGTTTTTACCGCTTCGTAACGTATATCGCACTGTTTTTTAAATAATAAACAATGTTCAATTTGTTGTAAAACGCTGCAAATTTGATATACCTTACGAAACGGTAAAAACAACTTATTTACAGCGAGTTACTTACTAAAATGTAGGTATAATTTGTGAATCCGCAAGTAACTTATTAAAATGTAGGTATAATTTGTGAATCCGCACTGTACTAGAACTTGCTAGAACTGTTACGTAACGTCCGGCGCGCGCGGCTGCATGCAGCGCTTTGATTGAAGTGGGTAAAACAGTGCTTATTCTGTTTGATTCGTATTTCATCAGAATGGTGTTCTAGTCACTTTTATCACACCACATAATTATATCTATGTATACTATGTATTCCATTATTCCTGTACATTTTACTTATTTATTTCTGCTACACATATTTATTTCTTATTATGTTTTATTACACACTACAAAGCTGATTTACATCTGTAACGTCTCACAAGGCTCAGTTGAAAACCAGCGTCAGGCTCCCTGTGGCCTGGCTTTATGCTGAACTGAGCCTATTTGGCACAGCCGTGAGGCACACGGTACTTCTTTGTGTTTTTTAATGTAAATTCAACTTTAAAACTGTGTGCCAAATAAACCTATTTTCTTTCTTTCTTTCTTTTCTTTAGTTACAATTTTTTTTCACCCGTGTGATTAAATAATTTAATTTTTTTTTAATAATAGACAATGTTCCGTATGTTGCAAAACGCTGCAAATTTGATACACGTTACAAACCGGTAAGAACAACCTAATTCCAAATTTGCAGCGTGTTACTAATTTTCTTACCCCTGTTTTTAACTAATTGCACTGTTTTGAAAAAAAAACAATGTTCCGTATGTTGCAAAACGCTGCAAATTTAATACACGTTACAAAACCGTAAGAACAACCTTATTCCAAATTTGCAGCGTGTTACTAGTTTTTTTGGCAATGTTATTAGCAAAAAACACTTTTCACCCCTTTTCAACCCTTTCCGTACACCCCAGAACGCTGCAAAATCACCCGGTATGTTATTTTACCTTCCTTAAGTACCCCTTAAAATTTCAGCGTGTTAAATTATTTTCGGGTTTAGGCTTTAATGACTGGACTAAAAGCTTGATTTTAGAAACGGCAAGTAATTTGTAGAATTGTGAAGTATGGAAATAAAAGCATTTATAAAGTTTTAAGTAGGTTATAATGATGTTAGACAGGTAACACTTTAAGGCTGACCGCAGACTTGAGTCAAAACAGTTTTAAGACAGACTATTGCTTTAAAAAAACCATGAAGATGATCACACTTAAAACAAAACGTCTCATAGACAATATTGTCTAATAGACACAAGAACTGCAGCACAGCGACAAGTCTGACACTGAACAGTTTTGTTTTAGGTGAGCGGCGTGTCGTAGACAAAACAGTTTTGTTTATGTTTCAAGACAGACTTGTCTATGTGAGACAAGACTGTCATAAAACAGTTGTGACTCAAGTCTGCGCTCAGCCTAAAAGTGTTTTACTTTTAAACTAGCTTTTACCTGCGGCTTGTTCCACGTTTCATTTAAAATTATTCGAAGAGAGCGTAACAGTCGGACTCTAGGCTATAAACGATCTCCATTAATAAATTCATCCCGATCCTGTTCAGTCGTTCCTTCTACATTTATAGTATCACTAAAAGCCGGTCCGAGCTAACTGCATATGTCTTTTTTTTGGGACAAACTCAGCACACTATTCCCAAACCACTGCAACTCCTGAAAGCCAGAATCAACAGTGGCAACCACCAGAAAAGCGCCGAGACAATGAAGCTCGACGTGTCCCGGAGAATGATTTTACCTGTCTTGGATCCTCAACGAAATTAATCAGGAAGCCTGCCTCCTCCTTCACGAGTATGACTGCTTCGCAGAAGGAGGCGATCGTTTCCCACTCCATCTCGCCCCGCATTATGACCGCAACCAATGCCGGGCGCCAGACCCTGACGCCTTAAACCGAAATTAGTTCCACTGACTGTGGAAAAGAGATGGCACTAGACTACTTGTAGAGCTGTCTCTTTCTAACAGAGGAACTACTTTCGTTTTGAGACTTCATGGTGGGCCAAAAGGGGGACCAAAGGTCTTCCTTGAAATCTTCTGAAGGTTAATATTTTTCTTTATAATCTATTCTACAGTATCATCCTTGTCTATTTATCAAAAGCATGTTTCCTACGTGTTCTATGCTAATGGCGTCTCCTTTTATCACATTCGTTTATCTACCAGCAGAATATTTGAATAATTATGTCCATCATTACGTGGCTTCTACCTCAGTTGGAACTATTTATCTTACATCTTTCAAAATAGGTACAGTTATTACTAACAGCTAGACATCTGCTTGGAAAGTCAGAATTGATTTGTAATCAGAAATACTGTTTTAATTTTTTCTTTGCGTTTTCGTCAGGTATTTATTTAAGATGGATTTGATCTTGATTCTAGTCTGGATCAGGGGGGTTATTACAACTTCTTAAAATCAGACTTATTCCAGTAAGTGAACGAGATGGCGCTAGACGACTTGTATAGCTCTGTCACTTTCACTCGCCGGAATAAGCCTGGTTTGAAAACGTTGTAAGGCCACCTGGGGGAGGTGGCCTACCATGACGTCTTATAGCGTGAGTGGTTCCGCTCAGAGAACGAGATAGCGCTAGACGACTTGTGTAAGTCTGTCTCTTTCCCACAGCGTAAATACTGCCCAGAAGGCCACACTATAGGAAATGCCGTTGATTATCACGTTCATAGTCGTTATTACGAACATTAACGATTATTATCACGAAAATCAAAGAAATATGCAGTTACAGTACTCCTCCACTATTCTTTCCTGATTAATTTCGTTGCAGGATCCAAGACAGGTAAATTCATTCTCCGGGACACGTCGAGCTTCATTGTCTCGGCGCTTTTCTGGTGGTTGACACTGTTGATTCTGGCTTTCAGGAGTTGCAGAGCAAAAATATTATTATTGGTTTAATAAGTTTTGTTGCTATTCTTTCTGTTATACCTTTTTTTCTTTCACAATC
The DNA here is from genome assembly GCA_036375495.1 of Agrotis segetum. Classification (NCBI taxonomy): domain Eukaryota; kingdom Metazoa; phylum Arthropoda; class Insecta; order Lepidoptera; family Noctuidae; genus Agrotis; species Agrotis segetum. The sequence continues at coordinate 194,743 of JAQSVV010000118.1, forward strand.
CATCTTCATCAGTCAGTTCTCGGTCTACTTCTCCATTACATCCGCAATGGAAAACTCCAGCTGTTGCAAAATAATTACTTAAAAATATTATGTTTTATTGTTATAACCTCAACCCAGATGTCTGGCATAAGTAGTCATGTCATTATTACAAACAAATGTTTCGCATTCTTTTAAATACGCATTTGAGTCGTGGGTATTTTGTGCGGAATTACCCAAGGCTTTTTGTGTGTTGAGATTAGGTTGTGTACTATGGGTTTTAATTATGAATACGACGGCCTTGGCGCCATTTTAAAACATTGTTGAAAATAAAAACTCTCTTCTTCACTATTCTTACTATTTACTTCTATACTTTATTAGGAGTTTTGACTTTTTAGGGTGCTCCCACATCATCATCATCATCAGCCGGAAGAGCTTATGAAACAACAAATGTTCCGCACTCTACTTTTAGGAATTGTACCCTAAGGGTGCTCCCACATCTAACGACGCGGATTCGGATTTTTCCGTCACCTATTCTCTTTCTGTCGCTTAGAACTGCCATTTGCTAGACCGAGACAGAAAGCATAATGCGATCGCATGCGACGGAATCTTCAAGGCGGCTGCGTGCTATCGCATTGTCTCGGTCTAGCAAATGGCATTTCTAAGCGACAGAAAGAGAAAGGGCGACGGAAAAATCCGAATCCGCGTCGTTAGATATGGGAGCACCCTTAGGGTACAATTCCTAAAAATAGAGTACGGAACATTTGTTGTTTCATAAGCTCTTCCGGCTGATGATGATGATGATGATGATGAAACCTTCCAATTGACATAATCTAAGAGAGAGGACGTTGATATTACAATAGAATATTTACATAAAGTGATTGACAGGATAATGCATTTTCCATTAAAGGTGTTAAGTCGTAAAATTAACATAATAAACAATAATCAATGATAATGATGATGAACTAATTGGTCCACTTAGAGATTGTTGAAAACAATTATAGGTTATTTCTATAGCGGTAAAAATAAGAAATAATTGATTGTAATTTGGATTGCAAAATCTAACAAATCAAGGCTCAAAAATCTTAATTTTATTTACTTATCAACTTACATAAACAAACATCCTAACTCAGAACAACAACCATGTGGCCACGTCATGGTAATGACGTTTTGAAGCGTGAGTCTTTAGGCTGTGGAAAAGAGACAGGCAGAGCTATACAAGTCCTCTAGCGCCATCCCTTTCCCAAACTGGAATTACTCTTGTAGGCCATCTGTAGGGTGCCTGCCCTGCCCTGGGTGGAACTCATTTGATGTTTTTACCACGCTAAAAAAAGGTCTTGAAAAATGATATTTTTTGACAGTAACTTTTGTGATGCAAAAATATCCGAAAAATGCTTTTTAAATGTGCAATACTATCAATTTTAATCATAGTTTTCTCCCCAACAAGTTTTCTCGAGTAAGTCTTGAAACTTTAGTACTTTATCGAGTATATCGTCCCCGTAGTTGGAAAACTAAATAACTCCGATTTTGGCGATATTGACTTTTCCCTATTTTCAAAACACCTAAAACATGCCGCATATTTGAGCCTTACAGGCGTTCTCATATCTTATTCCGTTCCAAAAATATAGCCAATTTTGTCGGACAGATGGAATAATAAATATCTTCAGACAAACACTATTTTTTTGAAGGAAAAATAAATAACTCAGTAAATAAATCAATAACTGTGGTCAATGATAAGTTGAATATCAAATAAATTAAATAACATGAGTTGTTTAATTTTTCCTCAACTTCAAAATTCTTTCACAAAACTAACTAAGTTCTAGGAAAACTAAATAACTCTATTTATTTAATTCTGCTATTCAGAATTCTGATAAAACGTACTTAATTTATGAATACTTGATGTTATCTATTTCTTCTACATCTAGATAATGATCAATTATAAGATACTAGGCAAATAAAATTAAATAAATTAAGTTGTTTATAATTGCCTTAAAACAAAATGCACCTGACGAAAGTTATCGTTAAATTTTAAGAGAATTTAGCGCGAAATATTCTGATCTGTTTTCTTCTGTACTCGCGCAAGTAATGGTGCGGGTTTGCGGTTTACCCGCGCGAAAAACATGCGCAAGCTACTTGATCAAGCTACCCGCGGGGGGCGTGTACACGGCGCATGTAGCTTGAGCATGTTGAGGCACTTGCGCGGGTTACATGCGCCGTGTACTAGCACCCTAAGAAATTAGAAATAATACGATTAAGTACGTCTTTGTTAACCGTAAGAACGTTTGAACAACATTATTTAATAATTATGTCATAACTATGTACTGATAATTATTTATTTTATTTATTTTTCCTCCGCGAGTTTGATTATCAATCATTTTGAGTTGTGGGAGAAGTTGATAACTCTTCTGCTTTCATTGGAATTTGACTCTAAGTTGAAAAATTAAGGTTACTTTTAGCTTGTCACACAAATAGTTTTTGTTGGGTATTTTCGTTAAATATTCTTTTAAGAGTGAAACTATGTGTACGTAGGGTACCTACGTTTAAATAAATTATCGAATAATTTGCAGCAGAAAAACATTAGCAGATACCTATAGCACGGGCACGCCGCAATCGCGGCGGTAAAGCCCCTCTTTGAGGAGTGGCTGGATAGGCGCTACGGCGTCCCTCACCTTCCGTCTGACGCAGGTCCTCACCGGACACGGTTGTACACGCAAAGCGATTACCGGCCATCGTTAGGCGCGGGCTTGCGGACGGCGAGCAATGGGTACCCTCGTCGTCCGATCAAGGACCAAGCCCGGGTCGACGGCTCGTAGTGTTCCACGCGCGCCTCAAAGAGCTGTCAAATGAAGAATCCACTAGATGGCAATACGTAGGCGTGAGTTCCAACTGCAGCATGATTGGTTTTTTTCGACATGACATTGTCAGAAATGTCAAAATTAACCAATCACGGAGCAGATAGACCACGAGCCTACGTTTTGCCATCTAGTGGATTCTTCATACGGGAAAACCCTCATTGAAATGGCTGTACCTAATTAATACTTAAATGTATACTTGTAAAAAAGACATAAACATAGGTATTAGGTACCCATTTATTCAAACACAGCGTAAATCCCTTCAAAGTTAGAGTGAACAGGCTCCTTCTGGGTAAGCTCGCTCCATTGTAGACTTTGTCTCTGTCATCTCTGACCAAGACTAGAGTCAAGAGCAAACACATCACAAAAAAGTATAATTTAAAATTAAATAACAAATGTATTACAAAACATGACTCTAAAAATAAACATTACGTTAATTTAACAATGTAAAAACCCTATTGTAAAATCATTTCACTCATGCTGTTAGCAAGGGGCCAAAATAAGCTTACTCATCGACTTCAGATGAATGAGTGGAGCGTGATGGACCCTGGTCTTCGTTTGAACATGGTAAACTTTCGTACCAGCCGTGAAGCTCTTTAGGAATTATATTTTTCTTACAGAGCTGTAAAAGGTCTTTCTTTTTTTGTTTTGTTATAGGAAGACATTGTTTATATGCCCGGGGAAGATCTTCAGTATTTAAAGTTGGCATTTCAGAGTTTGGTGTTCTCCTAGTCGGGCTCATGGTTTACAAAGAGTATTTAGTAAGTTATATGGCCCATCGTAATCGTATCTGTATTTAATAAAACCAGGTAATTCTTTTTCAAATCTAAGACATTTTATTTTCAACCAGCACACTTTCTCCCCATTCTCCGCTATAGTTTTGTTTTTAATTATTTTCCCCGGGCATATAACCCCGAAACGTGCTTACGCTGCTATTACTGCCACCAACAAACCAGCTGCGCCTCAATCAAAGCAGCAAGGGGATAAGCAGGAACCTATCCAAAGGGATCTGCCTCAGCAGGGTCCAATGAAAGGCCAGTGTGACAAGGACGGTTTTGTCAAAGTTGAGAAGAAGAAGAGGAGAAAGCCTACTTGTCCGAACCAGTGCGGTACCGCACCGACCGGACCGAATCATCTGCTGCGTCCTGCAGTACCAGCGACGCTGTTGTACGTGTCCCGACTGCACTACACTACAAAGGTCGAGATGATTGTAGAGTATGTCCGCATCTAGACCAAACTTACCCTGAGGGTCGAACAGTTGCAGTCTCGTCACAACGTGAATTTCAATTCTTTTGTGGTGAGGGTGCCCACTGAACAGCTGTCGACTTTCACGAAAGAGGAATTTTGGCCGAGAGGTGTAGTGTTCCGGCGATTCCGAGGCCGGATACCTGACACCGCGCGACACACGACGCCGCCTCTTCGTGTGAATTAGTTTTAGTTTTATTATCGTATTGTTTATGTATGGTATTTGTTAAGTTTTATTGTATTGTATTATAGTATTTTATATGGGCCTTGAAGCCTGAATTAAATAAATAAATAAAATAAATAAATATAAACAATGTCTTCCTATAACAAAAACAAAAAAAGAAAGACCTTTTACAGCTCTGTAAGAAAAATATAATTCCTAAAGAGCTTCACGGCTGGTACGAAAGTTTACCATGTTCAAACGAAGACCAGGGTCCATCACGCTCCACTCATTCATCTGAAGTCGATGAGTAAGCTTATTTTGGCCCCTTGCTAACAGCATGAGTGAAATGATTTTACAATAGGGTTTTTTTACATTGTTATGCAACCTGAACCGCAACGAGTGATCACCGTGAGAGCATAAAATGCACGATTGCAGTTTAGGGTGGCCCTTCGAGACGGTTCTTGCATTTTTGTCAATTTAGCATTTTAAGTAGCAGTAAGTCCATGTAACCATAGGCTAGTTTTTGAAGGCATTACATTAGAGCATGCGCTTCTGCTCACACGTAGTCCTATTCTTTTATTTAACGCTCCCCCATAATTTGACTGGCGCAGCCGGTAGGATCGCCGAATAGAGCTGCGCTGTCCTTCGCGTTGTTTCCGAAATAAAACTTTTTCGTGTTACGCGTTCGGGTGGCCCTGAGCAGCTGTGGTGATTCTACGAACCAAAGAAATTTTGTCGAGTTGTACTTGGAGCTGAAAATGAGAAAGGCGTGCTGGTGAGTCCAAATTTTCACCTTCCTTTCCCATTTCCTTTGTTTGTTATTTTGCGATTAGAAGTCTCGCGTTATAACGTTATCTGGTTTTGCATAAAATCTGTAAGGCTAGTTTAGTTATAGAATAAGTTATTAAAAAGTGATTGCATTTAAAAAATATTGAAATATTGTTCTGTGTATGAACTAAATTTTTAAAAAATCATTCGATAATTGCGTAATATTTAAAGTTTGTGTTTAAAGAAACTCTATTGCACTTTTAGCTTACTATTTTATTTTGTATTTTAGACTATTATTGTGTGTTAGTATATATATTATAGTATTAAAATGGTTGATGAAGTAAAAATTATCATGATTCCAAATGAAATGATTAAAATTATTCCGCTGTTTGATGGCGATAAGCGCCATTTAAATCTTTTTATTCGCAAATGTGAATATATTATAAATAAATACAGGGGAAGTGGCGAGCAAAACTTGTATGTAATGCATGCTATAACGAGTAGATTAGCGGGGAATGCAGCCGCGCTTATCAGTGAGCGCGAGGATATTGTTACATGGGAAGAATTTAAAGAGTTACTAATACAGCATTTTGGAGACCCGAGAAGTGAAGAGTGTTTAGCTATTGAATTGGAAACTTTGCGCATAAGAAATGGTGAATCATTTTTGGATTTTTGCAATCGTATTCAATCAGTGCGTAGTATTTTAATATCAAAAGTTAATAGATTATCGAGTAGTACTATGCGGGAAAGTAAAATAACTATTTATAATAATACGTCATTAAATGTGTTTCTTTATAATCTACCGGAAAATATGGTGCGTATTGTGAGATTAAAAGAGCCGTCTACTTTGGAACAGGCTTTATCTTTCGTATTAGAAGAGGTTAATTTCCATGATCAATATAATGCCCGAAATAAAATACTGCTGACGTCCTCCAGTAAGCAAGTTGTACCAAATAATACTCCAACTTTTAAATTCGGCACAAATAATTATAATACGCCTATTAATAATAATAAACCTATTTTTACGCAATCAAATTTACAACCCAAATTACATTTCGGTAACCCCCAAGGTCAACAAATTGGGACACGTCCTCCACAATTCGGATTTCAAGGTCAAACATACGGTTACCGTCCGCAGCAATTTGGAATACGTCCGCAACAATTTGGGATGCGTCCGCAACAATTTGGGATGCGTCCCCAACAATTTGGCATGCGTCCGCAACAATTTGGGATGCGCCCTCAACAGTTTGGAAATCAACAGCAATTAAATAATAGACCTTTACAGTCAGTCGGCATTCAGCAACCTCAAACTCAATCCAGTGACGTCACAATGCGTACTGCACCTCCAGCCAAGGTCTTTATAAAAGGATTTAAATTAAATGAGCTTGACCTTGATCATAACGATAACAGTCAGTTTTCCTGCGACTACCAATGTAACGAAGAATATGATCAGTATTACGATTATCCCCCTTTTTTCGAAAATCAAAACGAGAATTATTCGGAAGAAATTAATAAGGAAATTTTAGCGGAAAATAATGAGGATTTTCAATTAGTGGCTTCGGAGAACATAGAAAAATAATAAATTTGAATTGCGATACATGCATTAAATTACCGTACATATATATTCCAGAAATAGATGCCAAATTTATGATAGATACGGGTAGTACTAAATCATTTATTAACCCGGAAAAGGCTTATTACTATTTTTACGAATATATTTATCACGATCCATTCGAAGTTAGAAGCACTCATAGTACTAGCCAACACGAACTGGTACTTTCGATTCCAGCACTTCCGATTTTTAATACTAATGAAACTCATAAATTTCACTTATATGAAGTCGACCCTAGCTTCGACGGTCTACTAGGTAATGATATTCTACATAGTGTAGAGGCAGTAATAGATTTAAAAAATGAGATCCTGAGAACTAAAACTACGGTGATACCAATCATGCGCGATAAAAATAAACATATATTACAGTTAGCGCCTCGATCGGAACAAAGAGTTAAAATTCCTGCAAATTATCATTCTGGTAATGCTGTAGTGGATTTTAGAGAATTTACTGAAGGCGTGCGTATGCCCAGCGCTTTAGTCAAATGTAAAGACGGTTACTTTACTACTATTATTCAAAATACCCTTGACCAACCAATTAAGTTAGCTATTAATAAACCATTTCAAGTAGAACCGTATGAAAATTATGAAAATGATTGTGATGTGAATAATTTAAAAGATATTGAAATAGAAAAATTATTGACAGATAACTTACGAAAGCTTCGTCTGAGTCACATGTCAGGTGAAGAAAGCAAAGCTATAAGTGCATTATGCCTAGAATATAAAGATATTTTCTACTGTGATGGCATTCCATTAAGTTTCACGAATCAAGTCAAACACTGTATTAGGACGAAAAACGAAGATCCTATTTATGTCAAGCCATACAGACAACCCCCTAGTCAGTCACAGGAAATAAAAAACCAAATCGAAAAGTTACTTAAGGAAAATGTCATTCAGGAATCTCATTCACCTTGGTCGGCTCCAGTTCATTTAGTCCCTAAAAAGAAAGATGCATCAGGAGAAATAAAATATAGGATGGTAATTGACTACAGACGGCTAAACGAAATAACAGTTGACGATAGATACCCACTTCCAAATATCACTGATCTATTCGATAAATTAGGTAAAAGTACATACTTCACGACATTAGATTTAGCAAGCGGTTATCATCAAATTGAGGTTAATGAAAATGACAGACAGAAAACAGCGTTCAGCACTGAAAACGGACACTTTGAATTTTTAAGAATGCCGTTTGGTCTTAAAACTGCTCCAGCGACCTTCCAGCGAGCAATGGACAGCGTTCTAAGAGGATTGCATGGAATCCATTGCCTAGTTTATTTAGATGATATTATTGTCTTTTCAAATTCTCTCGCAGAACATATCCAGAAATTAAGAGCCGTTTTTGATCGTTTAAAGGCCAATAACCTCAAAATTCAGCTTGATAAATCCGAATTTCTCCGGAAAGAAGTTTTATACTTAGGTCATGTTATAACTAAGGATGGCCTTAAACCTAATGATGATAAAATTAAAGCAGTTCTAAACTATCCATTGCCAAAAACCGTAACAGAAATAAAAAGTTTTTTGGGCTTGATAGGTTATTACAGGCGATTTATTAAAGATTTTGCCAAGGTAACACAACCACTAACTAGTTGCTTAAAGAAGAGGAACAAAATTATTATAAATCAAGCATACATAGATGCTTTCCAAAAATGTAAAGAGCTTCTTACTAATGCTCCTTTACTCCAGTATCCTGACCCAGATAAGCCTTATATCTTAACTACAGACGCTTCGTTAAATGCCTTAGGCGCTGTACTATCACAAGGCACCGTAGGGTCTGATAAACCAGTAGCTTATGCCAGCAGAACCTTAAGTGATACAGAGACCAGATACAGTACTATAGAACGTGAGCTTTTAGCAATCATTTGGGCCGTAAAACATTTCCGCCCATACCTTTATGGTAATAAATTTATCATTTATACTGACCATAGACCCTTAGCCTGGCTCTATTCCCTTAAAGAACCGAATAGCAAACTCACCCGTTGGCGACTTCGTCTCCAAGAATATGATTTCGAAATTAAATATAAAAATGGCAAGCAGAATACAAACGCTGATGCTTTGTCCCGTATTAAATTAAATGTATTAGGCTCAGATGAAGATGACTTATCAATGGCAGTTAATTTAGATGAGAAGGAACAACGACCGAAAAAATTACAAACTACCAAGCAATTAGATAATTTACATGATACCGATAGTGACGACTCTAGAACAATTTCCATCTCAGATTTGTCTGCAACTGTAACAGCCAGCTCGGAAAATGATGCAAATGAACCAATTCCACTTATTCCCACTAAAGATAAAACATTCACAGTACATTCAGCTAAAGATATGGAATCAATTGGCATTCCAATATTACATGAAGCAGTAGACACTAAACCCAACCAGATATTAGTCTTTACATGGCATAAAAACGATATCCAAGTTAGTGATATTTCTCACGAAAAACAAAAAATCCTCGAAGTATTTCTACCATTAAATAATGATGAATTAATTAAACAGTTTTTAAAAGAATACATTAAATATAAAACTAAATACTTTATATATTTTGAAAGTGGAGAGCATAAAAAACAATTTAGTAAAATTATTATACAGTTATTTAAAAAAGGAATGGTTGAATTCGTGGAATGTACAGAGCGTGTAGTTTTTGTTGAAGATGAAAAGGAACAAAAGGATATCATCATACAGCATCATGAAGGAAAAACGTGTCATAGAGGTATAAAAGAAACCATGTCTAGGATAAGGAGAAATTATTTTTGGAATAACATGCAAGAGACGATTTCAGCAGTAATAAATAATTGTGAAGCATGCCAAAAAACCAAATATGACAGAAAACCCATAAAGCCTTTTCTACAGTTAACTCAAACACAAAATGCACCATTTCAGGAAATTTTCATAGACCTCTTCGCTATAGAATCTGTATACTATCTTACATTAGTCGACGCGTTCAGTAAATTAGGGCAAGCAATAGAAATATCCAATCGATCTACACCCGAAGTAATACGTGCACTTATTAAATATTTTTCCATGTACGGAACCCCCAAAAAAATTAGTTGCGATCCGGGCAGTGAATTTAATAATGAATTAATGAAGGAATTAATGCTAATGTACAACATACAATTACATATTAGTACACCTAATAATCCTAACTCAACAGGCATTGTCGAACGTTTCCATTCGACTATAATAGAAATATATCGTTTAGCCAAGTACGAACGAAAATGTACTGATGCAGCATCAGTTATGACCTACTCAATAATGGCTTACAATCATACTATACATACAACAACCGGTTTGACACCATTTGAAGTGGTTTTCGGTCATACTGATTCAAATACTGTATTGAATGCAAATTTCGAGAAATTATACACTCAGCAATTGCTAAAAGATCATGCGAAGCGCACTAAACGACTCTATACTTACATATCAGATAAAATGATAGAGACAAAGCAAAAGATTAGAAATAGCAAGGGTGGTGAGATAAGTAAGAAATTTGAAATAGGTGACGTAATTTATGCAAAAGAGGTTAACACCAGATTAAGTAAAGACAAGCCACGTTATAGAAAGGCAACTGTTAGCGGTGACGTAGAACATAATGTAGTACCTGTAAAAATTGGACCTAGACTCACAAAAGTCCCCCTTAAAAATATTAAACGTCCTCCGCAGGTGGTGCCTCCTGCTATGGGCAGCAGCGCAAATAACATGGGCCCTTCAACTTCAAAAGGTTGAGAAAAACCCCGGTATCCTTCCCGTGAAACAAGGACAGGCGTTTAAACAAGTAGATAAGTGGTTAATTATAAAACTCTTAAATTTAGATAGTTTAGGTAATGATCTAGAATTAAGTTTAATTAAATATAATGAATTCAGTAAATTGGTAGATGTTAACAAACCTTACAGCCATGAGTTCTTAGGCATTCGCACTCAAACGGATTATTTAAAGGATAGAACTATCGAAAAATTTCAGCAACTAGTACCAGCTAAAAGATTTAAGCGAGGACTAATCGATCCACTTGGGTCTATGATTAAAATTGTTACAGGTAATTTAGATCACAGTGACGCAATCCGATATGATTCTCTCATTTCTCAGTTAAAAAGCAACCAAATAATAATGGATAAGAAAATAACTTTGGTCTCTAAAATGTTAAATGGTTTTGTCAACAGTACAGAAATCTTACATAACAATACACTAATTTTAGATGAACGTTTGAAAAGAATTGAGAGATTGGTTAAAAATATAATTACTAAAGAAGAAAATTCAATTTACTCTACTTACGTTTTAGGAATGTTTAATATGTTTTTAACAAACTTTAGAACAATTAATATAATTTTAAGTGAGATTGAAACGGCCTTAGCCTTTAGTAAGGTGTCTGTACTGCATCGAGCGATTGTTAATTCTACTGAATTATTATACATGTTACAATCTATAGCTAAGACAGAAAATCTGTTATATGACGTGAACGAAATTAATTTAGTTAAGTTTGAAGATTGTTTAACTGTTAAGGCATTTATTAAACAAAACCAGATTACGTTTATAATAGAGATTCCATTAATTGAAAACAGTACTTACAGTTATTTTAAACTTTACTCTTTACCTATTATTAACACAGATTTAAACGAAACTGTAATAGTAGTTCCTAAATATCCCTACCTTTTGGTGAAAGACTCAGATTACTTACCAGTCGTGAGAGCCTGTAACCAGATTGCAATAGAAGACAAATTTTTATGCACCAATGATGATGTGTTGACCCATCTAGAGCCATTATGTGAAGAACAGTTGATGAAGTTCCATTCTAATACTAGTGCATGTGAGCAGCACATAGTTGACATAGAAGATTTGAAAGTTCAACGAATTGGACGCGTAAGTTGGATCCTATATACAAAGAATAACGTTATAGCCAGCAAAAAATGCCATGGTGACGTCATGAGCCACGAGTCTTTACAAGGAACGTACATCGTAACCCTGGAAGATGCCTGTAAAGTTAACATCGGGCACATACATCTACAAAATTACCAATTTTCTTATACACATCTGAATTATCCAATAACTCCGATCATTATCCTGCCAGCGTTGAAGCCAGAAAAACGTACCCCCAGTGTCAGTGCAGTGAATATGAAAGGTATAAATCTAGATGAGCTGAAAGAGTTAGCTCAAGTAGTGAAAATGAGCAAAGTGAAATACAGTGAAAATTATAGTGCGGTTAACACTAAGAACATTAGTTTAGGTACGATAATTCTGTATGTAATTCTACCTTTAGGATTTATAACCTTTCTTGTTTTTAGATATAAGATAAAATTATTAAACTGTAAGCGAAATCATCAGAATCTTAACAACCCTGATAATTTCGCTCTTGAGGAGGGAGGAGTTATGCAACCTGAACCGCAACGAGTGATCACCGTGAGAGCATAAAATGCACGATTGCAGTTTAGGGTGGCCCTTCGAGACGGTTCTTGCATTTTTGTCAATTTAGCATTTTAAGTAGCAGTAAGTCCATGTAACCATAGGCTAGTTTTTGAAGGCATTACATTAGAGCATGCGCTTCTGCTCACACGTAGTCCTATTCTTTTATTTAACGCTCCCCCATAATTTGATAGTTTGTTGGAAAACTAAATAAATAGCCGAAATAAGTAGATAAAAACAGTACGTTAAAAATAACAGTTGTGGCAAAATTAAACAACTTGATTTTTTATGTGTTATTTAGTTATGGTTAAAGATAGAGTTCAGTTTGTTAAAGCATAATGTAAAAGGTAATCAGGTCCACAAAATATCAAATTACCGACAGTAAAATTGTCTCACATTTTTTAACAAATCCACATTAACTGAAAAAAAAACACTAAATCGCGTTTATCTCAGAACTACAAAATCGGAGTTATTTAGTTTTCCAACTACGGGGACGATATCTCGTAGTAAGTCCTCATTGTAATCGATTACTTCGTCTCCAGCGGGAGATTGATGGAGGACCCGAGTATTCGTGTAACGTCCCAGGACCTGACGATCACTCAACGTCGCGGTATCTCCTAACCATTGTAGTGACAACTTTTTTGTGAACGCTGAGATCTAATGTGTTGTCGGGTTTAAAAAATTACTTTAGTGACCTATGAGTCCTTTGCTTGGACCCTAGGTAACGGTTAGGGCGACTTTTATTATTTACTAGCTGTGCCCTCGACTTCATTCGCGTGGATGTCTGAATTCAACAATGTATTAATTTTTTTTAACCGACGAAAAAAAAAGGAGGAGGTTCTCAATTGGACATTGTATATTTGTTTTTTTTTATTTAACAAAGGAAATGTAGACATAAACAATTAACAAAACAGAAATCGACAGCTGCACACCATGGTTGTAAAAGAAAGGCAACAACTCAATGCTGTGCTGTGAGAGACCCACAACAAGAGTATGTCATGCTCACTCAAAAGTCTCGCTGACGGTGGCGTGTGTGTCAGATCATTTAGTTCCCTTCAAAATGTTTGAGCTGAATGATGCTGATATAATTATGTGTCATGTTCGTGAACGGGCGCTGTCAGTTGGGACTGGTCATTTCTTAGCTGCCACGGTCTATTTTAACTATAAATAACTTTTTCAACACATTTGCTCGAAAAATGCATTTACGAAGCCTGTATACATTGTTCGAAAGTTAAAAATTACGCACCATACAACGGAGCGTGCGGTAAAATAGGTACTCTCACCTAAGTACCTACTTTACCGCACGCTCCGTTGTATAGCACCGTGCGTTTTCTTTACGGTTTTTTTTTAATTTCCATTAAAAATAAAAAGAATTCCACCAAAGAGTTTCACGTTCTGAGAATAAACAGCCTGACTGATCGAACCTCCTTGAAAGCGCTTAATGCTCAATACGTTGTCTCACTTTATTACTTATGAGTAAATGAGACGAAAGGTGTAGTTCTAATTTCCACCACGTACATGTGGCGCCATTTGCAAATTCGAGCCATTTTCATATTAGGAACTTAAAAAATTGTTGCGACTTTTCTATTGTTAAATAAAGTTTTTTTAATTACATATTGTACTGTTTTCTCGCAAATGTGTTGAAAAACATTGTATGACACACGTGCGGAAATTGGTATTTACAAACTCGTGACTATGGTAAGCCCTCGGCTTCGCTTCGCTTCGCCTCGGGCTTACATTCGTCTACTCGTTTGTAAAAACCAACTTACCGCACTAGTATCATAAATAACTATATTTTGAATTGTCTTTTTATATTTGCTATGGACACTAATAACTTGCCACATCGTTCTCACATAATGTACCATCTGATGATGAATGATGTAACAAAAGATCTGTAATAATTTTGGCGATTGAAAAAGAGTGTCCATGGAGTTTCTTGCTCATTCTTCTCCATAGAGATCTACACTTTGGAATGAGTACCCATGGTACTTTCACAGCTTTTATGTCTTGCGAAGGGGACTGTAGCACCATAACTACTACTTTTACTAGTTTTATTTTATGTGTTTTAACAATTCAAAAGTGCCTGTAATTAGCTTAGTTGAAATAAATGATTTGATTTTATTTGCACAGCGCTGGTTTTCAGTGGTCACCCGATGAAGAAGAGGAAGAATTTGTGTTTATTGCTTTAGAATTATGTGAGTAACCTCAATATTATTTTTTAAGCCCTATTCATAGATACCCCCACGTATGGGTCAGCAAAAAAAAAAATTCGACTTTCAATTCTAAGTACGGGGGGTACCCCCAAATTTTTTTTTTGTTTGTTTTATTTTTGTGTGAAAATCCTAATGCGGTTCACTCAATACATCTACCTACCAAGTTTCAACAGGATAGCTCTTATACTGTCGTCAAAAAAAGTGGCAGTGACATACGAACAGACAGACAGACTTGACGAATCTATAAGGGTTCCGTTTTTTGTCATTTGGTTACGGAACCCTAAAAACGAAATGATCTAGTAATATTCTCACAGACTACTATCTAGTTTCTATCCTGATAATCAAAATGAACAATGGCGCTACATCGTTCCGATCTTCCTCTAATTTGTCCACTTCAACGTAGTGTAACCGAGTTGACAAATTCGATCTACTGTTCATCTTGTCGAGGGTTTGTCCCTCATTGTAAGGGACAAGATTTTTTAGATTAGGTTATATTTTGTCTTTATTTACTTTTATTTGCGTTTTGAAAATATAACATATTTAAATATTCTTAGCTCTTCTTATGGTGAGTTGTTGATCAGTAGGTAGTTAAATGAATTAATTGCAATATAATCTCAAACATTTCTTTTTACAAATGGAAATTTAATGCTGAGAAAAGGTAGGGGATTTTTTTAAAACTAGTTACTAAAATAGCTAAATATGGGCAAACTATCTACTTAAACATTAAAGTTTTATGTAAAACTTAAAACCAGAGCCCTAGCACGAGTTTTCACGTTTTTGTGACTTAAAGTAAACGCGAACTATAAAATTAGATTCTAATTCGTAAACAAGAGGCGTTTTTTTCATTTTTCGTACAATTTTCGTCGTACATACTTCAAGCAGATACGGACAAATACGTGCTACAACGACAGAATTCGTGCTAGAGCCAGTACGAAGTACGGTCAAATAAGTAGAATTTGTGCTAGGGCCCAGGTTAACTTTTTGTCATGTTCCCGAATTTAACCACAAACCGCATGTTTAGGTACGGATTGTAGCAAATTGTCAAAGTGAGCTTACGAGCTTAAAATGTAGTCTTTATGTTGAAATAAAAATACTACATTTTAAGATCATTAGTGTAGTTATTTAACCCCCGAGTTAGGCTGCCTTTCCACCAGAGATGCGCTGTGCTACGTTGCTACGGATATGTTTGTTATCCACCAATCACATTCATTTGTTTCCATAACGCACACACACATAATGAGTATGATTGGTAGATATCAAACGCATCCTTAGCAACGTAGCATAGCGCATCTCTGGTGGAAAAGTAGCCTTAGGGGGGCCAAATAAATACTAGCAGGCAATAAAAGAAGAGCAATAAAGCACTGAAAACTATAGATACTTCAGTAGGTTGTTCGAAGAGCAGAAGGTCGTGGAACTGGGTAGTAATTGTATCGGAAGTAGTTCCATCTTATCGAGGATCGGATTGTCAGGCCGAGCGTGATGGAGCGACTGAACGACCTCCGAGGGAAACCGAAAAACTGGGTTAACTTTTGAAACTTATGTTTTTAACACCTGACGCAAAAATAAGGGTAAGTATTAAAGTTTGGATGCTCTGTGGCGCCGCATTTTAAATCATACAATTAGTTACTAATCGACAAAGTTGAATTATGACCCACCATAAGCTTATTTTCCTACTGACATTCATTTACAATTAGGTCCACATTGTGTAATACAAATCCATGGTAACGACTTTGATCTTTGTCAATTTGACGGATTCATTGTCAAAATGGATCTTGATCAACTTTATCTTATTTTTGGTTTTTTTTTTCATGTCGGGTCGAACTCTTGACACGCTGCGCGGCAGTCGATCTTTCAGCCACAGCGTTGACCATCTCGTCATGATTCCTATCCAATTCGTTGTTTAGACTCTCCAAACATGGATTTATTTGTTCAGATTATAATTTTTATTTTATGTGTTCACATCCCAAATATTCATACCTACCCTAATTTGAGCAAACGTGAGAGGGTAGGGTATAAATCTTAACACCTCTTCCTCTAACGTAGGTACAGTCATGAGCAAAGCTATGAGCAAACCAAAAAAAAAAATAACAGCACCGAATGTCTCAGACGTAAAAAGATTGGTAGACCTCTCCCATGCCCTTATTCAATTTGATGCACATTTCCAGGTACCTACACCCTGTATATTTTGAAAGCCGTGCTTCAAAGTGGGTCTATTTCAAAAGCAAAATCATTTCCGAACGGTAGAGCATCGTTCAAAAGTGTTTTTCTTGGGAAAACCATCCCGTCAATATCGAAAATCTGCTTCTATATGAAAGCACACTGCAGGCGTATACCTTCTTTTGCACGCGACTGTACTTCCACTTAACACCTCCCTGTTTATAGTTTAGTAAACTTGTGGGGAAACATGTTTAATATTTCAGCGTTAGAGTAGGGTGAAATTTATTATAATATAATATGGCTACTTATTGCGTATGGCCATAATCACTTGAGTTAGGCGCGGGACACATATAAAAGACAAGACGATGACGCGACGCGGCCGTGCCGTGCGTAAATATATATGAGTCGTGTCAGCGCCCCGACTCTTCTGTGTGTTTTACGCCGCGACGCTTCTATACATTTTGTATGAAAGAGATGCCAAAGAGACATAATTATGTCTCCGTCCCGTCTGCGTCTTACGTCTTTTCTATGTGGCCCGGGCCTTAGGAATGGCGCCCAACTTGGGACACTGTGAGCCAGCCTGCTCGCGTGTACTAAGCAATGATATTTTTTACTTATAATATCATTGGTACTAAGTATGCCTTTCAACTAAGAATAGGACGGCCTAGACACCATATTGATTTAATTAATACGTTTTTCTTCATAGTAGGTAATAAACTGCCTTATTATATAATTTGTTTGTCTCCATTTGGTTTTGTACGCCATTTCTTGGCAAAACATTGTGCACATACTTTTGACATTTATTATCTGTAATATACCCATGTTTTACAAAATAAATATTTGATTTGATTTAAATAAGTCGCTTTCTGCCTGTCTTTGAGTTAATTTTTAGGGTTCCGTAGTCAACAAGGAACCCTTATAGTTTCGCCATGTCCGTCCGTCCGTCCGTCTGTCCGCAGTTTAGCTCAGAGACGCACAGTACTAGAGAGCTGTAATTTGGTGAAAATATACGGATTTGTTGTGCCAAGAAAGTGGTAAAATAAAATCTCGTAAAATATTTTTTTTAGGGTACCTCCTGAACATACACGTAAAGTGAGGATTTTTTTTTTCTCGCGTACTCCTTATTGTGGGGTATCATTAAATAGGCCTTTAAAAAATAATGATAGTTTCCATTAACAATTTTTTGATAAAAAAATTCGTTTGTGAAATATTAAGCTTTAAAGTGCTAAATTTTGATCGATTCGAGTGTCCCCCCCTTCTACCAGCTAAACGGTTGTGTTTGGGGGTGTGAAAAAATTCACAACAGTAGTGTATATAACAAATTTTAAAAGAAAATTATCATGACTAAGTAGGCTTTACAACTTTACGAGTAATAGCCGACCAACTTATAAATTGTACTTGGATAAAATTTTTCTTAAACAAAATGTATCGGAGAAACAATAAATCAACTGCAAATGTAAGTTTGTCAACTTTATTTTTACAGCTTTAATAGGTATGTTTTTACGATATGTTTTTTGGGGATATGTAGGTTTTTATCGTCAACTATTTTTAACTAAATTCAAAACAGGAGGAGGTTCTAAATTCGTCGTAATCTTTTTATTTATGTATTTTCCCCGATTTCTCTAAGACTCCTGGACCGATTTTTAGGGTTCCGTAGTCAACAAGGAACCCTTATAGTTTCGCCATGTCCGTCCGTCCGTCCGTCCGTCCGTCCGTCTGTCCGCAGTTTAGCTCAGAGACGCACAGTACTAGAGAGCTGTAATTTGGTGTAAATATACGGATTTGTTGTGCCGAAAAAGTGGTAAAATAAAATCTCGTAAAATATTTTTTTTTAGGGTACCTCCAGTACTTACACGTAAAGTGAGGTTTTTTTTTTCTCCCGTACCCCTTAGTGTGGGGTATCATTAAATAGGCCTTTAAAAAATAATGATAGTTTCCACTAACAATTTTTTGATAAAAAAATTCGTTTGTGAAATATTAAGCTTTAAAGTGCTAAATTTTGCTCGATTCGCGTGTCCCCCCCCTCTACCAGCTAAACGGTTATGTTTAAGGGGTGTGAAAAAATTCACAATAGTAGTACATATAACGAAGTTTAAAAGACAATTATCATGACTAAGTAGGCTTTACAACTTTACGAGTAATAGTCGACCAACTTATAAAATGTACTTGTTATCATATTTTCTTAAACAAAATGTTTCGGAGACAACTGCAAATGTAAGTTTGTCATCTTTATTTTTACAGCTTTTATAGGTATGTTTTTTGGGGATAGGTAGGTTTTTATCGTCAACTATTTTTAACTAAATTCAAAAAAAAGGAGGAGGTTCTAAATTCGTTGTAATCTTTTTTCTTATGTATTTTCCCCGATTTCTCAAAGACTCCTGGACCGATTTTGAAAATTCTTCTTTTTAAAATTAAATTCAGCGAATCAGTTTAGTTAGTTCGCATAAGTATTTTGATGGGCAACTACGGAACCCTACACTGTGCGTGGCCTGACACGCACTTGGCCGGTTTTTCAAACTTTATTTAGTTTAAAAGATACGCTCTAAGCAACAAATCATGAAAATAATGCGGTTTGTTGCGTATCACCAACACAATGTTTACATAAGTTCAGACTCACGACTCAACCCCATAGCGTCGACTCATCCCCCATTGAAGGTGCAGGTAATTACCTCACCCCTCTAATCTATTTATAGCTCCCTGCGGTAACTACTTAGTTGAACCGCGTTACCTTTATAATAAGGATTTAGGTACAACTGTTTGGTGATTTATTGAACGTTACGTAGTAGATATTCTGCCGGGGTCTTGGGACGGTTTAGTTAGGAAATAGTGACCCTTTTTTGAGAGCGAGTGGTAGCCCAGTGGTATCGGTCTCGACTTACGAGTTGTAGGTCGTGGGTTCGAACCCCGTCAGGCGCATTACTTTGTGTAATTTATTTTATCACCACTGCTCTCAAAACGCTGAAGGAAAACATCGTGAGGAAACGGGCATGTCCTAGAACCAAAAAAAATTCGAAGACATGTGACATCTGCCAACCCGCACTGGGCCCGCGTGGTGGATTATGGCTCACTCCCTCTCACAAGAGAGGAGGCCTTTGTCCCAGCAGTGGGATGATGATGATGTCCCTTTTTTACGTGGTAAAATCATCAAAAGAGTCCTACTAGGGCAGGACGGGAGGCAGCTTTGGCCCTCTAAGGGGGGAGCTCTTTCAGGCGCACGTGGAACACGACGCGCCGTTGACCCAGGGAAACAGTGGTTCTAGATGCATCTAGGGCCACTGTTTCCTCGGGAGGGTTGCAATGGGCAACTGAAGGACGTAGAAGGACTAGAAGGGTAGACTTTTAGTCAGTTTTTTTTTTTGGTTATTTGGCCACATTTTGGAGTCAGAGTTAGTAAAGCCACTTCTAGTAACTCCACAGGCCTTTGATATGGCTTTGGTTATATTTATTTGGCCCATCACTCAAAGAAATTATAAGCTAAGTACTACCGTGCTAGTACCCCCTTTCTCTAAGTAAATCTAATTAAAGACATAGAACACCTAATAAAAATCATCTCTTTAAACCACATTTTCTAAGTATTTTCCGTTTCGGTAAACAAATAGAGAAGCAAACAATACAGCGATTTACAAAGGTTCACAAAACCTTTTGATCGTCAAACCACAGACAATAAAACACAATAATGCCATCCTTTACAAAAAAAGCTGTCAAAATCAAAATGGCCTTTAGCCGGTAAACATAACCGTTTAATCTTTTAGCGGGAAACATACAGAACTTAAATTAGCAGTTGAACACACTGATTATTTCAGTCAAGTGGTACGATAGACATGGGCCATTGTGTGAACAAATGGGCCATGTTGGCCATGGGTCATGCTTAATAGTTTCTAACGTTAATTTTGTTATGGATATGGAAAGTCTTTTCACAATGGTTCAAGTTTTAGTGCAATATTAAAGCCACAGTAAAATCGCAATGTTCAATTTTAATCCTATAAGCATTAGCGTGAATAGATACTACTTACAACATCAGTGATGGCCCAGTCGTATCGGCCCCGACTTACGAGTCGTGGTTCGAGCAGGTCGTGGGTTCGAGTGCCTGTGCCAGTGCTCTCAAAACGGTGAAGGAAAACATCGTGAGGAAACCGGCATGTCCTAGAACCAAAAATTCAAAGACATGACATGTGACATCCACCCCGCGTGATAGATTATGGCTCACTCCCTCACTCAGAGAGGCCTGTGTCCCAGCAGTGGGAACATCTATAGGCTGATGATGATGATTAGCTTGAATAATAATATAATATTCCACAACTATCACACAACGCCATCTAGTCCCAAGCTAAGCAGGGCTTGTGTTATGGGTACTAGACAACTGATAAACATACTAAATATAAAGGAAAATAAAAAACGTAATAAAATCCTCTATAAAGTTACACATAATAATTAGCCACTCCGCTATCCAAGCAGAATTTTCCAAAATGGCCACCTGAGTGTTACGTCAAAACCATCTGAGTGACGTCAGGTGATAACGACGGCGCGTGATTTAAACGCGCGCCGATAACTCTTGTTTTATGTGAGAACCCTTTATATAACTTATGTTGTTGGAATCGTTATGAATTAAGTTATTAAGATTTTGTATAGTTTAGTCTTTTACGGTCAGTTCACACCGAGACGCGACGCGAAGCGACGTGGCGCAACGATACTTCAAATTTGTATCTTTTCTTGTAGTAAATAAAGTCAGATTTTGAATAGCTATTAAAACGCAGCACGGCGCCGCTCTGCGCAGCGCGGGCGCCGCGCTACGTCGCGCTGCGTTGCGAAAGGTGTATCTTTTCGTGTAGAAAATACTCCACATTTTCCCCCTAACAACACAACGCTTGCCGCGTTTTCACCATCAGCAATTTCCTATGACGACAATGCGAAATAACTTTGTAGTATCGTAGTAAAATGCACATTGACAAACTAGGAACTGACCATTATTGCATGATTTGTCGCTATGCTAACAATATAAGTACATGCTCAATTTTAACGGTTTAATTACTGAATAATCCCATGCAATAATTTATTGTTTGTGTTCAATCAATTGGGCGTAATCACACTGCATTGTTTGTAATGTCGCTGTTACAAAAATTGCGTTTTACTCAATGTAGTTATGAAGTTATACGTACATTGCTAGAGCGATGGAGTTGACGGAACGCGTGAGGGAGAGGACAGCCTCCACCTCACGACCAAGCTGCCCCGCAGCGGGACTCGGGAGACACACACGACAGCCTCTAAGGGCCTCTAACAAGCTTTGATACGGGGCCCTTCGGGCCTAACTACGCCACTCTCAAACGGGCAATAATCCGGACACCGTGGCTGCAGAATGGAATAAGTCTGATACAACAATTCAATCACAATCAGGATATGAGGATGTCATCGTGATAAGCCATATTATAATGTTAGATACGTGGGGTATATAAATGAGACTCAGGCGAAAGAAAAAATGGTATGAATATATTTTCAAAATGTTGGTTCCTTTTATACAAAATTATTAGAAAAAATTAACACACAGTGGGTACATATGTAAAGTTAGGGTGCTCCTATATCTATTGACGCGGAATCGGCTTTTTGCGTCGCCCTTTCTCTTTCTGTCGCTTAAAACTGCCATTTGCTAGACCAAGACAGAAAGCATAATGCGATCGCATGCGGCGGAATCCTCGACGCGGCCGCGTGCTATCGCATTGTCTAGCAAACAATTATTGAGAACACAAAAATGTCACTATACCCTACATAGTGAATTACACCTGGGGGATTTTCCGCTACAATAACATCCAAGCAGTGTCAATTAATCTAAAATACAAGACTACAATCCGGAGCCCTCCTTAGTAGGTAGATCCATTTGAATGAGAATGCTATCAACAAGCAAACCCAGCTATGACGTAGGTACTTATATTATATTTTATGTATTACATAAGTTCTCTGTTGCAAGAATTTCGGTAAAGGCAGTGAGTCAATACAACATGTTGCAATGGAAGAAACGTAAGTTCTTTTGCCAAGATATCTCTTGCGTTTTAAAACTCTCGTTTGCAACTTTATTCCTCTGTTTTAGAGTCTAACTTGATTTGTTTCTTATGTTTGTTTTATGTAACTTAAACTATTGCAATAGATACTATTATTGTGTACTCTTGGGTACTCCATATCCGGTGTTCTGCCTATGGGAATTATTTCTCAGTCATGCGGATATGAAACGTATTGCCATTATTGTTTCTAGGAGTTATTGTGCTTTCGATACGGTCTGTCTGTTCCAGGATGCCAGATATTTGTTTGCCAAACTTTGGAAATTGTATTGCGAATTAGAATTTGTTGTATGATAGAGAGTCCATATCTTGTTTATTCATTTAAAGCACAGAATTCAGCTAGCTAAGGCCGCATAACAATGTACATGCACCGATAACTGTAAAATTTTAACACACACACGTTAGGGCTTACCTGTCGGTTATGCATGGCTGCATGCATGGTTAAAACCATTAAAAAAAACTTGAGAGATGTCATGGGACACCCGGATGGAACGAAGTTACTGTATAAACTCAACAAAAAATAATCGTCGTGACTCCACTCCACTCCACTCCACTCCACTCCGCTCCGCTCCGCTCCATTCCACTCCACTCCACTTCACTCTTTGAGCTCTAGCATCCTTTCGCAACGCGCGATAAGAAACTTCGCTCCAAAAAGTGTCGTGACAACTTTTCGTAAGAATTTTTTTCCGTCTAGCCCCTTTCACAACGCGCGATAAGGAACTTCGTTCCAAAAGAATTGAAGTTAAATAATATGTTTTTTTTTTTAATTATTTTAAATGGATTTAACACAGAATCATCACACTAACGGCATTTCCCGTTGATTGTCGCGAAAACAGTTTTTTAATTATTATTTAATGTCTTGTTTTTAAAATCGTTGCCCCACTCTAGAAATTCCTCCGGCCTCGTGGGTTGTTTACTGACTTACTTGTAAGTCAGACAAATATTAGTTCCGTGCAATAATAAAAGTACCTACTCTGTGGTTCCGTGTGAGTATCCAACCCGCGACACACAGCGCTGACCGTGCTATTGACGCCCTAAGTGTCAAAAACAGAAACTTAAATGTTTGTTTTTAAATGTAGACAAGCACAAATTCGACAACAAGGAAAATAGTCTTCTAAACATTAAGCAACCATTAATTCCCGAAGGTTGCCAGACGGATAAATCATGTCCTGACACTTCCACTGAATCACCAGGTGTTTGGGAATGCCCGCGCCAGCATTCAGCACAAGGTCTGCATAGTAAGTCGTGACACAGAATTGGCTATTCGTATCCGTTCGTGGTTGCTAATGTTGCCCAAGTGTTACCAGTTCGATTGCTTTTGTTCAGTGATCTTCAATTGTTTAAAAGTGAATGGTGTTATGGCTGGAATTCCCGTCGATGTAGACTATGCATATTGTTATCTACAGCTGTTCATAATGTAACACCATCGGTGAGCTTGTATATTACATATTATTTGCCTTTATTATTTTAGGTGGTAGGTGGTGATCTAGTAGAAACTTCCTGAAAAGGAATTAGAATAAGTTTTTAGACTGGCATGGTCACTAATACTATTATTGATTGATTATTTCTCAGATCAAAGAAATAGGCAGATAGAACGCTCAGACCAAACATTGCTACACTATTGATGATGCTTATGTAGCACGAAGCCTATATCCGGCACACCTTAGGCAATCAGTCACGCTATCAAGGCTAATCTTTTCATTACGACGAGAGCTATTATTGCATACCCCAGCCTAGCACGATTGAACGAAAAATAGCCGATTAAGTTTTTTCTATGTCTAGGTAGGTGCTGGTACCTATAACAAAATCAAAATTAAAAAAGCATTTAATTCAAGTTGGCTAGTTACAGGCATTTTTGGATTGCCAAAAACAAAAAAAATGCATAAAAATAATTCAGTCCAGTCACAAGTCATAATAACTATAAAGCATTCCAAGGAGAAGAACGGGCAAGTAACAATTATTCCTATAGGTACCTTTGTTATTACATCATATCTCATAATTATTATGTTCATTAGACTATTGCTAATTTGCTATATTTATAGCATCATTAGAAATGCGTTATTAAATATTTTCTTTGAGTGACGTGGATGGGATCGGGGCTCGGGGCAAATGCTTGTGAAAATTATCTACCTATTTAATTTTTATTAAAGAAACTTTGCCCTACAATAGGAATTTCTTCTGTTAAAGGGCCAGCAAGCAGCAACAATTAAAGGGGAACAGTGTACCTATAAGATGGGGACGCAAGGTATAATGAGGACATGCACTCTTTAGGGATACTTAACACAACACCAACGTAGCGCAAGCGCCAACAGGACGCTAGGACGCCATTTGTGCGCTACGTTAGTATTGTGTTAAAGAGTGTGATTTCCCATCTTACCACGCGTCCTCGTCTTATACACTGTTCCCTTAATTATTATGTTGTAGGATGTTTGTTTTCAGAAATCACTGCAACATCTGATATCCAGAATCAATGGTAGCGAACACCATAACTGCAGGTGTTCCAGAATAAAATCGTCGAAGTAATGAAGGTCGAAGAAGTCCAGGTGGCCTACCACGAACTCTTAACGCGATTCAGTTTAGGCTGTAGGAAAGAGATGGCGCTAGACGACTTGTATAACTCTGTCTCTTTCCCACAGCCTGTATTAGATCGCATTAAGAGCTCGTGGTAAGGCCTCAGGAATGTATTTTTTATAACAGCTGCAACCATCCGCATCCCGCAACGAAATAAACCACTGCACTTAAAAATTTAAACAAAGACTTAAAAGAAAATTTCATTTTCAACCTACCTTATAATTTAATTCTACTACCACAAATCAATTAGATGGCGGCATTAGAGTGTTATCAGTGCCCAGTGGGCCATGCGCCAACATTCCGCCGTTAAAATGACAACGCCTGGCCGGCGCCGTAGATTTTATTTCACGATTTATGCGTTGCCAATGTCTTTTTAGTAGGCGCTTTGAATTTCAACCCACTTTTTTAATAGTCTACCTAAATATTTAAGAGTTGTTGCTTTACAAGGCCAAGAAGCTACGAGCTAAGGCAGGGAAATATTAGTGTGTGACCCTGGAACGTAAGGGCTATCTAGGTATAGGATCATCATGAATTAGTACAAGTCTGGTCAGTAGGTACTCTACTATCCATTATATTAAGGACATTATATCGATTGAAGGACTCATTTGATGATTAGCCCTTAACTACCTAGCACACATTATTGTCACACAACCACCTAACATACGTCTGTGGGACCCCCGAGTTAAATAATTCACTGTTGTTAAAAATATTAAGGAACGGTATTGTTTTTAGTAAATAATCTATTTTGAACATTATTAAACTGTGATATAAGAAACAAAAGGCACATGAAATCCAACATTTTATATTTTTAACACCCAATCATTGTTGCAAGCTCCTATTTTAGGCTTACTTACTAAGACGTTTGGAAATTGAGATCTGCAAAAAATATTTTCAGCAAATGAAAATTCTTCTTAATTTTTTTGTAATATTAAATTAATGAGGAACATGGAAAAAAATATAAATTCTCATTAAAATAATAAATTAAACAAAACTGCAGACTGTAAACTTATATATTTTCATGACATCGAAAATACATTTTATTTGAGCATTCAAGAAGAATTAGCGGTTTTCATTCGAAACACATGTATTTTTTTGCGTTTCATAGTACACTGGCAAGTAATACCTACTGTTTTTACAAATTATCAATCGCTCTTCAGCACTACTGGTGCCTGGGACAACTGCTAGAGGGTTCACGTTCTTCTGGAGTATACGTTGTATACCGACACGTATCTTACGGTGAAATTTCACATTACTTTCACGACGTGCCATATGCATTCAGCTCATTCCAGTATCGTGTATTTATACCCTCTCTTTCCTCCACTATATTATGTTATAAAGTTTGCGATCGCGAAATGGTCGAGGCTGATGACCAACGAAAGCGATTATAAAATATCTTTACTTCTTTTTGGCCGATTTTCCTCCAACGGCACATCATCCTCAGTAAAAAACACTTGATCAACACTATGTGAAGGAATGTCACTGAGTTATAGTGTTTAGTTGAACTGTATCTCGCCATTCGCATTCGGGATCAAACGCGCAACTTTCTTCCAGAACTTGGTTTGTATCAACATTCTCCGCATCACTATATTGGTCGTTTGGTATATTATCGTCATGTGATAACTCTTTTTAAAACCAGCTCTTAATAACGGACTGTCTAAGTACTATTAAAACTAAAATAATAAAGAAATACACAATTTACAATAATCACGTAACCACCTAACATACGTCTCTCAGACCCCAGCTTGTATTTATTTGCTCACCTGAGGCAAACGCGCAACCGTTCAACCCCGTCAAGCCGTTGCATAATATTGAGGGACGCTGGGAAAAGGTATAGGAAGGAACAAGGTGGTACGAGACTTCCTCGCAAAAATATTCACGATTTTAAACCTAACAGGGTCTGTGAGACGTATGTTAGGTGGTTAAGGGTTAGGCACCAGCCTACGATGGCTAATGGGTGACTTGCCGTTATGGACCATGCCTGGGTTGCCGGCAAGTCATAAAGTTGTCAGCAATCTAAAGGCGCTATCACCGCGAGCATTCACGTGTAACGTAACATAAAAGTGCGCAATTTGATGCTCTATTGTCTTCGAATGTTTGAATATGTAACGTTAAATTACAGCCATTACAGGTGAATGCTCGCGGTGAGGGAGCGCCCTTACTGGACGATATTTAGACATTTTGTTTGTCGCTTTTACGGTATGCCAACAAAACAGTCCAGTAGAATTTACTGGGGGGATATTACAACCTCTTAAAACCAGGAGCTTATTCCAGTGTGTGAACGAGATGGCGCTAGACGACTTGTATAGCTCTGTCACTTTCACTCGCCGGAATAAGCCTGGTTTTAAGACGTTGTAATACCCCACCAGTTCTAGTTTATTATTCATTTGTAGCCAAAAACACTCCTAGAGAACTGAAGCTAACTCGTAAAAGTTAGTGTTACTGGCGCCCTTCACGAAAAGGAGCGTCGAAAGTCCCTAAAAACACTAACTTCTATGTAGGAAAATACCTACTATATAATTTAACTTTGACATTTACAAAGTATTTCGTTTTATATTGCTCGGATAACTTTTAATGGCCGCTGTAAAGCCTTTACTGGAAACTGGAATTATTTTTATTTTGTGAACGGACGTAACTTTCCAGTTTTAGTTTAGAGTTTGAATCTATGTTGTTAAGTTGGTATATTGAAAAGTGAAATCTTTTGCTTTATGTTATTGTTCTTTAAGGTGCTTGTGCACGGCGCATGTAACCGGCGCAAGTGTCTCAACGCATGCTCAAGCTGCATGCGCCATGTACAAGCACCCCGGGGGTAGCTTGATCAAGTAGCTTACGCACGTTACTCGCGCGGGTAAACCGCAAACCCGCACCTTTACTTGCGCGGGTTACATGCGCTGTGTACAAGCACCCTTAGGGTCAAAGCTTGGAATTAATATTCAAAGTAGAATCGGTGAGAAATAGGTGACTTGCCGTCCGCATGGACCATGCCCGCCCCAGTTAGACGGCCCTTCGTGTTCCACGCGCGCCTCAAAGACCTGTCAGTAATGTAACGGGGCCTCGAATAGAGGGCCAAAGCCTGCCAAGGTCTCGGGACTGTCGTATCAGGTAATCGTGACCCGTAACGTAAAGGGCTATTGAAGAAACACCGTGGATTTTAGTCAGCCGGTCTCTCTCGTCCCGCCTTTGTCTTGGGTAACTAAAAACTGGTAAAAATAAAATCTTACTTTTTTTTAATTTCTTTATTTGGCTCCTTTTTATTACCTTACAGTAATGGTTTCTCATTTCTTCTACAAAACAATCTATTTGAGACATTTTTTGAGTACAAATAACATTAAATAAAGAAACTCTACACCTAGATCTACTTCTAGGCATTCCTAGTATTATTTTCATTCTTAGTTTTATTTTCATTGTTTATTCTCATGCATCATCTTATGTTACTGTTTTCTCTTAACTTACTAATATTCATAGTTCGGAATTAGGTAGAGTTATTTATGTACTTATACTGATTTCATACAGCAAAAGAATAAAGTGGATATGCCCCAAATCCCGGTATTACATTTCAGGGGGATGCTCCAACCAGCCCGCGAAATTCAATTTTTTTTACGTTTTTTGCAATTTGCAGGCCAGTGACATGTTGTATCTCACATAGAAAAGGTGCATCATGTTAAAATCTCCGAAATCTAACTACGATGCACCTTTTCTATGTGAGAGCTGATGGAGCGAATTTTTTGATAATTTTTATATTTAAAATTATACTTGTTATTACCGCAACACATATATTTATAAAGTTACAATATGTCACTGGCCTGCAAATTGCAAAAAAATGAATTTCGCGGGCTACATCGAAGCAATCACCTTAAAGAGCAGAAAATTCCCGTGATTTATTAAATAAAAAGTTATTTACTTTTACACAATTTATTTTTCTAACCTATTTCTGATGTCATTATTATTTATTAGTAGGTACCTAATACTTTTTTTTCACACGAGATTGTCTTTTAGAAATCCCTGGAAGATCCATATCTGTATCAACATTTCAATGCAAGTTCTAAAATAACTACCTAATTCCGACCTCTTGTAATATTATAAATATGCGTGTGGAAGTTTGTTACTTTTTCAGGCAAGAACTACTGAACGGTACCCTTAGCACGTGTTTTCAGTATTTGAGACGTAAAGTAAACTGGAACTTTGACAATTTTCAATGAAAAAAATCATTCCTTCTTCGCACGCCATAGGCGCTGTTCCATTTTTTCATACAGAAACGCTGTAAATACTGGAAAGACGCTATAAAGTATAAGAGTGAAAATTCGTGCTAAGGGTACGCATTTGAATAGGTAACTATAAGTAACAAAGTTTTTACTCCGATTGTGTGTTCCCATGGGATGTTTTTGGATGTTTTAGTGGCGAATCTGTTTGTTTGTAACAGCTAGATACATACAAATTAACTGCATCTTTCTTTCTTCTTTGGCAAAAAAAATAAATTTCATCTATCCGCTAAACAGCTTAGTGAATTCGTCCGACACTTTACTAGCATATCTGTATCCGTTTAGAACGATCCGATCCATTGCTGGTGCGGGCTTGATAGAGTCACCATTCCTAGAATATATAAACAGTGATTTAACATTAAAAATGAATTTTAATGTAGGTACATAGACCCGTAGGATGTCCGTCCATTACCACTCTCTAACATTAAAGTTATATATATATTTTTTATACGCAATAACGCCTGCGTCGCGTCTTCGAAAATATATTTTTAAAGAAACGAAAAATTCTGTTGCGAGCAGGGTTCGATCCTGCGTCTTCTGGATAGGTACTCCAGACGCCTTAACCACGAGGCCATCGCAACCACTACTCACAACGTTGAATTTCTCGTTCCCTTGTTTTTCGAACGCTGTTTACACGTTGCGCCATCTATTGGTAGTGTTTGAAACTACTTACAGGATCGAACCCTGCTCGCAACAGAATTTTTCGTTTCTTTAAAAATATCTTCACTCTCTAACACTCTATAAATTTCCTATAAAACCGGACCTGCGCGACCCTGAGGTCAGATCCTCTCTCCGTTTGAGCATTTGAGTCCATTCAAAAACCTTACGGCTCTATAGGCCAACAATTCTGCGTGCTATACTGCTATTAATGGCCTTGCTACTGACACACTTCAACTTATAATTATCTAGGCTATGTCGGCATCTTCGGTTCGTCTACGAATCTCCTCATATTCTCCGATATTATTCATCATTCAACTTATTTTCTCTGATTTTGTCTGATGGCAGAGCTGGTAATCCGTCCATATCTGGTCAGTGATATAACAATACTTTGCCTAACCTGAACTGAGGATCGAACCCCAAACCCAGAAATTATGACGTATCTTTTTTTTCCAAGAACTGTCGTCCCGTTTAAATCACAGAACTTTTAAAGATTTTTTGATAACTTACTTGCACTGTATGTTCCAAGGATCATTGACAAAGTAGATGTGCATGGACAAAATTCCATACCTGTCCGCCCAGTCCCCAAGACATTCCGGAGCAAATGGTATTGTCACCTGAAATAAAGAATAAAACGTATTGATTGGCAATAGGAAGGTAATTAGTTGAGATATTTGTATATCTCAACTAATACGTTGACTACGTTGTTGTCAACGTAGAATATCTAACGAGTCATTTAGAATATAATCAATTGGGACATCTTTTTTCTAACGTGGTAAAACCTGACTAAAATCCACGGTGTCCTTCAATAGCCCTTTCCGTTCCGGGGTCACGGTAGCTCGTTAGTCCCGCGACTCTGGCTGGCTTTGGCCCTCAAGTGGGACATCTTAAAGTTGTAAATAAACGAGTTTTATCAATGGAATAAACCCTGACTTAAAGGTATGTAGAACTGGGAAGTAGCAGATTTTTGTCTTTTCGTACTGTTTTTGGGTCCCAATTCCCACAGATTTCATAAAGTCCTTCTCTGATAGAACTTTGTACAAGATTAACTGAACGAATGATTTCAGCTTTGTACTATTAAGTTTTCTGGGCTTTGCACAATTCCTCACCTGTATGCCTTGTTTAGGATTGGGAAAATCTTCGAACCAGTCCCTCTTCTTCTGTTTAGGTAGCCTGCCAATCACCTGGAAGCCGGTGCCGACCAGGTCGCCTCCTGTGACCAGCGCGAACCATGGCAGCAACTCTTCGCAGTTCAAATCTCTGGTCATGTTATAGTAGTAGTGAATTCCTGGAAATATGAGGTATGAAACAGTTAATTTAAAAATATATACAACTGATATAGAAATAGCACATCTATAGTAAAATATCTTAAGAATTAGTATAGAGTGCAGTTGCTTGTTTACTTGAAGTAAGTTAAACCTGTGCTTTAGAGAGTGCACTAAATATTAATTGAAACAAAACAAATCAACAATGACCGCCAAGAAACATGTTAAAATAGGGCTTACTACAACAACACCTACTAAATAGCTAGTTAAATGAAGATTTATAATTTAGATATTGCATAGGCCTTTTACACTCTGAAGTCTACACGTAAAGAACTAGAAAGGTGTGCGCTTCATGATATCTTTTTAAATAACAGTTTTAAGCCTAATATTATAATGTCTTTACTAATTTTGAGTCAAATTATGCAAATCGGGAGCATTAGTGCAAACATGCGAACAGTCACTTAGGTCATGGGCTGTAGGTGTGCCGCTGGGGACACTATTAGGACCAACATTGTTTTGTTTTGAAAAATGATGAAAAACTGATGTACTGTATTTTTTTTTGTTCTGCAATGTATTTTTTTTAATGAACATGGTCACTATCATTAGAAGTAAAACTGAATATTTACAGAAATATTCCTTTTTAATATCGGATATTCGAAACAAATAAAATCTAAACTGCGAATATCCTGTATAAAGTTCTAATAATTTATGAAACTTACCCATATTCGGAATACAGTTTTGTTTCTTAAAAGCGGTGCTATTGAGTTCAGCTTCAGTGCTGGGTATGCGCATGAGTCGTTTGTCGTGTCCAGCTACCCACACGCCGCCATCTTGCAATGTGGCTCCGTTTTCCACTTGTGGGCCTGCCCCTGCCTTCAGTGACTCTATGGAAAACACGATATATTCATTCATCTTGGGGTTTTGTGTTTTATCATGAATATTTTTTTCTGGAGATAGTTAAATCATAGAATATTCTCTATTATGCACATCATAGGCACCTACATAATATAAATATTTAACAGACATCGCAAGATAGAACTTGTTATCAGTGCGGCACAGTGTACGGTCTTACTGCTGATAGTGTGTTCAAGACGACCTTAGCAGGATAAAAAGAACTTGTAAAAAAGTACTTATATACTACACTGTCATTTTTACGGAGAGAAAGAGAGTAATTTTATCGTCACATCGGATATTTAACCTGGTAGGTAGTATGGGTGCTAAAGAAAAGGTGCTGAGCATAGCAAGGGCTCACATATAAAACAAGTATCTATAAAACTCTTTTGAAATTATACATCTGTGTATGATATGCTTTTAAATTCCTCTTTACTGCTCGAAGTGTAATGGCTCTCGCATACAATGGTCGCATATCCGATATCGGTAACATTTCAGCGAGCACCCCTTTATGTTCTCTTTTCTATACTTCTTAACTATAATTATTCCAGTTAACCTTTGGGTCAAAAGAAAGAAAGAAAAAGACGTTTATTGGCACACACGAGTATAACACACATTAAAAGAGAAAATCACAAAACGCCGGGTGCGTACTTGTGGCGTAGTACTCTCAATCTGCGTACATGTATGACTAGAGAGATGAATGTGAATGAGGAGAAAGGAGTAGGTACATGTAGGGATCGTAGCAGCTTTGTAGTTTTTGCCTACTTCCATGGGAGTACCGTGAGTTTATATTATATGAAAAACAAAATTAAAATCCAAACAAGAAATTAATACTGGATGACTCACTGCTGCGCCAAATAGGTCATATCAAAACGCGAACATATTTACCTGCAGATACGAAGTACTGGGTGGCGGTCCAGTAATCTCTAGCCACCTCCCCTACCGCCGCCGGAGCCGACCACTTGATGAACTTCTTCTCAGGCGTCACCATCGGAGAGTGGAACTCTTCCACTGGAATCTAGAAAGAAGGCTTTTTTTTTAATGCAAGTAAGGTAAAGGGAGATTATTTGGTGAGACAGGTAATTCAGTGATAGAGTCTTAAAAGTCTCTCAAAACGTTACCTATGCCCACATACCCACCTACTACAGTAAGTGGACAGTCATGTCCACTTACTGTAGTAGTGACACATCATTTCGAATTACAGCATGCATAGGTAACGTTTTGAGAAACTTTTATGACTATCACTGAGTTACCTGTCTCAACAAATAATCTCCCTTTATTCTATATAGGGTGACTGGTAATTAGTGTACGATACTTAAACACGTGATTGTGCTCATGATAACCAACAACTTTTACTATGGGAACATAATATATCAGAATATAATGTTTCCATTGCTGAGACCTGGGCTACCTCTCTGTGAGAGACTGTAATCCACCACGGGCAAATTGCATAGTGTGACACTTTGTTGGCATCGTGTACATAAACCCTTAAGCCGTAATTCTGCTGCCGGGGTCGTGGGACTGTTTATCAGGTAACCGTGGCCCCAAAACATTGAAGAACATCGTTGATTTTAGTCAGCTTCCTTCTTTCCCTGGATGGGAGGACTCATTAAATTATTTTACCACGTAAAAAAATGGTGACGCCGCACGGCTGTACATAAATATCGACCGAAAAATCGATTCGCTTAAATCCCCCAAAATACACTGCGTCAACCGTGCAGTAAATTCCATCCTTCCAGAACTTTACATGCATTACATTCAATTGTTAGCTACATGCGTAGGAGAACATCCACGATTGATCTTGTCCATTCAAATAAATTAGATAATCGTCGCAAATGACACGTCACTCGACTCTCTGAATTGAGTGCGCATTGTCAACGCAATGAGGAAGATATTTGCGGGTCATGCATCAGTACAGCTACTGTGAGAGTATTGCTTTGTGTTTGTATTATGTTGTCGGGTTTCTGATAGTAACACATTGCTAGCCAATCCTCAATGAGTTTCGATGGCACAATCAAAAAGTACAGCGTCCGATTTTCGAATATTTTTGCGCTAAGCTAACTAATCTTTTTAAGGGAGCATTCGCGTGTAGTGTAACATTACAGCGTGTCGAGTCTGCTAATTATTAGTCAGAATGGCGCCACAATGGCGTTTCAATTTTCAATAAGCACTACAATTGAAACGCCATTGGGGCGCCATTCTGACTAATAATTAGCAGACTCGACACCCTGTTCTCAAAGTCGAATCTGTGTATCATTAAAGAGTAACAAATATCGATCCATCCAAAATTCCAAAGAGATTTAAAAGAACCTATAGAGCGGGCATTGGGAAAATTGTCATACAAAATTGTTGATGCCATGCGTCAGTAAAGTAGCACTATCTAGTACTAGAATGAGCGACTTTTTACATAGTGGTAAAACATTTTGGATTACAACTTTCTTCGTGATGTCCCGTCTTTTGCTCGTATATAGTTTAATGTCTTTGATCCAAACAAACTTTTACGTTCATGATTTATTAGGATTATGAAATGTCTACTTACAGCAACCATAAGTCCAGCTACGAATCCAGCAGTATCATACAATGGGCAGACGATTCTCCCTGGAGGGCAGTACATCCTCAGCTCCGGTAGAGGCCCTGGAGGCCTCTCAGTCCTCGGCCAGCCTTCATTTTCCACATCAGTGATGGTGCGAGGAATTGAGAAGAAGTACTGCATATCGGCTAGAGCGTCCGACCAGCCGAATTTGACTGGAGGCAGAACATAAAGTTAAAATTACCAAACCCACTAATTACTTGTATTGTAAAGCTGAAGAATTTCTTTGTTTGATTAAACAAAGGAACTCTTCACTATCTGCGCTAATCTCAGGAAGTGGTGCGTATATAAAAATATTTTTAGATTTTTCAAATAAGGTTCAGCAAAAGAATCCGAGCAACGGATGGAAACCACAGCTAGGTAGGTCGTATTAACGCGTCAAACGCGCGTTTGCATTGCGTCTGTATCACTACACACGCGCGTCTGATATCGATTCGAACGCGTATATGAATTTATACTGGTGTGCACTGCAGGCGTAGCATGGCGCCGTAGAAAGGGTTTTGTCGACGGAAGAATAGACAAAATGACAGAACGTAGAAATATTTTTAGCGTTTTGTTTGCATAGTAATGTAAAAAATATCGAAAATAAACGTTCTTTCTTTCAATAGTGTACGAATGGTGTCATATTTGTGCTAAAAGCAGTAATGATTTTTGTAGAAATAACGATGAAATAACTTTGTCTTTTCTTGGTAGAATAGAGATAGAATCGCCATGCTACGCGTGCTGGTCTACAGGCTGTGTCCTTGCTATACGTGCGTATCTCTACAAACGCGCGTCAACGGCGCGTTTAAAAAACGGTGGTGTGGATAGGCCCAAGACTCGGATACGCTAATTCGGACGTTGATTTGTTAGAGGTAAAGATCCGACCGAAAAACCGAGATGGATAACTACTAATTTTCAGCGTTAGTGCATTTAGCGCTAAACTAGGTATTAACTGCATCGTAGACTTTGATCCTATCACCTCTAACCCAGACTAGATTCAAGATCAAACTCATTTCAAACAGGTATTCAATATCAGATTATAACTACACAGTGTTAGGGATGTCATTGAATTATGAATGCAACAATCAAATAATTGGGTTCCGAAAGTAACGATAGCCCTGAGAGAACTTATGAGCGAAGCGAGAGATTTCAGGTTAGAATCCTGAGAGCAGCGAAGAATACAACGAAAACTTATCCCCATTACTAACCTATTCGAGCTAGGGTGAGTAATTACCATAAAGACTATTATAGTCATTATTTCAATCTTACCCCTTGGGCATTTCGTGTTATCCCTACATGTTTTTTTTCTTATGACCTGTTTTATTAATAGTTTTTCATAAAATAATGTTTTCAAAAAGATTTCTTCCAGCGTTATTTATAGGAACAACTTGACTATACATTTTTACCCAACACATCATTTTATGCATTTGCCTTGAATCCCTCAACAGCAGTTCGAAATCAACACATCAAATTTTCGTTCGGTAACCCCCACTTACTCTAATAGTTTTAGTGGAAATTGTGTTTTATAACCAGATAACATCTACACGTGTGCAGTTGTATGGGAAGTATACTCTTGCAATTTCCTTGTAATAACAATAAGTAACCAATATCGTTAAAATGGCATGTAAATCCTATATACTTTATATGAAACTACATTATTTGGCCATTGAATGCGGTATTTGGAAAAATGGTAGGTTTGTAACGATATTAACTCAATATTTCCCTATGATTAAATAAATATTGCCACCAACGGTGGCCCAGTGGTATCGGTCCCGACTTACGAGTTGTAGGTCGTGGGTTCCAACCCCGCCAGGCTCATTACTTTGTGTACTATATTTCATCACCACTGCTCTCAAAACGGTGAAGGAAAACATCGTGAGGAAACCGGCATGTCTTAAACCAAAAATTCGAAGACATGTGACATCCACCAAACCGCACTGGGCCCGCGTGGTGGATTATGGCCCACTCCCTCTCACAGAGAGGAGGCCTGTGTCCCAGACGTGGGAACATTATAGGATGATGATGATGAAATAAATATTTGGAACATACCTCTGAGCCCATCATATTGGATACCTGAAACGAATACAAGTAAAATTATTTTCTTTTAAGTATTTGGTTTGATTTAAAATGGCTTGATTTGATGGTTTTTATGGAAGAATTTGGCACATAACTGTGTCGTGGGTACGGTTACCTCAACTGCACAAACAGCCAGACCCATAACAACAACACAACAATCCACCAGATAGGTACCTATGTTTAAGAGGATAGAATAACTGCTGCCATTTCAAAAAACAGATATTTAGAAAAACTCCTACTGTCCCTCTCACGCTTTGAAAAAACCCCGATCGTGCGATAGAGAGCGTTGCAGCTCGCGACTGACTGTAAGTATTTTTTATATGAAATTTGTCTCTCGGGAGAAAACGTTTTTCACATACTAAATCACAACCTATCTCTTAGATTCTGGTGTCAATCGTTTCAGCATATTATATTCTAGGTTTGTAGGTTTTGCTTTTTTTCTTAAACTTCTTTGTTTTTTAAATACAAAGGTTTTACATCAATGTAGATTTTGTCATAAAAATAGTAACTTTTAGGCGCCTGTAACTTTCAAACTATTTTATATTTTCAAAAAAAGAAAACCTATTAACCTAGTTTTTTACTGTGTAGGAAGCATTCTAAAAAATCATTGAGATAGGATAACATTAAGGGGTAGAAAAACTTTTTCTCTTTTAGTATGGACGAGCGCTCGGTAGACGATCCTCTTAAAGTCCAATTTATTGCCATACCGACTTTATATTCATGTAAGCCAGATTTTGAACAGAGACTGTACAGTAAGGGAACAGTGTATAAGATTGGGACACGAGGTATGATGGGAAATCACATCACATAAGGCAAACTTAACACAATCAATACTAACGTGGCGCAAGCGCCAACAGGACGCCATTTGTTAATGACCGCTTGCAAATGACGCCCTGATGGCGGTTGCGCTACGTTAGTGTTGTGTTAAGTATTTCCCCATTATACCTCGCATCCCCGTCTTATACACTGTTCCCTTACACCTTTCTTTAAAGGTTAGAAATCATCAACTTAGTCCTCCCGTCCTGGGTGGAACGGAAGGAAAGGACTGTCAGACTTAACTGACTTCTAACCAAAGTCCTGCCGGGGTTGCGGGACATACGTATACCACGACTCCGGCTCTCAAAGGGCTACCGAAGGACACCGTGGATTTTAGTCAGTACAAGTGTGACAGTCCCTCTCGCCCTGCCCGGGGTGGGAGGACTCATATGATGATTTCGCCACGTAAAAAAAAAAAAAAACTACCGGTGGTTAAGGTTACGGGAGGAAAGTCCAAGACGGGTAGCCCGCTTAAAACAGGTTATTTAACATGCATATGCATGCATTTTAAAATACCCATTTTACTTCCCTTCTTTATCAGAGACAAGAATCTCCTCACAATGCGAGCCGTATCGAGGAGTACTGCCTTCTAAATCAGGCTCTTGATCCAAGTCCTTGCAGAGGTAAAGGGCAACTCGCTGCCCGACCAAGGACCATGCCCGGGTCGACGGCGCGTTGTGTCCCACGCGCGCCTCAAAGAGCGTCAGTATAATGACGAGGCCCCCTTCTCAGAGGGCCAAAGCCTGCCGGGGTCGCGGGATTATTCCCTTACCGTCACCCCGGAACATAACAGGCTATCGAAGGACACCGTGGATTTTAGTCAGTAGAAGTGTGACAGTCCCTTCCGCCCTGCCCGGGGTTGGAGGACTCATTTGATGATTTTACCACGCTAAAAAAAAACCTCCTTGCAGAGGTCAAGAACTAATATTAGTAACATTCAAATATACTTACATGAAACAGCTGCAACAAGTGAAATAAACACAATCAATTTTTCCATTTTATATTTTGTTATGGCATTACCAGACGAATTTACGAGCGTTCCGTCTGAATGTGAACGCAAACGATTTGTAACTGATGCGTCGCGGGCTTCAATGGGATGTGTTATAAAAGATTAGCATACACAAAAAACTGTAACAGTAGGTCAACACGAAATAATAATAATAATAATAAATAATAAATATTCCACAACTATCACACAACGCCATCTAGTCCCAAGCTAAGCAGAGCTTGTGTTATGGGTACTAGACAACTGATAAACATACTTATATATTTCTAAATACATACATATTATAGATAAATTACACCCAGACACAGAACAAATGATCATGCTCATCACACAAACATTTGTCCTGGGTGGGAATCGAACCCACGACCTCCGGCATAGCAGTCAGGGTCACTAACCACTAGACCAACAGGCCAGTCATTAGAAATAACGTTAGGATACGGATTACACGGGCATGCGGGCAGAGAGGGGGCATGCGGGCAGCGAGTAAAGGGCAACTCGCTGCCCGACCAAGGACCATGCCCGGGTCGACGGCGCGTTGTGTCCCACGCGCGCCTCAAAGAGCGTCAGCATAATGACGAGGCCTCCCTCTCAGAGGGCCAAAGCCTGCCGGGGTCGCGGGATTATTCCCTTACCGTAACCCCGGAACATAACAGGCTATGAAGGATACCGTGGATTTTAGTCAGTAGAAGTCTGACAGTAGGGGTTGGAGGACTCATTTGATGATTTTACCACGCTAAAAAAAAAAAGGATACGGATTACACAGGTTTTTGAAGTAAAACCTGCGTGTAATTTTTTACCCGACTGCGCCAGGAAGGTTTTACCCGACTACGCCAGAAGGAGGGTTATGTTTTTCGAGTGTATATATGTATGTATGTGAGTATATTTCTTTGGCACGCTCTGCAGCCTAAACGGCTTGATGGAGGTGTCTTTAGATTCGTCTTAAACGTGAGAGTGTCACTGAATACACACGCGATAGTACATAAAACTGGCCAAGTGCGATTCGAAATCACGTGCAAAGGGTTCCGAACTAAAAATATATTTTTTAAATCTCTCACATCCTATCAAGTGGTTTAAAAATGATTTAGGTATCAAAATATATATAAATTATGTTTCAATTTAATTTGGACTGATAATTAATGCTAACAAAAACTAAAAATAGTAAAATAAAATACTTAAAAAAAAACATAAAACCCGACTGCGTTAAAAACTGAAAAGAAAGAAACAAGCCCAGTAGTTTAGAATTCACTCATTCACACTCACAGTCGGGGCCCCTTGGGAAGATTTGATTGGTATATTTTGAATGGGCCCCGACTGTGAGTGTGAATGAGTGAATTCTAAACTACTGGGGTCTGGGCTTGTTTCTTTCTTTTCAGTTTTTTTACACGAGAGGTTTGACGCTATTGGCGTTACACGTTGTATAATCAATCAGAGATACCAATTCGTCATGTATGAAAATGTAATTTATGTATATAATTGCAATTTCACGTATCTAATCACGAAAAGTGTTCATAACTTTTGTACAACTCTGATAGTCCATTCCGACCAGCCCGGGGTGAGAGTACTCATTTTGTTTATTTTACCACAGGTAAAAGGGGAATCTACCCATATTCAAATGTTGTTGGCAGTGGTCCCACTGTAACGCACTGTAATGGTCCCAGAATGATTGCCGGCGACTTCCGTCGCGTTAAAACACAATGTTTAAACTGCACAACAAGATGAAGTGTCCACAATCTTTTGTCACTTGTCCTTTATATAGGGTGACTGGTAAGTAGTGAACGATACTTAAACACGTGATTGTGCTCATGATAACCATAACAACTTTTACTATGGGAACAAACCCGAAATCATGAAAAAAATATGAGCTGTTCAGTACATTTTGCCACTTAATAGACTGCGAACCCATGTCGGTCGCAGCAAAGACAACCTTCACAGATGGGGATTCACTGACGGCTCAGACCTCAAATGTATATGCGACGTGTCCCCCACATAGTCCAGTCATTAAAGCCCAAACCCGAAAATAATTAGTAACTTGCTGAAATTTTAGGGGGTTCTTAAGGAAGGTAAAATAACATACCGGGTGATTTTGCAGCGTTCTGGGGTGTACGGAAAGGGTTGAAAAGGGGTAAAAAGGTGTTTTATGCTAATAACATTGCCAAAAAAATTAGTAACACGCTGCAAATTTGGAATAAGGTTGTTCTTACGGTTTTGTAACGTGTATCAAATTTGCAGCGTTTTGCAACATACGGAACATTGTTTTTTTTTAAACAGTGCAATTAGTTTAAAACAGGGGTAAGAAAATTAGTAACACGCTGCAAATTTGGAATTAGGTTGTTCTTACCGGTTTGTAACGTGTATCAAATTTGCAGCGTTATGCAACATACGAAACTTTGTCTATTATTAAAAAAACAATGAAATTATTTAATTACACGGGTGAAAAAAAATTGTAACTCGCTGTTTTGTAATTAAGTTGTTTTTACCGTTTCGTAACGTATATCGCACTGTTTTTTTTAATAATAAACAATGTTCAATTTGTTGTAAAACGCTGCAAATGACAATGCCAGATCCTGCCCCACCTTTCAGCCCTTATTACAGGAAATATAAACTAATGAAAAATATTAAATGAAAATAAGACCCCTGATTACATAATTGTTATTCTGCAAAGGATGCTTTTAAAAAGTTAGTGATAAAAGGATTTCGAAAACCCAAAAACCATTTCCTGTTTTCATCGCGGCCATGTGCGTTACGCATTAAGCATACCTACACGCAGAGAAAATGACAAATGACACCTTTTAATGTGTTATTGTTCTGATTTAAATATGCAATATTCAGTTTTAATAAAACATTATTTTCAATAAGTGTGTTTAACGAAAATAATGTTTTTTTTTATATAAATCACATTATGAATATACACTCTTAAAAATAATTCACATTTGAGCATGAATGATTAGGTACAACGAAACGTCATTGACGCGGAAATACCTAATCAAAACATAGCCCTATCATAAAATCTGGACTGAGCACTTCAATTTACGTAGTACCCAAAAATGAACCGTAATCGCCACCGTTTAGGTTTTTTTTGATTTGCTATAATTAGCATGACGAAAGAGAAGAGCAACTTGGATGGCGCTTGTCCCTTCCCTCCTATTCCCAGAAAGTAGTATGGATAGAAATAGTAAAATATAACTCTTACCTGTTTTTTTTTTTTACGTGGCAATATCATCGATTGAGTCCTTCAACCCCGGGCAGGGCGGGAGGGACTGTCAGACTTGTACTGACTAAAATACACGGTGTCCTTCGGTAGCCGTTTGTGTGCCGGAGTCGCGGTATACGTATGTCCCGCAACCCCGGCAGGACTGTGGCCCTCTATAGGGGGGCCCCGTCACTATGCTGACGCTCCTTGAGGCGCGCGTGGAACACAACGCGCCGTCGAACCGGGCATGGTCCATGGTCGGGCAGCGAGTTGCCCTTTACTCGCCGCCCGCCGCGCCTACGGTGGCCGGAGATCGTCCAGCGACATCCGTCGCCGTGGGCGTCTACCACTGCGTCTCGGGCGGAGGGAGGACGGTATCCTCTCCCTCAAGCGGCCCGCCTCCTCCTTCGCGAGCATGACTGCTTCGCAGAAGGAGGCGACCGCCTCCCACTCCGTCTCGCCCCGCAGCATGGCCGCAACCAATGCCGGGCGCGAGAGGTCTCCGCCTATCGCCGCAGTGAGGACACGGCGGTGCTCCGCCCAAGCTGGGCAGTCCTGCACCGTAC
This sequence comes from Agrotis segetum, assembly GCA_036375495.1. NCBI lineage: Eukaryota > Metazoa > Arthropoda > Insecta > Lepidoptera > Noctuidae > Agrotis > Agrotis segetum. Next base: position 237,033 of record JAQSVV010000118.1, read on the forward strand.
GCTCCACCGTGTCCCCCGGGCGATCCTCGCAGTGGTGACACCCGGGCAACTCTTACTTGTTAACCTTATTTACTTTTTCGGCTTTAAAATTGCTTTCAGGTTTATTTTTCAATATTTTTTTTTTTATTTTTGTTGTCGTCAATGTCCCTGATATTGTTTTGATAGACAGATCGATGTGCCGCGTAATGATAAATGATAATCGATGATACCATCTCGCATGACGAGAACCTTCTGAACTGAAAGCTGAGAAATAAAAACGAAATATCTCAACTTAGCACGCGCGGTTGTCGGAGTGGGAATGTGCCGATTTATCGTTACAGCCAATGGCCTGATGGCAAAGGGCCTCGACGAATACCTTTCAAGGCTCTCTCTAGGTAGTTGGATCAAGGGCCTGATTTTGAAGGCAGTGTTCCTAAATACGGCCCGCATTGTGAGGAGGTACCTGTTTCTGTAGCCCTAACCACCGGTAGTTTGGACCCCGCTCCCACACCGGCGGACTACTGTTTTTACGTTTATAAATGTTTTTTTTAAGAAATATTTAAAATCGTAATAACATGACTGTATTTTGGTTACCTACCCTATTCCTCATCATCATCATCATCTTATCAGCGGTAAGACGTCCACTGCTGAACATAGGCCTCCTTTGGACTTCTAGTAGGACCGGTTGTAAGCGGCCTGCATCCAGCGTGATCCTGTGGCCTTCATAAGATCGTCTGCCCACCTAGTGGGTGGACGTCCTACGCTGCGCTTGCTGGTGCGTGGTCTCCATTCGAGAACCTTTCGGCCCCATCGGCCATCAGTTCTGCGAGCTATATTATGGCCTGCCCACTGCCATTTCAACTTGCTAATTCGTTGGGCTATGTCGGTTACTTTGGTTCGTCTACGAATCTCCTCATTTCTGAGGCATGAGTGCGCAGTCCATTTTGTATATTGTTTGTGTATTTTATCCTTGTGTCAAAATGTCACAACTGGCATTATGGACAAAGTCATTTGATTTTTGGGTGGCTATTGGGCGTTTTTCCATTAGCCGGCCCGGCACCGGCACCGGCGACGGCGCCGGCGCCGTGCCGGTGCCGGGGAAGCAAGAATATATGAAAATGTATGGCTCGCTTTTCCACTTACCGGCGCCGGCGCCGGCCCGGCGCCGGTCCGGCGATGAGTCCTGCCGGCGCCGTCACCGGCGCCGGGGTAATAAGCTTCCTAGTCGGTGCTGGCCTGGCGTTTTTCAATTAGCCGGCGCCGGTGCCGGGGAAGCAAGAATATATGAAAATGTATGGCTCGCTTTTCCACTTACCGGCGCCGGCGTCGGCCCGGCGTTGAGTCCTGCCGGCGCCGTCGCCGTCGCCGGGGTAGCAAGCTTCCCAGTCGGTGCCGGCCGGCAAATGTGCATAATGTGTGTAATGTGTGTATGAATTGTAGCCGTGTGCGTGTGTGAGTGCGCAGGCGTGTAGTAGTAGTAGTGAGACTCGGTTTGTGGCTATATATAAGGTTAATTTAGCGTCTTTACTTTTGAAAGTCTAATGATCATGTTATTTTGTTTTTTAGAAGAAATACACCGTGACTTTTTAGTCGTCTTACAAAAGCAGCCCAGTTCATGTACCCAATGACTAGAACACGTTTATAATAAAAAAATAGGTAAGGTCAATGTGGGGAAATTCGTCTACGGGGCTATTCCGTACACATGCGTTTACTATTCATTCTAGAATAGTTACGCTGTTACTGGTTCGGTCGATAAAACAGGACCAGTTTTTAGTTCTAACTATGATTCATAGATGGAGCAAGGTTGTCTACAATTGTCAAAAAATGCATTTGAAGTTTAGTTGTGCTGCGAACTCGAAACTCAAGTGTTGCATGCCGCCGTTACCTATAAGGTAAATATTCAATTTTACAAGTAACGACTTTCTGAGTATGCATAATATGTAGTTTAATAAGTGTTTCAACGGATTTTTCTATTTGTTTTGAATATAAACCAGTAGAAACAGAAAGAATTGTTAAAAAAAATACGTCAAAATGTTCAAGTGGGAAAATCCGTCTAATTTCGAAGGGGCTAAATCGTCATATACCGGAATTACCCTATTGCAGATGTAGTCAACCTTTATCATCCATCTTATTTTTTTTTAGTTTTATACTTTAAAAGTGCACTGGTAACTAACAATTGGGTCTTTGAACTATTATTTTGTTGTGTTTAATTGAAAGATTAGGTATTTATGTTGAGAATAGCAACAATAAATACTTGTTAGTTAGAACAACGTATAATTTTAGTTTTACAATGGTTTTTAAACTTAACCTACCTTGCGAATGGGTGTAGAATCAATCCCATCCCTTCCTATTTCCTTTAGATTCAATAATCGACGTTCAAAAGTGCCTCTTTGATGGCCTAATTGGAATAAATGATTTGACTTTGACTTTTAAATAAAATATCCCGTACAGTGTAAATATGATAAAATGTTTATTAATATTATAATTTTGTTTGTTTTCAGTTTCCCCATAATTACTAAAATAATAGTGATCATGGTGAGATATTATAAAAGAAAAACAACAAAGAGTTCCTATAGCAAGGACAAGTTGCATGAAGCTGTACTGGCAGTTCGAAATGGTACATTAACTGGATACAAAGCAGCTGGATACAAATCACCTTAATTCAATTTTTAGTACAACATGTAAAGTGCAACGTTGTTACAATTATAATACTCTAATACCTAACCGAATTCATTAAAAATAGCCCTGTTTATTTAAGTTAATATCATAAACACCATTGTCATAATAAGATAGGATTGTTTCAATGTTACCTGAAAAATTGAACTGATAAATAAAAATATTTTGTTTTCAAACTTTTTAGAAAGGTTTAAAGTCCCTGGTTATAAAAATAGGCCGGATTAGCCCCCAAAAAAGATTTTAGGGAGTAAAACGTAAAATAAACCTTATTTTTATGATGTTACAAAACATTTTTCTTCATCATCTGCATTTACTTGTTTACAAATTACATACCTTGATAAAACAGCGTAACTCGAGGCAAATTTGCTACTAGACGGATTTGCCCCAATCGTCGGGAAAATCCGTCTAACGACCGAGTTTTAAAAAAACCTTGTTAGTTACATGAGGAGGGCTGTTTTGTAGATTAAAATGAATGTTTATACAAGACAACAAAATTTTCTATCGCTTACAACCATCAAATTTATATTAAAGTAGTAAGTGTACCAGATATGGTTAACCAAAGTCAACTTTCAAAAAAGTATGACGGATTTGCCCACATTGACCTTATTTAAGAGATTTGAAATTTTTTAAAATAAAATTTTAATTCGTTATTATGACGCAAGGTGTAGTTAGAAACACCCTTGTCTCATAGAAAATGGAGATAGAATGATCTGCCCGACTATTGCGCTGGGTAGGTATACTTTACAGCTAGATACGTAAACATTTAACAGGGTGTTTCATATTTCTAATGCACCTATTTATTAAAAATAAAAATTATTATTAACGATTTAAAAAAAAAATAACTTGCCTAGAGGTATTTTAGGTCGGATACATTAAGTGGACCCTTTTTGTAAGACGACTAAAAAGTCACGGTGTATATGTTCTTGCGTGTCATTCAATAAATTACATAAATGAAACATAACATTTTTATTTATTATTTATATCAACATAATATTTCATTAATTCATTTTTCATTCATTACTCTAATCCAGTAGCAATTGAATGGTACTGCCTTTGAACAACAGAGGGCGATCAAACACATCAAATATTCTTGAATTGTTATTCAAATATATTGAAAAACGTGGCGACAATTAGGCGCTTCGCACTAAAAAATACATTGTTAAATTCCGACATCCGCGCGAACGAAGTCGGGGGCACAGCTAGTAACAAATAAAACCATGCTGAGGAACCGGCGCCGGTGCCGTGCCGTTGCCGGGCCGGTTAGGAACCGGTGCAGTGGAAAAACGAAGCCCCGGCGCCGGTGCCGGTGCACGGCCATGCCGGTGCCGTGCCGGTGCCGTGCCGGTGCCGTGCCGTCTAATGGAAAAACGCCCATTGTGTTTGTTTTTTACAAATTATAAATGTGTTTGAATTATCTTACAGCTTCCACCAACATCTGTAATCCGTCAAGATTGTTAGTATTGTATTGTGTGTGCTTTGTGGCTAGACCAGCATTGTGAAAATAGGGACGTGACGTTAACGTATGCTCGACATAGGTATCTAACCTAAATGTGATATTTTATCCAATTAAACAGACACGGCAGGATTATAGACTAATAAAACATGATTTTACTTATAACTGATAAAGCACAAATAGAATGTTACATTTGGTATAGTTGTAAGCCAAATTTTATTTGGTGGGTCATAGCTCTAAGGAGCAACCGGCATTGTCTTTTGATATACTTTACGAAACGGTTGGGGTAGGTTGACACGCTGGCCTCTGTACAAACGTCGATAGTTGATTCTTGCTATTATCACCGAGTGTTTCACAGAGTCTATTCAAGATATACCTAAATTACCATGACTTATCTTAAGTGGAATATTAAACAGCTGTTTATAAAATACATTGTCACCTACATAAATATTAAATGAAGTTCGGTACATAATGATATCCGCACGGTGGACACGGATAAAGAAATGGACATCGCGTGGACATGATTGGCATGTCATAAGGAGGAGGCGGGCGCCGTGAGAGAGAGGACAGCCTCCACCTCACAATCCAGCTGCCGCCCGCGGGAGACGCCCACGGCTTCCCCTAGTTTTTTTTTTTAGCCTGGTAAAGTCATCAAATGTGTCCTCTCACCCCGGGCAGGGCGGGAGGGACTGTCAGACTTGTACTGACTAAAATCCACGCAGGTGTTCTTCAGTAGCCCTTTATGTTCCGGGGTCACGGTAAGGAAATAATCCCGCGACCCCGGCAGGCTTTGGCCCTCTGAGAGGGGGCCCCGTCATTATGCTGACGCTCTTTGAGGCGCGCGTGGAACACAACGCGCCGTCCTCGACCCAAAACGATACCTAGTAAAACGAAAAAGGAATTTATAAATCGGTCCACAATTGGCGGAGTAATTGCGTTACAAACACACAAAAAGTAAAGACCATTACATCATCCACATAGCAGAAATTCTCACAAAATAAAAAGTTCAGAACCAAATTGGATGAAATTTTTAAGGGACCAAATGGAAAGTATACTGAATCGAACAAAAAAAAGAATCACAAAATCAAATCAAATCAAATCAAATAATTTATTTCAACTAAGCCAATTACAGGCACTTTTGAATTGTCAAGAGACATAAAATAAAACTAGTACTAGAAAATAGTTATGGTGCTACAGTCCCAGTCACAAGACATAAAAACTGTGAAAGTACCGTAGGTGCTCATTCCAAAGCGTAGATCTCTATGGAGAAGAATGAGCAAGAAACTCCATGGACACTCTTTTTCAATCGCCAAAATTATTACAGATCTTTTATTACATCATTCATCATCAGATGGTACACTATGCGAGAACGATGTGGCAAATTATTAGTGTCCATAGTAATAATATAAAAAAGACAATTCAAAAACAAAGTTGATAATACGTTATTAAAATAAACCGTGGCAGCTAAGAGATGACCAGTCTCAACTGACAGCGCCCGTTCACGAACATGACACATATATCAGCACCATTCAGCTCAACCATTTTGAAGGGAGCTAAATGATCCGACACACACGCCACCATCAGCGAGACATTTGAGTGAGCATGACATACTCTCAACTGCCAGAGTCATTCAAGTCAATAAAGACGTAGGTATCTAGTCAACAATAGCTCTCGCACAATGCTGGCTATGAAGTTATATAATACTAGGCAGTTTGACTCTATACAATGCAAGGACTCTTATAAAATCTTCATTCGCTTCGAAAATGTTAATAAAAAGATAACCTACAAATGTCCAGACATAAAAAAAAAAATGCACAAAGGAAAATAAATAAAAACTAAAATAAAAAAGGACGATAAAGTCCGTTAATCATTATAAAATAAAACAAACACAAACACATAAAAATAAAATAAAAAATTAAATGACTTAACAAAGTCAAATAAAAATATAAAATAAATAAACAGTTACATGGATTCATATAACTCGTCCGGAAGTTAAAACTAATCAATCAAATCTATACAATGCAAAAATAGTTCAACGATCATCTGCAGCTCCTAGAATAATTTCACATACTAATCCACCAGTTTCCCCTGTGTTTGTGGAGCAGGACCAGCAATAAGCCAAGCATTTTTATCAGCAATGTAATCCCCCAACTTATAATAAGCTTTACTACATAGTGTGCGTTTAATGCAAGTTTTAAATTTCGTCTCATTCAGTTGGAGTATGTGAGGAGGTATTTTATTGTAACATTTTAAACAGTACCCCATGAAGGATGAGTCTACTTTGGCTAACCTGAAACCTGGTTGAACTAATTGGTCCCTTGTTCTAGTACTATAATTGTGCCTATCACCTCTTTTACTAAATAGATGCAGATTCTTTCTAACGTACATGATGTTTTCGTAGATGTATTGACAAGGTACAGTCATGATGTTTATATCCTTAAACCGTTCCCTTAAAGAATCGCGCCTGCGTAGATTGTATATGGCTCTGATAGCTCTTTTCTGCAGAATAAATATTGATTCGATGTCTGCAGCACGTCCCCATAGCAAAATACCGTAAGACATGATACTATGAAAGTAACTAAAATAGACCAGTCTCGCGGTATCTATGTCAGTATATTGACGGATTTTTCTAACAGCAAATGCTGCTGAGCTCAGGCGTCCTGCAAGAGATGTTATATGCGGACCCCATTGCAGCCTCGAGTCGAGCGTGATTCCCAGGAAAACAGTTTTGTCGACGAATTCTAATTTCTCTTGATTCAATACTATGTCACAGTCATTACTTTTGACATTCGGTAGAGCGAATCTTATACATTTAGTTTTTTTTGCATTCAGTACTAAATTATTGGCAGTGAACCAAGAATGGACCTGCTGTAGGGCAATATTTACATCGTCAACATTTGAGGCACGTCTATTTATCTTAAATATTAAAGAAGTATCGTCTGCAAACAACACCATTTGCGGTTTGTTTTTAAATAAATGGGGCAGATCATTTATATATACTAAAAAGAGAAAAGGGCCCAATATCGAACCTTGTGGTACCCCCATTTTAACGTTTAAACCCGTTGAATTGACACCATTTATTTGAACTTGCTGCTGTCTATCATTTAAATACGATTTCACTAAGTCTAGCGCAAGTTTACCTAATCCGTAATGCTGAAGTTTCATGAGCAAAGTTTCGTGATTTACGCAATCAAATGCTTTGGAAAGATCACAGAAGATCCCAATGGCATCTTGAGATTCTTCCCACGCAGTAAATATGTGTTTCAATAAGGTAACACCGGCATCAGTCGTACAACGCCCTTTGGTGAAACCATACTGTTGCTCATGCAAGATTTTATTGGTGTTGAAATGAGTGAGCATCTGATTGAGCATAACTTTTTCGAACACCTTGCTGAAGACAGGCAAAACGGAAACGGGCCTATAGTTATTACAGTCTTTACTATCGCCGGATTTAAAAAGCGGAATTACCTTACTGTATTTCATCAGATCTGGGAAGACCCCTTGATCTACGCACAAATTAAATATTGTGGCTAAACATGGTGCAATAGTTTCAATAATTGACGAACAAACTTTAATAGAAATACCCCACAGATCTTCGGTTAATTTTACCTTGATTTGCTTAAAAGCTTTCATAACTGTCATGGGATTTATATGCTTAAATTTAAATTCATTAGGACAGGCTGGAACGTTTTCTCTTAGTAAATCGGAAGAAAGCAAGGGTGAGGAATTTATCGCTTCCGTTGTTTTTATTGGGATACTAGTAAAGAAATTTACAAATTCCTGAGCAATACCTATGTTGGACTTCACGACACCACGCGAGGTCTCCAGTGTGAAATCAACATGTTTTTTATTTCTATTGGTTTCATTATTGATAATTTTCCACACCGTTTTTATCTTATTATCAGCTGACTTAATCTTGTTGCTAATGTAGGATGATTTAGCTGCCTTACAAACGTTTTTAAAAATGTTCGAGTAACTACTTACATATTTATTATAACTCTTTGTATTGATATAAGGCTTAAGGCCGTAAAGCTCAAATAAGCGTTCCCTACTTTTCCTAATACCATGTGTTGCCCAGTCGCTGAATACAAACTTTGGGGTAATAGTTTTAGTTTTCTTTTTTAAAGTACTATCAAACTCTGTATGCACTACCTCAAAAAACTCTTCATATAATTTATTTGCATTATTTATTTCATTAAAATTTCCAGAAATACTTAATTTACTTTTTAAATTGTTATTAAATCTATCTAAATTGCTGGGTGTTATTAATCTAGATTGTATCTGAATTTTTTGTACTTGCTTATTGTATGTGAAAGCAACAGTCTGACCACTATGATCTGAAGGTAGGTAATTTACAATCGATTTATCTAAATAATCGCAGCAACAAAAAATATTATCGATACATGTAGCAGAATTTGTAGTAATACGGGTTGGTTCTGTAAAAACATTCGACAAATTAAATGATTTGAAAAGGCTTAACAATCTACTGCTATTAACATTATTTTCCAAGATATTAACATTAAAGTCACCACAGACAACAATGGATTTAGTACCGGTTTCAAGTTTTGCCAAAACATCTTCCATTACTGACTCAAATATCGAGTAGTTCAAGTAATTTGGGGGTCTGTAAACGCACACTATAATATGCCTATCCAGCTCTACACAAGACAACTCTATGCTATGCTCGACTGACAGATCAACTATATCATTACGAGACTTATACTTAATATCATTTTTAACTAAGATTAAAGAACCTCCACGTATCTTAGATTTTCTGTTAAAACAACTGCCGACATTGTAATTTTCATAATTAATTAGCATTTCACAGTCTTTTAACCAGTGTTCTGTGAAGCAAACAATTTCAAACATAGTTTTTTCTAAAAATAATTCAATTTCTAGCTGTTTAGATGAGAAACCTTGAATATTTTGGTGATATATTGTCAAAGAATTCTGCTTAGACTTATTTTTGCATTTAACTGATTGTGAGCAAGAAGATACCTTGGTTTTAGCTAATAAATCTTCTGTTGTCTTGCTTATTAGTTTAAAGAAACTCCACTATTAGCAGAAATGCTAATGTCAGTGGTCACCACACTAATATTACTACTATTACTAATACTATCAGTGATACCTATACTACTATACTTAGACATACTAGTTATGTCTGTGTGAATATAAAATATCAAAAGCCTAGCTATTTCGTGTCTATACATATAAGGCAGATATACAGTATCTCGTGTAGACCAAAGTTTATCTATACAACAGTTGGTATCAAAATACATAAGTTTATCACAATAGTGACTAACTAAAAATTGGAGGTGTTTATTCAGCATATAAATATAATTATTTTGACTTGTAGACAATTTGTCAAAATATGGGAAAGCACACAATACTATTTTTCTGCAATTTAACTTCAACAACTCGGTTATGCTTTTAGTTAAGTCCTTCTTTCTAATGTTGGAACTATTTCCTACAAATATAGTGATATCAGTATGCTGGTTGTATTTATTATTAGAAACTGATGCCATTATCTGCTTAAATGTTGAGCCTGGCATGCAATAATTTTTACAGGAATAGCTCAGGTTATTATTTATCAACTTTCCCAAACCTCTTCCTATACTATCTGAGAACACTAATCGGACTAGAAACCGCGGATTAATCGGTGTACATACATAGAATAAAAAAATAAAATACCGAATTGAGAACCTCATCCTTTTTTTGAAGTCGGTTAAAAAGAGGATCGAACATTGCGAGGCGATTTCCGGCCACTGTGCACAGTAGGCGCGGGCACGCGGACGGTGAGTAATAGACAACGCGCCGTCTGATCATGACCAAGTCTAGTTCGGCTAAACTGGAGGAACTTCAAAAAAACACAAAAATGTGTATAAAAATTTTATTTAAAAATATTTGGAAGTCGGTGGTTATAAAGTCAAGGAAACAAGAAACAAAGTCACCGACTTTGTTTCTTATTTCGAACGTGTTTTTTTAGAAGTCAAAGTCAAAGATTTATTTGCAACAAAATATGGTTACAGAAGTTCTTGAAATGGTAGGTAATATTAGTGGCTTTTTTTTTTTTTTTTTTTTTAGCGTGGTAAAATCATCAAATGAGTCCTCCAACCCCGGGCAGGGCGGGAGGGACTGTCAGACTTCTACTGACTAAAATCCACGGTGTCCTTCATAGCCTGTTACGTTCCGGGGTTACGGTTAGGGAATAATACCGCGACCCCGGCTGGCTTTGGCCCTCTGAGAGGGGGGCCCCGTCATTATGCTGACGCTCTTTGAGGCGCGCGTGGGACACAACGCGCCGTCGACCCGGGCATGGTCCTTGGTCGGGCTGCGAGTTGCCCTTTACTCGCTGCTCGCATGCCCGCGCCTACGGTGGCCGGAGATCATCTTGCGACGTCCGTCGCCGTGGGCGCCTACCACTGCGGCTGGGGCGGAGGGAGGACGCTGTCCTCTCTCGCTCGCGGCCTGCCTCCTCCTTTACGAGCATTACTGCCTCGCAGAAGGAGCTGACCGCTTCCCACTCCGTCTCGCCCCGCAGCATGGCCGCAACCAATGCCGGGCGCGAGAGGTCTCCGCCTATCGCAGCCGTGAGGACACGTCGGTGCTCCGCCCAAGCTGGGCAGTCTTGCACCGTATGCTCCACCGTATCCTCCGGGCGATCTTCGCAGTGGTGACACCCAGGCGTCTCCTCCTTTCGCATCAGACACAGGTACCTCCCGAAACTTCCGTGTCCGGTGAGGACCTGCGTCAAGCGGTAGGTCAGGACGCCATGACTTCTCTCCAGCCACTCCTCAAAGAGGGGTCTTACCGCCGCAATTGCGGCGTGCCCAATATTAGTGGCTTAACATATTTAATCATAAAGTCGCTTCAATTTTTTTCAAAAATGTTTTCTCATGTTTTATATGAGTCAAACATCAGCAAAAATTAAACATGGTCACCGTAAAAATATTATTAATGTTTTGCAGCGTTTCAATTTTCACACAAAATTAGGACCTAGATTAACATTACACTTACAACGGGATATTTACCACGTCATGTTTTAAGTTTGTCGGCGCTGTTCCACGCGCCATGATCACGGACGAATATTTTTATTGACAATTTGGGTTATAGTATTATAAAACTACAATGGCTTATACACCAATAAACAATAATAATGTAGGTATAATAACACGTATATTTACCCAAGTGTTAATATGCTCTCTCTTAACGAAGGAAATAATTTGCGAAATAAATGAAACCACGCGCGACGTTGCGAAAATGTAGACGAAGAATTAATATTTACAGTCTGTTAAGACGTAAGAACTTATTTTTAAATAATTTAATTTTTCTGTTGCATTCAGATACCTTTTTAGGGTTGAACCACATCTGGCAGCACGCAATCGCCTTTTCCGTCGCCCTTTCTCTTTCTGTCGCTTAGAACTGCCATTTGCTAGACCTAGACAATGCGGGCACGCGGCCGCATTGAGGATTCCGCCGCGTGTTATCGCATTATGCTTTCTGTCTCGGTCTAGCAAACGGCAGTTCTAAGCGACAGAAAGAGAAAGGGCGACGGACAAAGACGATTTAGTCAACCTGCGTCCCCCGTGAGCTGCCCAGCAGACTTGAGGCAGTCAGCCGGCCGACCAGATGCAGGTCCAAGATGGCGGCGACGAACACTGTGCCTTTTTTTTTAACATAGTAATTTATCATCAAATGAGTCGTCCGACCCAGGGCAGGGCAGGAGGGACAGTCAGACTTATGCTGACTAAAATCCACGGTGTCTTTAAGCAGTAAAGAACACCGAGTGATTTTAGTCCGTCGAGGCCGACATACACCTTCTCCAGGTGAAGAAAGTCCATAGAGATGTCCAAAAATCTAAAAAAATACGAGTTTTATTTATTTTTTAAAGGATCATCAAATGAGTCTCCCACCCCGGGCAGGGCGGGAGGGACTGTCAGACTTTTACTGACTAAAATCCACGGTGTCTTTCAATAGCCCTTTCTGTTCCGGGGTCACGGTAAGGAAATAATCAAATTAAATAATTGATGATTAAACGAACTTACCTGTACGTGAAGTTCAATCACAATTACTCGAAGAGCTTCGTTCGAAGATATTAGCATTATCACACATGTAGTTTCACTTACAGACTCGCTATTTCGCACTGAATTTAGGAGAAAATATAAAAAAATAAAAATAATCTAACGTAGGGTAGATCCAAAAACTTTGTTCTAGACTATGTCATAACCACCTACCCAGCTCATTTAGTTTGGAGGTTTGCTGAGCTGTTTTTTATTTCACAACTAGGGGGTCTAGCATGACTGGGAGGGAGGGTTGCTAATATCTTCGAACGAAGCTCTTCGAGTAATTGTGATTGAACTTCACGTACAGGTAAGTTCGTTTAATCATCAATAAATTACTCTTCAAGCTTCGTTCTCAATATTAGCATTATCACACATGTAGATGTTGAGAGATAGTGTTGTGAAATATAATCAGTTACATAAGTGGATACTACATCTTTGCTTTACAAGTTAAGGGAAACAAATAAATATGTCATTATTATTAATTTGTATTTAAATTATTTATTACAATACTTTAAAGTAATGGGATATACATTATTATGCATTTAACACACTTGTTACAAAATCACCCTGAGTAGATATATCGTCTGATATTATTCTATTATAGTATTTAGCGAATACGGAAGAGTTTGAAGTCCACCCGGCAGTTTTACGTATAACGTCCAGGCTAACTCCTAGACTATACGCTTTAGAAGCGGCTGCGTGTCTGGTGCTGTGGGCAGAGAACAGCGAGACATCAATACCACTGGGTTGTAGTACGCTCTTAACCCATCTGCTCAAAGTTTGCGACTTCACTGCTCGGTATGGTTTTCTAAATGAAATAAATAGTGACTGGTGCAAGTCTTGGCGTAACTGATTGGTCCTATCGATATAAACTTGAAGAGTATTAGCAGGACATATTTGCGGCCTTTGTGAGAAATAAGGTAAGGAAAACACAGGTTGTAAGGAACCCACTCTTGAAGTTTTGATTAAATCAGTTATTTTAATAATAAACCCTGAATCAGATTTGGTTATATTTTTAAGAAATATTTTAGATAAAGTTTGCATTCTATGGGCTGTTACCAGAGCTAGAAGGGTCACTAACTTTTTACTTAGCTTTTCAAGACTTAAATTTTCATTGGGATATGATTCTGCCAAATAATTTAAAACTTGATCAGTGTTCCACGTTAAATTGTATTTAGGAACAGTGGGCCGCAACCGAAAGATTCCCTTGAAGAATCTGTGTATAAATTCATTATTTACTTTTTCGTGTCCAAGTAACAACGATAAAGCGGATCGAGAGCTATTTAAAGTGCCATACCGAGCTCCGGAATCAAACAAATGCGTAAGGAAGCAGAGAATATTTGATGTCGAAGCACTGTAGGGCTCAATGTTATTATCGTTACAGTACGCAAACCACTTCTTCAGGCAAGTATCATACTGCTTAACAGTGTTGTCTGATAAAGACGCTAACATTATGAGTAATGATGACTGTGGGATTCCTCTTCGGAGAAGCGATGCCCGGACAACTTCCCGACAACCAGTGTAATTTGTCGGTGAATTGCACGTTCGCTACAACGAGAAATAATTAAATCATCAGATTTCAAAAGTAGTGGCTTCGAGGTAAGCAATCTTTTAAAAGAGGGTACCAAGGCTGTGTTGGCCATTTTGGTACGACGACAATACCCGTGGCTTTGTCGTTAATAATTTTACGTAAGGTCTTTAAGATTACTGAAATTGGTGGAAATGCGTAAAAGTAATGTTTAGTCCAAGATATAGTGAACGCATTAATAACATAAGCGTCAGGGTCCCTATGCCATGAAGCATAGATATCACACTTATGATTTATTCGACTCGCGAACAAGTCAATGCAAGGGACTCCGAAGCATTGCGTTATTTTATTAAAAGCAATTTGAGAAATTTCCCACTCTATGTCAGGATGTACTCTTCTTGATTCAGTGTCTGCAACTATATTATCTGAAGAACGTATGTAATCCGCATGAACCATTACTTTACGCGCTTCACACCATTTCCACAATTGCTTCGTAATATCTGTCAAATGTGGAAACTGTATGCCACCCATTCTGTTTATGTACGATATTGCCGTTGTATTGTCAATACGTAGCAAAATTTGACAATGAGTTAAATCTTTTGCAAAGGTTTTTAACCCAAGAAAAGCTGCGAGTATTTCCAAATAATTAATATGCATAGATTGCTCATGAATACTCCAGGGACCACATGCAGTCTCGTGACCACAGGCGGCGCCCCACCCCGTTGTTGAGGCATCACTGAATATCTCTATGGAATATGTGTCATTCTTAATTTTGCAAACAGAATCTCGTATTACATTAAGCCACCAGTCAAAGATAGGGGACAGATAACTCGGTAAGTTCATAAACTTATCATAGTTTCCATCATCCTTGAGATTGAGATATTTACACCTTTCGAAGTCTTTGGTATAAAGCCAGCCATATTCTACGGCTTGACAAGCCGATGTTAAAAGTCCAATGAAGCGAGCAAAATACCTTATTTTACATCGTTTGATTAATTTAATTTTAAGAACTTCTATTTCAATTTTCTTTCTTTTTTCATCAGGTAATCTAACTTCAAATCTTTTTGAATCAATATAGTTTCCTAAGAACTTACAACAATTAGTGGGCACCATAGAACTTTTTTCTGTGTTAATAATGAACCCTAATGATAGTAATAATTGTTTCGTGCAATTCACATTTTGTAAACAGTCGCTATACGATTGGCCAATCAACAAGAGATCATCCAAATAAAATGTAGATAAATACCCCAAAGACCTCAGTAAATTGGCGACAGGCTTGAGAATTTTTGTAAAAACATACGGTGCAGTATTTAAGCCAAACGGTAACACGTTAAACTCATATAGATTGCCATTAAATTGAAATCTTAAATATTTTCTTGATTCAGGATGTATGCTTATTAAAAAAAAAAATAATTTAACGAAAAACAAAAACCCGACTGCGTTAAAATACACTAAAAAGAAAGAAACAAGCCCAGTAGTTTAGAATTCACTCATTCACACTCACAGTCGGGGCCCCTTGGGAAGATTTGATTGGTATAATTTGAATGGGCCCCGACTGTGGGTGTGAATGAGTGAATTCTAAACTACTGGGCTTGTTTCTTTCTTTTTAGTGTATTTTAACGCAGTCGGGTTTTTGTTTTTCGTTAAATTATTTTTTTTATTTCGTACTTTTTAGTTTATAATATTAGTGTGAATTAGTCTCTTTAGAGACCTAACTCGGCTCAAAGCTACATAATTATGTCAACCACAGCTCGGTCCAAAGTAGTTCCTTGGAACTTGTGTACAGATTATTTTTACTAAAAATATTTGTTCGTCATGCTTAATCACTGTTTCTATTTTGTTTGTAAACCGTTAATATACGAGTACTAGAAATAAAAACTTAAATCAATAAGTAAGAAAATGAGCGAAAATTATTGTTTTGTTAAACAACTTTAAATCGTCATATATCCTAAACTATTATTTAAAATGAAAAACGATAAAGGGAACCTAATGATGATTTTAAAATACCTATTCAACGATACCCCGCATGACATAGTTCATCGACTTTTTTTTTTTTAGTTTTGACAATATGGCGTCTGGTTGTCGCTGTGGTGAATATTGATTATTGTCATGTCTTTAGTGACACTCGCAAGGTTAAGACGAATCGATTGACGTAAGAATTATCAAAATCGGCCCACGCGTTCGGTCTCTAGAACGCCACATAGAAACAAACATACATACATACATACATACTTACATACATACATAGACTGATAAACACATTACCCTCCTTTGCGTCGCGCAGTCGGGTAAAAATATGCATTTTTCAAATCAATTGTTGACATAAAACAGTTATTTGATATTAGTTTCAAAGCTGTTCTTAAATCTTCAAGTTTAAAATGTTGAGTTGGTATAAATTTATTTAATTGTTTAAGATTTAATATAAATCGTTGTTTACCGTTCGGCTTAGGAACAAGAAATACACTGGATATAAATTGACCTTTACATGGCTCACATAAGGACACTGCTCCAGTACTCACAAGATCTTGTATTGATGCATTGAAAGCTTTGTATTCGGATTGTGAATAAACAGGCTCTGATGGAACAGTTATCTGAACAGCTGGTTTAGAAAAAATAATTTTATAACCAGAAATCCAGGAGAGTATGACAGGGTTACTAGTTAATAAACTCCACTGTTCATAGAAAAACGAAAGACGACCAGCGAGGCTTACCGGCTCTAACGTCGGTGACCTGCTTGCGGCTGACGTGACGATGTCCTGGAAGCGTTGTTGTGCGTCGTCCTCGTCGGCTGCCTCGGAGTCTGAGCTGATGGTGCCGCTCTCGCATATCTCGCGCCCCCCGGCGGCGGTGGTGGGAACTGTCGGCGACGCGCCGGGGGGCCTCGGTAGTTTAAAGGCCTGTTAGCAGCTTTAGGTAGTTTATTTGCCGTAGACTGCATTATTGATGCCCTTATATCAGCTCCAGATTTTATAATAGTTTTTACGGATTTCAATGTTTCAGATAGATTATTTCCAAAAAGCATTTCATCTATTTTTGTTCTTTCTAACTGTTCTTTTAATTCGTCCGTATATTGTATGTCGCCGAGGATTCGAGCTGTATCCATCAACAGCTTGAGAAGTTCAGGGTTTTTATGGCCTGATGAAAGCAGCGTAGTGATGGCCTCGCTGATGGAGGACAAGGCACAGGATGTTAATACCTGTTTACCTTCTATGCCCCTGTCTCGCTTTGCTTGAGTTTCAATTAAGGAAGCTCGAATTTCTGGATTGAGGGTAGGCGCTTTTATAAATTTGCAGTTTACGGGCACCAAATATCTATCTTTTAATTCCTTGCGATTTTCTTTAGAGAGGCCGGTGGTAGCAATATGGTTTAATCTTATTGCCAAATCCTTTTGAATTTCACCGCCGTACTCTTTAGTGGAGGTGGGATCTTCGCCTAATATTTGCATTAAATCTGGATCTAATTCGGGAACATCTCGATCAAGAGCAGGGGTCGTAGGATCGGTAGCTTGCTCCAGAACGACGGCAGTAGATTCCAGGGCAGGCACAGTGAGTACTTGTTCGAAGGGCAGCGCGTCGGTGGGGGCGCTCGGCGGCAGTGTATGCACCTGTGCGGTGGTGTTCTCGGCGGCAGGCGACTGTGTGACGGTCGCGACCGGTACTTCCTCCTCATCACTACATTCGGCTGGGGCTGCTTGCCAGTACGAGCATCCAGGTTGTGGATCCGTGTCGCCGTAATATACAGCACAATCATCATCGATTGGGATTGATTCGCACTCTGCAAGCAAAATAAACATTTTGCTTAAATATTCCGTGGGAAGTTATTTTAGGTGGGAAGTGAGACTCCTTGTGAGAAACACGCAATCCCAATAGGCGGTTTAGTGCATTTTTATACCTCTAGAGGTAATATACATGCTATGGAAAAACCCCACAGGTAGATCCGAGCAGCAAGTACTTCATTGTGGATGTGGAAGGCCCCCAAAGGACAATCCGATTATCCATTTATATGTATACACACTATACATAAATTCCGTTATGAATTTAAAATCACGTCAACAGTTTATGTACCGGTTTTTATCCACACCCTATAATCCACCTAGGTGCCATGTTAAAAGTAACAAACTGAACTGTAAACACGAAATAAGTAGGTCAATGACTTACCCTGCATGTTATAAGGCGTCGAAAATTCCCCATCCGATGACGATTCACTGTCCTGGCGAGTACGTCGCCGTTTTATTTCACGTTCTAACTTTTTAAGTTTTTTACTCAAGTAACTATAATTATCGCGCTTGTCACTCTTTCTTTTCGGCATTATTACGTAATAACTTCAAGAAAAACAAAGAAAAAACAAGAAAAACACACTTAAATTAATTTAAAACAAAGAAATGATACGAAACAGCGAAGCACTGATACGTGAATGAGCTGGGTAGGTGGTTATGACATAGTCTAGAACAAAGTTTTTGGATCTACCCTACGTTAGATTATTTTTATTTTTTTATATTTTCTCCTAAATTCAGTGCGAAATAGCGAGTCTGTAAGTGAAACTACATGTGTGATAATGCTAATATTGAGAACGAAGCTTGAAGAGTAATTACGAGCTTTGGATTAGTAATAATAAAAAATATTTTTAAATACCTACACAAAAACCAAATAGTAATAGGCAAGGACTTATGATTAAAGTTTTATACAACAGCGTCATAGAGTTGAGGTCGAAACTTCTGACTCCTAAACTAAGTGAGAAGCCTGACTAGCTTTTTTAGACTTTAAAGAACCTGCAAAAATAGCCAAGTCTACAATAAAGCCTCGTTTTCTGTTTTAATAATGTAGATAGTAGTAGATCTTTGATAGTTGTTACTGGAAGTCAGAAACCCTAAAGTCTGACAACCACTCTTACCATGGGGTATCGTACCTATTAACCAGTTACTGGGTTGTGGAGGACCAACAGGCAGTCGGTCCGTGTAATATGCATCTGGGTGCGACTGGAAGCCGACTTTTATAGAGTTGGGAAAAGGCTATGTAGATGATAATGTTTTAATAACGCTTCGTTATCATACAGGTTTATTTAATTGTACCAAAACAAAAATTTAACCCAGGACAAAAACTATCTGTGTATGAAAAATTCAAACCGGTTCAGCCGTTTTCGAGAGATTAAGGAAAACCTATGAAAATTTCACATAATTTATGATTGTTGCGAAAAACACAATATAATTTGAGGTGAACACTTCTTATTTGCTTGAGACCAAGCTTACACAGGTGTATGTTTATGTCGTCGGCCAATCGTTGAATTGGCCACATCGTGATATGCCTGGGCATATCGCGTTATAGCGATGCGGCCCTTCATGGTTTGGCGTTTATATGGGGATGGCAAGTCAAAGCTAATTGTAGATGGCAACACCATAGCTAAGTCCTGGTCCGACCAATGAGGTAGTACTATTTTGAAATACCTTTAAGATTTGAACCAATGACGATGCTTGGAACAAGCTATACTAGCGCCATTATAACGCGATGTGCATAGCAAAAATTTGGGGAGGTCGACGAGAACACTATTTTTTGGCTTGAGAATAACTTGGGGTTTTCCGACAAAAACTAAGTTAACCTAACCTAGGTTAGAACGGGATGGTGGATGACGGTGTAAGATAGGCAAGTCATTAAGCAAGTACCGGTGTACCAGGCACAAAATCAGCCCGAGTGGAGACGCTATGTACAGGAGCAGGTTTACACCTTTCAAGAGACAAGAAGGTTACAATTGGACAAGAAGCGTGATGACATAAAGGCTAGACCACCTGCAAATATAACTAACAATGTCGTCAATGGTGTTCTTACATGTCCACTTTGTGTTAGGAGTTTTACGGCAAAATTTGGATATGCGAGTCATTGGAGAGCACATGAAAGGGCATATCAAAGCTCTCAACGACTCTTAAAGCCATCGATTGCAGTCATCATCATCATCATCATGATCAGCCTATTAATGTTTCCACTGCTGGGGCACAGGCCTCCTCTCTGTGTGAGGGGGTGGGCCATAATCCACCACGCGGGCCCAGTGTGGATTGGTGGATGTCACATGTCTTTGAATTTTTGGTTCTAGGACATGCCGGTTTCCGCACGATGTTTTCCTTCACCGTTTTGAGAGCAGTGGTGATGAAATAAATTACACAAAGTAATGCGCCTTCGAACCCATGACCTACAACTCGTAACTCGGGGCCGATACCACTGCTCCTACTACAGCGATTGCAGTCGCTATGGCCGAAATCGGCTAGATGGCATCATCACCGGTGTAGTTCACAATATGTCTAATTTAACGATTGGACGACGACATATATAAAAACAGTCCATATTTTTTTCTTAAGTCAGTGCATCTGCAACTCACCGCCGTCATGTATCGAATTATTGCCATCTTATTCGTCGCAGCTCCGGCGTTAACCTTCATTACTGGTGAGTCTACGTGTTCTAGTTTATGGGACAGAAAGATTATTTTAGACCAGCATTTCCCGCGACCCGGTACCGGGCCATCGAAATAAAATACTGGGTCGCAACACTCCTACCTTGTTTTTTTTTAGGGCTGATTTTTCAATAGTCAGATAACTTTTTCCTGACTATTATTAGTAAAGGACAATCGAAGGAAAATTGTGGACTTATAATCAGATTGGCGACTTTTCCGCGCCACCCAAAAATCATTGGATGACTTTAACCGAAAAAAAAATGATTTTGTTATAATGAGTCGATTACTGTCGGCTTTAGACGATAGTACAATATTTATGAAACAAAGGGTAACACAATGGGCCATTTTGTCGCTAAAAGCAACATTTCCGGCCAACCTTTGGATGGATTAGAATCGAAAGAGGGAATCGAACCCACAACTCGAAGCACAGCTGCTAGTCATATAAGAAAAATCACATGGGGTGTGTTATGTACCGTGCTCTGACTAAAGCATTTTTTTCATTTCACTGTACGGTTATTAACGTCCGTGTCCGTGCTCCACGCAGTTGTAGAAACTATGTGGAGCACGGGTCCGCCCCCCCCCCTTTTCTCATGTTTCTTCTTTATTTTTATTTCAGAGAGTCCTGCGCCTCCCGGTCTAACCTGTAAGTATTTTAATTTTTGTTTTTTCACTCTGATTTACAAGTCATTTGTAATCATATTTATGTCCGTTCTTAGATCCAATAATGTTAGATTCTTATTAAAGCACTGATAATTACAGCCAAAAACACTGAAGAAAGATTACCTCCGTCTTCGTTCTACTCAACACTTAACCACTTAACCTATACACTCACTAAATCACGCGCAAAAGACACACACAAGGCTTCGAGTTCACTTCGAGTCGCCTCGATCGTAGTCAAAACCAGACTGACTAAGGTCGCCAATCGGCGCTATATTTATACCCTGGCCGGACCCACTAGATGTATCTAGAAGATGGTCGAATGTTCTGAAAACATCCATAGACATCCCATACCTTCTAGAACATTCCAGAACCATCTAGATCAGGGTAGAATTTTCTAGAAACTTGCAGACCAATCTTCAGTAGAGCTGTAGTCGAGAACCTTGTAGAACCTTCGAGAAGTTTCTAGATTGGTGGCGCAGTTGCCAACGCTCGAGAAACGAGATACTGGGTTCAGTTAGACTAAATGTACCTAAATTGAAAGACTTGATGGCACGGTTGCCGTAGTGGTTGAGCCATCGACTTGCACAGCATGTCCCAGGTTCGATCCCCGCACAGAACAAATATTTGTATGACCTACAAGTACTTAGATGTTCCGGGTCGCGTGTTTCCAAAACCTATACTATTTCAGTCACGAGTCGGACTCTAATCGATTAGCTTTTGTTTGTGCATATTTCTCAACAAAACCTAATCTATCTCAGTAAAAAACTTGACTCAAATAGATTAGGTTTTGTTTTGATATTTTCAAAGAAAATGCACGGACAAAATCTATACCATTTTAGTCACGCACGAGCCAAACTCTAAAAAAAAAGACCAGGTTTTGTTTATACATGTCGCAGTGAAATGAGGAAATCAGGGATTTCACGAAATCCAATTATCAAGAAAAGTATCTAGTGATAATAATGACAAAAAATACTAATATAAAGTCAGAGATCAAGTAATTTCACTAAACTAAGTAAATGTTAGAAAACGTCGACGGAGCACCGCTTCGCGGTGCTCCTACTTCTGGGTGGTTTAAAAAAAAATAACCAAGAAGGGGATGGCGGGGTCTTTCAGACCCCGCCATCCCCTTCTAACCTAACCTGTCCGAGTCGGGGTGCCCACAGTCGTATTTACGATAATCAAGTAGTACAAAAATTTAAGAAAAGTAAATTCCGAGGTAAATTTACTCATATAGCTAGTGAGCCTCTACTCGACAAGGTTTTGTTCGTACGTAATGTTTTAAAATAACTCGCCAAAAGTCTAGCTATTCGAGTGATATGAATTATATAGAACTAGGTTTTGTCCGTGCATTTTCATTGAAAATATCAATTCCAAAAGCTATTTGAGTCAAGTTTTTTACTGAGATAGATTAGGTTTTGCTGAGAAATATGCACAAACAAAAGCTAATCGATTACAGTTTGACTCGTGACTGAAATGGTATAGGCTTTGGAAATAGGCTTCCGGGTCTGGGTGTTTGTGTATGTGAGCTCCTAGTGTGGGGCGTTGATTATTATAAGATAAAAAAAAAATAAGGAAAAGGAAAATTGTATCTACATCAAACAGTAAAAAATACATATCGTTAGGTTTATAAAAAATGTATTCAACAAATGTACCTACTTATTGTTTTTTTTTTTTTAAATATGATAATATTATTTATATTCTCAACTATAACGCTCAACGAGCAATGGAAAGAGCTATGCTCGGAGTTTCTTTGCGGGATAAAATCCGGAACATGGATATTCGGCGAAAAACCAGAGTCACCGACATAGCTCATAAAAGCAAGTTGAAGTGGCAATGGGCAGGCCACATCGCTCGTAGAACTGACAACCGATGGGGAAGAAAAGTTCTCGAGTGGCGACCACGGACCGGAAGACGCAGCGTAGGCAGGCCTTCCACTGGGTGGACCGACGACATCGTGAGGGTCGCGGGCAGCCGATGGATGCAAGTGGCGAATTGTCGTTCGGCGTGGCGGACTAAGGGGAAGGCCTATGTTCAGCAGTGGACGTCTTCCGGCTGATGATGATGATTATATTTATATTTATTTAGTTTTTTATTTACATGATTTTCAGATAAGTACGATCGTAGATTAGCGGCATTGGATAAATATAATGAAGCGGCGCTGTCCAACCAGTCTGCTAATAATAGGGGCTATGACAAAATGAACAGGCCTCGCTTTCTGAATGGCTTCTGTCCACTACAGTTGTGGTGTCGCAAAGATGAGAACTTCAGAGTCTGCATAATGACAGATGAAACTGGTGACGTTGGTGGTGTTCAGATCAATGTAAGTACCTGGTGGCTACCATGAACTCCTAGGGTGCTCCCACATCTAAAGAGCCGAGAGCCGATTCCGCGTCGATAGATGTGGGAGCACCCTTAATGCGATCCAGTTTAGGCTGTAGGAAGGAGACAGAGCTATACAAGTCGTCTAGCGCCCCATCTCTTTCCTACAGCCTAAACTGGGTCGCGTTAAGAGCTCGTGGTAAGGCCCTTGTCCCTGTAAACAAAATTTTTTTTCATCAAAATTTCCATTTGAGGTACCGAACATAGAAAGAGTAATGAGTACCTACAGAAAAAGTTTAACCGACTTCAAAAAAAAAGGAGGAGGTTCAATTCGACTGTATTTTTTCTTTTTGTGTAGTTATGTTACCTCATAACTTTTTTTTTAGATGCATTATACCTTTCATTTTTTTAGTCCTATTATCAAACAGTTCATTCACACTTTCATTGAAACAAATTCAGTACTTTTATTTTATGAACTTTTTCGCTCATTTGTACCTACGATGTTACTACGACCTGTAAATGCCGGTAATAATAATTTAACATCGTCCAAGTAGAGAAAGATACATTCTAGAGCAAAAGTAAGAAAATTACGAATTTGATAATGGGTTGAATATTTGAATGAATTAAAAAAGATGAAATAAAACAACTTGAAAAAAAAACGGTAAAAAACAAGACAACCATTTTAATTCGGTCGCATTGAACACAGTAAATTCGTTCCATCCGGGTGTCCCTTGACACCTCACTTTTTTAACGTTTTTATTTACTTAAAACATTAAAGTATTATGGTCGTACCACAACCACTTGGTGTACAAAACCAGTATAATCTGACCGTTGAATATGCGGAAAGATACACATACCTACTTAAAAGGCGAGACCAAGATAAATTGATTCTTGATTTGTAGCCGTGTGTACCAATAGTTATTTTTCCTCATTTTTCCTCACTGAGTAAAACTTTATGTTACAGATCCCTGAAATCGACTTTAATCCAACATTCGATATGAGACAACAAGGTTTTACTATTTGGACAACAAGCATAGACAATGTAATTCTTAGATATTATGCCTTTTACATTTTGTTTACATCACCTGGTAAGTTTTCCACAGTTAAATAAACAATGATTGATATAACCGCTAAGAATTTAGAATATACAGTACCGGCGTTAGGGCAAGGCGCGGTTAGGCGACCGCCCAGGGCGCCGAATACGAAGGGGCGCCGCAGGCCTACTTTCTTGAAGATTTCCCAATCTCTCTCATCCCATTTTTAGGGGATAAACCCAAAACCCGTCTTAAGAAAACACAAAACGCCATCAGTCTATTGCAACGTATTGCAAATATGCATAACAGAGAGTCGCGTTAGTTTCTTTTAATAAATGGTAATTTCATTAAATCCTTTTCCTTTTTTTTTCATATGGGTTTGTATTTTTGTTAGGGGCGCCGTAGAAAATGTCGCCCAGGGCGCTGGTAGTGCTAAAACCGGCACTGAGAATATAGAATACAGGTATAGAAGAATTTAGAATATAGAATACAGGTATAGAAGAATTTAGAATATAGAATACAGTTATAGAAGAATTTAGAATATAGAATGCAGGCATAGAAGAATATAGAATACAGGTATAGAAGAATTTAGAATATAGAATACAGGTATAGAAGAATATAGAATAGAGGTATAGAAGGAAAAATTTCGGGCTAAGAATAATATGATTGTGTTAACTACTTGTAGGTACTAGGCTTTGCCCAACTGAATTGGGATCGCCTTCCAGTCAAACCAGATGTATGTGTAGTATTCAAATAATGCAGTATTTGGACCGACTGCCTATCGAACCCCAGTAAGTGGGTTATAACATACCCCACCGTAAGACTGATACCTAGGGTGAGCGGGAGTAAGATGAAAAACGGGGGGGGGGGGGGAACAATAATTCCGAATATCAAAGAATTCTTTTAATGCTGCTAACATCGTTGTAGACATCATTTTGGCTTGCCCCGCCCCGCAGTCTGTATCAGTAGCAGCTTAGTAAAATCGTATTTATGGTCATTATCATAAAGACGATTTTAGTCACTTTTTCAATCTTACCCCTTAGGCATTTCGTCTTACCCCTACAGGTTTTTACTTAAGACCAATTTTATTCCTCCCTGATGGCGTCGGCGTGATATGTTACGCCGTCGACACGCTCGTCCTGTCAGAGGGAGAGTCGCACCAGGCGGCGGCCAACCTGGCGACGCAAGCAGTCGCGACAGTCGTTGGAAGGATCCGGCGGTTGGGACTGGAGGTGGCACTGCATAAAACAGAGGCCATGTGTTTTTATGGTCGTCGGAACGCGCCACGGACAGAATCCCACTTAACAGTGGAGGGGGTTCGCATCGGCGTCGAGTCGACGATGTCTAACCTGGGACTTGTCCTCGACAGAACTTCAGGGAGCACTTCCTACGTTTGGCCCCAAGACGGCCGGTGTCGTGCGGTCCATGGCCTTCTAAGGGGCCCCAGTGTGGGCCCTAAGCATTCGGACGCAACCACTAAAGCTGGTCGTCCGGCATTGGTCGAGGCCATGCTGCGAGGCGAGACGGAGTGGGAAGCGGTCGCCTCCTTCTGCGAAGCAGTAATGTTCGCGGGAGAGGACAGCGTCCTCCCTCCGCCCCAACCACAATGGTAGACGCCCACGGCGTCGAACGTCGACAGACGATCTCCGGCCACCGTAGGCGCGGGCATGCGGGCGGCTAGTAATGGGTGACTCGCTGTCGTACCATGGACCATGCCCGAGTCGACGGCGCGTTGTATTCGCGCCTTAAAGAGTTTCAGCGTAATGACGGGGCCTCCCTCTAGAGGGCCTTGGCACCCATTTAGATTTCACTTCTTTTATCGTTGAAATCAACAACCAAAGTAAACCTCTCATTTCACATATTTTATGTTTTTGATTGGATAGGAAAATATTTAAAAGATTTTATGGTTGACGCTTCCCATGACCCAAGAGCTGGCTTTTACCTTGGCCAGAGGCTGCGTATTGCCTTAATAAGAGGCAACGCCGCCAGTTTTTCTAGTACATTTTACCAGCTGACAGCGAAGGATGAATTTTTCAATTATCTATAATACTTACTTTAGTCACCGAATACATATAATAGTTGGTTTAGTTTAGTATTTTATATTTCTATTTGCAGTTATTCATGGTTATACAACATTGTGTAATACGATAACACTTTTGAATAGCGTGTTACCATACTCTACTCTACAACATGTTAGGAAATGTTGTAATAATAATGTTATAAAGTTTATAACATTTATATATAGCGTTTATAATATAATCGCTCCCACATTGGTTGAACTAGTTGTATAACATCGTAGTATCGTACACATGATGATGCAGAAAAAGTGAAATAAATGAATAATTCTTTTTTTTTTTAAGATTATCGAATACGCGTTAATTCGAAAAATGTCACCATATTGCTGCGAGATAACACTGTGTATTACAGTGGTTTCAATGCGGAAATGTTCTCAGTGTCAGTCGAGGAGACCGAAATCAGTAGCGATTTCACGAAGCAGGGCTGCCTAGGAAAACCGAGTAAGTATAACCATTTTAAATATTATGAAAATATCTAGTTTTCATTCCCCAACAGTACCCTTAGCACGGATTTTCTCTATTTGAGCCGTAAAGTAAACTGGAACTTTGACAATATCAAATTGACAATTTTCAAGGAAAAAATTAGTTCCTTCTTCGCACACCAGAGGTGCTGTTCCATTTTGTCATACAAGAAATGCTGTAAATACTGGAAAGACGCTGTAAAGTAAAAGAGTGAAAATTCGTGCTAAGGGTACAGTTAAGGCTCCTGCCGCCTTTTTCAGTGTGCATGAGGGCGGGAAGGTGGTACTGCATCCAACATCCAAGCCTGGATTTTTGTCGCGTATTTAAAACTAAACATTTTTCATAACATTTCTGCAAAATAATTCCTGATTGTAAAAAACAGATCTATCCACCCTTCCCAGTGCATTTTCTCCGAATTTACGTGACAAATTAAGATGTCCACATAAATATCAATTCCTGATGGCCCAAAGACAATAGTCTTTTAAAAAAAGACTTTAAAAATTATGATATAATTAGTTTCGGAATTATTCTTGAAAATAGACGAAAATTACATTACCTCCAAAACTAGTGAGTTAAGGTGCTTGTACACGATGCATGTAATCCGCTCAAGTAAAGGTGCGGGTTACCCGCGCGAGTAATATGCGCAAGCTACTTGATCAAACTACCCGCGCACATACGTAGATTTTAACTATTTAGGCGGCCAAAAAGCCATTTTTGAACAACAATATAATAATGATTTAACCAATTAATCGGGTAGTTAACAGTTCCTAGTATAAAACGATACCCTCTCCAACAGTCGTCGATGCGTATGACACTACCCTCGAGTAGTCGGAACTCGATAGTTGCTTAACGTTTACGTGCCAGTTATCGACAGCTCTCCCAAACGAACAACTTCTAAAGTGCATAATTATTGTTGGAATAATTGTTTTCAAGTGAAACTTATGGATTGCAATAATTCAGGTAAGGACCTATGTTGTACAACAATAATATACTTGATTATCGTTTTTCTAAATATACTTTTAATTTTTCAAAGATAGGTCTATGACATATGATTTTATTTTGTATTTTAAAATGTTTAGAAGCTTTTTTAACTTACTTCAGGGTCCGTCCGGGTAATAATTTATTTATTTCTCAATACTTGACATATTTCTCCGTATAACGACAAAATAATTAGCCGCGGAAACCCGCGCTTTTCAAAATTAAGAGCAACTAAATGTTTCAAGTCAAAAATGAGCAAAATACCATTTTGCTGCTTTTTTATTTTATATCAATTTACTTTTTGCTATATATCATATCATATACACAATAGGCTATTGTTAACTTCGGATCCTCTAATTAGCTCCAGCAGACAAATTAAAAAACCTACTCGCAAAGCATTCCTTCCAGAAACAATAGAAATGTTGATGTCTGCTGAACCAAATAGAGAGTCAATGGAGGAAGGCTCTCAAAGTGAGTGATATTTAGTTTTGTTTATGTTTATATAAGTGTAGGTAGATATAGGTGATGTAACTACACCTTATTTTTATTCATTTAAAATATTATTTGAACTTTGTTTTACTTTTTTGAAAATTGCTACTATATTTCTGTATAAAACTTGTGTAATTAAATAATAATATATATTTTTGAGTTGAAAAGGGTTTATTTTATTTTAATATAGTACTTGGAACTAATTAAAACCAAAAAATATTTTTGGCCGCCTAAATAATTAAAATCTACGTATGTGCCGCGGGGTGCTTGTACACGGCGCATGTAGCTTGAGCATGTTGAGGCACTTGCGCGGGTTACATGCGCCGTGTACAAGTACCCTTAACTATTTCGAAATACAGCTTTTTTTTTGGCGTGGTATAATCATCAAATGAGTCCTCCAACCCCGGGCAGGGCGTGAGGGACTGTCAGACTTCTACTGACTAAAATCCACGGTGTCCTTCATAGCCTGTTATGTTCCGGGGTCACGGTAAGGGAATAATCCCGCGACCACGGCAGGCTTTGGCCCTCTGAGAGGGGGGCCCCGTCATTATGCTGACGCTCTTTGAGGCGCGCGTGGGACACAACGCGCCGTTGACCCGGGCATGGTCCTTGGTCGGGCAGCGAGTTGCCCTTTACTCGCTGCCCGCATGCCCGCGCCTACGGTGGCCGGAGATCATCAAGCGACGTCCGTCGCCGTGGGCGCCTACCACTGCGGCTGGGGCGGAGGGAGGACGCTGTCCTCTCTCGCTCGCGGCCCACCTCCTCCTTCACGAGCATTACTGCCTCGCAGAAGGAGCAGACCGCTTCCCACTCCGTCTCGCCCCGCAGCATGGCCGCGACCAATGCCGGGCGCGAGAGGTCTCCGCCTATCGCAGCTGTGAGGACACGTCGGTGCTCCGCCCAAGCTGGGCAGTCCTGCACCGTATGCTCCACCGTGTCCTCCGGGCGATCTTCGCAGTGGTGACACCCAGGCGTCTCCTCCTTTCGCATCAGACACAGGTACCTCCCGAAACTTCCGTGTCCGGTGAGGACCTGCGTCAAGCGGTAGGTCAGGACGCCATGACTTCTCTCCAGCCACTCCTCAAAGAGGGGTCTTACCACCGCAACTGCGGCGTGCCCGTCGAAATACAGCTTGGCAAATTAAAGTAGAAAACCAAAAGTCGCCACTGTGCTCTCGCTAGCAGCACTTTTAATGAGTTTTTTTTTCTCTTATTACGTTAGTTTTATGGCACAGTAATAAATCTAACAAACCTGTGTTCTTTGTTTACATCAAGTATCAAAGATTTAAAACGTTGCAACGTTGTCAGCAAACAAAAAGATTAGTTCCGTTTCTTAAAATACGCACTTAACCCTCATTGTGCGTGATCCGACATGCACTTGGCCAGTTTTACCTGTATTGTGGACATTTTTACAAAAAATTATATTCTCACTCACAATAGTCACATCTTTACATCAAACTCAAAAATAATAAAATAAATGGCATCTTAGGCGCAGAAAGCCTAATTCGCAAAATCGTAACTGAGTCACAAAAAGAGAAGTTCTCAAATTGGCAAATTCTCAAAAAATTCTTAGAAATAATATATTAATGTAAGATTTTTTCGCATGACTTGATAGAACTTAGGGTGCTTGTACACGGCGCATGTAACCGCAGGGTAAAAATCTTTTATTTAGAAGAATATTTTTCCATTTTGAGAATCAGGCTTTTAGAGAATCTGCCATTTAGAGAACTTGTCCTTTTGCGACTCGGTTGCCATTTTGAGTATAACATGTAAACATCTTTGTAGGTCAGAGGTATTTCTACCAAATGACTAAAGAAACGGAGTGCACCGCCTCTACGCTGTCACCGCTCTCCGTCATGTACTACAATGGGCAGCTCGTCGGAGTCAGGGTTATGGTCTTCGGCCATTTTGCCAGAAACAGCCCCCACCCTGCTCATTTCGAAGACATTAACGCCCTTACTGCCAAGGTAAAAACATCTAAATTTGTAAAGCTTTGTCCACGCAGAGAAATGTATACGAGAACTTCTGGTTGCAACCGTGACAGCAAGACTCACTAGTTGACTTTACAACTTTTCTAGTAATAAATACTAAGTCCTTGTTTTATCTACTACTTAGGTACTTAGTATTTATTACTAGAAATGTTGTAAAGCCAACTAGTGAGTTTTGCTGTCACGGTTGCAACCAGAAGTTCTCGTAAAGGTAGCTAGACATTTCACTGCGTGTGATTTATTAAAAACGTAAGAAAATTTGAATTTCGCGGGCTGGTTGGAGCATCCCCCTTAATCAAACATACGACCCTCGAAGTTCAATTATTGATAACTAAGTAATATTCATTGTTGCCATTACGGGAGTGTCCTGGATGAGGCTGGCGCAAGATCGTGGAGCTTGGCACGAACAAAGAGAGGCCTATACCCAGCAGTGGGTGAAGACGGGCTGCGGATGATAATGATGATGAAGTAATATTCCTTACCTTTTGTTACCTTATAATATAATTGCTTAAACAAACGTTTCAGATGTCACTACCTAATGGGCCCGACTGTTTTTTCGAACATATATCCGAAAGAGGGGCGATTGCAATGACGGTCTACTTCACCAGCTTACCATGGCTGGTATCCTGCTTACTTGAATAAATCCAACACTATTATTACCTACCTATTATACAAGAACTCTATACAGCGGCTCGCGATGACTTCGCACGGGATTTCGACATACCTGGTAAAAATCTGAAAACATTTTGACTTTGAAAATCTTTTCCTGAAACTAACGAATAAGTATGTTAGAATTTGGTGCAGTTATTTGGAAGTTTTGCGTGTACAGACAGACTTAAGCGTCTTTGGTTTAAGTACAGATATTAACAAAACATAACGTAAGTATATGTGTACACACGAAAAACACGTTGAGTCTAACGGCCAACTCGGTACGATGAAAAAATGTCAAAAATAGAAGACTTTTATTTACAATTTTAGTTCAGGCGGCGCCAGAACAATTGTTAATCAATAGGTTTTCTAAAATGTTGAGTTTGTGAATTTTATTTTATTGTTAATAATAAAAGTAACGTAACAAAAATACTGTTCAAATATCATAAATCAGTGGACTAATTAGACATTTAATAATTATAATGTTCTAGCCTTAAATAGTATATTACCTAACCTATACCCTACATAAAGTGAATATAAACTTGTGTTGGTATGGTTTAAGTTAAGACTATGCTCAACAAATGGAAGTTGTTTGAAAAATTGGGGAAGTTTTGTGTAATTTTCATAAATATATTTTTGGATTTTTGTTTTGTATTATTTTACACGATTGCTTCCTATCCTATCCCCTATACTATCATTGTCCTAATATAATAAGCCTATTTCCGTCTGCAGGGTTTAAAGGAACCTAACCTATCCTAATTTCGGGGTGCTCAAACACTAAGCACCCTATATTCTGCTACTTGTTGAGACAAGATAAGTCCATAAAAAATATATTTAGGCCATTATTGCACTCTATAAGTACCCTGCGAATGGCCTAAAGATAATAGTAGGGGCGACGAAGAAGGGATGTTTGTTGTGAGTCGAGCGTGTAAGATAACTGACAAATGATGCACTTACTGGACAGGTCCACTCTTTGTATGGCTCTTTCTTTAAAAGACCATCTCGGACACTAACCTGCAGGGTCCTCGAACCAATTTAATGTCTGGACTTTAAGGCCTTTGTCAAACAGACAGGCGATAGCGAACCGAACCGAATCATGTCATATAAAAATGCGAAAGCGATCCGATATTCTATGTGACAGGCTTCAAACAATTCCATACATTACAAACAAAAACGCCTCGCTTCGCGTTCGTCACGCCTGTCTGTTTGACAATAGCTTAAAAGAGACGATGACCTCTGAGTTTGTTTCGGATGTCAGGTACTAAACACCGGCCTCATCTAGCTTTAAAAAAAGTGTTTTTAGTTAGTTAGTTGTTTCTAGTGGATATAATAGGCTAGTTTCCTAAAAAATGTAATTAGTCCGTCTTTTAGATTATTCAAAAATAAGGGACATGTATTTTTTTATTTGTAAATTAGACCAAAAATGACAAAGATATTATAGCCTATTAAAGTTACGTGTGACGTCACGATGCGTCGCATATTTCGCGCGGTCGTAGAGTGACGTCTCAGGTAACTTAAATAGGCTATTATCTTTGTTCTTTTTTGTTTAATCGAAAAAAGAAAAAATACGTATCCAATATTTTTTATAATCTAAAATACGGACTAAATAAAATGTAATTATTTTGACCCTGGAAACTACCTACCCTATTATTTGCTAACAGATAGACAACTAGCGACATCTATGGGGCAATAGAAGAACTAAAAAACCCGACTTTTAAACATTTTGAGAAAATTGTGAAGTTTGTGTGAATTGTGAAGTGCTGGAGCACTGGAATCGTAATTAACTGACATACATAATACACCACAATTATTTGTATTCCATCGACTGGAACCGATCCATAAGAGCCTATGCACACCAAATTTTTTAAAGCGCGTTTTAGAAACACTCCGGCGCGGCGTTTTCATCAGAGCAGTTTGTTACCTATCTTTTGTTTTAGGCTGCGTTTGACTTGCGTGAGTGTCGCGTCTCTACGGGCGGCGTCAAACGCGCTGCACCGGCGCGTTTTAAAAACGTGGTGTGCATCAGAAGGTACAGTCAAGCGAGAAACTGTCTATGAAAATTGTCTTCTTCAATAGTTCAAAGTGGTATGCTCATTGCAGTGATATGTACATATTAAAATAATTCTCGGCAGGAATAGTTTACCTACCTGAAATTGTCTTAGTTCGATCCAGAAACATTTAATTAAATCCCTTTTGAACTTATGCTAGCCTAGTACTTTTGCTGGTTAGTTAATGAAAAAGACAATTTCAGGTAAACTTCTATCTATAATTATTTTAATACAGACCTAGTATCTTGAACTGAGGCTAGCATGATAGCCTGCTAGGCTTTGCTACTAGGCGAAAAATGAGAAAATGGAAAAATATTCGCTTTTGTAACCAGTGAGACAAAAGCTAACAAATAGTAAGTGTAAGTATCATATTTTGTTAAACAAAACGTATCGGAAAGAACTGCAAATGTAAGTTTGTCAACTTTATTTTTACAGCTTTTATAGGTATGTTTTTTGGGGATAGGTAGGTTTTAATCGTCAGCTATTTTTAACTAATTTCAAAAAAAGGAGGAGGTTCTAAATTCGTCATAATCTTTTTTTTTATGTATTATCCCCGATTTCTCGGACTCCTGGACCGATTTTGAAAATTTTTCTTTTTAAAATTAAATTCAGCGTATTTTGATGGGCAACTACGGAACCCTACACTGTGCGTGGCCCGACACGCACTTGGCCGGTTTTAAAATCTGATTTCACCATTATTTAGCAGCAATGTAGCTGATTTTGAAGCACAAATTCCAAATTTAGCAGCTAAATACTGATACTGGTTTCATTAATAGGAGCATAACATGGTCACCCTACACACTGAATCCAAAATATGTACATTGCTGAATTGTGCAGATATCTATTCTTTAGCAGACATTTCTGTTTAATGTTGGTATATCTGGCTTTAGATTCCGTTGAGAACTCAGGTGGCTACAGTCACAATTAGAACGTCAGGATTGAGGAGCCAAAGAAAATACGATCATCTAAAAAATTTACTCTGTTTTACCATTTTATTCCTATATTACAAAAACAAACATCCAATATAATTTGAGCTCTTGCGTCTAGATTGAGGAGCCACACAATGTTTCAACAATGTGCATCTATTACTTACCGAGATCCAAGATGGCTTCTCAAATCAAACGTTTAGATTGAAAAGCCACTTTTGCATCAATATAACTAGTGATATATTTTGCTGCTAAATCTAGAATTCGTGCTGCAAAATCAGCTACATTGCTGCTAAATAATGGTGAAATCAGATTTAAAAAATCTGATGTGGCTCCTCAATCCTGACGTACATACTTAGTTGAATTTCTTCTAAAGAGAAAGAAAATTGAACTAGCCACGTAACACGGCGAGTTATATCCACAAATACCGTGATTCGTTTCCACCAGAAATTAAATAGTTATTTGTGCAACAAGAGAGCAAAGTCATTTTTTGCTGCGAGTGCTGATTTTGAATCTTGAGCAAGCGAAGGATTCAAGGATTGAATCACGAGCGTAGCGAGTGATTCTAAAGTTGAATCCTGAGTGTGGCGAGAGATTCAAAGGCACGAGATGAAAAAAATTTTGCTCTCGTGTAACACACATAACTTTTCACTTCAGCAGCGAGAACACTTTAGGAGATAAAATAATAAACAGGAATAGATTGAAATAACTTTTTATTAAAGTAGCTTTCAACAATAAGTAAATACTCCACATTGTAGATAATCGCGTCGTCTGTGATAAATCTAAATAATAAGATAGCAACACCGTCTCCGAAAAACTGCTTGCGCCCTTTGTAAGTCTCCATTCATTGAAGACATGGTATGGTTTCAGATATTTCTCGCTTCGAGACTTCTGAGGTTGTTTTAACTCTTCCGGTGTTAAAATAAGTACTGTTCTCGTCGCTAGTTTTACTCATTTTTTTTTAACTTATTCAACACTGCGCCAGCCATGAAATTTTATTCCCGCTCTTTTATTTTTAAATTAAGGCGTGTTCGGAAATAGCACCCATGATATTTTATTTTTTAAATATTAACCAACAATATTGAAACTAGAAATAAATATTTACAGTAAATGCTTATTTTCATTTAAATACAGAAATAATTTAAAAAAGTTCTTTTTGCAAAATTTCTTTAGTTACCTAGTACAAATTTCCGAACGTTATTGTCTTTGAGACCGAATTCAAAATCGGAACTTCGAAAGGGCTGGTCTTTGTCTCTCTCTCTTTCTATTGGCGGGAAAGAGATAGAGTGTTAATGTTTCGAATTGTATGATTAACTCAAGGCTGAATATGATATTCGTGGCTTTTTGAAACCAAAAATTAAAAAGTTACTTTGTCTCACTAGTGAGCAAAATCGCATTTTGCTCACTGATTTCAGGCAGCAAAACCTACATGTTTGAGCTACTGAAGTGAAAAAAAAATTTTAGCCACCGATCACGGTATCCGTGGCTACAAGGCATAAATTATATTATTTTTGGAAACTGATCTTGGTGTGCAGATACAAGAAATAGAGTTAAATGTTTTCCCAAACTGAATTTATTTTTATTTAATTTCACAAGTTAAAAGAAGTTATAGGTTATAGTATTAAAAAATAACGTGTTAATTTTTAATTCTACAAAATAATCCTACTACTATTATAAAGGCGAAAGTTTGTAAGTATGGATGTATGGATGTTTGTTACTCTTTCACGCAAAAACCACTGAACCGATTTGGCTAAAATTTGGTACACAAATAGTTTATAATCTGGATTAACACATAGGATAGTTTTTATCCCGATTTTATGTTCCCGTGGGATAACTTTCGAGTAGTAGCGGGTGAAGCCGCTGGCAACAGCTAGTTAAGTATAAAACTTAAACATTCGTGAGAATATATCCTTTGCACACACTAATCAAGTTGAAGGAGCCATGACGTCTTAGCACGCGTAGCATCATCATCAGCCTATAATGTTCCCACTGCTGAGACACAGGCAGTGCGGATTGGTACCTGGATGTCACGAATTTTCGGTTCTTAAACATGCCGGTTTCCTCACGATGTTTTCCTTCATCGTTTTAAGAGCAGTGGTAATGTAATGAATTACAAAAAGTAATGCGTCTGGCGGGGTTGAACCCACGGCTGGGACTCCACCAAAGCGAAGACGAGAGGAAGATGTGTTTGAATAACCAAGCAGATTTCCAAAGCTAACTGGAGAAGAGATTTGGATTTATATTTGGTAAGGGACTTTACTCATAGCGCGATGCGATACCGAATTGCATCGATATCGGTCAGATATAACACAAACGTCCGGCCGAAGAAAATGTAAGGACGATCGCTAGTGTTTGCTAATGGAGTCACACGAATTGACGATATCGCTCACAGATCTCCTCGATATCGAATTGCATGTATGTACCTACGTCCTAAAGGAGGGTGCTCAAAAAAAACCCAGCTCCGGCAAAAACGAGTGGTATCTCAAATTAACATGAAAGCCAAAATTACTTAGGACAAAATAAATCAACTACTTAAATGGAGTTTACAGGTATATCAAAGGAGAATGCTCACGCTTCAGAGAAAAAAAACCCAGCTCCGGCGGAAACGAGTAGTGGGCAATGGGCATCTCAAATTAACAATAGTATAGTGTAATTAAATAATAACCGGAATTATCGGGATCCTTACTTAAATTGCGAGTTTTGTTAAGCAGTCGTCCATATAAAAGAACTTCGAAGTAGTATTATCATTATCTCCCCCATTTCTCAAAAACACCTGGATTGATTTGGAAAATTATTTTTTTGCTTGAAAGGGCATACCTACTTACTTTTAATGAACAGGTCAAATTTTTTTTTTCAATGTCGGTCCTCAAAAAAGAAATTGTCTGACCTTTTGATTATAGTATAAGACCAACTATAACAAAGTATACCCTTCCAAACAAAAAAAGAATTTTCTAAATAGGTTCAGGTGTCTTTGAGAAATAGCGGGAACAAACTATTACTACGAAGCTGCCAAGTACTTTTTCTATCGGGCATGCGGGCAGCGAGTAAAGGGCAACTCGCTGCCCGACCAAGGACCATGCCCGGGTCGACGGCGCGTTGTGTCCCACGTGCGCCTCAAAGAGCGTCAGCATAATGACGGGGCCCCCCTCTCAGAGGGCCAAAGCCTGCCGGGGTCGCGGGATTGTTCCCTTATCGTAACCCCGGAACATAACAGGCTATGAAGGACACCGTGGATTTTAATCAGTAGAAGTCTGACAGTCCCTCCCGCCCTGCCCGGGGTTGGAGGACTCATTTGATGATTTTACCACGCTAAAAAAAAAAAAAACTTTTTCTATGGACGACTAACTGACTATCAAAACAGGCAAGCCTGTTTCTATTAAAAAGGTGCGAATAAGGGCTACTGGGCGGTTGTTGCTGGAATCAGTTTCACTAACTTGATGATGAGATGATGATTTTATAAAGCTTTAAAGCAAAATACGTTGGCTTCATCAGTGAATAATTATTCAGCGATAAACCATCTTTACTTACAAAAATATACCATGATAATGAAAAACAGAAACAGACACAGCAAATAAATGTGCCAAAAAATAAACAGAAGTTGAATTTGTTCAGTACCAAAATAAATAGATGTAAGTAGAATAGGTTTTTCGATCAATGCCAGGCATATTCGTATTTCGTTTAGGGTTGAACCTGAATAATATTGTTATAAAAATTAATTAATAATAATAATAATAATCCACAACTGTCACACAACGCCATCTAGTCCCAAGCTAAGCAGAGCACGTGTTATGGGTACTAGACAACTGATAAACATACTAATATATTTCTAAATACATACATATTATAGATAAATTACACCCAGACACAGAACAAATTTAATGATCGTGCTCATCACACAAACAT
This sequence comes from Agrotis segetum, assembly GCA_036375495.1. Taxonomy (NCBI): domain Eukaryota; kingdom Metazoa; phylum Arthropoda; class Insecta; order Lepidoptera; family Noctuidae; genus Agrotis; species Agrotis segetum. The sequence continues at coordinate 274,696 of JAQSVV010000118.1, forward strand.
TTGTCCTGGGTGGGAATCGAACCCACGACCCCCGGCATAGCAGTCAGGGTCACTAACCACTAGACCAACAGGCCAACAGGCAGTACTATTGTAAGTAGGTACGTGTACTTACAATTTATACCTTGCTTATTCTTTGCTCATAAGACGCATAAAATCATTATTAGGGTGCTCCCACATCGAAATCCCACACAGACAGGAAGCATAATGCGATAGCACGCGGCGGATTCCTCGAGGCGGCGGCGTGCTATCGCATTGTCTCGGCAAATGGCAGTTCTAAGCGACAGAAAGAGAAAGTGCAACGGAAAATGCCGATTTCGCGTCGATAGATGTAGGAGCACCCTTATTGTTTAGAATTGCTTTAAAAAAAAAACCTATTGAATTAATCTTGTAGTTTTTAAATATTTGGCTTCCTGACAATGGTTCACGTAAGAGAGAAAAAAATACGAGTCGAACATTTTGTTGATAATCCATTTTAAGACATTTTTTTTTACAAAAAAAAGTGTCACTATGTTAGTACTTACTCAGGTGAGTCGAACGGATGAGACGAACAAACAATAAATTATGAATTGCCGAATGTGTTTATTTTTTCATAATTTGACAAATAAAATTTATTTCAGTAAAGCAATACGGTTAAGGAAAAACGAGAGCAGTGCTGGCCCAGTGGTATCGGTCCCGACGAACGAGTTGTAGGTTGTGGGTTCGAACCCCGCCAGGCGCAATATTTTGTGTACCTAATTTATTTTTCACCAACTGCTCTCAAAACGGTGAAGGAAAACATCGTGAGGAAATCGGCATGTCCTAGAACCACAAATTCCCAAATGTGGCATGCGTGGTGGATTATGGTCCACTCCCTCTCACAGAGAGGAGGCCTGTGTCCCAGCTCCCAGCAGTGGGAACATTATAGGCTGACGATGATGATGATAATGATGAATACGTACTTTTACTTTGCAAGCGTAAGTTTTTGCAAGTGTTCGGTAGATGTGTCTGATGCGAAAGGAAGAAACGCCTGGGTGTCACCACTACGAAGATCGCCCGGATGACACAGTAGAGCATACGGTGCAAGACTGCCACGCTTAGACAGAGCACCGACGTGTCCTCACGGCTGCGATAGGCGGAGACCTCTCGCGCCCGGCATTAGTCGCGGCCATGCTGCGGGGCGAGACGGAGTGGGAAGCGGTCGCCTCCTTCTGCGAAGCAGTGATGCTCGCGTAGGAGAGGAGGCGAGCCGCGTGAGAGAGAGGACAACGTCCTCCCTCCACCCCCCCCGCGGTGGTGGACGCCCACGGCGACGGACGTCGGCTTGGCAGACGATCTCCGGCCACCGTAGGCGCGGGCATGCGGGCAGCGAGTAAAGGGCAACTCGCTGCCCGACCATGGACCATGCCCGGGTCGACGGCGCGTTGTGTTCCACGGAACCCCCTCTCAGAGGGCCAAAACCTGCCGGGGTCGGGGTCGGGGACTTATTCCATCACCGTGACCCCGGAACATAAAGGGCTAATGAAGGACACCGTGGATTTTAGTTAGTACAAGTCTGACAGTCTCTCCCGCCCTGCCCGGGGTGGGAGGACTCGTTAGATGTTTTTTTTTTGTGGATACAGACACATCATCACGCCTGCAATTCTGGGAGGTTTAAGCAGGTTTGCGTCTAATTGCATTTCATAGATATTTCATCCAAACTTTCAAGTTCTTTTAAATGCCTGAATCGATTTTAATGAAACTTCATACCTACCCATAAGTAGCATAGGCCTAAAGACCCAAGAACCTATCTAGTCTGTGGACCCAAGTAATCTTAAATGTGTAATTGTGTACCTAATAAAATATTTTTTGAATTTTACTTAAAAAAATGGGTTTTTATGCACCTTTTTTACAATAATACCATTGTTTTTAAGCAAGATATTTTGTCATTGTCCTTGTGAAAACCTTGCATGAAAGAAAAGCGTATAATTTTGTATTTACACAAGTGGTAAAACCGTTCGGAAGTACAAACTCACGTAAAATGGAAAAGCACTGGAAACATGTTCCACGTTTCATGAAATTAATGTTCACCGATATTTACTTTAGGCATATTTTGTGGGGTGCTATGACAGGAAACCTCCACGTGCGCCCGTGGACTGGAGTTCCCTCTCGGATACGTCCGGGGGGAAGACCATTTTTCCGGGCCGGTGCACCCTGGGATGCGGGCAAAAACTCTTCCTTAGGCACTATGTACCTAAGAGGTCTCTTTGCTCGTATGCGAATAGCCTGTCGTGTGGACGCTCCAACGCGTGTCCCTCAGATTAGCAGAGGGCACAGCGGCGGAGCGGGGTTGCGGACGGTGAGTAATAGGTAGCTCGCCGTCCGACCAAGGACCAAGCCCGGGTCGATGGCGCTTTGTGTTTCGCGCCAAATGCCTGCTGGGGTCGCGGGTTTTTTCTTAACCCAGGATATCGTGGCCCCAGAACGGAAACGACATAGGAAGAAGCACGGGTGGATTTTTGTCAGTAAAAGTCTGACAGCCCCTTTCGTCCCACCCAGGGCGGGAGGACACATTTGATGATTTTACCACCTAAAAAAAAAGGCATTTCTTTGTGTGTAGCCGCTGGTTACGCCCACAGCAACAGACGTGCGGATGGCGATGTAAGGGTGCTCCCACATCTAACGACGCCGATTCGGATTTTTCCGTCGCCCTTTCTCTTTCTGTCGCTTAGAAATGCCATTTGCTAGACCGAGACAGAAAGCATAATGCGATTGCATGCGGCGGAATCTTCAATGCGGCCGCGTGCTATCGCATTGTCTCGGTAAGGGCGACGGAAAAATCCGAATCCGCGTCGTTAGATGTGGGAGCACCCTAATGGGTCACTCGACGTCCAATCATGCACCATGCCCCGGTCGACGGCGGCAGTATGTCATGTTCCACGCGCGCTTTAAAGGTCTGTCAGCAAAATGACGCCCTCCCCCCCCCCCTTAGAGGGCCAAAGCCTGCCGGGGTCGCGGGACTGTCCCATCAAGTAACCTAACCCTGGAACGTAAAGGGCTATACCTCCCTTTTTATACCTAATATTACCACGTAAAAAAGGCATATTTTGTGTACTCACAGGACTGTCTAGTTGATCGGCAAGCTGTCTTATCAGGAAACCGTGACCCCAGAACGTAAAGGGCTTTTATAGGAACATCGTGGATATTGGTAGGGGTCTAGCAATACCTCCCGTGTCGCGCTGGGTGCTAGGACTCTGTTTTGACGATTTGACAACGTAATACTCCTAACATTCGAATTGAGAACTTCCTCCTTTTTAGAAGTCGGTTAAAAGAAAAGCCTTAATTATTTGTGTCATTAAATTCGTTATTATTTCCAAGTAATGTTTACATACCGAATTGTTATGCATGACAATAAAGATCCCACACAATGTAATAAAAATGGTTCTCTATCAATTAAAAATTCGCATCCATTACTTTCAAGAGTGACGTTGTTGTCACAAGCAAATAAGAGGTCCTGGGTTCATTTCCCGGGGCAAATAAAGTTTTATTGTGTTTTCTCAGTGGCCGCCATGGAGGTTCCCTTATAACTTCTTTTTTAACTCCTTATTATTACATGACAAATGAGGTGTCGTTAGAAGCGTCTCAGTTGTCCGCTGGTTATAGGGTAGGTGACGTCGACCAAATCCAATATGGCGCTCCCTTTTTTTTTTTTTTTAGCGTGGTAAAATCATCAAATGAGTCCTCCAACCCCGAGCAGGGCGGGAGGGACTGTCAGACTTCTACTGACTAAAATCCACGGTGTCCTTCAATAGCCTGTTATGTTCCGGGGTCACGGTAAGGGAATAATCCCGCGACCCCAGCAGGCTTTGGCCCTCTGAGAGTGGGGCCCCGTCATTATGCTGACGCTCTTTGAGGCGCGCTTGGGACACAATGCGCCGCGCCGTCGACCCGGGCATGGTCCTTGGTCGGACAGCGAGTTGCCCTTTACTCACTGCCCGCATGCCCGCGCCTAAGGTGGCCAGAGATCATCAAGCGACGTCCGTCGCCGTGGGCGTCTACCACTGCGGGTGGGGCGGAGGGAGGACGCTGTCCTCTCTCGCTCGCGGCCCGCCTCCTCCTTCACGAGCATTACTGCCTCGCAGAAGGAGCAGACCGCTTCCCACTCCGTCTCGCCCCGCAGCATGGCCGCGACCAATGCTGGGAAAATATGGCGCCCCCTATAATAGGGGATGTAAAGTCGTAATCGAAAAAAAATCGCACTGTATCGACATAGAGTATCAAACATAAAGGTACTGATACACATGCTTTAAACTCGCATGCTAAAAGAGTATGCTTAGGTATAGTTTACATTTAAATTAGCATCATCATCAACCTATAAATGTTCCCACTACTGGGACACAGGCCTCCGCTCTGTGAGAGGGAGTGGGCCATAATCCACCACGCGGGCCCAGTGCGGATTGGTGGATGTCACATGTCTTCGAATTTTTGTTGCTAGGACATGCCGGTTTCCTCACGATGGTTTCCTTCACCGTTTTGAGAGCAGTGGTGATGAAATAAATTACACAAAGTATTGCGCCTGGCGGGGTACGAACCCACGACCTACAACTCGTAAGTTGGGGCCGATACCACTCGGCCACCACTGCTAAATTAGTATGCTCATTATTAAAAGGTGTTGTTACGGAAAATGTCAAAAAAACACACGAATGCCTCACTTAGCCACTGACGTAGACTGCGGTGCGGGGCAATACAAAACGGTGTCTACAATGATGTTCTACAAGATTTCCTTTATGGGCATTTCTACGGACACGGTGATTTTTGCTCAACTCCGTGGGCAATTTTTTTTTTCACATAATGACTAATTGTATATCACCAAAATAAAATGCATATTTTTTCAAACTACTGGAGCAATTACTGGCAAATTAGCACCATTTTGTGCTAATTTGCCAGTAATTGCTCCAGTAGTTTATGAAATAAATTTTGAGTGCCATGGAATTGAGAAATGTGACCACAGAATTTAGAATTACACATATTTTACGTCACCGGGAAAGACAAATTATTTAAAAAAAACATTCCATTTTTACGAGTCTGCCTTGAAAACTACACCTCTGAGTAGGTAGGTAGGTACCTACCTTTATTTAGCACAGCCACAGTTAAATTTTATAATTATGTACCTACGAGTATATGGAGAAAGGGTGTACAAAGCTAGAGAAAGGGTTAAAGCTATACCCAAACGAAAAAAGGGAACCGACTTCAAAACCAAACACAAAAAATCTATAATTTTTTTTTTCTTTCGGAAGTCGGTGGCTTTGTTTTTTTTATTATTATGGCCACCGATTTCCAAAAGAAAAATTATTTTAAGTATGTATGTATGTTTATCCGCGAATATCTCGCGTTTGGCTGAACGGATTTTGATGCGGTTTTCAGGAAAGTGTTCATTAGATTCTGGAGAAGGTTTAGTATATAACAATAATGGATATCTCGTGAAGTTGCCCACATATATCCGTTTTACTTAATAGGATTGTAGCTTTTCAAAGACGTCGAAAAATTATTTTAAAGATTTTTTGTGTTTGGTTTTGAAGTCAGTTCCCCTTTTTTCAAAAAGCTTTTTATTTTTCCCTTTTTAGTTGAGATAATCAACAAAAATCTTCATAAAATCGACGTCTTTGAAAGTCTACAATCCTATTAAGTAAAACGGATGTATTATGTGGGCAACTTCACGAGATATCCATTATTGTTATATACTAAACCTTCTCCAGAATCTAATGAACACTTTCCTGAAAACCGCATTAAAAATCCGTTCAGCCAAACGCGAGATAATCGCAGACAAACATACATACATACATACAGGTCGAACTGAGAACCTACTTTTTTTAAGTCGGTTAAAAAGAAGTAGTACTGATCGGATTTCGACCACTGAGCAAACAACATTAGAAGAAAGAGAAAGAAATCGCATCCGAGTAAAAACAGATACAAGTCAGGCTATAGAAAAAATACCGAACATTTTTTTTTTTTTTTTGGAAAATATTTCATGAGGAACCCAAAAATACACCTATTTAAACTTTGCTGAATCATGCTGCCTGTGAGACACGTGAAGCGTGGGTATAAATACGAATGTCCGGGCACCCTCAGCACATTATCACGTCTGCAACAATGATCCGTACAGTCGTGTTCCTCGCCCTCGTGGCCTACGCATCAGCGGGACTCTTCGGATTTGGAAGTAAGGAATTTTAATATTCAATAATTCTGCTCTATTATATTTTGACTCAACTTCCCAAACGATCCTTTATGACCTTTATGTTATTGTGTTACTTTTTATATCGTGGTAAAATCATCAAATGAGTCCTCCCCACCCAGGGCAGAGCGGGAAGGACTGTCAGACTCGTACTAGATAAATAAAATCCATGGTGTTTTTCAATAGCCCTTTATGCTCCTGGGTAACAGTAATTCGTAAGTCCCACGCTGGGTAGGCCCTTCGAATGGGAGCCCCGTCATTACGCACTCTTTACGCACGAAATACTACGCGCATAGTCCATGGTCGGACAGTGAGTCGCCCATTACTCGCCTTCCGCATGCCCGCGCCTTTGGTGGCCGGAAGTCGTCTAGCGACGTCCGTCGCCGTGGGCGTCCACCACTGCGGCTGGGGTGTAGGGTGGACACTGTCCTCTCCCTCACGCGTCCCGTCTCCTCCTTCGCTAGTATGACTGCTTCGCAGAAGGCATTGGCGTTTGCTTGTATGATATAGAATAAGTTTTACGCTAATATTACATTGATGTTGCTTAATATGAATACAAATATTTGTTTCAGATGATTGGAAACCAGGTTTGTCTCGTAAGTATTTTTGAAATATTTATTTTCTTCCACTTTACTGACATAATTATATTTTTGTCCTTTCCTCGTTCATTATACGTTTCTGTACTACCTTGTAATGAAATAATCAGTTTATAGAACGCTTTTTTTTTTTTTTAGCGTAGTAAAATCATCAAATGAGTCCTCCAACCCCGGGCAGGGCGGGAGGGACTGTCAGACTTCTACTGACTAAAATCCACGGTGTCCTTCATAGCCTGTTACGTTCCGGGGTTACGGTAAGGGAATAATCCCGCGACCCCGGCAGGCTTTGGCCCTCTGAGAGGGGGGCCCCGCCATTATGCTGACGCTCTTTGAGGCGCGCGTGGGACACAACGCGCCGTCGACCCGGGCATGGTCCTTGGTCGGGCAGCGAGTTGCCCTTACTCGCTGCCCGCATGCCCGCGCCTACGGTGGCCGGAGATCATCGAGCGACGTCCGTCGCCGTGGGCGCCTACCACTGCGGCTGGGGCGGAGGGAGGACGCTGTCCTCTCTCGCTCGCGGCCTGCCTCCTCCTTTACGAGCATTACTGCCTCGCAGAAGGAGCTGACCGCTTCCCACTCCGTCTCGCCCCGCAGCATGGCCGCAACCAATGCCGGGCGCGAGAGGTCTCCGCCTATCGCAGCCGTAAGGACACGTCGGTGCTCCGCCCAAGCTGGGCAGTCTTGCACCGTATGCTCCACCGTGTCCTCCGGCGATCTTCGCAGTGGTGACACCCAGGCGTCTTCTCCTTTCGCATCAGACACAGGTACCCCCCGAAACTTCCGTGTCCGGTGAGGACCTGCGTCAAGCGGTAGGTCAGGACGCCATGACTTCTCTCCAGCCACTCCTCAAAGAGGGGTCTTACCGCCGCAATTGCGGCGTGCCCGAGTTTATAGAACGCTTGCAAAAGTTTATGAATGAGTGAGAAACCGTGAGCTGTGAACAATCGTATTCTGTTTTACTTCACACCCATACCCATTATGTCATGATTTCCGATATTTTTATCACATTTCAAAACGTTTATTTTTCAAAAACTGGGACTAAAAAGGAATTTGGTTAGTGTATGAGATGAATAATGAGCGATTGCTTTTCTATTTCGGACCGCACAAGGAACATTGTACCTATGTAACAAAGCGTTACAAACAAAAAATATTGGAAATAAAAAAAGCGTGAAAGAATGCATTTATGTTCTACTCAATTTAACTTAACGCGCCTAACCACTTTCGAAGCTGTAGCTACTGTAGATACCAATGCTTATCTAAAACTATGCAGGTATTTTATAATGTTCTCGTTCCCTGTTTACACAGACACGCTCCCAAAATTCACGGGTCTTCCACAAAGTCTCGCGGAAACCGCGAAATTCGATTTCGTAAAGTTGGCAGATAACGCTGGGATAATAACCGGTTATGAAGACCTTCAACTGTGGGTAAATCCGAAGAAACCCTGCGTTGCCTTACTTATCAATGCATCAGGTGACATCGCTGGCATTCAGGCAAATGTGAGTACATTCCACTCCTTTTTGATCTTATTTTCAAAATTAATACATAACTCTGTTGGTGGCGTACCTAGGCAAGAAGGGGATTATGTTAAAACTTGTTTGGGGTCCTTCTATTCTACGTGTTTAGTTTTGCAGAATAATTAATAATAGCATCCTGACTCGTGGTAATGTTAATAATGATGTCATTATATGAATTTTGAAGGGAGACTGATCGTAGCTAATTATGACAATGACATAAAGGCTGCGATGAGTTTTAATTCAGATCAGAGCAACATTTTATGTTTTTAGGGTTCCGTAGTCAACAAGGAACCCTTATAGTTTCGCCATGTCCGTCCGTCCGTCCGTCCGTCCGTCCGTCCGTCCGTCCGTCCGTCCGTCCGTCCGTCCATCTGTCCGCAGTTTAGCTCAGAGACGCACAGTACTAGAGAGCTGTAATTTGGTGTAAATATACGGATTTGTTGTGCCAAAAAAGTGGTAAAATAAAATCTCGTAAAATATTTTTTTTTAGGGTACCTCCCGTACTTACACGTAAAGTAAGGATTTTTTTTTTCTCGCGTACCCCTTAGTGTGGGGTATCATTAAATAGGTATTTAAAAAATAATGATAGTTTCCATTAACAATTTTTTGATAAAAAAATTCGTTTGTGAAATATTAAGCTTTAAAGTGCTAAATTTTGCTCGATTCGAGTGTCCCCCCCCTCTACCAGCTAAACGGTTATGTTTGGGGATGTGAAAAAATTCATAATAGTAGTATATATAACGAATTTTAAAAGAAAATTATCATGACTAAGTAGGCTTTACAACTTTACGAGTAATAGTCGACCAACTTATAAAATGTACTTGATTAATTTTTTTCTTAAACAAAATGTATCGGAGACAACTGCAAATGTAAGTTTGTCAACTTTATTTTTACAGCTTTAATAGGTATGTTTTTACGGTATGTTTTTTGGGGATAGGTAGGTTTTTATCGTCAACTATTTAACTAACTTCAAAAAAAGGAGGAGGTTTTAAATTCGTCCTAATCCTTTTTCTTATGTATTTTCCCTGATTTCTCAAAGATTCCTGGACCGATTTTGTAAATTCTTCTTTTTAAAATTACATTCAGCGAATCAGTTTAGTTAGTACGCATAAGTATTTTGATGGGCAACTACGGAACCCTACACTGTGCGTGGCCCGACACGCACTTGGCCGGTTTTTTTGTTTTTATTCCCTTGAGGTTTGGCGGCCCAACGGCTGATACGGTGATAACTACGCCTCTGGTTATTGTACAAAGACTTGTTACTTGTAGATAACTATTATAAGTCGAAGATATATCATAGAATTGATCACTTCGTGGTGTACTGTAGTCGACTGTTCATAAAATGGTCCCGATTCATCAATTCCTTTGAAATACCTAATAATAATATAATAATAATAACATTCCACAACTATCACACAACGCCATCTAGTCCCAAGCTAAGCAGAGCTTGTGTTAGGGTGCTCCCACATCATTCTATCGACGCGGAATCGGCTTTTTCCGTCGCCCTTTCTCTTTCTGTCGCTTAGAACTGCCATTTGCTAGACCGAGACAGAAAGCATAATGCGATAGCACGCGGCGGAATCCGCGAGGCAGCCGCGTGCTATCGCTTTGTCTCGGTCTAGCAAATGGCAGTTCTAAGCGACAGAAAGAGAAAGGGCGACGGAAAAAGCCGAAACCGCGTCCATAGATGTGGGAGCACCCTTATGGGTCCAGTACCCCAACTGGTAAACATACTTATATTTTCTAAAAACATACATAATATTATAGATAAATTACACCCAGACAAAGAACAAATGATCGTGCTCATCACACAAACATTTGTCCTGGGTGGGAATCGAACCCACAACCTCCGGCATAGCATTCAGGGTCACTAACCACTAGACCAACAGGCAAGCCATATATAATTATGAAATGATGAACGCATGATGACCATCTTAACATTTACACCTTTTTATGTTCAATTACAAGTTAATAAACTACGAGTACTATTTCATGAAATGGTCGCTTTCGTGATATCGCCAAAAGTGTAAGACTCCCTCGTTGATCTAGTCTCTGCAGCTCAGAATTAAGTCCCGGGTTGGATTACTAGGTCGAGAAAAGTGTTATTGCATTTTCCCATCAAGAAGTTAGTACCTAGCAGCCACGGAAGCTGAATTTGGGCCCGGTTGATGGCTGGGTTCACTCCCTTTTACATAGATTCAGGCAGAAGCTCTAAACGATAAGTAGGTACTGCCAGGCTTAGCAAGCCACGACATAGATCTATTTTATGAATACGAGTATTTTACGAATCATTCTTTCTCTATCGAACGTCTTTCTATAACATCGACTTGTTGCCAATTAAATGTACCCAAAAATAGAAAGAAGAGAATAGAAGAAAATGTTAATCACGATCAAATGTCAAACTTTCAGGATTTCAGTACGTTTTATCAAAAATATAGCAGAGACTCAAATTGGTGCACAGGAGTTTTTATTAATTGAAATGTCTTTTTTAACCGAACTAAAATGTTAAATATTTAAAAACCCTGCGTTTGCGAATCGAAACTAAGATATCGCATTACTCCAGAGGTCAGATCTTCCATTCCGTTGTTGAACGTCTTTCGGTGTTGCAGTCGAAATTTTATTTTTCATAGTATACAGGGTGATTTGTAATTAGGTTGATTCCTTGAAATGGGTGATACTAGACCTTTTCAATTTTAACCCCGACAAGATGGGGTCCAAACTTACTGGTTTTGGAGTTATTAATGAACGAACGAACGAACTTTTAAGATTTTTTGAAAAATTTCCACCTCTCCCTCATGCGCTTATTGTTATTTTTGTTAGTTTTATAATAAACTTGTATTCACTAGTTAAGTCGTTCATGTTCCACCAAAAAAGTATGAATTCAAAGTGGTAACCTTTGTTAATAAGCACATAATGGGTGAAAGGTGGAAAATTTCGAAAAATCGTTAATGTTCGATAATCTCCAAAACCAGTCAGTGTGGATCCGTCGTCGCGGTTAAAATTGTTGCAAATTACAAATCGCCTTGTATAGTATATACTAATATAATTATTTCTTATTCATATAAAAATGAAATAAGAAATAAGTTATTATTATAACAATTGTTTTTTTTAATGCTTTCCTTAAAACTGATCTGTAAAAGCACTATATTTTGAAGTTTGAAATAATTATCCTGTGTATTGCAGTTACCCGTCAGTGGAATAGTTCCATATTGGAAAATGGAGGAACAAGGTACTCAACTATGGACTTCTGATTTCACCGGTACAAAGACAGATTACTACAGGACTCAAATCATCTTAGAGCCAGAAGGTAAGAAACACTTTTTCTCTCCAGTGACGTAGCTAGGCAGGGGCGAAGCGGCCCATAGCACTCGGCCTCGCACCTCTTGCTACGAGAAAATAAAGAAAAAATCTTGACAACGGCGGTCACACATGTTTGCAACTAGTAAAAAGTAATGAACATGACCTACAATTATACATAGTATGTATACCTATGGAGTCCGATGAGTGGGAACTGAAAGAACCCAAGTGGCATCGCCATGCCGACGTCAACGACGATCACATTTAGGTCTAGCGTTTTCTCTGCTTGCGCGAGGCCCCATGTTACAAGATAACTTGGTTACCTACATTTTATTTCGGGCACCTGAAAGACTCAACTAGGTCTCGCAAAGCTGATGTCGTTGACAATCACATTTGGTGTAGACGACTTGGAGGAACCAAGTCATCTTACAATTGGGTGTCGCGCGGGCAGCGGGGGCCAGTCATATTTTTTATCCCGAAAGAAAAGGGCCTCACAGATTGATTGAAAAGGGCCTTGCGCTTGCCCCCTCCTAGATTCGGTCTCGCTACGCCACTGTTTCTCTCTTTTACTGTGCCATTTAGTGGGGTATCTGTGTAGTCCGTCAGTTATTTATTAATCAATATTAACAAAAATAAAAGTTATCGAAATTCTGGAGAAGGGCTTTGAGACGTCATAAACTCATAACGCCTGCAGTTATATTATACCGTGACTTTAAAAGTAGACGTCAGAAGCAGCCTGAGATTCGGTTTAATTAAGTTTCACACATTTCCGGGCGATTTTAGAAATTACATACATTTCCTAGGAACTGATGGACGGATTACATGATACATTCTGTTAACGGGAACGTATGTAATACGTTGCATTACCTATGCAGTTAGATTTACCTACCTATAATATTTTAATGAACACTGAAATTCTTAAAAAAAAACTCACATACTTACATACTTCTTTTTTTTTTAGGTGTTAAGTTCGAGTATGAATCCAAAATTATAACATTGGCCAGGAACCTTGAAAATATTCATAGCGACTGGAAACTGCAAGCCTGCGTGCCGCTTATGGGTAATTAATTCATTTGAATACCTTTAACTATTGCTACTCTCTAATGTAGCGTTGCCCCGACGACGTCACCTTTACAGTTTAGTACGAGTAGTGATTAAGCTACTGACCACAAATGTTGTTAGAAGTTCTACATATTACAAAGGATTTATGTCTGAGATTATTAATAACTAGCTTCTGCCCGCGATTTCGTACGCGGATCCTGTTGCTTTTGCCAGCGACAACGGGGTCGTCAAAATCGAAGACCTGAAAAGTGTGATACCCAATTCCAAGAGCCCAGGTAAAAAACATAATGGGACTTTGGCCAGTAGAGTTAATTTTTTATTCATAATATTCATCGTCATCGAAAATTAGTCCTAAACTGTTACCGCCTTCACTGCGTGGAGGACTGGAGGTACTCCCAGCTTATGTTATTTTATTATAATTATTTAGTGAAATTAGAAGAAACAAATCTTGCTAAACCGTCATTCCGGTATATGTTATAGTGTAGCTGTGCTCTCGGTGTTCCACATCAGGTGTACAAGATTTTCAATTTTTATATGTGTTGACGTTCTTATAAAAATTGAAAAGTAAAAGTAAAAGACGTGCTCGTCAGGCTGAACAACTTTTCTAAGACGCCATTCCTGTATATATTGTAGTGTAGCTGGGCTCTTGGAATTCCACATTAGGTGTTCCAGATCTTCAAATTTATTCTCTCAGCAGAAAATGCTCAACATGTGGAACAATTTTTAGCTGGTCTGTTACTGTTCTGCACCAGGTGTTCAAGTGCAGTATGAGGAAAAAATTATAGCCTATGTTGGCCAGACTTAAAATATCTATAGGTACTAACAAAAACAAAAAAAAACATTCAAATCCGTCCAGTACTTTTTAAGTTTATCCTGGACATACATACAGAGAAACAGACAAAAAGACAAAAATTCTAAAAACTACTTATATTTTTGGCTTTGGTATCGATTGTAGACCACATCTTAAGTTTTCTTTTAAAAAAATATGCAATGGACAGTTTTGATTTTCCTACCATTTTATCATAATGTATTTATTATACCTAGTTTAATATGCCGTTCTAAAAATATTACAGGAACCCACTACTACCATAACATGACTACGTCCACTACATGCGACAAACCTTTCCCGCAAGTTTTCGGACTCTACGATACGAGTCCAAAGCAGTTAATTGGCATTGGCTTCATGTTCTTGGGAGATTGCCCAAATCAAGGGTGCTATGAAAACCCGAGCACTGGTGCGGTAAAGGTAGCTATCAAAAATTATGAATAAATATTGCTTTTTGTTCTCGGCTTACCAGACACAAACACCTGCGACTCCAGCACGGTCGTTTTTCCATACAAACGTAGTCACCTGTTTTCTTCCTGGATAATGCCAGTAGAGCAATATTTTTTTTACAAAAAATCTATGACCACTATTGGCATGTCTCTATGTTTTCCTTTTTTCCATAAATTAATTATGAAAAGAGATATGAACATTCAAAATCCTAAAAAAATATCCAGATTTTCCGCTGTGTTCAAATATCCAGAAAACAAATTTGACGGGATTATATAAAAAAAGGAAAACATAGGAACACGGTCAATGCCTTTCTTTATTTTTTAAAGAAAAAAGTAGTGAAATCGGTTAAGTTTTGGAGGAGTAATCAGGGGACTACTAATCGTTGATTTTGTGCCATTTAATAAGGTACTCGTATTTTCGGTCCAAGCTACTGTTGTCTCTATCGCGCTCTGTAACTCTGTTGTGGGCACTGCGCGACAGCAATAGATTTTACAAATACCTATTTTTCAATTCTCCAGCCCTTGGGCGCTCCCTCACCGCGAGCATTCACATGTAATGTAACATAATAATGCACAATTTGATGCTCTATTGTCTTCGAATGTTCGAATCTGTAAAGTTACATCACAGGTGAATGTTCGCGGTGAGAAGAAAATAATTGAGCATCACAATGCGTCAATGCGCACCTTGTATCAAATCTATACTAAATGCACGCGAATGCTTGTCAGTCAGGGAGATAGTACTGTAATGTAAGTCATATTCAAAGTCGAATCTATAATGTTACATTACATACGAATGCTCCCGTTGAGGGAGCGCTTTAAAACGGCCACTTTAAGCTATTGCTTAAAGTGATTCCTAATGATTCACTTCGTGCAATTCTAGCAACTTCATAAGCTATTCTCATTAATTCTCATATTATTCATTCACGACGAATATTGCTAAATGGCTGGTTTAGAGCCTCTGGTGTTCTTTCGTCATTCGATAAAATGACTGAAATAAAAAAAACAGAAAACAAAAAATTGTATGAATCATTCTTTGCGTGTTTCGTAGTCTTCCAATCAACTTCCAATAAAGTTAGCTATAATCACATCATTAATAACACTTGAAATTTTGTGCCTTCGGAATACAACTCGCAAGAAAATAAAAATACTTATTTTATAGCGTTATTGACAATTGCATGAAACTAGGGACACAAATATGAAAAATGAGCCTCTCGTCATCTGGTGACCTAAAATTTAACCCGGCGTCATTGTGGTAGGAAATAGGCACATTAGTCCAGTCATTAAAGCCTAAACCCGAAAATAATTAGTAACACGCTGAAATTTTAAGGGGTTCTTAAGGAAGGTAAAATAACATACCGAGTGATTTTGCAGCGTTCTGGGGTGTACGGAAAGGGTTGAAAAGGGGTGAAAAGTGTTTTTTGCTAATAACATTGCCAAAAAAATTAGTAACACGCTGCAAATTTGGAATAAGGTTGTTCTTACGGTTTTGTAACGTGTATTAAATTTGCAGCGTTTTGCAACATACGGAACATTGTTTTTTTTCAAAACAGTGCAATTAGTTAAAAACAGGGGTAATAAAATTAGTAACACGCTGCAAATTTGGAATTAGGTTGTTCTTACCGGTTTGTAACGTGTATCAAATTTGCAGCGTTTTGCAACATACGGAACATTGTCTATTATTAAAAAAAATGAAATTATTTAATCACACTGGTGAAAAAAAAATTGTAACTCGCTGTAAATAAGTTGTTTTTACCGTTTCGTAAGGTATATCAAATTTGCAGCGTTTTACAACAAATTGAACATTGTTTATTATTAAAAAAACAGTGCGATATACGTTACGAAACGGTAAAAACAACTTAATTACGAATTTACAGCGAGTTACAAATTTTTTTCACCCGTGTGATTAAATAATTTCATTTTTTTTAATAATAGGCAATGTTCCGTATGTTGCAAAACGCTGCAAATTTGATACACGTTACAAACCGGTAAGAACAACCTAATTCCAAATTTGCAGCGTGTTACTAATTTTCTTACCCCTGTTTTTAACTAATTGCACTGTTTTTTAAAAAAAAACAATGTTCCGTATGTTGCAAAACGCTGCAAATTTAATACACGTTACAAAACCGTAAGAACAACCTTATTCCAAATTTGCAGCGTGTTACTATTTTTTTTGGCAAAGTTATTAGCAAAAAACACCTTTTCACCCCTTTTCAACCCTTTCCGTACACCCCAGAACGCTGCAAAATCACCCGGTATGTTATTTTACCTTCCTTAAGAACCCCCTAAAATTTCAGCAAGTTACTAATTATTTTCGGGTTTTGGCTTTAATGACTGGACTACATGGGCGTTGAGGTGGGTCAATATTACCCGTATATTAAAATCGAAATATTTCCATAATTATTAAGTGTATTCGGAAACTGTGTTGTTATACAATTATTAAAGTATTTATTTGTTGAAAATGAAAAAGAAAAACATAATTCAGACATATTTAATTAGGTTTAATAAAATGTTACATAAACTTATAACAAAAGTAACGAAACAGGGATCTCTTGAGCTTTTAGGATATTGTCATTATAGTAATCAGTATATTTGTATACTTATGGCATTTTTCTAACCTGAAGGATTACGTCTTTTAGAAAAAAAATAAAAACACTAATTACACTCATTGTTAGAGACGCAGTGACTACAAAAAGATAGGAGGTGTTCAGGATAAACATATTTGAGGCCAGCTTGATATGTGTGCTTTGTTTTGCGGTCCCTTTTAGTAGGACACACTTGAAACTGTTTGCAGACGTCGCGTAATTTTGCACGAGACTTTTCTGATAATTCACCAACAAATCCTTCCCCAAATAGTATCCTCAGTCATGCTCGCTAAGGAGGAGGCAGGACGCGTGAGGGAGAGGACAGCGTCCACCTTTCAAGCCAGCCGCAGTGCAGTGCTAGACGCGCCTCAATGTCAGCAAATGTCGGAGCTCAATTAGAGGGCCAAATTTGCCGGGGTCGCGGGTCTTACGAATTACCGTGACCCCGGAACGTAAAGGGCTATTGAAGGACACCGTGGATTTTAGTCAGTACGGGTCTGACGATCCTTCTCGCTCTGCCCTGGGTAGGAAGACTGAAGAGAAGCTTATTTGATGATTGACATTATAAAAAAATGTGCGTAGGAGATTAGACTGAAAATATGTTAATTTTACAGGAATCTGTTTTCTCATAAATCGACGAAAGTGAGTAGAAAAAAAAAATCGAAAAGCGAAAAGAAAAAACTGTTAACATACACGCCAAAAATCAATAAACAATGATAAAAATTGATTACTTGGTAATGGCACAAAATGGTAACGTCAATTGTGAGGATGGGTCAAAATTACCTTTTTGAACATTAAACGCGTGTAGCTTCCAGCTCGGTGACTGTCACATTGATTTCTCGTCAGAAATGTTTAGAACACACTATCGGCTCCAGCTACTGCACAGAAGGGCAGGGTCGTACGCACACTTTCAAAAATATTCCAAATTCAAAACCAGCCGGGTCATTTTGACCCAACCTCAATGACGCCGGGTTAACAGCGATGCTAATATCATGTTGCTATCTACTCTCGCTTGAGCAATAGAATAGAATAACGTTACGAATTTTGTATATTTATTATCACAATGGAATATTCTATTCTTTTGCTCAAGTAATAGAGGGCAATTTTAAGAACATTAATATTAGCAACGTTAGTAGTGTATTTGGCTATTTTAGACCCGCAGTAGGTTGTGCTTGTGTACATTCGTCAAATGATGCGACTGTGGACAACATGCCTAACGGTTTTGATTTTGTTTCAGGTGATTGTAAGGGATGGGCCGGAATGCTTGTACGAGTTGGTCGAAAAACACAAAGCTTGCACTATGCACGTTTACTTCATAAACCATCCGTCACTTATCACTTGCTCTTTGTAATGAAGTGTTGTCATCAGAAGAATAGTTAACCAAACTTTCTTGTTTAAATAAATGTTACCTATTTTTCATTAAACTTTGTTTATCATCACACATTTGTTTACTTTAAGATTCTGAAGTCCTATTATTGTTTACTCGCCTTGCTACAAATGATTTTTCACTTCAGTACTGCCGTGCAGGCCCTTAAGTGCAGTATGAGGAAAAAAGCGGTTTCGAGAAAACAGCGAAAAACTTTTCAACACTGTTTTTTATAATGTTATTAATGTGTATGGTGCATATTTTTATTGCTACGAGGACTAAGTGACAACAGAGATGGTATTTACGAAAACAAATGTTAATTAAGTTTATTAGATTTTAATTAAAATCAGATTTTCTAAAATCATAGCAGTTACTGTAACAAAAATAACACCGAACAACTTAGATAGATTTAATAATAATCTAATTAATTGCTTAAATATTTCAGACCATATTTTTAGTTTAAACAATGTAAACATATTGTATAAAGACTTTTTTGAAGCAGTTCGTACCGCATTCGATAATACTTTAAAAATTAAAATGAAAACCGTTGGCCCTAAGTTTATTTTTAGTGACTGGGCAACGCAAGGTATTAGAAAAAGTAGGGAACGGTTGTTTGAGCTGTACGGCCTTAAGCCTTTTATTAACTCGGAAACATTTAATAGATATGTTGCTACTTACTCCAAAATTTTCAAAAACACTTGTAAGGTGGCTAAATCCATCTTCATTAGCAAGAAGATTAAATCATCAGATAATAAGATAAAAACAGTTTGGAAAATAATAAACAATGAAACCAACAGAAATAAAAAACGTAGTAACAATTTGGTACTAGAGACCTCACGTGGTCCCATAAGCTCAGATCAAGAAATTGCTGAAGAATTTGTAAATTTCTTTACCAGTATCCCACTTAAAACAACTGAAACTTTAAATTCATCTCCCTTACTTTCTATTGACTTATTAAAAGCGAACGTTTCAGCCTGCCCAAATGAATTTAAATTTAAGCATATAAACCCCTTCGCCGTCATAAAAGCTTACAAGCAAATCAAGATCAAATTAACTGAAGATATATGGGGTATGTCTGTCAAAGCTTGTACTTCAATTATTAAGACTGTAGCACCGTATTTAGCTTCGATATTTAATTTGTGTGTGGATTAAGGTGTCTTCCCAGATCTAATGAAATACAGTAAAGTAGTACCGCTTTTTAAAACCGGAGATAGTAAAGACACTAACAATTATAGGCCTGTATCCGTGTTGCCGGTTTTCAGCAAGGTGTTTGAAAAAGTTATGCTTGATCAGATGCTCAATCATTTTAACATCAATAAAATATTAAACGAGCAGCAGTATGGTTTCACCAAAGGACGTTGTACAACTGACGCCGGTGTTACCTTATTAAAACACATATATACTGCGTGGGAAGATGCTCAAGATGCCATAGGAATTTTCTGTGATCTCTCGAAGGCATTTGATTGTGTAAATCATGAAACCTTGCTCTTAAAACTTGAGCATTATGGCCTAAGTAAAGTCGCGCTTAATTTAGTGAGATCTTATTTAAATTATAGACAACAACAAGTACAAATAAATGGTGTCACTTCAAAGGGTATACGGATAAAAATGGGCGTACCACAAGGCTCCATATTAGGTCCTTTCCTCTTTTTAGTTTATATCAACGATCTACCCCATTTGTTCAAAAATCAACCTGAAATGGTATTGTTTGCTGACGATACTTCTTTGATATTTAAGATAAATAGACGTGCCACACACCTTGACGACGTAAATAGCGCCCTACTGCAGGTGCAAAAGTGGTTCACTGCTAATAATTTAGTATTCAATGGGAAGAAAACAAAGTGCATAAGATTTTCTCTGCCGAATGTCAAAAGTCATGATAGTGACATTGTATTGAACCAAGAGAAACTAGAATTTGTCGATAAAACGGTTTTCCTAGGAATCACCCTTGACTCAAGGCTACAGTGGAGTCCTCATTTAACATCTCTTGCAGGACGGCTAAGTTCAGCAGCATACGCGGTTAGAAAAATCCGCCAACTTACTGATATAGATACCGCGAGGCTAGTCTATTTTAGTTATTTTCATAGTATTATGTCGTACGGTATTTTACTATGGGGACGCGCTGCAGATATCGAGTCCATATTTATTCTGCAGAAAAGAGCTATCAGAGCCATATATAATCTATGTAGGCGCGATTCTCTACGGGAATTGTTTAAGGATATCAACATCATGACAGTACCTTGTCAATACATATACGAAAACATCATGTACGTTAGAAAAAATCTGCATCTATTTAGTAAAAGAGGCGATAGACACAACTATAGTACTAGAAATAGGGGCCAATTAGTTCAGCCAGGTTTCAGGTTAGCTAAAGTTGACACATCTTTCATGGGGTACTGTCTAAAATGTTACAATAAAATACCTCCTCACATATTAGAACTGAATGAAACAAAATTCAAATCATGTATAAAACGCACACTATGTAGGCAAGCATATTACAAGTTGGAGGATTATATTAATGATAAAAATGCTTGGCTCAATGCTGGTCCTGCTCCACAACAATAGGGTTATTAATTAGGTAGCACGCATAATTATTGAGGAAGCTGCAGAAGATTGTAATATTATCTTTGCATTGTATCGATTCAATTTCTTAGTATTATATAATTTTATTGCACATGTGTGAGTACCATGTACTAATTAGTATTGACTCGATTTTGCCCTGGTGGTTGAGAGAATGTCATGCTCACTTAAATGTCTCGCTGATGGTGGCACGTGTGTCGGATCATTTAGCTCCCTTCAAAATGGTTGAGCTGATTGGTGCTGATACGTGTGTCATGTTCGTGAACGGGCGCTGTCAGTTGGGACAGGTCATCTCTTAGCTGCCAAGGTTTTTATTTTAATTATTTCTGAATTGTCTTTTTTTTATTTTACTGTGGACACTTTTATAACTTGCTACATCGTTCTCATATATTGTGCACCATCTCAAAATGAATGATGTAACAAAGGATTTGTAATATTTTGGCAATCTAAAAAGAGTGTCCATGGAGTTTCTTGCCCGTTCTTCTCCATAGAGATCTACTTCTTGGAACGGGCATCTACGGTACTTTCACAGTTTTTATGTCTTGTGACTGGGACTGTAGCACCATAACTTTGTAGTGTTTAATTATATTTTTTATGTCTTTGACAATTCAAAAGTGCCTGTAAATGGTCAACTTGAATTAAATGCTTTTGATTTGATTTGACTGCACGCAAAAAGTTACTCATATGCAGATTAAAATGCGGTAAAAATACTCGATACCACAAAATTTTAGATTTTTTTGCTACTTTGCAGACTAATTTGCAGCTTAAGACTTTTTTTTACTGCATTTTAATTTGAATCTTGAACAAATTGCACATGCAGTATTAGTATATACAACTTACGAGTATGTTTTAGGTAGGAAAGGTGGTGTATTTTTTTATTTGTATTCCTTAAGTATATGATACTCATGAAAAGTTTAAGTTTTCGATATCGAGGAGTGTCTGCGTTAGCCACCATCTTAGATTGAAGGGGTCCAAATTCGTTCTTTTTCACATATTGCTTCAACAGTTGACTTTATGACTAAAATATCTAAAGAGAAGTTTAAAGTCAAAAACATTCCACAACAAATAGTATTTATAAATAAGATACGTATATTTCGTTTGTTTAGATTCGTGAAACTTGTTTTACCGAATGCGTATTAGACGTTAAGATGTCTGAAATAAAAGACAACTGATAAAATAAGTTGCGTTTTTGATACAATCAAGTTCTTTCCACTCAATTCAGTGTAATTCTCAATTATTTATCCCCCTAAATTAAGAAAAAGAAAATGTTCAATATGACAATGTATTTTATTCATTAGAACCACAGAAAACAAATATCCGCAATACATTAATAAAACAAACCTTTATAAAACAAAAAAACCATCTGGCTGACTGACTGATGTATCAACGCCCAGCCGAAACCGCTAGGTGTAGAAGCATGAAATTTTGCACAGGCATTCCATAAATGACGTATCTAAGGCGGATTTTTGAAAATTCATCCCCTAAGAGGTTTAAAAATGGGATTAAAGTTTGTATGAAAATAATTTAATCTTACTCGATTTACTTGAAACTTTCCAATGTACAATAAAATTATTATCAACAAAATCGATTAAATAAGTGTCAAGAGGCTTTTTGATAATTCTTTACATAAATTCTATACATAAATCGTTAGAAATATAGTTAGGTACTCGTCAAAAGTGTAGATTTCTTATCAATGTTGAGTGTTCTTCCTTAACTTTGTTTCTATGTTACGTACAGAATACGTACAAATAAAGTTGTTGTGGATTTTTTCTTTAAACTTCTTTTATACATTTTTGTCATAAAGTTAACTGTTGAAGCATTAAGTGAAAAAAACAAATTTGGACCCCTTCAATCTAAGATGGCGGCTATGTATTAGCAAAACTTATATTTTTCATTAGCTTAGACTTAAGCAATACAAATAAAAATATGGTAAGTAGGTATACTTGAAGCTTTTTGGTTCCGAAGAAACATGAGATTTTTCAATTAAATGGCATATTAATTACTTATAGAGTTTGGTTTCTGACTATAGATAATTTAAGGGGAAATTATAGAATGATTTTTACAAAAATGCTTATAAAAAAACCTACCAAAACACTTCGCGAATGGTGGCCATTTTTTTTTAACAGAAAATGTACATTTTCAGTAGTACAATAAAATGCAAATATTATTGCGAAGGTAAACGTTGAGGCTTCTGAAAATAATATAATATTATTATTATTATTTTCAGTTCAAAAATTGTACACAAAATTACTAAGCTCGAAAAGTACCCCTGATTTTTGCTTAGGTTTTCGTGGTAAATTAGAAGAATTCGACTGATTGAGAGAGAGAGTTAGCGACAAATTCTGACTAGAACGCAGTAAAATATGACCTGTGACTGCAGTAAAATTAGTAATATCGTTCAAGTTACCAATTATAATGCAGTAACAAAGTAACATATTGCGTTTTAATTAGCAATTAAGTTATTTTAATCTTTGAAAATACTGATTAAACTGCAGTAAATAATGAACATACTGCTCTTTAGCTAGTTTTCACGATATAAAGTTACTTCAATAACACTAAATAAAATACCACTTTTTAGTACTTTTGTTGAAGATATGTCACCTCCATGTACTCCGGGTACTGGCCATCTGCTTTATGTTTGTTGTATTTGACATATGGTTTTAAATGGTGTTCCTTTAGAACTCTGCTGTAAAAGATCACTCAATAAAATATTCCCTAACAAAGGTTATGGGCTAATCACGAAAAATACGTTGTATGTTGTGAAAATAATTCGAAATTGATATTCAACAATTGTAAAGTACACGTGAGAAGAAAAATGTCTTCGAATGTACGTATAGAATTATTGACGAAGGACAACTACGACAGCTGGAAGGTCCAGGTGGAAGCATTGTTAATAAAAAATGACTTCTGGGAGTATGTGAGTGGAGAAAAGCCAAAACCTACTACCGATGCTGCTAGATCAACATGGGAGAAGGCTGACAGAAAAGCGAAGTCCGAGTTGATATTGGCATTAGATCCGAGTGTAGTTCGACATGTAAAAAGAGTGGAGACTGCACGAGAGGTATGGTTAAAGTTAGAGAGCTTGTTTGCATCGAGAGGCCCTGCAAAGAAAGCGAATTTAATGAAAAAGCTTATGTTACAAAGGATGAGTGAAAACCAAAAGGTATGCAAGCACCTTGATTCCTTTTTTGACGCCGTTGACAAATTGGAAGAAATGGACATAAAAATCCACGATGATTTGTTGACGATTATGTTGCTGTATAGTCTTCCGGGAAGCTACGAAAACTTTAGGTGTGCTATAGAATCTAGAGACGAACTCCCAAAGCCAGAGCAATTAAGAATTAAAATCATTGAAGAGGATAGTTCAAGAGGAAACGCTCAAGTTGACAAAATAGAAGGCGCCATGTATTTGGACAAACATCAGAAGAAAACTGGAAAAACATTTAAGTTTAAATGTTTTAAATGTCATAATTTTAGCCATAAGGCATCGGACTGCACAAAGAAAAGGGAGAAGACTCAAGAAACCCGATGTGTGGAGTCAGGCACTAGTCATGACAATAATTGTGAAGCTTTAACCATAAATCATGTTTCAGATGACTGCCGCATCGCTGTTTCTGCGAAACGACGTCAGGAATGGATTTTTGATAGTGGTTGCACTTCTCACATGTGTAAAGGTTTGCTGAGATACTCCCTGCCAGTCAAAAATTAAAATTAGCCACAGATTCTTTGACAACCGTGCAAGGTAAAGGTACAGTTAAAGTATTAGCATGCAATGATGATCGAACGCGTGAAATTCAATTTGAAAATACCCTATTGGTTCCCGATTTACGTAGTAATTTAATTTCTATCGCGCAGCTAACTGAACGAGGTTGTGAAGTCACTTTCAAGCGTGACGTAGCCTATGCAGTTAAAGAGGGTGAGGTAAAACTGACCGCTGATCGGCGAGGTGATTTGTATTACTTGAGGGAGCTAGACGCTTCAGCGTCTGTGGTATGTGGTGAAAGTGTGGATCTGTATAGATGGCATGAGCGTATGGGACATCTGAATGCTAGGGATCTTATGAAAGTACTAAAGAAATCTGGTATTGATCAGCTAAAGATCGATAGTAACTTGCATGATTGTGACGTGTGTGCTAAGGGGAAAATGGTTTCGTTGCCTTTTGTGAAATCCAGTTCACGCTGTAACGAGAAGTTACAAATAATTTACTCTGATGTGGTAGGTCCAATGAGAGTTCAATCAAATGGCGGGAATAAATACTTTGTCACTTTTATTGACGACTATACTCGTTGGTGTGAAGTCTTCATGCTGAAAAATAAAAGTGACGTTTTGTCAAAGTTTAAAATTTTTAAATGTCAAGTCGAAAATTTGACAGGAAGAAAAATTAAATGTTTACATACGGATAACGGAACTGAATATAAAAATATTTTTTTCGATAAGTTTTTAGAAAATGAAGGTATTAAGAGACGTTTTACGACGCCATACTCACCTCAGAGTAACGGTATCGCTGAACGAATGAACCGTACATTGATTGAGATGGCGAGATGCATGATCTTATCGTCAGGTATTTCAGGGTGAATCCTGAGATTCGGAATATTTAGGTGATTCCCTTGGCGAAATTTATTTAAACAGATTTTTTATAAGTTATAATTTAATATGAAATTTAACTTCATTATAAACACATTTAACGAATTGGCATCACTTTTGGCCGGATGGTTCCTAATATATGGCGTTTTAATTTTTTTTGACCAGGGGAATCAAAAAAAGGTAGAAGAAAATCAAGTTTTATTACTATTTTAAAGTAGCCTCTATAAAATACTTATCAGTCTCGTTAACAATTTATCACTTTCAATACCCGACCACAAATCGTTAAATCACAAATTGCATTTGAAAACGTGGTCAGGGTAATCAACGAGCTAGCGAAACCAAAACCAGGGGAATCAAATACTTATGTTCATAATTTCGTCCTGGACCAACTAGCGGCGTAATCTTTCACAAAGACGTACGAAGCTCCAGCAGCAGCGCACATGCGACGGCATGGAGACAATCTTCTATAAAATTCTACTAAGATATACGAAGATTTCTGACGCGCCACGGGAATCACTGTTTAGTCTCGGACAAACTTTATATTGTAATTTAAAAAAAAACTAACATAAATATACATGATGTATCTTTTTTAAATATATCTACAAAAATCTTGGTAGCGAATAGATCGCACTATTTTTTTTTTTTACGTTCGTAAGTATGACTTTTGTTGGTTTTTTGTTTGCAAAATGTGCTGCGGACGCGCCAGGGGTATCAATTTTTAGGCCTTTTGGATTTTTTTTTGACTATTTAGTTCCAAATTAGACACAAAAACTATCGTGCAACAGTAAGATCATACAATATAGTGGCATAAAAAAAATATTTTGGTTCCTAATTTCAATACTACGGGTAGTTTTTTTCTTCGGACAACGTAAAATGAGCCTCTCAAGATTCACCCTTCACCAAGTTTTTGGGCAGAAGCTGTAGCTACTGCATGCTACTTGCGTAACAGATGCCCAACTTGTAGTCTAAATGGTGAAATTCCATACGAAAAATGGTTTGAGAGACCTGTGAATGTCAAATACTTAAAAACTTTTGGCACGAAAGTACACGTCT
Organism: Agrotis segetum; assembly: GCA_036375495.1. Classification (NCBI taxonomy): domain Eukaryota; kingdom Metazoa; phylum Arthropoda; class Insecta; order Lepidoptera; family Noctuidae; genus Agrotis; species Agrotis segetum. The sequence continues at coordinate 300,792 of JAQSVV010000118.1, forward strand.
TAGAAAAGGAACCAGGTAAGGATAAGTTTGCAGCACGAAGTTCACTCGGCATATTTGTCGGTTATCCAGGTGATGCTAAAGGCTATAAAATATGGATACCAGAGAGTAGAAAAATCGTAGTGTCGAGAGATGTAAAATTTCAAGAAGGTAAACCAATTGAAATTGAGTGTAAGGTCTCAAATGAATCTCTAAATGAACCACAATGTGAAAAGAGTATTGTGAGAAAAACTGTTGAAATAGAAGTACAAACCAAAGAACAGTCCGATATACCATTTAGTGATGAACCTTCAAGAGAAGAAATTCCATCAGATATTCAACCGAATGTGTCAGTGTTCGATGAAAGTACAGAGAATACAGAATCTTTTGGAAACGGTGATGGAAACGTTACTTTAAAAAGAGGTCCTGGAAGGCCAAGGATTCAGAGAGGACAAGTTGGCCGACCTCGTAAAATCTACAACATGGTTGAGATGCGCAGCGACAGTGAGTCATCGACGGAAGAATACGTTGACAGTGAAAATTTTGCTGGAGCTATTGAAACCATGTTAAAGGAAGCTTTGGCATCTGACGAAAAGGTCAAATGGGAGGAAGCGATTCTTTCAGAAATAAGAAGTTTAGTAAGTAATGACACGTGGGAAATTGTGAAGAAACCTTCAGATCGAAATATCGTAGGGTGTCGATACGTGCTGACGACAAAGCTAAATATTGACAAGACTGAGAAGAAGAAGGCCAGACTGGTAGCAAAAGGTTACAGTCAGCAACATGGCCTAGATTACAATAAGACATTCGCCCCAGTTGCGAGGATTGCAACTGTACGTTTGTTGGTCGCCTTAGCTGTCGAAATGGGCATGGACATTGATCAAATAGATATAAATACCGCATATTTAAACGGTGATCTGAACGAAGATATCTATATGAAGATCCCAGAACTACTGAGAGGAGGTTTAGAAAAACTGAAAAATATAGATGGCGTTAATTCTACAGTAGGCAAAAAAGCTGCAAAAATGCTTGAAGATATGAAAGCAGGTGGTGACACCTGTCGTCTAAAGAAGTCTCTTTATGGTCTCAAACAAGCTGGACGACAGTGGAATATTAAACTGGACGAGAAGTTGAGAGAAATGGGATTGAGACCTACGTTAAATGAACCTTGTTTGTATCACAAGCACAATAAAGATGGATCAGATCTTTTTGTGGTGGTTTATGTGGATGACGTATTGATCGCATCACAAAAGAGACTGTATATAGATAAATTCAAGCAGGAATTGGCGAGGAGGTTAGAACTCAAAGACTTTGGTCAAGCAACGTTCTGTCTTGGGATAGATATAAAGAAAAGCGGCAATGAATATTTCTTGTCACAAGAGAAGTATATAACGGCCATTCTCCAGATAGGTGTTATTTGCCTAATTACCGTGCCCTTTTTGAATTTCACTGATATCAAGTTAAACACAATCATTAGAATATGAAACACATCAAAGATAGGAATTCAATAGTTATTTTGGCATTTTACTATTACTGATGGTTTTCTAGATAATGAGATTTAAAAAAAAGTTGGGTATGGTAATTAAGACAAGTTGAATATTTGATGCTACGGTAATTAGAAAATATTTTGTATCTCAATACTTGTATCTTTATTTTCTTTCAATTGCTCAATATTGCTTAATAATGACAAAGAACTAGTAGAAAAAGATGAGAGAGCACTAGTTGGACGCGGAGTTGATGTTATTAAGGTAGGTATGGAAGTGTTGGCATCACCTCCGAACTCTTAAAAACTGTGGGCCAACCTGTGCTGGGCGAGCTTATGTTATGAGGCTGTTCAACTTCGTCATAGCCAGTGGGATTACCCCGGAGGCGTGGAGCAGGGGCGTGGTGACATTGTTTTCCAAGAAAGGAGACAAAAATCTCCTCAAAAACTATACAGACCAATCCCGTTCCTGTGTTACGTCTACAAGCTGTTTTCGAAGGGTCGTCACAGATCGGCTTTCCGCTAGTTTTGAAGTTTTCCAGCCACCGGAGCAGGCTGGGTTTCGCAAAGGCTATAGCACCTTAGACCACATACATACAGTGCGGCAGGTTATACAGAAGACAGAGCAGTATAACCGCTCGTGCTGTGTCTAGCCTTTGTAGACTACAAAAAAGCCTTCGATTCCGTCGAAACCTGGGCTGTTCTGGAATCCTTGCAGCGATGCCAAGTCAATTGGCGGTACATAAAGGTGCTAAGGAAACTATATTATAGCATGGCGTCGATGTCGGTCCAAGTACAAAACCACCATCCAGCTGCTAAGAGGTGTGAGACAGGGAGTTGTAATATCCCCTAACTAAACTGTTGTTCAAGAAGCTGGACTGGAACGGACTGGGTATCAATGTCAACGGTGAATACCTAATGCACCTACGTTTTGCCGATGACATAGTTATCATGGCGAAATCGCTGCAAGACCTGCAACAAATGCTGAACAGTCTCATGCTGCCTCGAGACGTGTGGGTCTTGGGATGAAACAAGAGCTAGGTCGTGTTCAATGGCCATGTCATCCCAGAACCAATTTCCGTCGAAGGTATAACACTCGAAGTTGTCCAAGAATACATCTACCTCGGGCAGGTATTACAGCTAAGTAGAGAAAAATTCGAGCGGGAAATCGCCAGAAGAGTGCAGCTTGGCATTTGGAAAAATGCGTCATATCCTCACGTCACCACTGCTACAGTGTCTGATAAGCCGAGTGTTCAATTAGTACGTCCTTCCAGTCCTAACCTACGGAGCCTAAACGTGGAACATGTCAGTCAAGCTGGCCCACCGACTTCATGGCACTCAGCGTGCTATGGAAAGGTCTATGCTTGGGGTCTCACTAAGGGATAAAATCCGGAATGAGGTACGGCACAAGACCAAAGTTATAGATATTTTCCAAATCTGTAGCAAGCTGAAGTGGCAGTGGGCTGGTCACGTCTGCCTCTGAACCGACGATAGGTGGAGTAGGATGGTTCTTGAATGGAGACCTCGTGTAGGTAAGCATAGGGTGGGACGTCCCCCGGCAAGATGGACCGATGACCTGAAGAAGGTGGCTGGCAGTGGTTGGATAAAAAAGCAGGAGATCGTGCTCTGGGGCGCTCCCTGGGAGAGACCTATGTCCAGCAGTGGACTGCAATAGGCTGAGATGATAAATGATCTTGACAGAGTTTCAAGAGGATCTGATATGCTGTTATCAAGCACGTCTAGATCTATGACTACTTCTTCCTCGATTCTTTCCAAGTTTCCGTTTTCCTTTTGCCTTTTATTACTCTCTACTCTGATGTTTCGGTATAAGTTTTTCATACAACGGTAATTATTAACACATGGTAATTAGTATATGGTAATTAGAAAATGATAGACTTTCTTCAAAATTTTGAAAACCAACATAGTCTGCAAATACTGGTTTATCATAACATACGTAAGCCAAAGTCCTGTTTCATTTACATTATCAATTAGGGTCTAACTTCAAAAATCAAGTATTTAAATAAGTATAACGGTAATTAGAAAAGTTTTAAACCAAGGGCTACGGAAATTATATACTCAAGAGCTTCTTTGGCGCTACAGTAAAGTTTGAGACGTACGACTGCTAATGGGCTGCAGCACACCCTAAGGACATTCGACACGTGCGGTACTGATGTGCCAAATACCGATAGTTAGGCATGTGCACCCGAGAACAGATGATGTCACGGTAATTATAACTTTCTATCGGACACGCGGTTATTTAATTATTATTATTTATAGGCTGGTTGTATTGAGTCCATATTTTAGTAGGTGATACACGTTGCTTCGTATTGTTTAAAACGTTGAATGGATCAAAGTAAATCTGCAGGTTTGAGAAATTACAAGCAAGTTTTAACATCAAGTCGGAGTGCGGACAGGCTTCGGTAATTAGAAAAAAGAGCTTTTTCGAACAGAGATTCAATTAATTTAGCCTTACTAGTTAAAAATAGAACTCAATATTTTGTGTACGGCTAGATACCTTCGTAATCCAACATATAAAAAACCACGCTTGAATATGATCATGTTACGGATTAAGTAAGCGCGGACAAATAAAAACTTGCAACCGGAGAATGGCCGATAAAAGATATTTTGAAGAAATTTACTATGGATAGTTGCAATCCTGTCCGGACTCCAATGGAAATTGGAAATCCTGTTATTAGCGAAAAAGGAGTAATAGAAGGGAAACAATTTCCATATAGAGAACTAATTGGAGCGCTCATGTATTTAAGCGTATCAACTAGACCTGATATCGCTAACGCTACGGCAAAACTTGCGCAGTTTGCAGAAAACCCGCAGGAAACTCATTGGAGGGCTGCGAAGCGAGTTCTTCGATACTTAAAAGGTACGATAACTCACGGTTTGAAGTTTAAACCGACGGGGTTATGCATACAAGGGTATGCAGACGCAGATTGGGGTAGCTGCGTCGTTGATAGACGATCCTTTACTGGTTATTTATTCATTCTAGGAGGCGCAAGCGTATCGTGGACTTCACAAAAGCAACGTATCGTTGCGACTTCTACTTGTGAGGCTGAGTTTGTGAGTTTGGCAGAAGCTATGAAGGAAGCTGTGTATTTGAACAGCCTGTTAAAAGAACTAGGTTTACATAAACTCTGTAAGGTAAGAATGCATGCTGATAATTTGAGTGCTATTTGCCTTGCTGAGGATCATGGTATACATCATGCGAAAAGTAAGCACATTGACATTAGACATTTCTTTATAAGGGATGTGCTACGTGACAACAAAGCTATAACGTTGGAATATTTGTCAACTGATAACATGTTGGCAGATGTCCTCACCAAACCTTTGCCTCGCGTAAGACACGAGTTACTAATAAGTGCATTAGGATTGTGTGTGCGAAAATAAATAGGTTTATATTTTGTGTATAGTATCGTAAGGTGGGTGGACCATGGAAGGCCATGCTCCTTCGAAGGCCAATTATTAAAATTTCGTAGTTATTGCCGTGTGATGACAAATTCCTTCCGTTTACAAAGATCCATCCAACTGAAAATCACAGACGCAGCCGCGAATCGCTCGCGCTATCATTTTGGTAGTACGTAACAGGCCCTCGCTTCTTGGATATCGGGAATAGACAACGTAAAATTAAGGTGGTGTACCATGGAAGGCCACTCTCATAAATAAACAGTTATTATTAATTCATTTATTGCATAAATTAAACTAACAAATGTTAAAGTGATACTTTGTTTTATTATATAACAATCATATAAACCACTTCTTTTTAACGTAGATTTAATAACAGTAACTTTTAGTGTTAAATAACCTATTTATTACGATGGCCTTCATAGAAGCCCCTGTTCCTAGTTAGGCCATTTGGTAGAGTTCAATAAAACTTATGTCTAATTAATATTGATTAAATCTGCAATTCAAAAAAGTGGTCTTATGATAAGTAATAAAACAAAGTATTACTACAATATTTGTTAGTTTTATTTGTTTAGAAAATAAACGAATAATAACTGTTTATTTGTTAGTGTGGCCTTCCTTGGTTCACCTACCTTACATGAGTTGAGGGGGTGTGTTGAAGATATGTCACCTCCATGTACTCCGGGTACTGGCCATCTGCTTTATGTTTGTTGTATTTGACATATGGTTTTAAATGGTGTTCCTTTAGAACTCTGCTGTAAAAGATCACTCAATAAAATATTCCCTAACAACTTTGCTGCATTTTAATCTGTAGTTCATTGTGAAATAAACTACTGATCAACCATGCAGTATTAACACTCTTGGTACAAAAACTATTTACTGCGTTTTATTTTATATTCCTCAATATTTTTTTGTGTGTGGAATACAGATTTTTTGTGGTAATATCGATATTTACTACGTTTAACTTGGTAAAGTGACGGACCGTGGTAGACGTAACTGCTATTACCTGCTATTGTCTTTGCCCCGGCATTCAAACGGTCAACATACGTACTTTTTCACTCTGTGTTTTAATATCAGTAAATACAATAAAACTTGTGGACAATTGATAAATAAGTGACACAGTGACTCGATAACACTACATATGTGTGTTCAACTTAATAAAACTAAAGTGAAGTGTATAAATCGAACATTACTAAGTGCAAACAGTTAAAAGTTTAAAACGTTAACGAATCAGCTGATGAGTGAATGACAAGACACTTTACGCGTAGTGCACGGAATTTCGCTCGCTTCGGCAGTGCGCAGAACCGTCAATATTGCTTGCAGCGGCGACCGATGACTCAGGCGGACGGTCGCGTCAAAGATAAGTTAACACAGACGGGCAGCGCTTGATGCCTATTTGATTGCATCTGAGGGGACGAAACGCATACTATTTTATTTTTGATTTTTTTTTTTATTATTCTTCGTGATAATTGTTATTGCTGTCTCGCTAACAATAATATTATAGGATATTATAATTACTATGGCTGATGAAAAAATCCAATGGGGTTGTTGCACTAATGAAAGTGACACTGCCTCAGAGGCAAAATCCATAAAGTGCCCAACTTGTGAAAAGTGTTATCACTATGCTTGTATATCCATTACTAAATCACCTAATAAGAAGGCTACCTGGAAATGTCCGTCATGTCTAAGCAAAACGCCAAAGTTGGGCAGGGACGATTCAACACCAGTTCGTAACGTATCTACGACCAGAGGCCAGAAAAGGCAAGCCACTGAACAGCCTTCGCCTCCCTCGCCTCCTTCGACGTCCAATGATAACGACGAACTCCGTTCCGTTATAAGAGAAGTAATAAAATATGAATTAAGCGAGATGGTGTCCAAGTTTAACAACACTATTATCAACACGATTAGCCAAGAACTAGCACCAATTAAAAAGGAAATAGCGGATGTTATTGAGTCGATGAATTTCATGAATAAGAAATTTGAAAGCATTGTGAAAGCACACGAGTTGTCTGAGGAGATTATCACAAAATTAGAATCGGAAAACACAGACCTTAAGATCACCGTAGAAGACCTCAACGACAGACTTGCTAACCTGGAGCAACAGACGAGATCAAACAACTTAGAATTGCAATGTGTACCAGAAAACAAAAATGAAAATGTTTACAACATTGTAACTCAACTTGCTCGTGTGGTCGACTGCGAAATCAGCGAAAGAGATGTATTACATTGCACTCGTATTGCTAAGGCGAACACATCAAGTAACCGGCCTCGCTCTATAATTGTCCAGCTAGCCTCACCAAGAATGCGTGATCGTCTTCTAGCGGCAATAATCAAGTACAACCAAGCTAATCCACAAGAAAAGCTGAACTGTTCGCACCTTGGCTACGCTGGACCAAAATCTCCAGTCTACGTTGCTGAGCATCTGTCCCCGGCAAATAGATCTCTTCATGCAGCTGCGAGGTTAAAAGCCAAAGAGAAGAATTATAAATACGTGTGGGTTCGAAATGGTAGGATATTTGTAAGGAAAAATGACGGCGCAGAGTATATACAAATCAGGAACAAGAACAGTCTTAGTAAGATCGTGTGATGAGTATGTACTCTTTGTTATAGTTTTTATTGTTGTAATTTAATGCATGCATTAGTTTGAACTCCATAAAATTCAAAGATATATTAATTTATTACCAAAATTGCAGAGGTTTACGAACAAAAACAAATATTTTTTACTGTAACCTATGTAATATGAATTATGATGTAGTAATATTAACTGAAACCTGGCTAAACAGTAATGTATTAAGTAGTGAATTGTTTGATGACCGATACGAAGTTTATAGACGGGACAGAGAAACAACGGGGTTCCAGAACAACAAAGACGGGGGAGGAGTCCTGATAGCAATAAATAAAAAAATTAACTCCACGCGTATTGAACGCTGGCAAAGTAATTGTGAAGACCTCTGGGTCACACTTGACATGTCAACATCTCACAGGGCACGCCAAGTTGCTCTCTGTGCCGTCTATCTACCACCCCCAGTATGTCTCGCAACATTGGATCATTTTTTGGATGGCTGCAACAGAGTGCTTGACTCAATGGACATTCCTTGTTTCATAGTTGGTGATTTTAACTTAAGTAAATTGAATTGGGATAAAACCGCCGTAAATGACTCTCTACCTAAGACTTGCCAAAACCTCTTAGATTTTATGAATGTAAATGAACTATCTCAACATAATTATGTAAAAAACAGTTCTAGTCGAATACTGGATCTGGTCTTATCAACAGAGCAAACTTGTTTAGTAAACGAGTCCAGCAATCCACTAGTAGCCATCGATAAACTGCATCCCCCCCTTGAACTAACAATGTCCGTGCTAAAGGACTGTAACTTACCGTATAGTATGGACTCAAGACCTAACTTTTACAAGGCCAATTACCCCGAAATAAACAATTACCTCATTAAGCTAAACTGGGATGAACTTTTTGTAGATACTTGTGACGTGAATGGCATGGTGGCAATATTTTATAAATGTCTGCGCGAGGCTATTGGAAAATTTGTGCCGGGTCGGAAGCCTAACAACTGTCGGTATCCGCCATGGTTTGATTTAAAATTAATTAAAATATTAAAGGAAAAAAATAAACTGAGATTGCGTTACAAGAAATATAATAATCCCTTAGATAAAATTGAACTGAAACTTGTTTCTAAGCGGTGTGAAAAACTAGCCATGAATTTATATAATGACTACATTGATAGAATTGAAAAAGACATAAAAGATAATCCCAAACTTCTCTGGAATTACATTAAAGCGAAACGCGGTGGCACTAGTGGCTACCCCTTGGCAATGACTGATGGACAGGTTGTTACATCTAACGGATCTGAAATTTGCGACCTTTTCGCTAAACATTTCGCAACCGTGTATACTACTGACAAAGATACCGAATTCAACTGCCATACAACATACCTCCAAGGTCTGCGTAACAATAGTCAGGGCTTGAGTATCCCTGTACTTGACCGCGACTGTTTACTTAAGAAACTAAAATCAGTAAACACTAGTAAAGGACCTGGCCCAGATGGCATCCCACCAGTTTTTATTTCCAACTGTGCCACAGCTCTAGTATATCCTTTATTAATAATATATAATGCATCGTTGGCAACTGGAACTTTTCCATCAGAATGGAAAAAAGCCAAGGTTGTCCCAGTGCATAAATCAGATAAAAAAGATATAGTATGCAACTACAGGCCAATTTCAATTTTATCCACCTTTGCAAAGATCTTTGAATGTATTATATGTCCGCACATTCAACAACATCTAAGATTGTACCTTAATGAAAATCAACACGGGTTTGTAGCATCTAGATCTACAGCTACAAATTTGGTGTCATTTACTGAGTCCCTAATACAGGCCGTAGATGCAGGCAAACAATTTGACGTAGTATACACCGACTTCAGTAAGGCATTTGATAAAATGTCACATTCTATTCTGATTTATAAACTATCAGCCTATGGTATAACAGGGCCTTTGTTAGGTTGGTTCAAGTCCTATCTTACTGAACGCGAATACTATGTCGTTGTAAACGGTTTTCGATCAGCTGCACACAAAATAACATCGGGCGCTCCCCAGGGAACTCACTTAGCTCCAGTGCTATTCAATGTGTTCATTAATGACCTTCCGGAGTGCCTTCGTTTCTCCCAACCTTTTCTGTATGCTGATGACCTGAAAATCGCGAGAGTGATCGAGTCAAAACGAGACTGCGAATTTCTGCAACACGATCTTAACCAAGTCATAAAATGGTGCCACAACAATAAAATGCAACTTAACCCAAAGAAATGCTTTCATGTAAAATATACGCGAAAAATTAACTGCATTGACACGGAATACTTCATAGACCAAGAGCGAGTCCAAGAAGTGGAAACAATGAGGGATCTAGGAGTACTTTTTGACAAAAAGATCACTTTTGTGCCCCATATTGAATATATTATTAAAAAGTCATCAAAAATGTTAGGGTTTCTCCTTCGTAACACCAAAGGCTTTCGCAAAAGTAGCACCAAAATAATTCTATATTACAGCCTCGTGCGCAGTGTTATGGAGTATTGCAGTGTTGTGTGGAGACCTCACTTTGCCACTCACATGTTGCGTCTGGAAAGGGTACAGAAACGTTTTGTATGGCATTTAGCATTTAGTGAGGGGAAATCCAAGCGCCTACCCTCTTACAAAACCCGACTATCTCATTTTAAAATGCAAACTTTATCCATGCGCAGAGATATAACCGACGCTTTATTTATTTACAAACTGTTGCACAATAAGATTGATTGCCCCAGTTTAGTGAAACTCATTAGGTTCCGTGTGCCCTCTCGATATCCTAGGAATAAAATAACACCCCTATATCCACCACTTCGAAAGTCTGTGCTTGGTGCGAATTCCCCAATACCTAGATTGTGCAAAATCATTAATGGCCGCAGTGACATAGTAGATGTACACCATGACAATATTAATAAATTCATACGAGCTTTTGTAATTAATAATCCCAGATAGACTTAATTTCATTTCATATACGTGTTTTCTATTATTATTCTTTTATTTTGTGCTCGTGTTTTCCTTTGTTTTCTTTTTTTGTCTTTTAATTTAATTTTATAATTTATAATTCATTATCATTTTAATTGTATTCATTAATAAATTGATAAATTATAAGTTAATTATGATATGAAGAAAAATTCTGTTACGAATGTTATCTTTTTTATGTTAATGGAATTTATTGTTGAATTTATTGAATTGATTGTTGAATTTATTGAATTTATTGTTGAATTTATTGAATTGTATTGTTGAATTTATTGTATTTATTGTTGAATTTATTGTGACTTTACATTTCATCAATTGTTGTTTTTTGTATGTACCTATATTAATTTCTTTAAAGCCGTTTTTATTAATTGTGCATGTGGTGTTAACCTTTAATTAATTGTTGCACCTGTAAATGTTACCCTAGTCATTAAGTTTGTAATGTACTGTGTAAACAATTGTTGGTTAACCTTAATAAAATAAATAAATAAATAAAAATTACTGTATTTTAGTCGGTATTGTAATGTATTTAGACATGAAAAATTAAGCTACTGCTTTCTTAAATTTGATTTTTAACCGTTTAGAGTATCCTATCAAATACCTGATTAGATCTACATGTTCCTTATAACGTGTACATTTAGGTTCAATATTCAACAAAAAAATGACAAAAAGCCTGTTACTGCGTTTAAGGGCCTGCACGGCAGAGTAGTTCAAACATGTAGGCAAAACGCGATTTTGCTCACTGAGTGAGACAATAGTTATAAGTGCAACAAGAGAGCAAAGTCGTTTTTTTGCTGCGAGTGCTGATTTTGAATCCTGAGTGTGGCGAGGGATTCAAAAGCACGAGATGCAAGAAACTTTGATCTCGTCTCGTGTATCACACAACTTTTCACTTCAGCAGCGAGAACACTTTAGGAGATAACATAATAAACAGGAATAGATTGAAATAACTATTCATTGTGAATCAATAAATATTTACAAGTTAAATGTTAGTTTCATTTGCAATAAATACTAATTATTTTAGTTTAAATACAACAATAAGTTAAAAATTCATAAATTACATTATAAGACATAATTATCTTTTTGCAAAATATCTTTAGTTAGCAGGTACAAATTTCCGAACGTGTTTGTCTTAAAGGGCTGATCTTTGTCTCTTTCTCTTTCCCGCCATTAGAAAGAGATTGTAAATGTGATGAGTGTAAATGTTTCGAATAGTATGATTAACGCAAGGCTGATATTCCAGGCTTTCTGAAAACAAAAATGAAAAAGTTATTTGTCTCACTCAGTCATTGAGCTATTGTTACTACGTATAGAGACGACACCACGTATCACCACTGAGTCAGGATGAGACAAACCGCACAAGTTCATTCAGTTGTGCCGTGAAAAAGACGTTGAACATAATCTTAAAAATAGCGTTCAAAAGTTGCAAAAATGCCTTCGGGACTACTACGTTATTGTACAAATAATTTTTAGAAACACATCGAAGAGCAAAGGGATAACTTTCCATAGGAAAGTAACTAGATATTTATTTAATTATTATGCATACAATTTTAAATCGGTGCCATGTTACCAAAATCGAAGCATTTTTCATAGACTAAAAATATAAAGATACCTATTAGGACACCTACATTTCGTAGGTAGAATTGGCCGATGTTTTGTTTCATAGCAGAAAATTTTATTCGTATAGTCTATTAAAGTACTAATTATATTACTTTAATACGTACTAATTCACAACATAGACGATATTTATGTAACCGGCTATGTGCATATCGAGAGTCGGGACACGGGCATAGTATGGTTCCGTAGTTCCCATCACAAAATCGATCAGAATATTAATTCTTCGCGTAAGCGGTACAAGTTAACAAAACTAATAATTATTAAATAATATTAATAAAATTGACGACTTTTATTGTTCATAAGCCATGCTTATTTTAATCAATGTTCCCTAGCAACATGATTTAAAAGAACTAGTTTAATGTGTTTGCCTAACAATACCCGATTCTACATACCTATATTATTATTATACACAGAATCACCTTTTTTACTAAGTATAATTATCATTGGGCAGAATATTAAAAAAAATGTAACCGCCTTCAAAAACAACCACAAAAAAGGGTAAAATAACCTTCAAAACTTAAATTTTGGAAGTCGGTAACTTTTTTTATTAATTTCATTGTCTTTTTTGCCACCGACTTCCGAAAGAAAAGTTTTGAAGGTTATTTTACCCTTTTTAGGGTTCCGTAGTCAACAAGGAATCCTTATAGTTTCGCCATGTCCGTCCGTCCGTCCGTCCGTCCGTCCGTCTGTCCGCAGTTTAGCTCAGAGACGCACAGTACTAGAGAGCTGTAATTTGGTGTAAATATACGGATTTGTTGTGCCGAAAAAGTGGTAAAATAAAATCTCGTAAAATATTTTTTTTTAGGGTACCTCCAGTACTTACACGTAAAGTGAGGATTTTTTTTTTCTCGCGTACCCCTTAGTGTGGGGTATCATTAAATAGGCCTTTAAAAAATAATGATAGTTTCCATTAACAATTTTTTGATAAAAAAATTCGTTTGTGAAATATTAAGCTTTAAAGTGCTAAATTTTGCTCGATTCGAGTGTCCCCCCCCCTCTACCAGCTAAACGGTTATATTTGGGGGTGTGAAAAAATTCACAATAGTAGTACATATAACGAAGTTTAAAAGAAAATTATCGTGACTAAGTAGGCTTTACAACTTTACGAGTAATAGTCGACCAACTTATAAAATGTACTTGATATCATATTTTCTTAACCAAAATGTATCGGAGACAACTGCAAATGTAAGTTTGTCAACTTTATTTTTACAGCTTTTATGGGTATGTTTTTTGGGGATAGGTAGGTTTTTATCGTCAACTATTTTTAACTAAATTCAAAAAAGGAGGAGGTTCTAAATTCGTTGTAATCTTTTTTCTTATGTATTTTCCCCGATTTCTCAAAGACTCCTGGACCGATTTTAAAAATTCTTCTTTTTAAAATTAAATTCAGCGAATCAGTTTAGTTAGTTTGCAAAAGTATTTTGATGGGCAACTACGGAACCCTACACTGTGCGTGGCCCGACACGCACTTGGCCGGTTTTTGTTTGTGGTTGTTTTGACGGCGGTTACATTTTTTTTTGAAAAAGTTTTATTTTACTCTTTTAAGTTTAGTTTAAATATTCAACCACAATATGTCAAATACGAGTTCATCATTTTCTTACATGAGCACTAGAATTTTGTTATCCTTAACACCGGTAATAACATCGTTAAAATCTCTTACATTCATTCCCTATCTCGAAAACTACTGAACCGATTTTGATGAAACTTGCAGTATAAGTTGAACGATACCAGCTAGTACAACAAAAAAAGAATTACTTAAATCGGACTTTTAGTTACGGAGACATGCGAACACAAACATAATTTACTAAATCAGTCGATGCCAAGTTCTTACTAGAGGAGTTGTACCTTCCATCATCAGCTCAGCTACATGAGATGATGATTACCATACGCAAATACTTAAATTACTTCATAAAATTTTCGAAAAACGATGTATGGGCCTATAAAATTTGAGAGTTGCCCTCGATTTCTCTAGGATCCAATCATTAGATCCTGACATGGTGACAATGGTACCACTTCTGAAATATCTCCTTTCGAACAAAAAAATAATTATGAAAATCGGTCCACAATTAGCGGAGTAATCGCGTAACAAACACACAATAAAAATACGTACCGTGTAATTGATAACCTCCTTTTTGATGTCGGTTAAAAATACAGCTTCTATGACGGTGACATGGAATCTATGACGAATCTAGGCGCGCGCACTCATCCAGGGTGTCGAGTCTGCTAATTATTAGTCGGAATGGCGCCACAATGGCGTTTCAATTGTAGTGCTTATTCGAACCATTTTTTACTGCTGAGTAAAAAATGTTTCGAAAATTGAAACGCCATTGTGGCGCCATTCTGACTAATAATTAGCAGACTCGACACCCTGGATGGAACGCAGTGGTGATGCGTGGTGTCGTCTCTATACGTAGTAATACTTATTAGCTCATTATGCACTCAGTGAGCAAAATCATTTTTGTATTTAAACGAAAATAAGTCATGTATTTACTGCAAATAAAACTGAACTGAACAAAGGCTCCCTCGACGCAATAACAATGGAGTGATAACTCCGGGTTTGTCGCAGATTGTGCATTTCGCAAATTGTGGACTTGACGCAAAATGTGCACTTCGCAAATTGTGCAATTCGCAAATTGTGCACTTCTCAAAATAGTAATTTGCAAAATGTGCATTTCGCAAATTGTGCACTTCTCAAAATAGTAATTTGCAAAATGTGCATTTCGCAAATTGTGCACTTCTCAAATTGTGCACTCCTCAAAATGAATGTGAATATTATTATATTGGTTGAAAATAAAAACCGTTTACATACAATTTATTTTTTATTACTTTGCACGATAATAGCACTATAGCAGTAGTTTCGCGTGAAAAATACATGTTACCTATACGTACACATAATATTGAGCACTCGAGCAGTCGAGCCATTTGTTATACATTTTTTTTTGAAGTGAAAACTTCTTTAGCGGCGTTGTACACTTTTTCTGTAATGGGTAAAAAATTTAAAACTCGCGTCAGGGTCACGTGACCAAAACTCGCGTCAGGGTCACGTGACCCTGATCGAAAATGAGTAAGACGTCATTCAAATTAAAAATAAAACATAGTAACAAAAAAGTTTTCACTTCTACCGGCACTCCTGGAGTGCAACCTTTTTTTTTTCTATTAAATATTTATTTTTACTTGTAAAAAATATTATAATTAATCGCTTTAAACACACTTTCAAAATAAATATAAATTAAATAATAAAAAAAACATGTCTATTATTTCCTCAGTAGCGTAACTCAGTAGGTAAATAAGTAATTACTCAATTTAGTCAAAAGTACTATTTAATGCTTGGACTTATATAACAGAATAATATGTCATATTTAGTGCTTTATTTATTTTTATACTGTATTCATATATTTCATATTTCGATTAATTAATTATAATAAAAACATGAATACATGATTATTTTCACTCTCTATTTTCAAGAAAGGCATAAATAAATATGGCATGAAATATACATATTATATTATTTACATATTATATTATTTTTATTTCCTACTTTTAACTAAATTGAGTACGAGTACTTAACTTCTTACTTACGAAATAATAAACATGTTTTTAATTTATATTTTCGTACGAAGAATTATTTTTTGTAAGCGTGATAAAAGTAGGTAATTAGTTTTTTTAATCAATGTTAATATTTATTAAAAATTACGTAATACTCGTATTAAATGGGGTGCTATGACAGGAAACCTCCACGTGCGCCCGTGGACTGGAGTTCCTTCTCGGATACGTCCGGGGGGAAGACCAGTTTTTCGGGCCGGTGCACCCTGGGATGCGGGCAAAAACTCTTTCTTAAGCACTGTGTGCCTAAGTGGTCTCTTTGCCCGTATGCGAATAGCCTGTCGTGTGGACGCTCCAACGCGTGTCCCTCTGATTAGCAGAGGGCACAGCGGCGGAGCGGGCTTGCGGACGGTGAGTGATGGGTAACTCGCCGTCCGAAGGACCAAGCCCGGGTCGGTGGCGCGTCGTGTTTCGCGCCAAATGCCTGCTGGGGTCGCGGGTTTTTTCTTAACCCAGGATACCGTGGCCCCAGAACGTAAAGGGCATAGGAAGGAACACGGGTGGATTTTAGTCAGTAAGAGTCTGACAGTCCCTTCCGCCCCACCCAGGGCGGGAGGACTCATTTGATGATTTTACCACCTTAAAAAAAAAAAAAAAAAAAATACTCGTATTAAATGGCTGTAGTGGTCATAGTACTTATGTACTATAGCTGACATGTACTGAAAATACATAACCAAAATATTTCCTCAACATAACTATTTTTCACACGAAACTACTGTTATAGTGCTTTTATCGTGCAAAATAATAATAAAAAAAATGTGTGTAAACGGTTTTTATTTTCAACCATTATAATAATATTTACATTCATTTTGAGGAGTGCACAATTTGCGAAGTGCACAATCTGCGTCAAACCCGATAATAGTAACAGGTCCAAAGGATCAATTCCCTACAATTATCTAAAGTATCTACCTAGCTACATATAGCCACTCCAGCAGACGCAGTGAGTCAGTTCAATTAAATTCTATCAGCTGGGTGACGCAACACAATGATGCAGGTAATGTTAAGTAGGGAACAAGGTTCTAGAAGTTGTTGACTCGTTTATCTACCTGGGACAAACCGCGTCGCACAGCTTGGTCCAACTTCAAGAGAGAGGTCAACCGCCGAATCCAACTCAGCTGGGCAGCGTTCGGGAAATTGCGTAACGTTTTCTGGTCCAAAATACTTCAATGCCTCAAGTCGAAGGTTTTCGACACTTAGTGTGTGACCAGTTATCACCTATGGCACCGAAACGTGGTCGCTTAATATGGGCCTCATTATTAATAAACTCAAGATAGCCCAACTAGCTATGGAGAGGGCTATGCTCGGAGTCTCTCTGCATGTTCGAGAACCAAAGTTGCCGACATAGCCCAGTTAATTTGCAACTTAAAGTGGCAGTGGGCAGGCCACTTATCACGCAGAAATTTAATAAAAAAAAAGAACTGCAAACTGAACTGAAGCTCGTGGTAAGGCCCCAGGGGCCTTACCACGAGCTTTTAACGTGATCCAGTTTAGGCTGTGGGAAAGAGACAGAAATATACAAGTAGTCTACCGCCATCTCTTTCCCACAGCCTAAACTGAATTGCGTTAAGAGTTTATGGTAGGCCACCTGATGGCCGATGGGCCGTAGGGTTCTCGGAGACCACGCTCCGGCAAGCGCAGCGTATGACGTCCGTCTGCATGGTGGTCAGACATCCTGATGAAGACCACGGGATCTTGCTGGATACAAGCCGCTTCCAAGCCGTCTTATTGGAAATCTATGAGGACATTTAATTCGTTCTTTATCACCAAGCGGCACCTGAAACGCTGGACGGCAGTGAAAAGATATTTAGACTCGTACTGATTAAATATCCACCTTGATCCTTTTTTGCCCTTTACGCTCTATAGTCACGGTTACCTGTTAAGACAGTCCCGTGTGTAACTCCTATATGCGTCTGGGTATGGGGGCCTCAATTACTGAAAGCTATTTAAGGAGCGCGTAAAACACGACTGGTGCACCTCTTCAGCCGCTCGTGAAAGAGGTTCATAGTCATAACTCACGGTCCGGGCACGAGTTAGCGATATTTGAAGAGGATATTCTAAGCTCATTTTTATCGACAAAAATGCTTTAAAAAAATTCTTACTCCAAAACTTCGCGAATGGCAGCCGTTTCAAATTATTGATTTGTCGAGCTGGGGTGTGTACATTAAAATGCAAATATCTTTGAATCCAAGAGACCTAGATGCATGCAAATGACTTTACTGTAAAGTTAAATGTTCAGGCTTATCAAAAACTTACGAAAATTTTCTAAATAATATGTAAAAATAGCCAAAAAACATGGGCAAACATGAAATTGTACACAAAAATTACTTTACATTTTTAACTCTAGCTCGATGAGTACCCCTAAATTTTGGCAGGGTTTTTGCATTAATTTGAAAGTGTTTGAGTCAGGCTATAAAATGATATCAAAATTATCACACTACGTTAAGTATCTTAGGAGTTATTCTCATTTGAACATCACCCTTCCGTCTCGCCCCGCAGCAATAAATCCAAGAAACTGTACTATTTCAGTTTAAGTATGGTTACTTGGGGATCATTTATGCGGTGGTCAATAATGCCAGCTCATAAATATTCGTTGGAACGATTTAGCTCACCCAAAGAATGCGACACTTGTAATATTGGGGTACATGCGCTAAGGAAGGGTGATGTTCAAGTGAGAATAACTCCCTAAGATACTTAATGTAGAGTGATAATTTTGACATCATCTTATAGCCTGACTCAAATACTTTTAATTTAATGCAAAAACCCTAGCAAAATTCAGGGGTACTTATCGAGCCAGAGTTAAAAATGTGAAATTATTCAGTAATTTTTGTGTACAATTTCGTGTTTGCCCATGTTTTTTGGTTATGTTTACATATTATTTAAAAAACTTTCGTAAGTTTTTGATAAGCCTCAACGTTTAACTTTGCAATAAAGTCATTTGCATGAATGTAGGTCTCTTGGATTCAAAGATATTTGCATTTTATTGTACACACAGATCAAAAAATTAAAATGGCTACCATTCGCGAAGTTTTGGAGTAAGATTTTTTTAAGCATTTTTGTCGATGAAAATGAGCCTAGAACATCTCCTTCAAATATCGCTAACTCGTGCCCGGACACACTGTATACTTACCTATAACTATTGTTTACGCATCAGGAGTGTTATCTAAGCACTTAGCAATAATTATATATTATTGTACTTAAACTAAGAGACACGAGTATGCAGCGTTTACTGATTATTTATCAGTGTCTGTTGTACATTTTCCGATAGATATTCACACTTGTTATAAATATTGCTACTCCTACTTCGTTACTCACTCTTGACTTTGTCATAAACCAAATAATACATTCTAAAATCATTTTAAAGTGAAAATAATGAAATACGTTGTAATTAGATTTGAACAGTTGCCGCACGCTAATGTTCAAAAGTACGTATGCGTGCCGGAGCCCTGGATAAAATGGCGAGACGAATCAAAAGAAACAATAATCGTGGCGTACCCCGAGGAAGATCCAGCAACCACAGGATCCGTTGAAAAGGGTGTAAAATATTCGAGAGATTGGAAATGTTATAAAGCTGAAGAAGTTGCTGAGTTTCATAAATGTAAGTAATATTTTATAGGTTATTTTTTAAACCTTTTTGTTCTTTTTTTTATTTAATGATAGTTTCGCGTTTGACCACTATGTCGCCTGATGGAACGCGAAGATGTGGCCGACGATGAAGCACGCTTGCCTAGAAGTAACCTGTTCACTCTTGTCTTGACTTGAAGACCCCAAGGTGTTGGCTGTCGGAAAATACAGATAACACTCCTTAGGGCCGTTACCCTCCCTCCGCCCCAGCCGCAGTGGTAGGCGCCCACGGCGACGGACGTCACAAGATGATCTCCGGCCACCGTAGGCGCGGGCATGCGGGCAGCGAGTAAAGGGCAACTCGCTGCCCGACCAAGGACCATGCCCGGGTCGACAGCGCGTTGTGTCCCACGCGCGCCTCAAAGAGCGTCAGCATAATGACGGGGCCCCCCTCTCAGAGGGCCAAAGCCTGCCGGGGTCGCGGGATTATTCCCTTACCGTAACTCCGGAACGTAACAGGCTATGAAGGACACCGTGGATTTTAGTCAGTAGAAGTCTGACAGTCCCTCCCGCCCTGCCCGGGGTTGGAGGACTCATTTGATGATTTTACCACGCTAAAAAAAAAAAAAAAAAAAAGGGCCGTTACCCACGGTAGGCTTTTTGTAGCGATGCAGTCGCGATGCTCTCGCGCGTAGCATCGAAACAGACGCGAAGCAGTCGATAGCTGTGTGCCCGCGCCCACGGGACGGGACCAGATTCAATCAAAGCAAACGCGATTCGGTCGCGTTGCAAACGCGATTTGGCCACGATGCAGTTTGTGGTTACGAGAATTCTAATTCAAACAATAATAATTAATTAATGATTCGATTGATTTCTGTCTGTGTTGCACTGATGTTCGGTTCCCACTCACGCGCCGCGCCACACTCCCTTCCCCCTGTTCTCTCTCCGATGTCGTTCGACGCTATCGCGCGTTTTTATTATCGAATTCAGTAGCGCGTTAGTAGCGCGTTGGCATCGCTATTGTAGTGCATTGCAAATGCGACTAACACGCGCGACTGCATCGCTACAAAAAGTCGCAGTGGGTGAGGGCCCTTAACTGTGCGCACAATAAAAGTACATATTGGCAAAACTCTTTGTACGTACCGGAGGGATCTCCACCGAAATTATACCGATGGTCTTATAGACCGATGCTGGAAAGGGCCAGGAGGAATAAAGTTGTGCAGTTCCATCGCACGTTCTCCGAAATGTAACCGATAAAAAACCGATAGGCTGACAACACGGCGACGATCAATAAGCCTCTTGGCCCGTTTATCTATTGATTCAAGTGCATCTAATTGGTATTCGGCGGATAGTTGGCGTTCTTTAGGGGAGGCTTATTTCAAGCAGTGGACGGCAATTTACTGAAGAGCAAACTGAAACAAAAAAAAACTTAAGAGGCGTCAAGGGACACCCGGATATGGAACGAAGTTACTGTATACACTCAACAAAAATAATCGTCGACGTCGCGACTCCACTCCACTCCGCTCCGCTCCACTCCACTCCACTCTTTGAGCTCTAGCACCCTCTCGCAACGCGCGATAAGAACTTCGTTGCAAAAAGTGTCGTGACAACTTTTCGTAAGATTTTTTGCCGTCTAGCCCCCTTTCACAACGTGCGTTAAGGAACTTCGTTCCAAAAAACAAAACTGGATTACCCGACCATGCCCTGTACAGGGTACATCAGCGGGTACAACGTATAAACCCCGTACAGCCATAACGCGTGAACTTGTTCTACACGTGCTCCATCATGACAGAGTACTCGGTTTCCTGTGGAGCCCATGTGCATGCCATGCCATGACAATGACGACTAGTGATGACCTGCTGAATGGTGATCGCACTCAAGTTTTTTTTTGTTTGCGTGTGAAGCTCCCCATCGGGTGTGAGGCTGGGGCCTAGGGTCCGCTTTGCCCCTGCCACTAATACGGGGTCGATGATATGTTTCTTAGCTAATTCATTAACCTTATTCAATTGCAGACACTGCTGCGGTAGCCTATATTAAAGGTCTCAATGATGGGGGTAGTGACGAAAGTGATGATTCCAACAGACAACCAATACGCAGTAAGTGTTTATGAAGACTCGTTAATTTTTCATCTAGTTAGTTTATAAAAATGCCCCGAGCTCCGAGAGAACTTGAGGCAACCGAGGTATTGCACGACTTTTCATAATTTTATTTTGTATTTTTTTAATTCTCTAAGTACTTGGTGGTTCCGGGCGGCGGCCGCCCTCAGGCGACTGCTGCCTAATCTCGGCGGGCCAAACGCCTCCTGCCGTAGGCTGTACGCCGGCGTCGTGCGGTCCATGGCCCTCTACGGGGCCCCTATGTGGGCCCTGAGCATCCGGACGCGACCACTAAAGTTGGTCGCATGCCAGAGGGTCATGGCTATCCGGATGATCCGGGGATACCGCACGATTGCCGGCGAATCGGCCAACCTCCTTGCCGGATTACTGCCCTGGGATCTGGAGGCGACTGCCCTCCAGCGCGTCTATGAGTGGCGCGTGGAGGCGCAGCGCCGGGGCGTGACCCCGCTGCCTTGTGAAGTCGAGGCGCGGCGGGAAGAGCTCCGGCGCGATCTCAGGGCAGTATGGAGCAGTATGGAGTCTTTGAGGAGTGGCTGGAGAGACGTCACGGCGTCCTGACCTATCGGATGACGCAGGTCCTCACCGGACACGGAAGTTTCGGGAGGTACCTGTGCCTGATGGGAAAGAAGGAAACGCCCGGGTGCCACCACTGCGAAGATCGCCCGGAAGACACAGTAGAGCATACGGTGCAAGACTGCCCAGCTTGGGCAGTACACCGACGCCGACGTGTCCTCGCGGCGGCGATAGGCGGAGACCTCTCGCGCCCGGCATTGGTTGCGGCCATGCTGCGGGGCGAGACGGAGTGGGAAGCGGTCTGCTCCTTTTGCGAGGCAGTATTGCTCGTGAAGGAGGAGGCGGGCCGCGAGCGAGAGAGGCCAGCGTCCTCCCTCCGCCCCAACCACAGTGGTAGGCGCCCGCGGCGTCGGACGTCAACAGATGATCTCCGGCCACCGTAGGCGCGGGCATGCGGGCAACGAGTAAAGGGCAACTGACCCCGAAAAAGCAACAGACAACGTAATATTTAATTATTGTACTAGGACAACAGGATCCTGAAAAAGGTGTTAGTACCGGAATTCAATAAGGAATCTGAACAAAAGTACTAGGAGAACAGGATCATGAAGATGTTCTTGTCCCGCGTTGTCTTTAATAGAATAGAATAGAAAAACATTTTGTTTTTGTATTTTAGTTTCAATAAACATAAATTAGCCTGTTTATTGCTTTTGTTATGCTTGGCCGGTGATAAAAGTCCACAAGATGGTAGAAGAAAAGTCGCCTTTGTTCACCCAAGTGATATTTTTCCGAGGCGAACATAAGACACCAAAGTTGTCTACTTTGTTCACATGGATGAACAAAGTGTTATAAACCACAGTTGCCTTAGGAAACTTCTAAACCGATTTTCGATACTCGCCAGAGAGTCAAAACCTAGGGGAACTAAAATCTTGAAAGATACAAAGCACGTCCTCTAGCACAGA
Source organism: Agrotis segetum (assembly GCA_036375495.1). Taxonomy (NCBI): domain Eukaryota; kingdom Metazoa; phylum Arthropoda; class Insecta; order Lepidoptera; family Noctuidae; genus Agrotis; species Agrotis segetum. Next base: position 323,576 of record JAQSVV010000118.1, read on the forward strand.
TCACATTTTTTAACGCACTTTTATAAATAAACTTTAGAATCTAAAATTTAGATTATTACAATAAAGTGCATAAATGCTTGAACCTGACAAAAAATGCTCGCGCGTCCTCGAAGATATGCGAGAATTCATTTATGCACTTTATTTTAATAATTTTTAGGTTTATTTTCAAGTGCGTTCATATTATACTCTCCGCTGCGCTCCGTTTTGTCTGCGCAGACCCTTATGCGATGAATAATGCTGTACTAACCATAAATAATAACACCTGTATACCTATCATATTTTACAAATAAATAAATATCTTTGTCTAGTTTGCATGATACATATTTCTCTTCACGAAACTTTGTTTTTTTTTTCTTAGATAACGCTTCAACAGATAAGAGCGAAATAAGAGAAGATCATACCAGGCAAATGCATGGTGAGCCACAAAAGTCTAAGATAGTTCTTCCTCAAGAGTACGACCCGGATTTCCCAAGATGGTCGTTAAAATATCCAGAGTTGAATTATTTCGGATCGGAAGATCTGATTGAACTTGAGTCAGGGACCATGGAGAAACCTGTTAAGGCTGGTGTTTTTGCGAATCGTCGTGGATATAAAAAATGTTTTGAAGAATCATCCAATGCGAGTTCTTTAACTCGTAAATTATTGTCAGAAATATTTAACTTAAGTGCATTACAAGTGTGCAATTTAGCAGGAAGAGGGTTTCAAGACCGTAAAGACGCTGAGTCAGGCAAAAGACCCGCGTTATATGTTCAGGATGTTACAGCATTGCAAGATACAGTCCTACGTAAATATGGAGCCAGTGGAACAAAACCATCAGACATAAGAACTTATATACAATCTGCGCTAAGCTGTTTCAGAAAAAAAAAACTGAACGATAACTAAAATACAGTACCGCCTTATTTTAAAATGTTTTGAGCATTATTGCTGGTAAGGCGCGGAAGGAACCACCTAGTGGGGTCACCTGTGCGCAATGCATGCATTTTGCCGGGTGTCTCAGGAGATGGCTCAATAGATATAGGCTAATGTAAATTTATTAATTGATTTAATATTTTCTTTTTGGGTTTAATAATAAAGAGAAATACCAGTGTTTTTCAACCTCTTGTCGTGAAGCTTCTATAAGTAGGGGAGTTGTAAAAGTTTGGGAAAGCTACTGCCGTAGTACAGGCGACTCAAACCCAATTTCAGTACGCCACACGGCTCCTGTCGTAGGCTTTACGCCGGTGTCATGCGGTCTATGTGTGAGCCCTGAGCATGCGGATGAGCAAAGTTGGAGCCATGCCAGAGTGACATGGCTATCCGGATGATCCGAGGATAACGCATGATCGCCGGCGAATCAGTCAACCTCCTTTCCGGATTCCTACCTTGGGATCTAGAGGCGACTGCCCTCCAGCGCATCTATCATCTATCATACGCAGCGCGTGGAGGCGCATCGCCTGGGCGAATCACCGTTGCCCTCGCGCGAGTAATGGGTTACTCGCTGTTCGACCATGGACTATGTCCGGGTCGATGAACATCAAGGATGTCGCCCCCCGGCCCCCTCCTTTAGAGGGCCAAAGCCTGCCGGGGTTGCGTCTCACAGTTCCTCCCGCTCTGCCCTGAAAGGAGGAGGTGGTTTTAATATTGATAATGATTACTTTTCCAATAAGTCATAGTAGGAAGAACAGAAACTGGTCTCCCTCATCTTCCTACTAAAGAACAAAATAGTAGGACCACGAGAAAACGGCGACTCATTCGATGATTCCACCACGATGAACCAAAGGACATATATTTTTTTTTAGAAAATTAATAACTATGTTGGATTGAATATTAATTTGTTACAAAATGAAAATACATGAAAAACATAGCAACGGGTAGGGGGGGTCGCGGTATAATATTTCTTCATAATAAAGGGGCCGTGTTATGAAAAAGGTTGAAAAACACTGAGATATCTAAATAAAGATATAGGTTATACTTACGTCTACTAACATAGTTTTTAAGTAATATTAACAAATTATGGGTGTATGTGCCCAAAATAGATAAAAAATAGAACACTAATAGGTGTTACACTTAGCTAGGCATTTAACTAAAAAAAAAATATTAGCCTGAAATCTAGACGCGCGGTGCGTGTCAAGCCAAATTCTCAAGAACCTATAGAAACTATAGATACCTTCGAGCATTTCGTTCATTCATTTAAGACAGTTGTAGTGCAACTTGATAGTTAGTATTTATATTAGTATAATTATATATATAATAAATAAATAAAAAGATAATTTGTTTTATTTAAATTACCTCCACGTTGTAGCATGGTAGCAACAATACAGCGATTAATTCTTTAATCATTTTTTTACTCAGATAGGCACCCTTACTTGCGACATTTTTAAATATTTTTACAAAAACAAAACATTTTAGGTACAAAAAATAGAAGTCCACCAGCATCGGGAACATGGTTCGGGCTGCGTTGGTCAGGGCTCTTGAGCGAGGAATCTCCATAACAATACGCGCCGTGTCCAGGAGTACAGAATTTGTGAACAGACATTATTGCTAATTTAAGTAGATTATTTTTCGTGTTGGCGAAAAAACGTTTTTCAAGTAGGTAACATAAATCGTTAGATACAGAACTAAAACTAAACATTTCTAGATATTTCAGAAATCTTCCATATTCGAATGCCCAGATCTCTTGGGCTCTGGCAAGATTATTTCTTGGGAGTTGCTCCTTCAGATCCACGTATCAGATTCTGTTCACTCCACTTCGAGCTTTATTTTTTCAGTTATCCATTTCATCGCGGACAATCGATGGGTGAGAGATAATTATGGTAATAAGGGGGGGGAGGGGACCAGCAGTGGGTGATCCCAGGCTGATGATGATGATCCGATGAACTATTATATTAACGCATTTGAAACGATTTTCGATATTTTATTCTTTATCAATGAAACCTTTATTTTGTTCAGCAAGCCTATTTTACAAGGGTTTTTCGTGAGACGTTTCTGTATAGGTATTGTAACTTTACATAAAGTTTAATGTCTTGTAGGTCAACTGATCGTCGTTTGGCTGCCGATTCAGGGTAGATTCGAGTTAAGGTACCACATTTTAGGTTCATTTTAGTCAGTCTTAATGAAATGAGAAGTAATTGCCAAGTAATAAGGAACTGAAAAAGAACAGGATGTAGGTAGGTATTAGGGAGTGAATTCAGTTCAAAATTCAGCATTACCTTGGTTGGACTGACTACAAATTAAAGAGTCTGGATTTTGCGAGGCACCCTCTGTCACCTTTCTCTCGGGGTTCATGCTACATTTTTTATCAGTTACTAAACTCAAAAACTTATCACAAAGTGCCCTTTCCATTTGAATTTTAAGGTTCAAAAATTCTTCTGTGTCATTCAAGCACTTCTGATATTCAGATTTAATAGAATTAAACTTTAACTTTAACGCGTTGACTTTTTGTTTCATGTGTTTGTTCATCGCTAATAATACTTCAACCAAATCCGGATGTTTTTGTTTAGGGTAAAGATCCAATTCCATCGGCAGGAATCCTTCTATTATTAATGTTCCTTTAATTTTTCGTTTCCAGTAGAAGAAGCCACTTTTTAATTCGTAGAAATAGTCATCTCTAGCTTGGCTAACAGCCAGTTGCAGAAAAGATCTTTAACTTTTAAAGCTGTCATTAAATGCTAATCTTCCATTAACTTGTTGCAGAAAGCAACATTAGATTCGATTTTAATGGTTCTTTAGTTTTAATGAATGGAAGTGTCAAACGAGCCAATCTGTCACATTTTTAGTTGCACAAAGCGCCATTAGCGCATAAAGAACATTTAAGTTGACATTTCAGGCGTTAAATTTTAATGGGTCATCAAACGTCCATTAGCGCAACATTAATATTGCAGTTCGTGGCTAGTTCAGTTGTGTTATTTGCGAATTTTCAGTTTTTATTTAAAAAGCAGTGGTAAAAAGTAAAAAAAATTACTTCATTATGTCTTTGTCGAGCCTGTCATCATTGTCTGACGCAGAAGAATATATGCCTCGTCGCCGTCGGATCCCAAACAGAGAAGATATATTCTCGAAATATGATGGAGAAGAATTTCGTCTGCGCTACAGAATTTCAAAAGCAGCAGCTATTCATATATGCGACCAGCTGGATTTGGAACCAATTACCCATAGAAATAAGGCCATCGATGGCAAAACCCAACTGCTGATTTGCTTGAGATTTTTTGCCACGGGATCTTTTCAACAGGTATTAGGTGATCTGACTAATGTCCATAAATCAACGATTTGTCGAATAGTACAGAAGGTAACTCTGAAGCTTGCTAGATTAGCACCTGTCCTTATTCGAATGCCAGAGAGGGAAGAATTAAGAAGAGTTGCTGAAGATTTTTATGAAATTGCAGGATTTCCACGTGTAGTGGGAGCTCTAGATTGCACTCACATCATTTCGGGAGGTTCCTTTGTCGTATGGGGAAGGAAGAAACGCCTGGGTGTCACCACTGCGAGGATCGCCCGGAGGATACGGTGGAGCATAGGTGCAGGATTGCCCCGCTTGGGCAGATCACCGCCGTGTCCTCATGCTGCGGGGCGAGACGGAATGGGAAGCGGTCGCCTCCTTCTGCGAAGGAGCAAGCTTGCAAAGGAGGAGGCTGAACACGTGAGGGAGAGGACAGCGTCCACCTCATGAACCAAGTGCCGCGGGAGAGGTCGCAAGACGATCTCCGGCCACCGTAGGCGCGGGCATGTGGACGGCGAGTAATGGGTGACTCGCCGTCTGATCATGGACCATGCCCGGTCGACGCGGCGAGTTGTGTTCCACGCGCGCCTCAAGGAGCTGTCCTGTCAGCAATCGGACGGGGCCACCCTAAGAGGGCCAGAGCCTGCCGAGATCGCGGGACTGTCTCACTCGGTAACCGTGATCCTGGTACATAAAAGGCTATTGAAGGAACACCGTGGATTTTAGTCAGTACAAGTCTGACAGTCCCTCCTGTCTCGCACTGGGCGGAAGGACTCATTTGATGATTATGCCACGATAAAAAAGTGGTCGTTTATACATTCATAGTTCGTATGAAACTTCGGTACTACAAGTGCTACGAGTCTCTTATTTTCCCTGGGGTATGTCTTTAGGACGTAGATGCTTATTAAGATGGGATGTTGCGAAAACCGACTGTTAAAGTGTTGCTTGGTGGTCGATAGGATTTTAATTGCATATTGATTTAGATTTTTGGTCGGAGAAGAAATTCACAGAAGCAAAGTTCGAAGTAAGCGCGGACGAAGTCGCGGGCGAAGTGCTAGTTATAATATAAGAAACCTCCACCAGTAAAAAATATCGAACACGTCTAATTTCTTCCCGTTGTTTCGTGTTTAAATAATTAAAAATCGCAAACAAAATAAAACCACCTCAAACCTGTGTTAGACTGACAGCAAACTCACAATCACAGATAACTATATATTTGCTCACAATTGTCAGACATGTTATTTTTTTCAACGAGTGATGCCATTTTTTTTTAAACAAATGGAATCATTCACTTTTGTTCATTCTTTTCTCTTAGTACTGCTAGCAACATTGTTTAAAGTGGTCTTTAGCTAATGGATCATTATTTAATCCTAAAGTTGTTTTGTGCAACATCATTAAATTAAAGAAATCATTAGCGTTAAAGATTCATTACGAAATGGAGCATTAATCTTTGTCTTTGTGCAACTGGCTGTAAGACATTTTTTTACATTGGCATAATATAAGTTTTCTGGCATATGTAAGTTCCTGCTAAAACCTTCCAACCGACTCGGTGAAAACCGCCCTTTCCACAGACTGTCCTTATTGAAGAGATAAACTTCGAATGAATCAGACTGCCAGCCTATCAACAAATGACAAGGTTCATCCTGAACTATTACTTTTGTCACAGTGATTGATTCTTCTAAATCCATTTGAACCGTTTTACCATTTCTTACTTGATAATTTAAATAATTGTAGTTGGCGGTTGTTGGGTTTTAGTTGCGGTGTAATGATTATTGAGACATTTTGTCAATATTTTTCATGATTGGATTATAAATTTTGATGGCGTTGTTTGGGACCAAAAACAAAATTAGTTTTTTTTTTAATCAAATAAAATTGATGGAGGCTTGTAAGCAAGCAAAATTATACCAAAGATGGTTTCAAAAGCTTCAAAACCTTCGTGGAGTCACTCTGTTCACTAAAAAAAAGCGGCAATTTAAAAAAATCAGGGGCTGACAACCTTGGCTACACGCTGCTTAAACGGAGTTGATACTTATTATTATTCAAGACCATTATGGGACATTTATTGATCTGTAGGTATTTATGGTAAATATGGTAATGCAATACAGGTATAGTACAATTAAATCGCCACAACACACACACACGGGGTTAGGAGTCATGATCGAAATCGGATTCCAATTTTTCTACACCTCCTCCTTCTGCAAAGCAGTGATGTTCGCGAAGGAGGAGGCAGGCCGCGTGAGGGAAAGGACAGCGTCCTCCCTCCACCCCAGCCGCAGTGGTAGACGCCCACGGTGACCGACGTCGCAATACGGTCTCCGGCCACAGTAGACGCGGACATGCGGGCTGCGAGTAATGGGCGAGTCGCTGTCCAACCATAGACCATGCCCTGGTCGACTGCGCGTTGTGTTCCAAGCCCGCCTCAAAGAGTGACAGCATGATGATGATGTGACGGCGACCCCTTCTAGAGGGCCAAACCCTACTGGGGTCGCTGGACTGGTTGAAATTCCATTAAAGAAATCTGACAGGTTGTTTTAGCTTGATGTGCTGGCGTCTGTACTTGGTATGATGTCATTTGTTTTGGCAAAAAGGCCTTGAAGCTATGCCAGAAACATTACAAATGTTAATGTCACTGTCAGTGGCAATGACAGGCAAGCAACTGTCAACGTCAAACCAACCAAAATCGTAATTCCTAACCTTAAAAAACCTATCATTGTTATTATTTGAAGTGATTTCAAATTACAATAAACGTACAGACCTCCACTACACTATGAGTAGCAGTGAAGAAACAGATAACAATTCTAGTGCTGATGAACAAGATGATGGAGAAAGGGTGAGTGAAGCATTTATTTCTTTCATTAACATGACGGTGTACTTACATTAATAAAATGAATATTTATTCAAGATTTGAGAGAATAATCTTAGCTTAGAGCAGTGGTGGCCCAGTGGTATCGGCCCCGACTTACGAGTTGTAGGTCGTGGGTTCGAACCCCGCCAAGCGCATTACTTTGTGTAATTTATTTCATCACCACTGCTCTCAAAACGGTGAAGGAAAACATCGTGAGGAAACCGGCATGTCCTAGAATCAAAAATTCGAAGACATGTGACATCCACCAATCCGCACCGGGCCCGCGTGGTGGATTATGGCCCTCCCCCTCTCACAGAGAGGAGGCCTGTGTCCCAGCAGTGGGAACATTAATAGGCTGATGATGATGATGTAAGTACTACTTGTTTTTGCATAGAATTTGAAGAGGAAGAAGGGGGACTACTTGAGCGAATTTGCGAGCTAAAGCTAGTTACAGAAAAAACATAAAAACTCAATGAAAAACAACTTCAACAATCAAATTAACTGATGCATGTTTAACATAATATCATTCAATAGGTACTTACCTATATTTGTTTTTTCCAATAATACTTCGCAAATAATACTCAAAACTTAATTTCAGTCTGAAATCAGGTCTCAATTATCTACATTATCATTTGAAGAATTGCAAAAATTGAAAGAGAAAATTGGTGCCAAAGTTTATAAAGAAGCACTTTTTGGCAATGCCAACAAAACTAAGGAGAGTATTCAACCAAAAGTTTTCAAAAGAGAAAATAAGAATAGACCACGAGAGATGAGCTCCAAGAAACCAGTTCGAATGCTACAGGCTGTCCCTACCGTGAAGAAAAAAGAAGTTCGTGATCCAAGGTAAGGTCAACTTGGCGAAGACCATCTGGCAGGTAGGACCGTACAATAAGCAATACAACAAGGTCTGAATAACCACAGCAAGACAATCCCATTTACAAAAAATTAAGTTTTAACAGTTTAAACGAACCATATTTTCATTTAATTGCTGTGGTTATTCAGACTTACATGCGCCGGACTTAGCACTAAAGCACGGACATGGTTTGGAAGACCATGTCATGTTTGCAAATAAATCAGAAACTTAGAAAATATACAAACATAATGGGAACCACAGGAAAAGCAGTGAGCTGATCGTACACATTGCTTGGCCTGTGAGACACCACTAAAACCACTTCAACATTACTTCAGTCACAAATCATCATAAGTTTTCCCCAACCATTGCCTTATCAATTGGAATCATCAATATGTAAACATCATCATCTGCATGCCTTTCCCAACTATGTAATGGTTGGCGAACTGAATGCAGCTGAATATCAGTAATTTCCATAGAATTAATGCCTATCTGACATCCAGTAACTGGGTAATACATACCCCTATTGTAAGACTGGTTGTCAATCTTAAAAGCTTCTCACTAAAAGTAATTTATTTTATTTTATTTATTTATTTATTTATTTGTCTTCAGGCAACGAAGGCCCATAGATAAAATACACAAACATAATCTTATAAGTAAAAATAAACTAATACATAAGCATTCAATACAATAAGTGTTAGTAAATAAAACTTAAAACTATATTAGTAACACTTCACTAGCACTGCACTGACTTTGTGCCGTCGTGTGGAATAGGTCCGCGGAAGCGACGGAACACCACGTTCTGGGGCCAAAAGCTTTCTTCTAACACCAGGTTGAGGTAGCACGTCGGAATGCGCACTACAAACGCCTTGAAATTGACGTTGCGGCGCGACTCCAACAGGTGCACCCTTGCCGTGTAGTTCAACTTTCGGCGCACGTACTCAACGATGTCCTCTGCCTCAGTGGTGTAGTGGAGGCGCGAGATGTACACCGGAGTGTTCGGTTTCGCTGCACGTAGCTTCACGTTAGGCTCCATTGGAGCCTTGCCGCAACGGTTCTTACTGCTTCGCTGCCGGCGCTTCCTCCGTTGCACCGTCACGAAGCCGTCATCAACAGCCCGGTCCATTGCCTTTACAGACACGGGCCTCGCGGGGGGAACATCTGGAGTACTCGCAGGAACGGCAGTAGAACCCTTTTGTAAGGGTTTCGTCAAAGCTGCGGTAGCTGGCAGCGGGACAGGGCGAGAAATTCGTGCAGCGTTGCTTAGAGGAGCTGCGGGGACGGGCATAAGGGCGAGCGCGGGGCTGTGGGGCACACAGGTGGAACGTTGCGCTAGCTCAGCATACGACGGTTGCGCCGGCGACGAAACTGCTGACGCGGAATTTGTCGACGACACATCGAAGCCGGCTCCGCGACACGTGTTTACGTTAGGCGCATCGACTGATGACCTAATTGCCGCCACACTGTTTCGCAACTCGCCAAATTCCTTGCACAAATCGGCGACGGTGTTTTGGGATGCATCTAATTTTGCAAAAACATCCGCGAGGCGGGCCTTCAGAAAGACAATATCCTTCAGAAGGCTCGTTACATCGACGTGGTCGAAGGTGACGGGAGGCAGCTTGTGAAGCTCCTTCGCCACAAACGTGGGCACGTCGTCGGGGTCGGTCTCCTTGAACAGCGTGATAATGTCTTGCAGGCTCTTCTTTGTCCCATCACGCCGGCGGGACACCATCTGGTCGCGCTTGTTCAGCACACTGAACAACATCAGCTTGGCAGCAGCTATGTCATCCTCGCTGAAGTTAGTTGCGCAGATCTGGACAGCGGACACCTCGTCCATAACATCCAGTTTCTGCTGCAGGAACGCCAGCAACTCATTCACCACAAGTTGATTACTCATGACGAGTCAAATTCGAGCTCTACAAATAATTATAATAATATTCCACAACTATCACATAACGCCATCTAGTCCCAAGCTAAGCAGAGCTTGTGTTATGGGTACTAGACAATTGATGAAAATACTTATATATTTCTAAATACATACATATTATAGATGAATATAATATTATACCCAGACACAGAACAAATGATCGTACTCATCACACAAACATTTGTCCTGGGTGGGATAGCAGTCAGGGTCACAAACCACTAGACCAACAGGCCTGTCAATCAATCATTGAAATTTGACCAAAAATATAAAATAATTGCAGGTTTGATCCACTTTGTGGTGAGTTTGACAAAAAACAATTCTCGGATGACTACAATTTTCTATCAGACATACGTATGAAAGACATTAAAGCTATAAGAGCTGAATTGAAAGAGACCACAGATCCGGAGAGACAAATAAAATTACGAAGACTCCTACAGCGATTGAATGACCAGCACAAACATACAAAGAAGAGTAAGATAGAGAAAGAAATTGGAGAAAAGAATAGGAAACATATTGAACAAGAGTTTAAAGAGGGTAAACAGCCACACTTCAAAAATAAATGTAAGTTTTTTTCTTGGTTATTAAGTGAGAACATTATAACAAGCATTTGTTGAATGTGTAAACAACACAACACAAACCACTCGCGGTTTAACAGTGGTTTAATAAAATTGTCTTGAGAGTAGTCTTAACTATTCTGGCGCCACGGCGGCGTCCTCACCTTCCCCCTGACGGATGTTTCGGGAGATTCCTGTTTCCTGGATGTCACCACAGTGTGGATTGCTCGGAGGGCATGGTGGAGATCTGCATAGGCAGAGCACCGCCGTGTCCTCACGGAGGTGATAGGCGGCAACCTCTCGCATCTGGAATTAGTCGAAGCCACGATGCGGACGAGACGATATAGGAAGCGGACACCTCCTACTACCAAGCAGTATTGCTTGTGAAGGAGGAGGCAGACCGCGTGAGAGAGGCCAGCCTCCATCTCACGACCCAGCCGCCGCGTTAGATGCTCAGATATTATGAGAAACACGGTTTTTTGAATAGTATCTTGTCCGGTTTTTTATTATTTATTTATACCAACAGAAATGTAATTCAAAGATAAAAATACCAAGATATTGCTGGTTTCAATGTTTGTTATTTTATTCCAGCTGAACTACGTGTAGAGGCGCTGGTGAAACAGTATGAAGAACTTAAGAAAGAGGGCGCTGGTAGGATACAACGCCATCTTAAGAGGAGGCAGCAGAAAGTCAAGAAACGGTCATACAAAGCACCCACAGGCACTTGACATTTTATAAATAAATACTTAAATATTTTATCAGGTTTTTATACAAAACTAATAACGAATCCAGCCACTTACTAATAATGATACTGCTAGCCAGAGCCACTTCATCCCACTGTTTGCCAAAGGTCTCTCCTCATGACTTCCAGTTTTCACGATCCAGGGCCAAAGTGCACCACTGCGGCCGTATTATGACATCTTAAAACCAAGCTTGTTCCTGTGAAAGAGATAGAGCTATACAAGTCGTCTAGCGCCATCTCGTTCACTCACTGGAACAAGCCTGGTTATAAGACGTCATAATACGGCCCCAGGTAATTAGTTTTGTTCAGCTAGTCCCGTCATCTTCCACTAGATTATTCTGGCCCACAGCTCATTGGGCTTCATCAACATCAACCTATAACGTTCCCACTGCTGGGAACAGGCCTCCTCTCTGTGAGAGGGAGTGTACCACAATCCACTACTTGGGCCTAGTTCGGTTTGGTATATAGGGTGACTGGTAATTAGTGAACGATACTTAAACACGTGATTGTACTCTTGATAACCAACAACTTTTACTACTTTTTACTTACACTTTTATTACACTAATTACCAGTCACCCTATATATGTCACATGACTTCGAAGTTTTTGGTCTAGTATGTACAACATAAATATATTGTACATACTTTCGCCTTGTTTTTCTTCACCGTTTTGAAAGCAAAAGCGAAGAAAAAAAAAGAGCTTGACTGTGTTCGAACCCATGACCTACAAAATCGTAAGTCGAGGCCTATACCACTGGGCCACCACTGTTCTTCAGAGTTTAAAGTGGAAAAATCTTAAAAGCAGACTTCGATCCTTGACGCACAAAGTTGAAACGCTATTACAAGAAAGTCGTAGAGACGTTTTTCGCCCGAAATTAATATTCAATCTCAATTCAAAACCGTTTTGTTTTACGGTTGCTTTTGATTGGATCTCTTTAAGGCGGCGCTTCTCGCGAGCTCAAACTCACTGGCAGGCATGGTCAAAAACCATGATATTTCACCTGAAATCGAGCCGTATTGTTCATGTGTCCGCGAGCGTCATCTCCCCGTGGAGAAAACAGGGGAAAACATTATTCAGTGAGATGCACGATCATTCAGAGTAAAAGGCGCGCGTAAAAAAAAAACCAAACGCCCTTTGGAAGAAGGGGTTTTACGAAAAAACCACTGCATTAATCAATTTTAAATAAAATTTATGGAATTCTTCGATAAATGTGTGTGTGTGTACGGACTTTGTTTTGGAAATTTTATGCTTCTTTCATTTCTAATTTACGCCCAAAGTTGTGTTAAAATTAGCAATAAAAACGAATCTTTGGAAGCTCGTAACTTTTTAATGGCTTGTTATTTCAAAATTCTGCTTCCGTACAGACAAAATTAATAAAGAGACAAAACGATACCTTGTTTAACTTTGGATGTACCTTGTCAAATAGTGGAGTAAAACCCCAACGAAGTTTCTATGGCAAAAATGTTGAGTTGTTTCACCTTAAGACTCGTATGGGCTTAATAAAATTGGATAGGATTCTCAATATAAAATCAAAAATTAAAGATGTGATTAACTATTTCATTTATTTATTTATAGTGTAACGCTCAGGTAAAATATCGTGAAAATAATAAAAAAAATACAGCTTAAAAGCAATCAGTTATATTTCCTTGCTTTTAAAATTATGAAGAGCGTCATTCTGTAGACCCCGCGCCACAACTCAGGACCACGAAACACTGATCCATTAGAATTAACACGTGACTTCATAAGGGTGCTGGATAAAGTAGGTGTGCATGGTGATAAGTCCAGGTGAATCTGCCAAGTCATACAGACACTGTGGCCCTCTAGGAACGATTGCCTGGAAATAAAAGACAAATTCTTAATCCTTTGACTGCGTTGAGCAATCTACCATAGTGCATACTCGTAAAAATAAACCCCTTTCAATGCCACGGTGTCATTTTTTTAAAGCATAACAATAATAATTTATGTCGCTCAGATCAAAGAAATAAGCAGATAGAACGCTCAGAACACGCGAGTGTCTCCACCAAAGTTAATACAAAATCAAATAGAATTACATTCCATAATGTTTTCTTTGTTTTTGAGAACAACTTTTACGATGGTTAAAGACACGAGAGGCATATATTATAATAGAGGGCTTGTTGTGTGTATGTTTTGGCAAAACAACAACGACGCGCAGCTTGGTACGACGCGTAGCTTGGTACTGTCGCGACTTTGTGTTCGATTTTGATTTTGTATTAACTTTGGTGGACCCACTCGCGTGTTCTGAGCGCTCTATCTACCTATTTCTTTGATCTGAGTTATGTCGTATTTCTGTAAGGCCCTTGCCATGCCGTCCTGGTCTGCGTTGGCCCTTACCTCGACTACAACCCTTTCTGGTCTTTCGAACCAGTCTCTTTCGCCTTCCTTGACTGTATGCTTCCCAAATGCAATCAAGCCGATACCAATCAACTGGTCGGAGTGAACGAGCGGGAAAAATGGGAACAGGGTGTCAGCATTGCACTTCAGCTCTTCGGTCATTTTGTAGTAGTAATGGTTACCTAAAATAATAATTTATGGGTGTTAAGTATATGTATGTATGTCGTATAGTACTGCGGTTGCGATCTGGTTAATTAACTCGCTCATAAGTACGTAATTAAAAATTTTCCTCCATAGTAGCTCGCGGAATTCAAATTTTTGATGTATTTTTGCAATTTGGTTATCAGTGACAAGTTGTAACTTGATCAAAATATTCGCGACAATAACCCGCGCTATTTGAGCCAATCCAAAATGGTCAACATTACATGATATAACAAGTATAATTTTAAATACAAGACTGATCAAAGTATTCGCACTCACAAAGATTTGGTCAAAATAAGTTAAATTTCGATTTACCTACTTGTTAGTGTCACTGGTAAGCAAATTGCAAAAAAAAAACCGGCCAAGTGCGTGTCGGGCCACGCACAGTTTAGGGTTCCGTAGTTGCCCATCAAAATACTTATGCGAACTAACTAAACTGATTCGCTGAATTTTTCAAAATCGGTCCAGGAGTCTTTGAGAAATTGGGGAAAATACATAAGAAAAAAGATTACAACGAATTTAGAACCTCCTCCTTTTTTTGAATTTAGTTAAAAATAGTTGACGATAAAAACCTACCTATCCCCAAAAAACATACCTATAAAATCTGTAAAAATAAAGTTGACAAACTTACATTTACTTACATTGTTGACTGGCCTGTTGGTCTAGTGGTTAGTGACCCTGACTGCTATGCCGGAGGTCGTGGGTTCGATTCCCACCCAGGACAAATGTTTGTGTGATGAGCACGATCATTTGTTCTGTGTCTGGGTGTAATTTATCTATAATATGTATGTATTTAGAAATATATAAGTATGTTTATCAGTTGTCTAGTACCCATAACACAAGCTCTGCTTAGCTTGGGACTAGATGGCGTTGTGTGATAGTTGTGGAATATTATTATTATTATTATTTGCAGTTGTCTCCGATACATTTTGTTTAAGAAAATATGATATCAAGTACATTTTATAAGTTGGTCGACTATTACTCGTAAAGTTGTAAAGCCTACTTAGTCATGATAATTTTCTTTTAAACTTCGTTATATGTACTACTATTGTGAATTTTTTCACAACCCCAAACATAACCGTTTAGCTGGTAGAGGGGGGGGACACTCGAATCGAGCAAAATTTAGCACTTTAAAGCTTAATATTTCACAAACGAATTTTTGAAGTGAAAACTTCTTTAGCGGCGTTGTACACTTTTTCTGTAATGGGTAAAAAATTTAAAACTCGCGTCAGGGTCACGTGACCAAAACTCGCGTCAGGGTCACGTGACCCTGATCGAAAATGAGTAAGACGTCATTCAAATTAAAAATAAAACATAGTAACAAAAAAGTTTTCACTTCTACCGGCACTCCTGGAGTGCAACCTTTTTTTTTATCAAAAAACTGTTAATGGAAACTATCATTATTTTTTAAAGGCCTATTTAATGATACCCCACACTAAGGGGTACGCGAGAAAAAAAAAATCCTCACTTTACGTGTAAGTACTGGAGGTACCCTAAAAAAAAATATTTTACGAGATTTTATTTTACCACTTTTTCGGCACAACAAATCCGTATATTTACACCAAATTACAGCTCTCTAGTACTGTGCGTCTCTGAGCTAAACTGCGGACAGACGGACGGACGGACGGACGGACGGACGGACATGGCGAAACTATAAGGGTTCCTTGTTGACTACGGAACCCTAAAAAAACATGAAAATTTGAATTTTGCACTCTACTACGGAAGTATAGCCTGCAAGTTAGTACCTATGAACTAGATGTAGTGTGTTTGATGGTTGTCCTTAATTTCTACCTTCGCACTAGAATATCTAAAAAGTGTAATGTGGCTGGTGGCCTACTATGAACTCTTAACGCCAGTTTAGGCTGTGGGAAAGAGATAGCCCTAGAAGACTTGTATAGCTCTGTCTCTTTCCCACAGCCTAAACTGGATCGCGTTAAGAGCTCGTGGTAAGACCATCTTAAAACCAGGATTCTTCCGGCGAGTGAAAGTGACAGAGCTATACAGATCGTCTAGCGCCATCTCGTTCACTCACTGGAACAGGCCTGGTTTTAAGACGTTGTAATAACCCCCTGGCCTTTTAACTAGTCATCATCATCAGCCGGAAGACGTCCACTGCTGAACATAGGCCTCCCCCTTACACCGCCACGCTGAACGACAATTCGCCACTTGCATCCATCGGTTGCCCGCGACCCTCACGATGTCGTCTGTCCACCTAGTGGGAGGCCTGCCTACGCTGCGTCTTCCGGTCCGTGGTCACCACTTGAGAACTTTTTCCTCATCGGTTATCAGTTCTACGAGCGATATCTTGCAAATTTTATGAGCTATGTCGGTGACTCTAGTTCTTCGCCGAATATCCATGTTCCGGATTTTATCCCGCAAAGTAGTTGCGAAAAAAAGATAAAGAATGTAACTAAGTATTACTCACCCATCCAAGGAATGCAGGCCTGCTCCGTAAACCCGTTGTTTGGGTCAGCAATGTCAGTGACGTTGGTCGAAATACGGTATAGCTCACGGTTGAAACCAGAGACCAAGATGCTGTGGTCTTGCAACATTAAATTCGGGTCGCGCTGTGCGATGCGGGTTGCTGGATCCGTTGCAAGAGTTTCTAGAGAAGATTGTTAGTTAGGAAATCTTTTAGGGGATTACTGCTCGTGGGGAGAAATGGACAAAATTCACGATGTAAGACTGATTTGTCAGACGGATTTTCGGCCAATCTCAATGCAGATTATCCATTTGCGTGGGATAGATTAAAGTGCACAAGTGTGTACGCAGGCACAAGTGCACTCTTGTTCCATTACTCTCATAGTACAATGGGACGGCAAGCAAGCCAACATAACCGGAGAGAGATAAGGACCAAACGTGCTTTCCGAGGCACGGGTGTACCGTATCGCCAACTTACAAACTCCGAGCTGCTATTTTCTGAGAAATTCTTATATAAAAACTCATTAGCACTTTTTACGGGACCCAGGAATCGAACCTAGGACCCCACGCTCGGGAGTCGCGTTTGCGACCACGGGATCAACAGGCCCTATAGCCAAATGGCAAGCGACATTAGCTAACGTTCAGCAGTCGCTAATACTTTTTCAACTTTATACACCATCGCATAAATTTGAAAATTCGTTTCGTTCGCTATCGCTCAGCAGTCTTTACTAGATTTTCAACTTTAGGCGCTGGGGTATAAAGTTGAAAATGTATTAGCGACTGCTGAACGTTAACGATTGTCGCTTGCCGTTTGGCTCCAGGCTCTGGGCAGTTAGTGTAGGTTATGTCAGCGATACGACAATATAATTGTCCAAGTTACATAATTAAAAATAAAAGTTACCAGGCGTAATGTAGTATTGTCTAATAGTCCAGAAGTTAATTATTTTGCCATTTACTTCAACGGTCCAGGGAGTGAACCCTTGGACAGTCCAGTCGAATATATTGTCGAAATACTTTTCCTCGTCTAACTGAAAAGATAGAAAATAGAACATTTAATAAGGCTGTCCACGATTGTACAGCTTGGCAAGAACGGATTGAAACGGAACTAATCTTTTTGTTTCTGACAACGTTATAATATCTTTGATATTTGATGTAAACAAAGAACGCAGGTTTGTTCGATTTATTATTGTGCCATAAAACTAACGTACTAAGAGAAAAAAAAATCAAAGTGCTAGTAGCGAGAGCACAGTGGCGACTTCCGGTTTTCTACTGTCTTTTGCCAAAGCTATACCCGAATTAGAACTAACAGTGCGAGTCGGACTCGCACACGAAAGGTTCCGTAGCCGACAAAAATATATTGTTTATAATTAATTTAATTGTTTATTTTTAAAGTGAGTATATAGCTAAACATTCTGTGAATATT
This sequence comes from Agrotis segetum, assembly GCA_036375495.1. Taxonomy (NCBI): domain Eukaryota; kingdom Metazoa; phylum Arthropoda; class Insecta; order Lepidoptera; family Noctuidae; genus Agrotis; species Agrotis segetum. Next base: position 341,085 of record JAQSVV010000118.1, read on the forward strand.
TCAAACATTTTTCTGTTTGCGTGATATCTAACAAATATTAGCAAAAAAAAACACGTTTTTGTTGTATGGATGCCCCCCCCTAAATATTTCATTTTATTCTGTTTTTAGTATAGCGGCAATGGACACGTCATCTCTGAAAATGGCAACTGTCTAACTATCGCGGTTCATGAGAAACAACCCGGTGACATACAGACAGACGGACAGCGAAGTCTTAGTAAAAGGGTCCCGTTGCCCTTTCATTAACGGGCCCTTCGTGCGGGAGTCCAACTTAGCCGTTTTATTTCATATCAGACTTTATCAAAATACTTTTTTTTTTCGTGTTAAGTATAAGTATACCTATTATCAAATGAGTCCTTTCCACCCAGGGCGGGACGGGAGAGACATCAGTCAGATTTTTACTGACTAAAATCCACGGTGAGCCTTCAATAGCCCTTTCAGTTCCAGGGTCACGGTACCTGAGACAGTCCCGCGATCCCGGCATACTTTGACCCTGTAAAAGGATCGCCGCCAGCTTAAAGCTGGACGCTGTCCTTTCCCTTACGCGTCCCGCCTCCTCCTTCGCTAGCATGACTGCTTGACAGAAGGAGTCGACCGCTTCCAATGGGGCTGGCAACTGGGGAACTAATGGCGCTAGTATAGCTTGCACCAAGCATTGTCATTGGTTCAAATCAGTTTATATCTTAAAGGTACTTCAAAATAGTACTACGTCATTGGTCGGATTAGGTCTAAGCAGTGGTGGCGCCATCTACAATTAGCTTTGACTTGCCTGCCCCATTCCGAGATAGTGGACAAACGCGAACCTATAATAACATTTATAAAAATATGTCGAAATACTTACAGCAACTTGCAATCCTGCAATGTAATCGGTGTCATCGAACAACACGCAGACGGTGCAGTCTTCCTCTGGGCAGTAGAGGGACAGCTTTTTGTAGTATTTTGGTGCCTGGAGGTCCGGTGTACTGCTTCCAGCCAGCTGCAACTGCTGAATCAACTGACTGCGGCAGTTCTATAAAAGCTGTGGTTCCGATTCCGTGGACAGTCATGTCGAAACGCACTGGAAAATAAAAAAAGACTTTGCATAAGTAACTTTAAGCAGTATAACTTTGAACAACTGCTTCTTAATAAAAAATCACATCGTTATCGCTGGGCTCAAAGGATGGAGCACTTCGACGCCTCGGGTTTGTGATCGTCCAAGCTAGGGTTGCCATCTCAAAACAGGATACCAAGACGCGTGAAAAACCCCGGATTTTAGATTCCAAAACCCGGATATGAGTCGAAGTGCGCACCGTGGCGTGGCTTTTGTGTCAGGAGGGGAAGGGGGGACGGTGAAGAGTGCGTGTGTCGCGAGCGGCACAAGACTTTGAATTTTTAAACCCGGACTGCAGCAAAAGAAGCCCCCCGGACGCTCCTCGGATCCCCTAAGGAAAATCCGGGGAAACCCGGACGGATGACAACCCTAGTCCAAGCGCCGGCTCATCATAGGCGCTCCACGTTTGGTTAGTTGTTGTCAGTTAGCTTAGCAAAAGTTCTAGCGTGGTGTGCGCGCTGCGTATTTTTCTCTCTTAGAAAATACTGAAAATAGTACTTATACTTACTAAAAAGTACTGTTATAGTACTCAAAAGTAGTGTATAGTAGGTACCTACTGTTCTCAGAGGTGCCTTCATCTTGAGCTAACTTACAATCTGTTTTGTTTTGTAAATAATAAGTTTATACTGCAGCAGTTTCCATTCACCCAATCCGTAAAGCCTTGTTAGATATGCACTAGGTAATTTTTTTTTAATGTGGTAAAGGCTTACCTCTTAAACCGCCCTGCCATGGTACACCTGAAAAAAAAAGGTTAATTAATTATTGCTGGATATGAAATATATTTCACCTGCCCAATTTTGATTCCTATTTTTGTCTGCCACCACCCTTGACTCTAGGGGGCCGAAATTGCCAATCAGAATATCAAAAGCCGTCAAACATCGCGGATTAAGACTTGGATTGAGTAACAATAATAATTTCGTGCGTAAAGCTGGCATAGCAGTCCTAGACTGTAGCCATATGAGGTATTAGCAATTAGGTGCGTCCACACAGAGCGAGCAGTCTCGCAAGGCATTTGCCGCGCTAAAACCCCTTCTACACGGTCAGACCCCACCGCCTGACAGAGGTGATCTTGGTCCGGTGGGAATGAAAATCGACCGTGTAGACGTTGGTCGTGCGACCAAATATGGGCGGAGTCAATCGAACCTTGGTCGGGAGCGCATCCGTCCGACAGGCTCCGTCCGCGGTGAGTTTTGACCGTCAGTCGTACAGCGTTCCATGACGGTGGGGTACTGTTGACACGACCAAAGTCACCTCTGTCAGCTGATACAAAGTCTGGACCGTGTGAAGGGGAAAATGCCCCTTCTACACGATTCAGACCTGACCGCCCCACTAGAGGTGACCTTGGTCCGGTGTGAAAATCTACAGTGCTAGATGTTGGTCGGGCGACCAAATATGGGCGGAGTCAAGGACCTTGGTCGGGAGCGCAGCTGTCTCAGCCTATGCTACTCAGCATTCGCCATTTTTCTTTCAGTGCTGCTCAGATATTGTATTGGCTAACCGTACCCAATAGGCGCATCATGGCTGCTTGCTCTGTGTCTTGAAACACAAACAAATACGAGTATATCTGCTCTACAATCAGAAAAAAGAGTCTTTATCAATATCATTTACGTATCGTAGACCAATCGTTTCAGGAGCACTGATTATCGGCTGAAACCATGCTGCATTGAAACGAGAGTGAAGGATTTTGACAGCTGTCTCAGCCTATGCTACTTAGCATTCGCCATTTTTCTTTCAGTGCTGTTCAGACTTCAGATATTGTATCTGCTACACGTACCCAATAGGCGCATCACGCTATAGCTCTGTGTGGACGCACCTATAATAATAGCGATCTTACCCCTTGAAACACAAACAAATATGAGTATATCTGCTCTAAAATCAGAAAAAAAACTTTATCAATATCATTTACGTATCGTAGAGCAACCGTTTCAGGAGCACTGTTTTTCTGATAACGCTAATAAACGTGATAAACAAAGACCTTCTAACCTTCTTAAGGTCATGGCACACTATACCGGCGCGGCTGCAGCACGGCGTCGTCGTCACCCCGAATTTAGGCTACGGCTATTTTCCTGCTGCCTAACTGCAGCGAAAACGCTCAGTGAGGCAGCAAGCTTGCTGCCCTAGCAGTGGCGGATTAAGAGTCACTCCCGAGACCGCTTTCGCACAGAGTGATTGAAGGAAATGTAGATGAATCTCGATAAAGGTGCTTGTAGAAAGCTTAAATGAAAGTTTCATCAAAATGTGTAGTAGTTATCTATACAGTAAAAGGCATTTGTTTCGCTTTGTAAAAGTACAGTTTTTTAATTCTCGTTTAATATGAAAAATACATCACTGCCTTTGGACAAACAAGTACAATATCGTATTTAATCAGTGTTTTTTGTGTTAGTAAAGTTATTTAAAATATTCCGTTTTATCCGGCTAGCAACAGAATGTAAACCGATTCTCATTCGATCGGACGGAAAAAACGTGATGCGTTTTTGATGTAAATCTAATCGCAGTACAAACAAGATAATAGCTCAGAGATAATCGTAACATTGCAGTCAATACCTATTATGTATTTTTAGGTATATTAATTTTAGAGTTCCGTAATTAACTCAAAAAAAAACCTTCCCTTGTTTTTTTTTTTTATTTAAGTATCTTTTCAAAACCTATAGGATATTATACTTTCCGCAGATCGAGAATCATGATAGGCCAGAAGCAAAAACTTATTGTAGTCTTTATTATTATTATTATTATTACATATAATAAAATCGTAGAGACGTCATTCCTGTACATTGAATATTTTTTTCTTTTTGTATTTTTTTCGAGATAAGGGATCGATTCTGATGCCAGATCAACTTTTATTTTTTTTCGAAATTTTTTATGTTTTTTTGATTTGATCTATCTCCGAAACTACTGTAAAGTTGTCGATCAAATTTTCCTCAAATATTCCTAATAATATGCTTCTGTTAATATGCTATGTATTATTACGCTATTTTTCCTGGGAGATAAGCAATTCTGAATTTTGCTGTTTTTAGATGTTTGTTTTTAGTTGGAAGCTAAACCACTGGATATTATTTAGTCAATTTTCCCCAAATATTCCTTAAACTGCTGTTCTATTAATAGGATATGTATAATTACGCTATTCCCTTGGGGGATTAGCAATTTTATAATATGTTGATTTTCAGTCATTGTTGACATTTGTATAAGAACCGCTATTTGAAATTCACTGTCAGCGTACTAGCCAGTCTGGTTGGTATCCTGCTTGACTTTCGTGCAAGGGGTCTCTGGATCAAATCTCGCAGTTTCTTTTTTTCACTTTTTGAGTTTCCTTGTATTTGTCCTGAGAGTTTTAAATAATTTAAAAAAAATGTGCATACTTTTGTTTCAATATTATTCGCGATTTTAAATAATTACTATTTTTTTCAATACTTCTCTAGGATATAAATCTACACCGATTTAAATTGTAGGTAGTAAGTTGGATATTTTTTTAAATTGTAATTGTTTCGAGGTGTGGAATTTTAAAGATTACAAAAAAATCAGGGTTCTTTATTTTGTGTTTATTTATGTTTTGAATTGGTGCTCAAACCAGTGCATAGATTCTGTTTTAAACGACGACAAGTTGTACTCATCGAGACTTATCGACGAGACTTAGGTATAACGAGATAATTAGTTATTTTTTTAGGTATCACGCGGTATGCTAAAGGGAGAAGAGCAATGCTATCGTACGTTCAATTTGCAGCGATACTGTAAATCGACCCAAAAATGATAGTCTAATGTTTAAAATAAACACGGTTCTTTGAAATTAATGTCGCTCAAATAAGGACGTTTCCTATGCAAACTATGTACCTAGATATAACATTATTGATCTAAACTAATAATAAAAATGCAAGTTTGTTTGTTTTTTACCTTTTCACACATTACTACCTACTGAATCGATCGTCCCAAAAAGCATATACGTTGTCAGGAGTATAGACACGGATATAAGGTATCTTACATCCCGAATACCAGAAGAGAGCTGTTTCCGAGAAAACAATTACGTTCATATTCCAGATGGCGCCACACGATCCGTATTGTTTCTCAAATTCTAAAATAACGCAAGCGAAGCCGCGGGCAAACACTAGTTACAAATATAAGTACAGCTTGGCAAAAAACAGTATAAAACCGGAAGTCGCCACTGTGCTCTCGCTACCAGCACTTTGAATGATTTTATTTTATACTTTTTCACTTATTACGTTAGTTTTATGGCACACTAATAAATCGAACAAACCTGCGTTCTTTGTGTTGGTATACAGTGTACATTTATATTGGCAACACCTCTATGGATGTCTATGCTATGGTCTATGGTCTTTTTCCGGTTGTGCTGTGAATATGGTGTGAGCCTGACGATGGCGGATGCCAATTATTATAAGTTGTATTAACATGGCTGTAACTGTTCTTTCTAAAATAAATAAGTGATACTTAAATGAAGATGTGAACTTTATTTTAACACTTTGTTTACATCAAATATCAATGATGTTAAACGTTGTCAACAAACAAAAAGGTTAGTTCCGTTTCAATCCGTTCTGGCCAAGCTGTACAGCTTGACATAAAAATGTAGGAACGAAACTAAAATTTTTATTTCTGACAGCCTTTTAAAATCTTTGATATTTGATGTAAACAAAGACCGCAGGTTTGTTAGATTTATTAAAATTAAAATAAATCATTTAAAGTGCTGGTAGCGCGAAGACAGTGGCGACTTCCGGTTTTCTACATTTTTATGTCGAGCTGTAAGTTTGGTAATTTAAAAGTTTCACAGAAAAAAATACCATTACGAAGTTGCGTTCGCTTTTTATTGATCATCAACAGATTTGTATAAATAACGTTTATAACTTAGAATAACCAAGGGAATTGTTTTTATCCCGATTTTATGTTCCCGTGGCATAATTTTAGAGTTGTACCACAGTATAAATATCTACAGTAGTGGATCTCGGCCGCATGATAGAAATAAATACCTACAGCCGCGCGGTACGTAAACATGCGCTAGGGCTGTTCGATTCGACGCCCGTCTCTAGCATTTTAATTACATTTGCCTACTTTCTGTATCTATTTAGTTTTGTGATTGTAAATATACTTTTCTTACATCAGTAAACAAATAAAATACTTTGTATATTGAATAGGAAGGATTTTAACACAAGCGTAAGTACCTACCGTATCATGATTCATTCAGAACTGTCTATAACTTACCTATTTCATTCGTTTCAGTAACTTTCCTTTAGTATATCCACTGTATTTATTAATTCAAATACCCTTTTTTTCGTTAGATAATAGAAATATTTATCCATTAAAAAGTCACACATTATGTACCTACCTGCCAGCTACTAGTACTTAAGTATAATTATTTTATAGTCAGTACTTTTCAGAGTTTACAGGTATTTAAAAAAAAAATTATGACTGGATACGTTATTGACGAATTCATACACCCAAAAACAGCACAATATTTCCTACTCGTCATATTAAATTATGCCCATGAACTGATTTTGTTAAAAAAACAACACACCGTCCGTTCATCACTACGGTACGGCCGTGACTGTCAGCGCCCCGAGCGCGCCCCGACATCGAGTCACGTGGTATAGCTCGCGTTTCGTCCGTTTGTATGAAGATCAAATACTGTTAGATATTATTACCGTGGTTGTACCGTGCGAAGCCGATAAGCCGGTCGACTGCTAAGCAGCATGTCGCGGGTTCGATTCCGACAAAATATTTACAATTATGAAGTACAAATAATTGTCCCGGGTCCGGTCCGGGTGTTTGTATATGTGAGTTTTTATGTTTGTAAACGGACCCACGCGACAACACAAATTTCTAGAATGGGGCAACGTTTTTTCTAAAAAATAAACTGTTTTTCCCACGTTTGTTTTACTTACCGAGAGCAGACGCCGCAACAAGGCACAACAGGGCTAGTATTCTGTACATCACGGACACGTTTGATAAGCACAATGTGATTCTCAAGTTTTTATACTCACCGATAGGGGTTACACTAAATTGTGGCAGACTGTAGTACGTACTAGTGCTTACCTGCGGCTGGCCTCCGAAAGGCAAGATGGATGACAAATTAGATCATCAAAAATTGTTTTATCCGTATTTTTATACATAACTAAGTACTAACGCTTTTTAACCGACTTCAAAAAAAGGAGGAGAGTTCTCAATTCGTCGGTTTTTTTTATATTCACAAACAAATGGTACTTCTATTTTTCATAGTTCTAACACAATTCCAACGCCGAATTTTTTCACAACAATTCCAAAAATCTAACTAATTCGATATTTATAATTTATGGATGATTAAATTTTGATCATCTCTACCAAGCTGGTTAGTACTGAGGCCTTACCACGCGCTCTTAACGCGATCCAGTTTAGGCTGTGAGAAAGAGACAGAGCTATACAAGTCATCAAGCGCCATCTCTTTCCCACAGCCTAAGCTGGATCGCGTTAAGGTGATTGCTTCGATGTAGCCCGCGAAATTCAATTTTTTTTACGTTTTTTGCAATTTGCAGGCCAGTGACATGTTGTAACTTTATAAATATTTGTGTTGCGCAAATAACAAGTATAATTTTAAATATAAAAATTGTCAAAAAATTCGCTCCATCAGCTCTCACATAGAAAAGGTGCATCGTAGTTAGATTTCGGAGATTTTAACATGATGCACCTTTTCTGTGTGAGAGCTGATGGAGCGAGTTTTTTGATATTTTTTATATTTAAAATTATACTTGTTATTTGCGCAACACAAATATTTATAAAGTTACAACATGTCACTGGCCTGCAAATTGCAAAAAACGTAAAAAAATTTGAATTTCGCGGGCTGGTTGGAGCATCCCCCTTAAGAGTTCATGCTAAGCGACCTGGCCTTGCAGGTCAAAAGGTAACAGAAGTCGCATTAGATCTCGCTATATGTCAAGTGAGCGCACGAACACCGGGGTGGATTTAGTCGGTACCAGTGGCGTAGCTAGGCCAGAAGGGTGTTCCTGACTCGTGTATTAATTACTGAAGTCATTATGAGAATTTTGAAGAGAGTTATAGAGAATGAGAATGCTGATCGACTGATCGTAACGCTTTTATGACAACTACAATTTATGACAGCCATTTTGAAAATTGAGCTATGTTAAAAGTTCGATAATTAATTGGAGCTTTAAGGCAGCGATAAGTTTTCATTATAGAGCAACATATTTTTATTCCAATTGTCGTCGGGGCCCTTGACACTTGGGGGTCCCGTAGGTATAATTGATACGGCTGTTACAGCGGTACACTTCTGCGGGCCTATTCACTATCATCGAGCGACACTGTGCGATGGGTTGCTTAAACTTGACACCTCTAATTTTATCGATGTGTGTAGCCCGAGTTATCGACTGTTACGCGGCTAAGTTGAGAAGTACCTCAAGAGCATTAGAATAGTTGATTTTAAGGAGCATTTTATATTTTTGTGGTTTTTATGCAACTGACAGCACATCTGACAGGTGTAAATTCGCGCTAACTGATCTAGATTATGTCATCACCTAGATTATTTATGATCTGTGAATCATCTACAATCTGCCCATTGAATTGAATCAAGTCCTTGCTCAAGTTTATAAAAGAATTTATAATTAAAGGTAAGTTCACAAATCATCTAAATAAAAATAGACTCCCCTAGGACGACCCACTGACCCTCGCAGGTTTATTGTTAAAAACATAACCTATGTTAAAGAAAAACAAACTAAAAGTTTGGAACTGGATAATAATTCATTATAAAAGGTACTAAAGTGTTTTTTATTTATTTAATTATGCTAACCTTTCTTTATTACCATCAATAAGAAGCTAATGATGTTGTAAATATATATTTTTAGGACGACTACACGTAGAAGGTCGCGGCCCGGCAGTTAGATATACCGCTGGACTTTGCTGAGACCCACCGCGATATAGCCTTGGGTCGCTACTCTGGAGGCCCGCAGGCTGCACTGGCTAATAGGCTGCGTGGAAATCCGTCGCAATGCGGCTTAACTTCGTTGAGGAAAAGGCCACTAAATCAGTGGCGAAGGGTAAGTAAACAATACAACAGAAACACCACCAATTCTTTAAAAAATATCACTTACGTAGCTTCCTTACCACTAATGCACCATAACAATAGCATGTTTACGTCTTTTTAGTTTTGCTTGATGAATTGTGTTGCGAAGTACCTACCACGCACACTATTTTTTTATTCTATCAAGTATTGGATCGAGCTTAGGGCCAAAACCAAATGCAAAGCTGCAGATTCCAGGAGGTTTGCAGCGGCTATTGGTGGAGGCCCAAACAAAATCATTCCGTTAAATGAGCATGAGCAGTGTCTACTAGCCATCATTGGTCGAGTGGCAGTGGATGGATTTCCCGGTTTGTGTTGTTAATTAATAAATTAACAATTTTAGTCTTTATTCCATGGGTATTTAATTTGTAACATCTAGACATTTAGTAATGTGTCATGTGTTGCAAGTGTAGCAAGGGGAACTGTTATTGCAGCAGCCGTGTGCATATTACATGAACCAAGTGCAGCTACTTTTCACATATTATATTTAGCTAATCAACTTATCTATTTAGTTAACTTACAGCAAGACATTGCTTACTGTAAGGTCAACTTCAGCAGGACAACTTCAAAACTTTGGTTCGCTGTTAAGACCTGATTGAAGGTCAAGATTGTCTATAGAATGAGGCACCTATTTATATCTTAATTCTTTTTCTTTTCTCATTCATCATTAAGTGTTTGGATATTGTGTGATTGCAAGTAAATTAAATATTTTACAGATACCAACTGTTGATGAGGAAACTTATGAGCATGTGGCTGCAGACCTAGTATCCTCCTGCCCTGTTTTACAAGTACCAGACGAGTCTGCCCTAGAACCTATGCAGGAAGAATGACTCGATAGTGAGTCCCTAAGAACGCCCTCTCCCTCGGCTGATTTACAGCTAACCCAAGATGAGTAAAGTAAGTATTTCATAGAATCAATATACATAAAATCAATGGGTGCTTTTATAATTTACCGTGACACGGCACGGTACGGCACGTTTTTATCGTCACGGTAAAGTAGGAAAGCAAAATGATGCATTTGTATGCAAACGCTTTTAATTTACCGTCCACGGCAAAGGGACGCCGTGAACAGCAACGATCTATCTTGCCGTTGCCGTAGCTCGTTGAGAGTGTAGTGTGTGCGTACAAGAAATTTGTACATGTGCATGCGTAGCCAAGAAGCGCGGGTGGCAGGGCGAAAGTATGTAAGGGAGAAAGTATGTAATAAAACGATTTTGTTGACATCCGAAAATAATTGAAAAAGTTATTTAGGTTTTCCTTGAGCTTATCAAATAGCGTGTAGTATGATCCTTTTAACCCTTAATTCGGCAAGAGCAAAAATAAGCGAAATTTTGTGTTTTTTTATTATTTTTGTCATCCTTAGATATTCCTAAAACCAGTAAAAATAATGAAAAAAATCTAGTATATCTAGATTTTCAGGAAAGGCATGTCCAGTATACTGGACATTGCCAGGTTCTCTGAAAAGTAACAAAAAATATTGATGTCCAGTATAGTTCCCATTGTCGAATTAAGGATATGTTTTTTTACTTTTATACAAACTGTTTTTTATGCAAATATGCTGTTTCATGTATAATTTTACATGCGTTTTGGCTTACAAAGTCATGCTTAATCCGCTCTAAAGTAAAGAAGTGTCCTGAAGGCTCAACTTTGAAGAATGATCCCTCTTTTCAACGGTTTTTATTCGTTAGGAATGTTAAAAAAAAGGAATAGCAAAAAGGCTTTGCATTTCAGGAAAATATGCATCTGTCTTTTAGTCCTATTCATCGCTAGCATATTCATGTAAGAAACTTGATAGTATTAAAGGGAGAAGCGAATTTGGGCTTTACACAATTCCGGAATATAGGTATCTTAGCAAGTTAATATCTAGAGTCGATTATCTAAGATTCACTGTGCCCTTCGATCCAGTGGAAGGTGGTCCGTCGAGGACAGGGTTTAGGAGAAGATTTCTGTTAGTTTCGTTGCTTTTTAGAGCTTTGATGTGGCTGTGCCCTCAAATAGACATCGCATACCATAGTATTGCATTCACATTGCCCTGACAGCTGTTGAGGCTGTTGCAAGGGCAACTCACTCGCACTGGGAGGTCGAGATATAAGGGCCTAATAGTAGATATGTGAAAGATGCTGTTGATGGCAAGAGAATGTACACAAGCTCTAAATAATATTGGTTTTTGAGAGTCCCGTGTAGGTGCATACTAAGTTCATTATTTATTGGTTCAATTTCTGCCCCCTTTTGTTTTATATCGTAATTTTTTACTGAAAAATTATCTTTTTAGGATCCGTATATAGCACGCAACCAATAAGTGGTGGAATCTCTATCGGCTGATCCAGCATACAGGCGTAGGTTTTGCCCAATTGGTCTAGATGCTTAAGTATGATAGCAGCTTATTTTGCTTCCTGATAAGAGAATAGGCCAACAGATATTAATTGAAGTATTTTAAGTATTGCTGCAGTTGGTATGGTAGTTATGCAGCCATTTGTTGCAGAAAAAACCAGTTTTTAGAATTTATGTAGCCATAAGACTGTCTTCAGGAGTGCCATCCCTTGTGCTCGTGCGCTTATTTGCCACTTATTCTGAGCCCTGTTGAGTTTTTTTGAATACTTTTAAGTTAAGTTAATTTGAGTTATCAGGAAATTAAGAGTAACGCACATTACATGGACGTAATTACATAATATCATATTGAAACTAAAAGTCCGTATCATTGGCAATGTCCAGTATACTGAACATAACTAAACCATACTAAGTTACTGCAAACCTGGCAATGGGAAGTATACTGGACATGCAAGTTTTACAAAGAATACTGTAAAATCTATGATAAATATAATGCTTGCAGTGTGCGTATACGTTTGTACATACCATCTGAAATGTATAAATAAAAAGTCATTGCCTTTTTTAGAACAAAAAAATCGAGTAATTCTAAAATTATCAAGAGCGGGTAAACCTTGTTTGTCCTGCCTGACATTGCGAAGACTTCTGCCTGACCGGGTGCAGGTGTCCATTGACAGTTATTTTCAGGGTAATAATACAGGATATAACCAACCTATCTGATGCAAAAAGTCTTTAATATTGTTTAAAATAAATACATCAGATTTTTTCAAAGTCCATGTCCAGTATACTTCCCAATATCGAATTAAGGGTTAAATATTTTACTTTTAAAAGCGGATGTTGCCAATACTTTCTAGTAATATGTCTTTTTTTACGTCTTAAATATAACAAATAGAGCATAAGTAGTCGCTGTCTCTTCGAGAACATGTCTGCACTTTGAAGACGCGCAAAGGGTAATATATTCACGGCGAATTATAAAATCACCCTACGGCACGGCACGGCATGCCGTCCACTGCCACAAAACTTCTATCTTGTCCACGGTAATATCGTGCCGTGCCATGAAACGGCAAATTATAAAAGCACCTAATGCCACTTTATGTTGTAATTTTATAACTCAAGAACAGGCTCACTTATCCAAACCAAATATTCAATGTAAAAAAAAGTCAATGTAAAATTAATTATTTATTACAGTTCCTGAAAGTAACACCACAAGAAAGTAAGCCACAGCAGGCTTACGAAATTATGGAGCCGTCGGGCTGCTGCAGAGGAGCAACTGGCAGCCGCAATGGAGGGGCTGGCAACCACACTGAAGGGGCTCGCTAACAGCATGGCGGGGCAGTCGCAGTGGCAGCGCTGCAGGAACAAATGAAGCGACGAGCAGCTGCTACAGAGGCCTTCGTGCAAATTTTCAGAGCCATGACACATATGAACCAAAAATAGCAAGCCTTTTGATTCATGATGTCCATAAGGATTGAGGAGCCACTTTTCATATCTTAACGAAATTAATATTCTTAAGCAGTAGTAAATTTAAAATATTGTAGGATCCAATCTTTGATATTGTAGTAAGTATAATAATTAGTTGTTCTAAAAACAGGAAGGTGGCTCCTCAATCTAATATTTTTTTATCAATATTATTTCAAGAGCAACCTCAAATCTAGGAACATTATGGATTAATACTAACCATAATTTTGTACGATTTTGTAGCATTTTAGAATATTTCATGACCAAAATTTAGCCATAAACAGTACAGCAACAATTTAAAAAGTTACAATATTTTTATTATTACATTATAATAATATGGGTCTTCAGACCATACATGTGACTTTTTATGATGTTTTAAAGAAGTAATTATGTAGTTATTTGTTCAAAATTTTGAAAGTTCTACATAGCTCGGATTTCGTCCATTAACTAATCTCAAATGCTACAAATTGTGAAAAGCTTACTCCACAGTGTTCCTAGTTTTGATTCTTCTCCCACAAAATCTAAACTTTTAGATTGAGATGCCACTTTTATTTTCGTATAACTACTGGCCCTATAGGCAAACAGCAGAAGACAATCGTTATCGCTCAGCAATCAATAATACTCTTTCAACTTTACACCCCAGTTCATAGAGTTGAAAATCTATTGGAGTTTACAGATCGTTTGTTTGTTTCGTTCATTATCTTTCAGCTTTTCAACTTTATGTGCTAGTGTATAAAGTTGAAAATGGTGATTGCTGAGCGATAACGATTATCGTCTGCCTGTTTGTTTATAGGGCTAGGGGGGGTATTACAATGTATTAAAACCAGGCTTATTCCGGCGAGTGAAAGTGACAGAGCTATACAAGTCGTCTAGCGCCATCTAGTTCACTCACTGGAACAAGCCTGGTTTTAAGACGTTGTAATAGCCCCCCAGAAATATTATAGAACTAAATTGAGGATTGTTTCTATTTTTCATAACTTATAACAAAATAATTAAGTTAATCAAGATCCGAAAAGTGGATCCGCAATCCAAATTGTGATTATGTCTAGTTTTAGTAATATTTTTCTGATAAGCTTCTTTATTATACATTCGTGTTATTTTAAACTACTTAGGTCATAATCTATGTTTAAAAATTGAATGCTATTGTTATGGTTGTCCTGCAGGCGTAGCATGGCGCCGTAGAAAGGGGTTTTGTCGACGCAAGAATAGACAAAATGACAGAACGTAGAAATTTTTTTTCTTGGTAGAATAGAGATAGAATCGCCATGCTACGCGTGCTGCCCTAAAAATTGAAAAATAAAGAAAAATGTGCTTCTGATAATACGTCATGTATTATTATGCTATTTTGCATGGTTGATAGCAATTTTGAACTAAGTGGTTTTGTTTTGTAAGTTTTGAGCTGGCACCTAAACCGCTGAACAATAGTTTTTTCAATTTTTTCTTTCTTTGTATAAACAAAGAAAAAAAAAATGAAAAACTATTGTTCCAGCATTGTTTCAGCATTGTACCTAATATTTTTATAAACAAAGATTTTTTTTTTGTTGTAAGGGTTTTTTATAATTAAAAGTATGTTTTAAAAATTGGCTTTAATTTCATTTCAATCAAAGCTTGATTCATCTCAATTTAAATGATGAAGCTACAGTCCCAGTAACAAGACATAATAACTGTGAAAGTACTGTAGTTGCCCATTCCAAGGAGTAGATCTCTATGGAGAAGAATGGATAAGAAACTCCATGAACACTCTTTTTCAATTGCCAAAAATTATAACAGAGCCTTTGTTACATCAAACAAAAACAAAACATTCTAAGAAATGGAGTATTCTATTTTTAACCGACTTCAAAAAAAGGAGGAGGTTATCAATTCGACTGTATTTTTTTTTATGTTTGTTACCTCATAACTTGCGACTGGGTGAACCGATTTTCATGATTCTTTTTTTATTCGAAAGCTGGTGCTTCCCGTGTGGTCCCATTGTCACCATTTCAGGATCTGATGATTGGATCTTGGAGAAATCGAGGGCAACCCTCAAATTTTATAAGCTGACACATAGTTTTTCGCAAATCTTAAGGCGCATCCACACATGCCCGGCGGCACGGCCGGCGGGCATGGCCGGCGGCCGTGCCGCCGGCAATGAAACAATATCTCATGTTTAGTTTGTTTATGTTTTCAAGGCGGTCTGAAACCCGGCGGCATAAGCCGGCGGCATGTGTGGATGCGCCTTTATGAACTAATTCAAATACTTGCGTATGGAAATCATCATCTCATGTAGCTGAGCTGATGATGGCGTGTATTCCCGTTCGTCCACTTGACTTCGTCCCCCTAGTGGGACGAACGGGAATTCGTTATTTATTTTCCCGATGGTCCCACTAAATTTTTTGAGTGGACGAATGGGAATAATTTATTAATTCTTTTTTGTAGTTCTATTGGTCCCACTAAATAATTTAAGACCGGTGGTTAAATTGGTAAAAAAAAAAACAAAAATGGTATAAAAATCCGTCATTTTACCAACATTTTTTCAACTTTGCGATATAAAAAAATTAAAATAAATTTATAAGAAAAAATTTATAGCGCTTGTCGAGAACGAAGTGGAGTAAAGGACAAACAAACTACGAAACAACGAATAAACATATTTCTGCACAAATCTTTTTAGTGGGACGAATGGCACTAATCGAAGAACATATTCCCGTTCGTCCCCTCTTGAATTAGGAGTGGGACGATCGGGAACAAATTAAATATTATTTTTGTAAATTCCCGTTCGTCCCACTAGTGGGACGAAGTCAAGTGGACGAACGGGAATACACCGATGATGGAAGGTACAACTCCTCAAGTATGGGAATTATATTTGTGTTCGCATATCTCCGGAACTATAAGTCCGATTTAAGTAATTCTTTGTCTTTACTTTGTCGACTACTTTACTTAGTCTGTACTAGGTATCGTTCAACTTAGGGAATACTGTAAATTTCATCAAAATCGGTTCAGCAGTTTTTGAGATAGGGAATAAATGTAAGAGATGTTAACGATGTTATTACCGGTGCTACGGATTACAAAATTCTAGTGCACATGTAAGAAAATGATGTATTTGACAAGAATTTTGGTTGAATATTTAAACTAAAAAGAGTAAAATAAAAACTTAAAAAAAAAAATGTGACCGCCTTCAAAAACAACCACAAAAAAGTGTAAAATAACCTACAAAACTTTTCTTTCGGAAGTCGGTGGCAAAAGAGACAATGAAATTAATAAAAAAGTCACCGACTTCCGAAAGAAAAGTTTTGTAGGTTATTTTACTCTTTTTTGTGGTTGTTTTTGAAGGCGGTCACATTTTTTTTGAAAAAGTTTTTTATTGCTCAAGCAATAGAGTAGATAATTGATAAAAACCAATTTACAAGATTGTAAAAGAAACAATATTGCTAAAAAGGCGATTTCATTTCAGCCTTTTGGCTCCAACTGAAAGCGCCCAATAAGAAGAGCAATAATAACTAATCACAAATACATGAAAATATTAATACATAGTACTTAATTAAACAATATACTTAAGCTATGTAATAATAAGATTCAATTTATACAATGCAAAATACCTAGATAATTGATAAAGAACAATTTACAAGATTGTAAAAGAAACAATATAGCTAAAGTGGCGATTCTAGACTTTGATTTGGTCCCAACTGAAAGCGCCCAATAAACATGGAAATAACTAATTAAAATAAGGGAACTACATAATCCAACTATAAAATATGTTTATATATGTCGTAGGATAATTTGATACTTCGAATCTTCGCGGAAATCCTAGGGGTTTTGCGAAAACGCGGATAATTAGACATAGGCGAAAAATTATCAAATCTTACTGGACAAAGTCAGGATTTTTGCGAAAATACTCGTTATTATAGCAATATTGCGAAACGAAACGCTGGCTGTTATGAAATAAGAACGCTGATTGGTCGGTCAGCGCGTTCAATAAGAGATCGTCTCTGATTGGTTGACGTCTTAATTTTAACGTTAATCATCGGCAAACTAGGAACCAATTAGAAGTCAGCCAGCAAAATTGTAGCCAATCAGTGTTGAGCACATCAAATCTTACTATAATAACGAGTATTTTCGCAAAAATCCTGACTTTGTCCAGTAAGATTTGATAATTTTTCGCCTATGTCTAATTATCCGTGTTTTCGCAAAACCCCTAGGATTTCCGCGAAGATTCGAAGTATCAAATTATCCTACGACATATACATGACAATATTAATACATAGTACCTACTTATACAATATACTTAAGCTATGCAGCTATATAATAATAAGGAGATTGAATTTATACAATGCAAAATGTTCTTCAGCGGGACAACCTAAGCTTATACTAATAAAATACCTAGTTGTACAATCTTCAGCAGCTCCAACAATAGTATTTATCTGTCCTAGTGAAGCAAAATTACATATTCCTAGAATTCCAGTCTTTGTACTAGTATATCCCTAGTGTTGTCTTGAACTACGTCAGATGTCATAGGCATGGATATTTGGCTCTGTTGGTCAATAAGTATGTCCTCACTCACTGTTGAGGTCAGGCATTGGGACGTTTCGAGCATTGGCGATGTTGTGTAGAACAGTGCATGCATTCACTATCCTTGCTGTAACAGGGTCATAGTGTAGTACGCTGTGTGCTAGCAAACACCGCCAGCATGCTTTGAGAACACCAATGCAGCTCTCGGCGGCCTAAGCCTTCATCTGGAACCTGGAGCTGTGCCCAAGATAGGTGTCATCATCCACGGGCGCTGTGTGCCTACCTAATAACCAAAAGCTCTGGCGATTCTATTGCAGTCTCTCCGAAAATCGAAATTTTCTTAGTGGACTGTATCAGGGGCGGTTCTGTAACACAAGTAGGGGTTTGGTGGTGTAGGAAAATGATGAGATACCTGCTTGAGCTATGGCGGAGACTCGATGAGAAGGGTTTCCTTAGCCGCGTGGCGGCGGCCCGTCCAGGATGTCACGTACTGATGAGAATCTGCACTTTCCACAACACACAGACACACACTTGCACAATTCAATAACAATCCTCGTTCTTTACGGTGAAATTTGAGTCTCTTTCGACTTTAGGTTAATTTTGAACCACAAGCGTCGATGTCGTTGAGAGCACTGGCGGTTTTTTTTCTTTTTGTTGGCGACAGCGTTTTCGCCATTTTTTTCTTCTTCCTTCTCGCTCTCGCTCAGGTATTATAAGGAATGCGGAAGGGAGAGGAAAGCGGAAGGAATGACCTATGTGTTACAGATATTAATTAGAGTTGCCAGTAATCAGGCATGAAATAAAAATTAGGTAAGTTATGGCGTTAACAATCCCCGCGGCCTTAAAGGGTCACCTTTAAAGAATATAATAATAACTTAAACAAAACAGAGATATTACACTTAAATATAACTAAAGAGGGAATGGACTGAATAAGATATTACTGAGAAGGAATGGGGCATAAGCGGATCACAGGTCGCACAAGAGTCCCATTAGAAGTGCGTACAGAAACGACTCGCGTGTTACCGTCTTTAGACGTATGCAGTTTCTCAATAACACCTAGAGGCCAGGATAGAGGAGGCGCATTATCATTAACAATCACTACCACAGTGCCTTCCTTAATCATGTCTCCATCGGGTTTATTCCATTTTAAGCGCGATTGTAAACTATGAAGATACTCGCTTCGCCATCTTTTCCAGTACGACTGGACTAATTTATCCATAAGAGAGTGTCTTTGAAGCAGGTTATCAGACGATGAACCTACTTCCGCGGCAGGCAATGAGTTAAGCGGCACAGTATGTAAAAAATGCGAAGGGGTAAGAGCTTTAGGCTCTCCCGGATCAGCGCTAAGAACAGTAAGAGGTCTGGAGTTCAACAAGCACTCTATTTGAGAAAGAACTGTAACTAATTCTTCATAAGAGAGAAGTTGTTGACCTATTGTCTTGAAAAGGTGGGTCTTCACGGCTTTCACCATGGACTCCCAACATCCACCGAAATGCGGTGACGCGGGCGGAATAAATTGTTTTTCCAAGCAATCTGGCCGGGACTCGGAAATCACGCGGACGAAGTCGCGGGCGTAGTGCTAGTTCTTCATAAGAGAGAAGTTGTTGACCTATTGTCTTGAAAAGGTGGGTCTTCACGGCTTTCACCATGGACTCCCAACATCCACCGAAATGCGGTGACGCGGGCGGAATAAATTGCCAATTAATGCGATGCTCAGCGAGCTCCTCTTCAAAGCGCGGGCGGTATTCTTTATTTATGAAAGTATACAAGTCGCGTAAAAACGAATTAGCTCCTCGAAAATTGGTCGCGTTATCCGAATACAGACATTGTACCGGTCCGCGGCGGGACAAAAATCGTTTTAACGCGGCTATGAATGAAACAGTTGTAAGGTCAGTAGTTAACTCGATGTGAATCGCGCGAGTGGTCATACAGGTGAAGATACATAAGTAACCCTTGCGACTCTTCGTACCTCGAGCACGTATAGGCACGTAGTGTATAGGGCCAGCGTAATCACACCCTGTATGAGAAAAGGCTTTGGTAGCAACATTTACTCTAGATTTAGGGAGATCGCCCATCATCGGCGGAACATGAGGTCGCGGTCTCCACCTGTGGCATGAGTTGCACTTGTGGATTCTATGACGAATAATTCGTCTAGCGGATAAAATCCAATACCTATGGCGCAATAACGACATAATATATTCCGGACCTGCATGTAAGTATTTTTTATGATAATAGTCTACGAGGATTTCAACTATGCGATCATGCCGAGGCAACATTACGGGGTGTTTAGTACTATAGGCCTCAGCCGAATGAGTTAATCGACCCCCAACGCGGATTAAATCATCACCATCTACAAATGGCTTGAGTTTAATAAGAGCGGGTGAACATATTTTATTATTTTTCAAGTCTGAATACTCCTTAATGAAGTGTTTTCTTTGAACGTGACGCAGCAAAATGGTTTCAGCGAACTCGAGATCGCTAGCGGTGACGGCGTCAGTTCGACGCGGGAGGTTTTTTATAAAGCGGTATATGAAAACAATAATACGCAGCAACTTGGTCCACGACGACGTACGTTCTGCGAGTGCGAGTAAAATCGAATTATCCGAATTTGAATCCGCGACTATAGGGTGCGCATGGACCTTTTCTTCCGGAATGGGTTCTGAATTTAAGTCAGTAACCTTATGCATGGGCCATTCGGAAGGGTCGCGCTTAGCCCAAGCGGGTCCATGCAACCATAATGGGTGCTCAATAAATTTGTCAGGTGTCAAACCACGTGACAAACAGTCCGCCGGGTTTTCAGTACCAGCTACGTGATAGAAATGCTCCGCGGGGACGTTGTCTACGATGCGAACGACACGATTGGCCACAAACGTGTGCCAGCGATGCGGAGAAGAATTTATCCAGCAAAGAGTCACCTTTGAATCGGTGAATGCGTAAATATTAGTAACATTATAACGCGGATTATAAGTGTCGTGAACACGGCGAAGGAGCTTAGCGAGGAGCTCGGCACCGCAGAGCTCCAGTCGAGCGATAGTCAATGGTTTCACTGGCGATACCTTCGACTTGGCACAAACCAGCTGAACGGCAACGTCATCGTTGCGAGTGACATGCGCGTAGATAACAGCGCCGTAGGCGCCTTCGCTGGCGTCAGAAAATCCAATTAGGCGAAGAATACAATTTTCAAAAATCCCTAAATGGCGCGGAATTTTAAAATCATTTAAAAGCGGCAGGGCAGAGCGAAAAGTTTGCCAAATATTTATGATGTGACGCGGGGGAGTGTCATCCCAATCTAGTTTCAGTAACCATAATTCTTTGATAAGTAGTTTAGCATAGAGAACTACAGGCGCGACTAAGCCCATGATGTCCCACAGTCTAGCTACGGCCGACAGTATAGCGCGTTTAGTACACGTATCTGGCGGTGCGGAAATAAGAAATTCAAAACAATCATTGGACCTACACCAGCGCAAGCCTAGGACCTTTTGCTCTACCGACTTATCAAAATCTAGTTGTTCGGTCAACCTATGCGACGCAGGAATACTGTTTAGAACAGTTTGAGAGTTACTGGTCCACTTGACCAACTCGAACTGACCTCCTCTAAAGAGTTTAATCAGTTCGTCGGAAACCTGGACTGCACTCAATTCGGAGCTTACGCTGCAGACTATGTCATCCATATACAGCGAGTCCGCGATGACAGCACTGGCGCGCGGGAAGCGATGACCATCGTCTTGAACCAACTGTTGCACTGTGCGGATCGCATGGAAGGGACTTGATTTGAGACCAAAACAGACGCGGTTAAACTGATATAGAACCAGAGGATCATTTGTACCGAAACGATATAAGATGCGTTGAAAGCGACGATCGCTTTCTCTTACTTCAATCTGTAAGAACATTTGTCGGCAATCAGCTGAGAGTGCGATTGCGAATAAGCGGAAATTCAAGATTATAGTAAATAAGTCGCCCTGTAAATTTGGGCCACTATGTAAAATATCGTTAAGAGATACACCAGTACTCGTTTTAGCACTAGCGTCTAACACGGAGCGTAATTTGGTTGTTGTCTTATCCAAACGTACAACTGCGTGATGCGGAATTACATAGTCAGGACAACTACTGTCTGAACTATCGAGAGGAGCGGGTGATAAATATCCCTTATCAATATATTCGCGAATGACGTCATCATATGCTGTACGTAACTCGGGTGCGGATTCTAATTTCTTTTCTAGGCAGATAAAACGTTTTTTCGCGATATCGAGTGAGTTCCCCAGTGAGAACACATCGCTGCGAAACGGTAGGGCTACAGAGTATCTACCTGTTTCTTTATTGCGTTCTGTGGTCGAATTATAAAAGTGCTCGCACTCAAGTTCGTCGAGCGATTTGCTCGTCGAAAGAGCGACGGGCGCTTCATCGACCTGCCAGAATTTTTTCAATGCCGATTCTAACGAGTCTTTGTCAGATGGGTGCGAAACATATGAGCAACAAGACAGTGGAGTCTTATTACGACGTACAGGCAACGCGGGCACAGCGCCCATGATGACGTAACCGAGTACTGTCTGCATGGCTGGCGGCGCGGAGGAGTTGCTGCTAACTACGCGGGGCAGCAGAAGATGCGGGAAAAGTGAAGCCCCGATCAGCACCTCGATGCGACCGGGTGTGCCGAACGATTCGTCGGCGAGCGGTAAACCCTTTAAGTAAGGCAAGGCGGAAGTATCTACGAGAGCGGTAGGTAGATTGTCGGTGATTGCATCGACAACTAGCGAATTAACATTAAAAGTAACGTTTGGATTAAAGCGGGAATAGAAAGTGAATTGTACGGAACCCTTAACGGATTTTTCCGTACCACCGATACCCTTAACGGAAGGCGTATCAGATGAATGTCTAGTCAAACCTAATCGTTTGCAGCATTCAGTGGTAATAAAATTAATTTGTGAGCCACTATCTAATAGACAACGAACAAAATGTTCTTTATCAAATGCATCTCGAACTATAACAGTAGCGGTTGACAGCAAAATAGTAGTATTCGTGTTACATCGCGGCTTCGATGCGCGGGAGTTCGAGTCGTAAAAGATCGACGCAGCAATGGACGCGTTACACTGCGGGGCGCTTTGAGCGGCGGCGGCGGGCGTACGTTGCTCGCTCGGAGCCTGTGCGTGCGATAAGGACGGCTGCGCGGTGGCAGTAGAACTGTCACGAGCGCGATCTGTGGCGTTTGAATCCGATTGTTTACGTGCGGTATTATCAACATCGTTCGATATTATAGTCGCATGCGATTCGCGATTAAAGTGTAAAAGCGTATGATGTTTATTGTTACAAGCTTTACATCTAGATTCAGACTGACAGACTTTGGCCTTGTGTTTAATACTTAAACAGTTAGTGCATGCATTATTTTGCTTCACAGTTTTGAAACGATCACTTGGTGTCATTTTAGAAAAGGCAGGACATTTATATAAATGTTCATGGACAAAGCTATCACACAAACATTTCGCGGATTTATCAATAATAGTGTAGGATTGCGGTTGCGGAGTTTTGGATGTTTTTTTATTAGAATTGTTATTAGACTGAGCGGAACTCGAGCTATTTAATGCTTTAGTATTTTGTAAAATGCGAGATTGATTTTTAATGAACTGTACTAAATTGTCGAATTTAGGAATTTCATCTTTTGAGTTCATTTCGAAAAGTCGAGCGGTTTCAGAATCTACCTTCTTTATAGCGACATGAAAAAAAATCAAATCGGATAAATCATTTATTTTAAGGTTTTTTAATGCGTTTGCGGCGGACACAAAATTATCAGAAAAGGATTCGAAATTTTGAATAGATGCGGTGTTAAAAGATTTATGTTCAAACATCCGATTAAGGTAACTAGAAGCCAGCATACGTTTGTCTTCATACTTGTTTACGAGTGAATTAAAAATTAATTGGTAATTATCGCTATTAGGGCAAACTCCTGAGAACGCGTTTTGAGCTTTATCTGTCAATTTTCCCATCAAGTAATATAATTTCTCCGAATCAGTCAATGTATTATTTTCGTGTACCGTGCTTTTAAAATTAGCATAGAACAGAGGCCAGTTACGAATGTCGCCGTCGAATGACATAATTTCAATAGGAGGCAAGCGAACTGTTTGTTTACTGACACCACTACCACTAGGAGTAGGAGTCGATGTGGCTGCTGAATTTGAGTAAATCGAATGATTATATTTAATTCGGCAATATAATTCCTCAAAACTAATCCATGACTGATCATCAAACGTATTTTTAGGGTTTTGTTTCAGAAGTAGCGAGTTATATTCATTAAACGCCTCGAGGAACTCGGTGCGCATCGCATCGATATTGACACACGCACACATGAACTTCTCTAGCGGTTCCATTCCGGACTTGATTTTTTCCATTAAATCGTAAATGTTCTGCATACGGGCAAAAATCATATTACGACATGACAGTGCTATTTGAATGGCGGATTCTAACCCATCCTCCGACTCAATAATTACTTTCTTAGACATTTTCGATATTTTGTAGGTATATGAACTAATTAAGTAGGTATATCTTAAATAGATCGCGAACTACGGCGAGCTGCGTGCGGTGCGGAATTGTTGGTTACCTACGAATATCGTACCGAACGATGGCGAAGCGAGCGAGCGGTAGGTGAATGAAAATATGTTATTCTACCTACCTACTTTATTGATGAGCGGTGTGCGAAATACCTGACTGTACGCAATGACAATGTAGGTACCTATTGCAATAAATGAATGCGGTTTATTTTATGAGATTAGGGAACGAAGATTGAAATCAAATGTAGTTGCGAGATGACGATATACGGATAGAATAATTATATCTCTTATCGGAGAGGATAAAGAAAATAGGTATCCGTGATCGTAAGGACCAAAAAATGATGCGGCGGCCTAAGCCTTGGGGTGAAAATCGAAATTTTCTTAGTGGACTGTATCAGGGGCGGTTCTGTAACACAAGTAGGGTTTGGTGGTGTAGGAAAATGATGAGATACCTGCTTGAGCTATGGCGGAGACTCGATGAGAAGGGTTTCCTTAGCCGCGTGGCGGCGGCCCGTCCAGGATGTCACGTACTGATGAGAATCTGCACTTTCCACAACACACAGACACACACTTGCACAATTCAATAACAATCCTCGTTCTTTACGGTGAAATTTGAGTCTCTTTCGACTTTAGGTTAATTTTTGAACCACAAGCGTCGATGTCGTTGAGAGCACTGGCGGTTTTTTTTTCTTTTTGTTGGCGACAGCGTTTTCGCCATTTTTTTCTTCTTCCTTCTCGCTCTCGCTCAGGTATTATAGGGAATGCGGAAGGGAGAGGAAAGCGGAAGGAATGACCTATGTGTTACAGATATTAATTAGAGTTGCCAGTAATCAGGCATGAAATAAAAATTAGGTAAGTTATGGCGTTAACAATATTAAAATATGTTTCTTCATGATCATTAGGCCTAATTATAGCCACATGAGTACCATCTATGCACCCAATAATGCCTGGAAAGCGAAATCTTTCCATAAACCTGCAATCAACCATACATATTTAAAATTAAAATTGAATTCCTTAATACTAAAAAGATACATGTATCTGAGGAGCCACAGTACCTGTGAAAATTAAACACTATCAACAGAAATGACTCAGTAATTACTATAGGTGATTATTGCTGCATATAGACTCTGGCAGACTAATTCCAAAACTGCATGGTAAGCAGTGTCTTAATTCTTAATTAAATTCTTTGAATATGAGCTTCTTGCCTCTATGTGGGTATGCTAGGTTAGTTTTCCATCAATTCAAACACCTAGATATTTGACACTAGGAACTACGGACAAGGACTTTTACCTAACTTAATACAAATGCATTCAATAGTTTACACATGAAAATTAACAAACATCCATTTATACATACAAGCAAACTTTCACTTTTATAGTATTAGTAGGATTATTAGTAGAGAGCCACTCCTATTATTATTATATTTTATAAACTTACTGTGTCATGATGACTGGTCTCTCTACCTGAGACATGGGAAATTTTATGTGGTTTAACATTACTTCCCGGACATTGAGTGCATCAGTAATCTGATGTAAACACTTGCTAAACGTTGGCTGGGACATATTAAACAAGTAGGAGGTACCAACATTACGTTGGTAAGATTCATTTGCATAAAAATTTAATCTAGCCAAGATCTGCAACAAACAATAATAATAGGATGACTTAGGTAATTAATTATCGTACTCTTTTAAACAAGATGGTACCTAACAAAATTAAATATGTAAACATGTTAGAGTACTGTATGCAATATACAATAAATGTATTCCTTATACTTACTTTTAGTTCATTGCGAACAGCTGTTTTTGTCTAGCTTGTGGTAAATCACTGGTAAATATGGGCGAAGTTCTTATAAAACCTGTTGAAACGCAACCTTGTTCAATCGAAAATTTGCCATAAATTTTATTCCTTCTCTGGCAACTGCAACGGGTCACTTAGGTCACGTAGGCGTCTTCTTTCCAGTCGTAGACGAAGTCGTTTCCTCTCTTCATCAGCAAATCCCAGCAATTACTTAACTTCCAAGATCCTTCGGGCAACAACAACGGGTCCAAAGCAAAGAGTAAGAGATGACTTGGCCTAAATGTTGTTTTTTATAAACCAGTCGATGTATGTCTATGTAACGGCTCTCCTTCTATTTAGCAAAACACCAATTAATGTACTTTATCGTCTTTAACCACTGCTCGATGAAAACAATATTTCACTATTTCAATTCAATTTTTGAGGTTATGGCTCCATCGGAATATTTCACTAATATTTGCATAAAGACTGTGCATAGACTTTTATGTATGACTAGACTCTATGGCTAATTTTATTCAGCTATTGCTCAGTCCATCTTATAGATCTACGGCACAGACCTCTCGACCGGTGGCTAGCTTAAAACACTGCTCATGAATAGTGTTTTAAACGGTTGCATCTTTCCACCCGTTGGTTATAAATTTAATGTTGAACAATCGGAATGCAGCGAAACGAACGCATCAAATAGCTGTCAAAAGGGTAAATTTGACACAAATACAATGAACCTGATAAGTTTAAATGTTTCCTAAAAGCTACTATTCTAACGCACTACAGGCACTCCTCAACTTAGCCGCATAACAGTCGGTAAAATATAGAGGTGTCCAGTAACCATCCACTATGTCGAAGAGTTGCTCGTAGATAGTGAATCGCCCCGCTGGTCGGTACGCATCTGAAGAGAACCATTACAGGTACACCTCGACTAAAATGCTATTCAAGCAACAGCGTGGTTAAAACTAGAAGTAAGTAGTTTGAATACTGTATAGGGGCATCAGTTCCTTATGACGTCAGACACTCATTTACCTTAATAGAACAAAATTGTACCTAGTTAGAATACAAAATAACGGATAATTCTCTTCGCTTACATGCGAAAACACTACTTCACTAGATTAAATCGTTTTCGCATGTGACGGTTGTCGCACATCAAAGCTAGCGGTCCTTATTGTCGAACCAGGCATTCTGAATGATCCTGTTTCCGAGTACGTCTTGGCGAGACATCTGACACTTGCGAGGCTTTGTTTGAATACTGGTGGATTTAGGGTAGTAAAATGTAGGATGTAATTCCGGAATCCCATGCAACCTATTAATATTAATTAAATCTATATGGTTAAGTCTGAGGGTTAAGTACTAAATATTAAAAAGCTGAATATCTCAGGAACGAGCGTAATGTTAAGAGTTTTTCAATTTGAAACTACTGTTTCAAATTGAAAAACTCTTAAGTTGAGTTTTTCAATTTGAAACAGTAGTTTCAAATTGAAAAACTCTTAACATCACGCTATGGTCAATATGGAGCATAGCGAAGTGAAACCGCGGGAAACAAAGTATTCTTAGGTAAGGGATCGTCCACACCAAACGTATTGTCCGCCGCCGACTGTGAATATACTCACTGTTTGTATAGTCGGTTCGGTCGGTTCGGTGTGAACAAGAAGTTAAATATATATTGAAAAACAATAAACTGCGTAACGCGTGCTCACTGTCGGCGGCGGACAATACGTTTGGTGTGAACGATCCCTAATGGACCCTATTCCTTATGCTGGTGCATCGGCTACTATTTTTATAAGTATTTTTAAAAGGTTAAAAAAAATCAAGCAATAAGTAAAAAATAATAAAGCATCCATTAAAATATCGGGAACTCAAACAAATAGTTATCCCATAAGTGACATTTTAAGTTTTTAAGTATCCTATGGTGTGTCCAAACAATTAGGTTCCTATTTCGTATAATTATCGCGTGATGATTAATGTAAGAACACTATGTTTTAACAAGATAAATCAATTAGGTAATAATTAAGGTGGTCCGATTGTATTTGATTAGTAAAAGCAACAAGATAATAATGTTAGCTAATATAGCGATTTCCCGCGGTTTTACCCGTTGCTCGGTTCCTATTTCTCATAGCGTGATGTTTAGCATAGGCTTATAGTCCAGCGCTACCCAAACTGTGCGTCGCGACGCCCTCGTATGTCGTAGAGAGTACAGAGGGGCGCCGCGTTAGACGCGAGAGTCGACCATTCTCCAGATTGATATGGCGTGGAACCAAGATTCTATACATATGTAGGTATAAAATATCCACCAGAAAGAAGAGGATTGATCTCTTTTGCAGCTCCAAACCCAGATTCCCAGATTCAAGTACTCTGATGTCGTGAAATTCGGAACCGGGTATTATTGCTTTATTATTCACCTGGTATCAACTTCTTCTGGTATCAACAAGGGCGCCGAGAAATAATTCTAAACCTGTATGGGCGCCGCGAGTTGAAAAAGTTTGGGAACCCCTGGGCTAGTCCATTTATCAAGGAAGACTTTAAAGCGTTCCTGGATAAATGAACTATTAAACAGAAAGATTTTTCAAATCGAACTAGTGGTTCTTGAAATTAGCGCGTTCAATAAAAACACAAACTGTTCAGCTTTATACTACATATTTGATGTATCATCATCACTATCATGTTATTATGGACCTACCTATCAAGTAGGTACCTACCTGCCCCAATCCTATCGTAAATAAATCTTTTGATTATATGTATTTTTAACTTCACTTTATCTTTTGCCCAGCTATGGGTTCTATGACTAAATAAATACAGAGCTATAAATTTTTAGGATGGTAAAGTTTTCAAATAAGTCCTCCCGCCCTGGATGGAGCGTAAGGGTGCTTATACACGGCGCATACGTAACCCGCGCAAGTAAAGGTGCGGGTTTGCGGTTCACCCGCGCGAGTAATATGCGCGAGCTACTTAATCAAGTTACCCGCAGGGTGCTTGTACACGGTGCATGTAGCTTGAGTATGTTGAGGCATTTGCGCGAGTCATGATAGTACTCTCTAAAAAGACAGAAAAACAAACAAGGGGCCTTAAAGATATAATCTATTTTATTTAGGCAAGAGATAGGCCCTTTGATTATTTTATCTACCATTCTCTCTTTTATTTTATTTATAATCTGTGGTTTTGTTATTGATCACTGGCACAAAGACTGCGAGCGAAGCCATACCAAAAAAAAAAGTCTATCAGTGGAGTCTATGAGTCATCTTGTCACTGTCAGTAAATGTCAAATAACTCAAAAATAAATAAACAAAATCGGTAAGCAAACATTATTTGATTTACTGCTTGCTGGCGTAAAATGGATAATAACTCATTATTAACGTCTGTAACAAAATTCGAGGTAAATGACAAAAAACTGTATGTGAAATTGATTTGGAAACCTACCGATGGTGACTTATTTCACATAAAGTTATTTGACGACGACGTTACTTGGTCAGGAAAATTTTCTAACGATTCGGTTAAAAACTTCAGTGATCGCTGTGATGAGACTGAGAAGCAATACGTTAAAAACGTTAAGAGATACCTGAAAGGCTCTGCTCATAACGAAGTAACGTATAATT
This sequence comes from Agrotis segetum, assembly GCA_036375495.1. Taxonomy (NCBI): domain Eukaryota; kingdom Metazoa; phylum Arthropoda; class Insecta; order Lepidoptera; family Noctuidae; genus Agrotis; species Agrotis segetum. The sequence goes on from JAQSVV010000118.1 coordinate 370,398, forward strand.
TTGTAATAAATGAAGAGAATAGCGAGTTGGCTAAGTTCATTTGGAAGAAGAGATTAGAGGACTCGAAAGGTTTTCTAACTCACGGTTCCGTACCTCTACAGCGCGACACATGCGTAGATTCAAAAGATTTATTACTAGATTTTTTATTGGAAGAAAATAGAGACCTGAAGACCTCAATCGAAAGTTTGACCAAACGAAATGAAGATATTACTGTGGACCTAAAAAAATGCAAAGCTGAACTAGAACAGTTCGTAGAAATAAAAAACTCTTTAGAATCAAGGCTGTATGGAAAGTTTGTGCAATTGCTGAATGCTAAAAAAAGAAGGATTCAAGTCTTGGAACAAAACCTGCATAAAGCAGACTCCTCAAACAATGATGGTGACAGTTGATGAATTAGGATGCTGTAAAAAATAAGCACCCACCAGCCAAACAGTGAATCAAGTATTGTATGTGATCCATAATAGAAAAATAACTTTCAAGACAGCATTTTGTAACTTTTAAAATTCCTACTTGAACACTTTGTTCAACATCATTTTTTAAATCACAAAAAAAATTGATAAATAAAATTTTAAATTTGTAATGCCACATGGACTTTTAGTACTAAATACCTATTTTAATTCTTTATTGTTTACAGTAATCTAAAATAGTCCAGTCTCAATCAATTTCCCATTGCAATGGATATGGTGAGCCAATACAAAATCTGAACAGAAATCGAAAATGCTGAACAGCATTCAGCCTATGCTGATTAAATTATCGGCTCAAACCATGCTGAGTTCAGACGAGAGTGAAGCATTTTGACAGCTGTCTCAGCCTATGCTACTCAGCATTCGCCATTTTTCTTTTAGTGCTGCTCAGATATTGTATCAGGTGACCGTACCCAATGTTTTAAAAATATCCTGATAAAATCTTTTTCTGTACTTATCATTCTCAGCTCCCAAAATTCGATAGAGGTACTCATGTTTGAGTATATTTAAGTGCTCTTGTTTTTTTCATCAAATGAGTCCTCCAACCCCGGGCAGCAGGGCGGCAGGGACTGTCAGACTTGTACTGACTAAAATCCACGGTGTCCTTCAATAGCCCTTTCTGTTCCGGGGTCACGGTAAGGAAATAATCCTGTGACCGTATTTAAGTGCTTTGAGTGTGAATGTCATGGAGTAACTGTTTTCATCATCACATTGAATGTGAGCTCAGCTATTAGTATTACCTACAAATGCAACTTTATGGCGTTTCTTGCCTGACACTACAAACCTACCCTAAAATCTTCAAATGAGTCCTCCCACCCCGGGCAGGGCGGGGGGACTGTCAGACTCGTACTGACTAAAATCCACGGTGTCCTTCAATAGCCCTTTATGTTCCGTGGTCACAACATTCAAAAGTGCCTCTTTGATGGATGAAATAAATGATTTGACTTGTCAGTCTGAACAGTCTAAACTTGAGATGATTTCGTTCAGTCCAAATTATGGGTTAAACCCACGCCGTATTTAAGAGGGCAACTCCTTGGGGTAAATCTCTCCTAATCTATGCAAATAATATGACATGCCCAGGGTTTGTTTTGCGGAATTTTGGCTTTTTACCCGACTGCGCGACGCAAAGGAGGGTAATGTGTTTATTGTACTTTAACAGGAATCGGTTGCTAATTTGAAACAACTGCAATAGGCTAATTTATTAAAAAAAAAAATGATAAGTACGAAAATAGATTATCAAATCATATTTGACCCGTATTTTTTCTTTTGTTACGTATACAAATATTGTCGAAGTTAAAATGCTTCTAAAAACTCACAAAACGTCACTCGACAAGCGTAATGACGTCACAACCCTCCACTCCCGAATTTCGAAGCGATTTATCTTTTTCAATATTTTTTATTGTGTAAAATCTAAATACTCTGACCGACTACACAGATTTTTCAATTTATTTAGGTAGTAAAAAACCCTATTGTAATTTTGACGGCACCGTTTTGGTGGAGCGACTGAGCGATCGAATGCTTCGCTGCGTGCCGCAGGTTCTATTCCCACACGGTTAAAATAATTGTGATTAAGTAGTTGTTCTGGGCTTAGTTATGTCAGTTTCTATATAATTTGCAGACACACCCACGTTACAGGACGAATTCCTAGTGTGTTGAAACAATAAAAAGGGTAGTTAGGTAAAATAATACTAGGTTTCAAAGTTTGCATGGAATGACTAGTGTGACCAAATGATATAAACAATAAAACGACAAAATAAACAATAAATTATATTTCTTGTATAAAAGTTGCGCTTGTTTTAATTGAAACTTATTAGTAACTTCTTCCAAACATCGTGATGGCCTTGGGTTTGTTGTTACAAGCAGGGTGGATACACTTGTCGTTGGCAGTGAGCTCTCGCGGCTGCTTGAATGGTATGCACAGGGATTTGGCACCAGCAAGAGCTTGGGATTTCACCTCAGCTGTCGGGTCATCATCGGTCCTGTGGATAATGATCATAGTTCAAATAAAACATCGATTTCATCATCATTATAATAATAATAATATTTCACAATTATCACACAACGCCATCTAGTCCCAAGCTAAGCAGAGCTTGTGTTATGGGTACTAGACAACTGATAAACATACTTATATATTTCTAAATACATACATATTATTATTATAGATAAATTACACCCAGACACAGAACAAATGATCGTGCTCATCACACAAACATTTGTCCTAGGTGGGAATCGAACCCACCACTAGGCCAACATGCCAGTCAGCCATAGTCCTCTGCTGAACATAGGCCACCCCCATAGAACTTCAATAGGAGTGGTTGGAAGCAGCTTGTATCCAGCGCGATCCCGTGGTTTTCATTAGATTGTCTGTCCACCTTGTAGGTGGACGTCTCACGCTGCGCTTGCCGGTGCGTGGTCTCCATTCAAGAACATTACAGTCATGACCTTTAGATCAAGAGATTGCGAGCATAGCCCTCGATGTTATATTAATTATTTTCACAGAGCTGCGAATCGGGATTTAGAGCCATTTATTGTTGGAGAAAATGAAGAGCCACAAAGGAATTCCGTTAAAATTAGTTAAACTTTAAGAATCAAATCTGTTATGGGCACTCAGTTCAGATACTATCTTTTAGCTTATAAATGTATTTTTTGAGCATATCTTGGTCTTGGATATCACTGTCTTAGGAAAAAAAACATGTGACGGAACCTGGATTAACATAATCAGAATAAATTTGAAGTCTGAAACTTGCTTCCCAGAGGCATCATAGCTTATTTCGGATACCAGAGATGTCCACATCCTCTTAAAAGAAAGATCTAGAAGTAACTTGCCTGGTGCTGTCGTTCTTGATATTGTCTTCGCAAGGTATTTCGCCACAGAACGGAGCCAGTAGGATGTGCTTGCGATCCAGAGCGTTGGTGAAGTCCTCCCACTTATCCACCATGGATAGTCTGGCGTCGCGCTCCTTAGTCGCCCTGAAGACAAGTAAATGATGGCATTAAATTATGGGCGGGCCTTGTTTTTTTTTTAAAGTGGTAAAATCATCAAATGAGTCCTTCCACCCCGGGTAGAGCGGGAGGGACTGTCAGACTTTTACTGACTAAAATCCACGGTGTCCATCAGTAGCCCTTTATGTTCCGGGGTCACGGTAAGGAAATAATCCCGCGGCCCCGGCAGGCTTTGGCCCTCTGAGAGGGGGCCCCGTCAGTATGCTGACGCTCTTTGAGGCGCGCGTGGGTTTCAACGCGCCGTCGACCCGAGCGTTGTCCATGGTCGGACAGCGAGTTGCCCTTTACTCGCTGTCCGCATGCCCGCAAATACAGTACCCATACCACAGTCTAATAATCCTACAGTCGTCCGACGAAGACGTCTAGACAGGGCAATCGTGCGGGGTGTGAGAGGTGAGACGCGGGTAAGCCGAGCCCAACTTGGGAACAAAACGATGTTACTATGTTGGGCTCTATCATTAAGGGCTATCGCGTGTGACGTGCGTATTTATTTTTATTTGTTCATTTAAAATGGCCGACCCGCGCACGCCTTTTTTTTTAATAGGTTATTGCACAGGGCATCTGTTTGGAAATTCTACTAATACTTATTATATTTATATGAATTTGTATGTCCCATGACAAGATGGTGGACTTTTTTTTATTAATTACCAAGGGTGAATTTCGAGATGGCGCACGTATTTTAATTTACCAAGTACGGGTAACAATTTTGAGTTTATTAGGGGTCCTTGTTACAAAAAAGCCATCCTTTTTGAAATCCAAGATGGCGGAGGTCATTTTCTTATAATTTGTTAGGTGTGTCAATTTCGAGGTTATTTGGGGTGCTTGTTACGAAAAAGCCATACTTTTTGTAATCCAAGATGGCGGACGTCATTTTTTCCTTAGAATTTGATATGGGTGTCAATTTCGCGGTTAATTGGGGTGCTTGTAACGAAAAAGCCATCCTTTTTGAAATCCAAGATGGCGGAGGTCATTTTCTTATAATTTGATATGTGTGTCAATTTCGAGGTTATTTGGGGTGCTTGTTACGAAAAAGCCATTCTTTTTGTAATCCAAGATGGCGGACGTCATTTTTTCCTTAGAATTTGACATGGGTGTCAATTTAGAGGTTAATTGGGGTGCTTGTAACGAAAAAGCCATTCTTTTTGAAATCCAAGATGGCGGACGCCGTTTTTTTTCTTAGAATTTGATATGGGTGTCAATTTCGAGGTTAATTGGGGTGCTTGTAACGAAAAAGCCATCCTTTTTGAATCCAAGATGGCGGAGGTCATTTTCTTATAATTTGATATGGGTGTCAATTTCGAGGTTAATTGGGGTGCTTGTTACGAAAAAGCCATTCTTTTGAAATCCAAGATGGCGGACGCCGTTTTTTTCTTAGAATTTGATATGGGTGTCAATTTCGAGGTTAATTGGGGTGCTTGTAACGAAAAAGCCATTCTTTTTGAAATCCAAGATGGCGGACGCCCTTTTTTTTCTTAGAATTTGATATGGGTGTCAATTTCGAGGTTAATTGGGGTGCTTGTTACGAAAAAGTTATTCTTTTTGAAATCCAAGATGGCGGGCGTCAATTTAAATGTATTACGCCAATTCCGTGATAAATTGGGGTGCTGGTTACGAAATGCCATCTAAATAACTTAAATCTGTCTCGAGTTGGTCCTATAGTAAAAGTTGTTCATTTTGGTAGTCTGTAGCAATTTTTTTTTCACATGTATGTAAGTACCCTTTCGGTTAGAATATACTTATTATTTATTAATTTGTATTGTATTTATGATATTTATTTATTTGGAAGTTAAAATTAAATAAAAATCGCAGTCCACGTCGTCAGTGTCACATAGTAACTATTTATCAAATGCATCAGTTCAATTTTTAAATCTCTTAGTATACGTCTTATCTGCATTTTTTATTTTCATTCAACTTCTTAATAATACATGCAGTAAAGAGGGGGTAAAAACTTATTTTCATTATTATATAAGTGTTTAATATTGTTTTCATTATAATTCTGCCATCCATGTTGATCTGCAATAAATAAATAATTTCATAAATATTCTTTACTTGTGACAACCCTGGCCGATGCATAACTGTCTAGACGATGTCGGCATTTTACCCGAGATCAAAGGCGTCGTCCTACTGTATGATTTCTATACTGTGCCCATACCATGAGTTGTCATTACGATACTCGATCATACGCATCTCTCATTGGTTGAGAGTTCATACAACCTTGGAGAGCGCCAATGAGAGCGCCAAACGCGGTCGATATCGATGATCGAGTACCTATAGTAATGACAACTCATGTTATGGGTACTGGTTGTTGCAGAAGCTGAGCGATCGATTGCTGTGCAGTGTGTCGCGGGTTCGGTTCCCGCTTGGATAAATTATTGTATGATCTGGAAGTTGTTCTTCGACGCGACGACTTTGAGATCGTCCTACAGTAGAAAAGCGCGAGCGTTCACGGTTGGCTAGTGTCGCTATCAGTAGCTTAGAGCGTAGCAAACTTTATTATAAGCGTTGCGTGAGCGCTGCGGCCGCGTGGTCACTAAGCTGTTTTCACGCTTCCCCATGCCGCGATGCGACGAATTCGATCGATTCCAACTACAAGTGAAAATCATCCTTACCACTACGATATAATTATGACATAAAACGAGCGGTTGTCTACAGGTGGATGAAAAACAAAACACGCTCGACACGACGACGTTAAGTCAATCGAATTCCATCATTATAATCGTAATAGCAAGGATGTTTTCATTTTTAGTTAGAACAATTGCAAATCACATGAATGTCGTCATGGATAAGCTCCCTCAAGCCTTTAACCGCCCATGTCGTATTTCTGCGACAGAGAATATTCACGATTTTTGTTGTTTTGTTCGAAATTATTGCATCTATTCTATATCTCTTTATTTATGTAGATAGACAGATAGAATACTTTTTATTGTGCATCATAATATTTTACAAATCGGAACATAAGAGAAGCTGAAAGAGAGGAGCTTTTATTTCACCGACTCCCGATTTAGCCAAGCACTTAAGAGCCTATACTACCTCAAACGGCTTAGCAGAAACCTGTGATACGTTGAAAATGCTACAGCATTAATTTTGAAATAAATATATGGTAAAGTTGAGGATTAATGTTAGGTCTTATGTTTGGCGAAAACATGATTCCATAAAACTTTCTCTATAGAAAAAAATCCCAAAGTTACCTCTAAATTGAACAATAAAACGCTGTCAATCAGATAATACTTAAAATTAGATCATGAAACTTTTTATACTAACTGAACTAACTATAAAGCAGGTCTTATGTTATTTACTTTTTTGAATTTCCTTTTTATTCGCCGTAAAATAAATAGATTTGCGTGTAGACAGCTAAAAGAAAGAGCAAGCAATAGTGCGTGGTACGTGCAAGTGCGAGCGAGTAAGATTATGCTGAGGTACTATAGACCCTTAAAAGGATATAATTATGATTCGGTTGCGGTTAATAGGTCATACCCCCCCTTGACTTACTTATCGAACATCTCCTGGTGCGTCTTCTCCAGCAGCTCCGCCAGCACCAGGCCGGCCTGTTCCCTCCTCACGGTGATCTTCTCTCCCGTCAGTCGACGTACGGCCACCACCTCGCCGCGCGCCATGTCCTTAGGACCCAGTTCTACGCGGATGGGGACACCCTGTATATAATAATTATGATACCCTTTTAATATTGCAGAAATGTGTAATCTTGACAATTTTAAGCTGCAGAACGCAATCATTAAATCACACATCATAAACATGCTCCCATTTCTGGAGAATAATAATATTCCAAAACTATCATACAACGCCATCTAGCCCCAAGCTACGCAGAGCTTCTGTTATGGGTACTAGACAACCGATAAACATATTACATATTTCTAAATACATACAAATTATAGATAAATAAATTACACCCAGACACAGAACAAATGATCGTGCTCATCACACAAACATTTGTCCTGAGTGGGAATCGCACCCACGACCTCCGGTATAGCAGTCAGGGTCACTAACCACTAGACCAACATGGCTGTCATGTCAGAACTAATTGACAAAACTCATACCTTAAGTTCCCAATGGTTAAACTTCCACCCGGGCGAGTAGTTATCTCTATAATCTCCTTCGGCCCTCACTCCAGCTACCACCAGGTCCTTCACCAGGTCCTTGCAGGAGTCCATGAGCTTGGACCTCTCCTCAGTGGAACTTGAGGCGGTGATACCGCAGGGCACCACTATAGCTTGCACGTCGGCCACGCGGGGAGGAAGGACCAGACCTTTGTCGTCGCCGTGGACTAAGATCATTACACCTAGAGAGGATAAATAGAATATTTTTATTTATAGTTGTCACAGAAAAAGGGAACTGACTTCAAAACCAAACACAAAAAAAATTAAAACTGACTGAACTGACTTCCGAAAGAAAAGTAATTTTACAGTTTTTTTGTGTTAAGTTTTGAAGTCGGTTCCCTTTTGTTTTTTAGTTTGTCCAACAAAAATGTTTATATAAATCGGCGTCATTGAAAATCTACAATCCTAGCAGTAACCAAAAAAACCGGCCAAGTGCGTGTCGGGCCACGCACAGTGTAGGGTTCCGTAGTTGCCCATCAAAATATTTATGCGTACTAACTAAACTGATTCGCTGAATGTAATTTTAAAAAGAAGAATTTTCAAAATCGGTCCAGGAGTCTTTGAGAAATCAGGGAAAATAGATAAGAAAAAAGTTTACGACGAATTTAGAACCTCCTCCTTTTTTTGAAGTTAGTTATATAGTTGACGATAAAAACCTACCTATCCCCAAAAAAACATACCATAAAAACATACCTATTAAAGCTGTAAAAATAAAGTTGACAAACTTACATTTGCAGTTGATTTATTGTTTCTCCGATACATTTTGTTTAAGAAAAAATTTAATCAAGTACATTTTATAAGTTGGTCGACTATTACTCGTAAAGTTGTAAAGCCTACTTAGTCATGATAATTTTCTTTTAAACTTCGTTATATGTACTACTATTGTGAATTTTTTCACACCCCCAAACATAACCGTTTAGCTGGTAGAGGGGGGGGACACTCGAATCGAGCAAAATTTAGCACTTTAAAGCTTAATATTTCACAAACGAATTTTTTTATCAAAAAATTGTTAATGGAAACTATAATTATTTTTTAAAGGCCTATTTAATGATACCCCACACTAAGGGGTACGCGAGAAAAAAAAAATCCTGACTTTACGTGTAAGTACTGGAGGTACCCTAAAAAAAAATATTTTACGAGATTTTATTTTACCACTTTTTCGGCACAACAAATCCGTATATTTACACCAAATCACAGCTCTCTAGTACTGTGCGTCTCTGAGCTAAACTGCGGACAGACGGACGGACGGACGGACGGACGGACGGACATGGCGAAACTATAAGGGTTCCTTGTTGACTACGGAACCCTAAAAATGGATTTATGCTGACAACTTCATGGGATATCTATTAGTGTTATATACTAGAACCTTCTCCAGAATGTAATAAACACTTTCCTGAAAACCGCATCAAAATCCAGCCAAACGAGAGATAATCGCGGACAAACATACATATATACAGGTCGAACTAAGAACCTACTTTTTTTTAAAGTCGGTTAAAGAAATTAAAGGGAATCGTCTGTCTTGGTATGGATATGTGATGAAGAGGAATGACACTCATTATCATATAGAATCAACAAATGTTTTTTAAGTAAATATTCCAGTCAACGACGATATAATACTAGACTCCGCATGCACGATCTAAGGAACAAAAATTATTCTGCCAACTCGCTGAGGTACTACGTAAGCGAAGGGGACGGAGTACTGCGTTGTGATTGGCTAACTCAAGGTCTGTTCTGCCTCAACGTATGTTTACGGCTCACAGGATTGGTCGAAATGAGACGATTATAAGACTTTTTAGCCTAATGTGTTGGAAGACATCGGTCGCCTGTTATTAGGAGTCTAGTATTATATCGTCGTTGATTCCAGTCAATGGTGGCAAAAAAGAGGCTTTGCCTTGCATTAGGTGGTGTACATAAAAATAATAAAAACGACACTACCTTTTGTAGGGCAAAACTCTCCGTTGACTGGAACAAAGCTACATACCGATGGTCCTGGTGGTGATTCCCCAAGAGTTCTGGTACACGTAGTTCTTCTCATGGGTTTCGGGGTCGTCGTACACGATCTCGAACATCTTGGAGAAGTTCTGACCCAGGTGGTGGCTGGTGGCGCCCTGAGTATCAACAATATAAACATTTTAATGGAGAAATATGCACAACAGAAGCCCTAAACCAGACACTTTTTTTTTCTTATCTTGGTAAAAGCCAGGGACCGAAACCGGTATGATCAATACGGGTATTTTTTCGGTAACAACCTTTTTTTCTTTTACAGGTAACTTTAAAGGTTACCTTTATTATTAAAGTGAATACATAACCAGTATTAATACCGGTTACCGAAATAAAAATTACCCCTATCTTACACGTGCCGTCGGCAATAGTCAAAGGGCGCGCATCGCCTGTGTGTGTGACAAAGAGTCGTCATCTTTAGGTACCGGTATTAAAACGGTAACCTGAATAGAGGTTACATTTTTCTTCGGTCTGGTTACCCAGATAGCGGTAACCTAAGTCTGAAAAATAGCCAAAATTCTTCAATACCTGTACCGTAATTTATAGAGGTTTTCGGTCCCTGGTAAAAGCATCAAATGAGTCCTCCCACCCAAAGCAGGGCAGGAGGGACTGTCAGACTTGTACTGACTAAAATCCACGGTGTCCTTCAATAGCCCTTTACGTTCCGGGGTCACGGTATTCGTTAGTCCCACGAACCCGGCAGGCTTTGGCCCTCCGTTCGTCGGCCCGGGTATGGGCCATGGTTGGACAGCGAGTCGCCCATTACACGTGAATAATGTGACATACCTGTATGGCCCTGCCGCTGGCCGGCACGTATGCCTCCACGGTGGTGGTGTAGTATCCACCTGCGAACTTTTCCTTCTCAGTCTTCCGGCCCTTGATCACCGGGATGGCCAGCAGGTCCTCGTATACGGCCGCGTACAGATCTGTACATAAAGTTCAACTTCTACAATATACAAATAAGTCGGGTTTTCCTTCCTGGCGCTATAACTCCAGAACGCACGAACCGATTTCCACGGTTTTGCATTCGTTGGAAAGACTCGGGCTCCGCGAGGTTTATAGCAAAGAAAACGAAGCTATCTGGTGGCGAAACGGAGTTCGCCGGGTTTGCTAATAATTGTCTATAAAAAAAAAAACAATTGCTGTTCGTTAGACTCGCTAAAACTCGAGAACAGCTCACCGATTTGGCTAATTTTGGTTTTGAATTATTTTTGGAAGTCCAGAGGGGGTCTTACAACGTCTTAAAACCAGGCTTATTCCGGCGAGTGAAAGTGACAGAGCTATACAAGTCGTCTAGCGCCATCTCGTTCACTCACTGGAGCAAGCCTGGTTTTAAGAAGTTGTAATACCCCCCCTGTTTGTAGTTGTAATAGTTATTTACCTAAGATCTGCAACACTTCCTCGGCGGCCTCCTCCTGCAGTCTGAAGGCGGTGTGTCCCTCCTGCCACAGGAACTCGCGCGTGCGCAGGAATGGCTGCGGCTGCTTGAACTCCCATCTCTGGACACAAAATATTTATTCACTATCTTAGACAATGGTATAAAACAAATAAGAATAGTGCAGTAAAGGTTAGTGTCCAACCGAAACTGATTTTTCAGCCGAAATCGAACTTTCGGCCTAGCTCTCAGTTTCGGCCGAAACCGAAACTTATTAAAACATTTAAATATTCGATTATTTTCTAAAATTAATATGTTTTTTTTTTACATATTTTTTAACGCAGTAAAAAGTGTATAATTATACAGGAATTACAGGATGAAGACCGATTTTGTCGAAAACGAAAACTGCATCATTGGATTTTAGAAAAATCAATAGTGCTGGTCAGGAATCGAAACCGCAGATTTTGGAAAAAGAACCACACATTATTACACCATTCGATAGTGTTGCTAATAAGGATAAAATTCTGGAAATTAATGTTATACGGCAAACTTATGGAACAAATAGGTTTCTAAGAAATTGCTATTTTTCTATGTTATTTAACTTCTACTGAGCCCATAATCTATATTTTCTGCCTTGACGATTGATAAGTTTAAATATATTTATTATTACATGAATATACAAGACTTACTCTTGGCAGTAAACTCGAAAACATAACCTCAACTCACGATTAAATGAACGGTGGCGAACAGCGCCGGGCCCCGCCGTCAAGCAAGCACGTGTTGGCTACGAATGTTACCGAACGACCCACGAAAATGCACGAACACTTCAGTTTCGTCAGGTTTCGGTTTCGGCAAAGTTTCGGCTATATTTTGGCCGAAACCGAAACTAGGGCCGAAACAAGATTTTTTGGCCGAAACCGAAATTTCGGTCGGTCACTACAATTTATACTAGCGCAGAGTCGAAGCTCATCAAAGCGTCTTTCTAAAACTGAATATAACAATTTCAACCTTAACTCCACAGCGTAACGCACACATTACTTCTAAGATTTTAAAAAACCGCGCGCGTTCTCCAGAATTCGTGCGTCTGCGCGTGAACAACGCTGATCGTGAGTCGTGCGGCTTCGCTTTAGTTGTAAAGAATTTGAGGCTTCGATGCGCCTCGACCCTGCGCTAGTATAAATTGACCCTAAGAGAATTGCCCTTTGTTTCAAGATAATGAGCTTCCTATCTCATTTTCTCCCACGTTAAATCATATCAATTTATGTGTCTGTCTCTGTTTGAATCCCAACACTAAATTCATTAGTCGATTGAAGACGTTCGCACTAGCGCGTCTCTAGGCTCATAGCCGCGTAAAACGCCCCTAGTAGCAATCTAGCCATCGTTCGGGCACCACGAATAGGAACTTTGTTAATTGTACAGCTTGGCCAGAACGGATTGAAACGGAACTAATCTTTTTTTTCTGACAACGTTTTAAAATCTTTGATATTTGATGTAAACAAAGACCACAGGTTTGTTAGATTTATTATTGTGCCATAAAACTAACGTAATAAGTGAAAAAAAAAAACATTCAACGTGCTGGTAGCGCGAAGACAGTGGCGACTTCCGGTTTTCTAAATTTTTAACGCTGTCAGAAATAAAAATTTTAGTTCGGTTTCAATCCGTTCTGGCCAAGCTGTAATTCACAATTTCCCCTCCCCCCGCGACTTCGACTAGAGTTTGGCACATTGGAAGCGTGTGAAACACAACGATCCTGGATTCCGATTCAGGCATGACCCTTGATCAGACGGCGAGCTATCTATCCCTCGCCGTCTACAATCTCGCTATTTATACGTACCACAACATTGTTCCACTGGTTCAGTTTGAAAGGCAGGTCGCGATGGCTCTGGATCCACTTGGCGTATGCTGGGTACATGACGGTCTCAGACGTGGGTCTGATGGCGATGTGTTCAGCCAGCTCCGAGGACCCGGAGTGTGTCACCCACGCTACTTCCGGTGCGAAGTCTGCTATGTGGTCCTTTTCACGTTCTAAGGCCGCCTGGGGAAGGATGTAATGTGTATAGCGGACTGTACTTCTATCGTAATCCTAACTTAGGGTGCTTGTACACGGCGCATGTAACATGCGCAACTGCCTCAACATGCTCAAGTTACATGCGTCGTGTACAAGCACCCCGCGGGTAACTTGATCAAGTAGCTTGCGCATGTTACTCGCGCGGGTAATCCGCACCTTGACTTGCGCGGGGAAAGAGAAAAAAAGTGTCCAATCTTCGCCACTTTTGGACTAGGTACGTTACAAAAGAAACTCAAATAGGACTAGGCAGGACATGTCTGTCGTATGCCGGATAAACTATGGGTCAAAATAGCTCAAAACTGGAGCCCTGAAACAGTGAGAGAGGTGTCTCAGCAGGCCACGAAGGAGATAGCGGGACTAATAAGATAAGTTCTGTCCGAATCGGAAGGAGGACGCACGGTCTCGCAAGCAGTGGAAGGAGGCCTTTAATAAAGAGAGAAAAGTAACGGACTAATTCGATATGTTCGGGTGACCACTGAAAACCAGCGCTGTGCTGTGGGTCTCTCACAGCACAGCATTATGCTGAGTGGTCACCTTTCTTTTTACAGTCATGGCATGCAGCTGTCGAATTTTGTATAATTGCTATTATGTCTATTTTTTTGTTTAGATTAAGTTAACTTTTTAATTTGTCTAATCTGCATGCATTGCTGTAAAGGAATAAAATAATTTTCTTTCTTTCTTCTTTTCAATGCATTGTACGTACCTTAGATACAAACAGAGGGAAATACCCGTCCTTGACGCCCAGCTTGCGGAACTCCGCGCTGAGGAATACCCGGATCCGGTCCCAGATGCTGTACGACCACGGACGTAGGATGTAACACCCGGAGATGTCGTAGTAGTCTATCATCTCGGCTGTTCACAGAAAATAACATTAGATCACACCTACAGGTGTCACTTTACCCATTGCGCGACGCGATATCCTATTGCAGCGATTGACGATATCGGTCAGATAACACAAGCGTCCGACCGAAGAAAATGTATGGACGATCGCTAGTGTTTGCTAATGGAGTCGCACGGATTGACGATATCGCTCACAGATCTCCTCTATATCGAATTGCATGTTCGTGTAATGACAATGCATACGATTCTGTGTTCGAAATTCGATTGCGCAACTAATCGTCAATGGCGAGATCTTTTGTCTTCGGTCGCGAGCGACTGTAAGTCGTAGCAGTAAGGTAGTTTTTTTTAGTAGTTAGTAGTTACTCAAATCGGCAATCGAGTCGATATCGCACGCATCGCATCGCGCCATGAGTAAAGTCCCTAAAAGTTCCGCAGACGTGTACCTAATACTTGACGTTTAGCTAATTTCGTATATACAACCTGGATTGCGTATAACCTGGACTAACACATATGATTTTTATCACAATTTTATTTTTATGTTCCTTTAAGAAAACTTTTGAGGTGTTACAGGCGAAGCTCTTGCAAAAGCTGTATATAGACTCACGGATTTTCCCTTGGGAGTATTTTTTTTCGTAGTAAATCATTAAATCTCCCGCCCGGGGCAGGATGAGAGGGCCTGTCAAAAACTTTTGCCGACTAAAATCCACGGTTTCCTTCAATAGCCCTTCCGGGGCCACAATTGTCCCGCGACCCCGGCAGGCTTTGCCCTCTAAGACCCGTCATTTTGCTGACGGCTCGTTGAGGCGCGCGTGGAACACGAGGCGATCACGACAATGAGGTTGGCAACGCAAAGATATTGTAGATGGCACCACCATAGAGAAGTCCTAATCCGACCAATGACGTATTACTATTTTGAAGTACCTTTAAGATTTGAACTGATTTGAACCAATGACGATGCTTGGAACAAGCTATACTAGCGCCATTAGTTCCCCAATTGCCATCCCCATTGGACAGCGAGTCGCCCATTATTCGGACGGCAAGTCTCTTGGAGTTATGACATCACTTTGGGCCCTATCAGAAAACCAGGGCTGTGACTTTTTTTTCTAAATTTCACAGCTCATGCTGAGATAGGGGCCTTTTGGCCTCGTACAGGACCAAAATTGGTTGTTTTATTTTAATTTATTTTATAGTTAAGTTTCTTTTATTTAATTTGTTGTTCTGTCCTGTGTGAGTCCAATAAAACTTTTTCATTCTTTCTTTCTTTTTTTCTTATGTAGATTATGTTTTTAAAAAGTTTGTTTCCCTTACATTTGGTGATGACCTGTGAGTACCACTCCGGTAAGTCGGTATCCTTGCTAGCTTCCATACCGAGGCGCGTCACCTTCTTCACGCCCGATGATGATTCCTCCGGCTTGGCTGGTTTTGGGGACTGACAGAATTGGATATATTAGTTAATGATGTAGTAGAAACTTATTGTAATGATTGCGTTAATATTATAGCATGGCATTATGGCAGTTGGAATCAACACAATATGCTTGGAAATCATCATCATTTTAAATGTTCCCACTGCTGGGACACAGGCCTTCTCGCGTTGAGAGGGAGTGGGCCTTAATCCACCACGTGGGGCCAGTGCGGGTTGGTAGATGTCACATGTCTTCGATTTTTTTCGAATTCTAGGACATGCCAGTTTCCTCACTATGTTTTCCTTCACAGTTTTGAGAGCAATGTTGATGAAATAAATTGCACAAAGTATTGCGCCAGGCTTGGTTCGAACCCACGACCTACAACTCGTCTGTCAACTTGCTAGTCGAGGCTTGGAAATACTTAGGTCTAAACAAGACATGTAAAAAAGATATATTTATTTATTTTATAACAACTTGCTCCATACTATGAATCTTCTGCATCGTGATCGTATCCTGCGCTGCTTGTCGCGGGTTCGATATAATAATAATAATATTCCACAACTATCACACAACGCCATCTAGTCCCAAGCTAAGCAGAGCTTGTGTTATGGGTACTAGACAACTGATAAACATACTTATATATTTCTAAATACATACATATTACAGATAAATTACACCCAGACACAGAACAAATGATCGTGCTCATCACACAAATATTTGTCCTGGGTGGGAATCGAACCCACGACCTCCGGCATAGCAGTCAGGGTCACTAACCACTAGACCAACAGGCCAGTCAGATATCCGCACGGAACAAAATATTTGAATGATATATAGTTGTTCCGGGTGTAGCTGTTTGTGTTATTGAGTAAACTCAACCACGAAACACGAGAATTCCTGGTGGAAAACCTGATGGAGTTACGGTAGAAGTTTCCAGTGTGGAGAAAACCATAGTTCTTAAAAAAAAAATACGTCGGCACTCGGCGACTGCCGCGGTGAAGCTATTGCATAGCATTTTTTAACAACTTATACAATTTTTTAGGGTACGTCAGCCACGTCAATCAAGTGAAAAGTCAAGAAAAACAAACACTGTGCCGAAGTCTGCCGAATAGAAACGACGTTAGACGATGCGGGGTGTTAGGTTTATTTTCGTTACGGAATTTCTTGATTCGGTCGCCGCGCTCAGAGCCCGCGATAAAAACTATGCAATAGCTTAAAATTTAAAAGGGGCTATTTGGGTGTATTTCTTTTTTTTGTCACGGTTGCGTTAGTATATATAGTTAGGAATATAAAGTTAGGAATCTTTAGAGAATCCCCCTCACCTGTTCTTTAACTTTGGCTTCTTTAGGCTTGGCTTCTTTGGCCTCTTTAGGCTTGTCCTTCTTCTCCTTGGCCTTAGGGTCGCGCGGCTGTACGGGCGGCGCGAACGCTGTGCCCGTCTCTGACTGGTAGGCCGCCTTCAGTTCTAGAAGCTTCTTTACTTCTGCATCGACTAAGGCCTGGAAGAAAGGTAGTTTTTTAAAACTTTTTGATCAATAAACATCAAAATATAAAAAAAAAAAAAATAGTCGCTAATTGTACATTTTTGACAAAACTGGGAAAGTCGCTAATTGTACATTTTATTTTGACAGCTCATAATAGGGTAGTTTTCCAGGGTCAAAATAATTACATTCTATTTAGTGACGTATTTTAGATTAGTCCGTCTTTTAATAAAAAATATTGGACACGTATTTTTTTATTTGTCGATTAAACAAAAAAGAACAAAGATAATAGCCTATTTAAGTTACCTGTGACGTCACTCTGCGCGAAAAATGCCACGCATCGTGACGTCACACGTAACTTTAATAGGCTTTATCTAAATGTTTTTTTTATAATCTAAAATACGGACTAAATAGAATGTAATTATTTTGACCCTGGAAACTACCCTATTACGGAACTTACCTTTTCAGCCTTCTTTCCTTTCAGTTCTCTGACTAGTTCTCCCTGCTTGGTGATCTGAGCGCCGAGCTCCGTCGCCTTAGCGCTGGCACCGTTCATTGTTGCAGGCTTAGTTTCCTACAACAAACAAGGACATCATTTCCATCATCTTGCTGCCCTCATCCCATTTTACTTGTGGTCGTATAATCCGTCCACCTTTTCTTTGGCCTTCCTCTACCTCTCCATACATCAACATTCATACTCATCACTCTCTTAGTCATATTTGTCTTCCCTCGGACCCTTCTCATCACATGTCCATTGTCACCAAGACAGACTTCCCTTTCTAGTGGTTTCTGACAACTGATGCAAAAACGGAGGTCGTGGTTCGATGTACCTAACTCAGGACTCAAATGTTTGTGTGATGAGCACGATCATTTGTACATGATGTCTACAGGTTTAATTATCTATAATCAATTATGTAAGCCCGGTTAGGGCAAGGCAACATACTTATTATCATTGATGAAAATACAAGCATCTAGTCAGTTGGTATTACAAGTTTTATTAACTTATGTGATTATTATAATTATATCAATACAGACTTCCCTTTTTTTTTTTGCATCTATTAATTAAACTATTTTACTCGTTTGCATTTGTTACATTTTTGATATAATTATTCAATTACGAGTATAATATTGTATACACTAACCAGTATTCAAAAGCGATTTTCTGCTTCCATATTGATTAAACTTTTTGCATTTTCATTAGACTTCTATTTGGAAGCCATACTATTATGAAATAGGTCGATTATTCAAAGTTAACCAGTATTTCGCGAGTATTTGCGTTTAATTTGTTAAGTGTATGCATGTTATTGCTCGTGAGTGTACATGAACGCGGTAGACTGACGAGCGCCGCACGCCGCGTGCTCACAATGTTCACGTAGTGCTCCGTTCCCGCCACCGCGATGGTGGCGCGAACTCTCGTATTTTCTGTGTAACTAGGAGTGACTACGTACGCTCTGATTGGTCAATGTAATTTTCATATATTTGTTTTGGAACATGCCCACAATTTTGATTTTGTAAATAATTACTATAAAAGTGACGGTTTCCAAAATAAACCAGAACATTCTATGGACTACCACCGATCATTTCATTTCTCACACAACGCAACCTAATGCACCGCACACAACTATAAATGAAAATATTCTATTCTCTTTCGGCTTTATTACAAAACGTGGTTTAACTTAAACCAAGCTTAAAAACAAAAATCAATTTTTGAATTTCGAACTTTATTGCAACTGCTATAAAATTCTAAAATGCACATTGACAACTTAGACCGGGATCTAAACTCTGTTTTTGTATTAATAACTTTACGACAGTAGAAATAAAGTTCGAAAAACAAAAATGAATTTTTGATTTAAAGCTTGGTCTAAGTTAAACCACGTTTTGTAATAAAGCCGCCTAGGTCTAATGATCTCAGTCCAGTCTAAGTTATTTTTGGGCACACCAGTTAAAAAGACGGCTTGATAGTTTTTGCAAACAGGAGTAGAATATTAATTTCGATTCGGAATAAAAAAAGTTGTCTCTGGAGCCCTAATCACTGGTAGCTTGGACCCTGCTACCGTAAACGACAGCTGTTTTTTATATTATGTAAGTAGTATAAGGTGTAAAACACATATTTTGATTTTAAAGAAAAGGTTTTTACTTTTGAAATACACATTATGTATGCAATCTATACCTTTGGTTCAACTTTGGCAGGGGCAGCGTTCGGCGTCCAATCAGTGCCAGTTATCGCTTTGTATTGTGCCTTCAGATTCAAGAGATTCTTCACCTATAAAACAAAAAAAAGAAATGATCATCATCATCATCACCAGCCGGAAGGCGTCTGTTGCTGAACAAAGTCCCTTAGACCACCTACTGTGAAATACATTTGAAACTTGCTACATCGTTCTCACGTAATGTTCCATCTGAAAATAAATGATGTAACAAAGGTTCTGTAATCTTTTTGGCGATTGAAAAAGAGTGTCTATGAAGTTTCTTGGTCATCCTTGTCCACAGAGATCTACGCATTGGAATGGGCACCTTTTATTTTTAGCGTGGTAATCATCAAATGAGTCCTGCCACCCGGGACAGGTCGGGAGAGACTGTCAGATTTGTACTGAATAAATCCACGGTGTCCTTCAATAGCTCTTTACGTTCCGGGGGCACTTTTTTATGTATGTATTATGGATTTGCTCTTGTCCTTAGTCTAGATTGGGAGTGACTAAGACAAGGTCGACGATGGAGCGAGCTTATCCAGAAGAAGCCTGTTTACTTTAATTTTGAAGAGATTTGGGTTGTATGCGTTCGCACAGACGCAGACAGATTACTTTTTAGACCCGCGACACTGGCAGGTTTTGACCCGCTAAAGTCCCTTCATATTGCTGACAGCTGAATGAGGCGCGCGTGGAACACAACGCGCCGTCGACCCGGGCATGCGGTCCATGGTCGGACATCGAGTCGCCCATTAAGAGGCGGTTAGACCAACAACTTTGAAACATATATGTAACAACTAACCTCCACATCAACAACGCTCTTCTCCGCCTTCTCTGCCTTGACGCGGCGCACCTTGTCTCCTTGTGTGGCGATCTGTGTGAGGAGCACGGCGATCTGTTTGTTGTCGTCCGTCTGTGAGTGTTGTTGGGGCTGCTGTTGTTGTTGTTGGGCGGCCGGGGCTGCGCCGGGCTTCCAGTCCTGAGAGTAAATTAATTCACACTTATATTGAGCATAAAAGCTTCGTTTGGAAAACAGTAGCAGTACTTTTGTGAAATATATTACACGATGTATATTTTACATTAAGATAAGATGAATAATTACGACAATATGACTTAAAATCTAACTTATTTACTAAATGAAAAATACACATTTCTTGTTATCGTCGTGTCACGTCGCCTTGCGACTCCTAACTTTTCTAATTTACTTTTGTCGCTTTTCTACAAATCCTCAAAATAGTTACTTTTACAAACCTGTCCAGTAGCCGCCTTATATTTAGCCTTAAGGTCCAACAAGGTCTTAACAGCCTCGTCGACCTTAGCCTTCTCTGCCTTAGCTGACTTCAGAGAGCGGACCAGGTCTCCTTGCTTCGTGATCTGATCATTCAACGAGGATGCTTCGTTGGAGACAGGTGCTGATGATGGAGCTGGCTTTGAAGCTGCTGGGGCTACGCCGGGCTTCCACTCCTGGATTAAGGAATATAATTTGATGATTTCACTGCCGCAGTGCCTAAAAAACTGGGTGTATCAATACGTCTTTCCAGTCCTAACCTACGGAGCCAAAACGTGGAACATATCAGTCAAGCTGGCCCACCGACTTCATATCACGCAGCGTGATATGGAAAGGTCTATGTTTGGAATCTTGCTAAGGGATAAAATCCGGATTGAGCGTCTTACGACATAAGACCAAAGTGATAGATATTGTCGAAATCTGTGGCAAGCTATGGTTGTGGGCTAGTCAATGGTCATGCCTGTCGCAGAACCGACGAAAGGTGGAGTAGGAAGGTTCTCGAATAGAGACCGCGTAGAGTAGGACGCCCCCCGGCAATATGGACCGATGAACTCAAGAAGGCTGTGGCGCTCCCTGGGAAGGGCCTATGTCCAGCAGTGGACTACAATAGCCTGAAATGATGATGATGAGGAATTTCAAGATTAATCCAAAGCTCTTGAGTGCCTTTTGCTTCACTTAAAACGAGAAGACCCAATCCTGTTAAAGACATTTAATTTTCTTTTTACATTATTGTCCTTCGACACTCGGTCTTACAATATAGACTCAGGTAAAATTAAATAATTATAATAAGGCAGTTTAACTACTGTTATGGTGGGTGGCCTTTGACGATTTTCACACCACAAAAAAGGGGTTTGTTGCCCCGTCGACTCCACTGAAAGCTGTGTAGCTTTAACCTTCTGACAAACTCCTGTCGAATCAAAAGTCTGAAAGTACTCTCGAGTTTGACTTTTGTAATGTTTGTGCCTTGTGGCAATATGTGAGAAAGGTGTCTAAAACTGATTTTTGATGAAGTTTGGTCATTAAGGCCGGTCTGACTAGTATCAAGCCCAATCGGCCTGCTTCCTTATGAAGGCATGAAATGAAATTTTATTGAATATTTGCCTCTACCCTTATCCGTATGACACTGCAGGTTGCCAAATGAAAACCAGCGCTAGTTGTCGTTCACCCAGCATATGCTGAGTCGGCAGGTACCTAACTCTTTTGGTTCAGACATGCTCAACAAAATTCTTATTGTATATTTAACTATTTCTGTGTCCAATGTCAAATAAATAGTTTTCTATTCTATTCACTCGATTTCACTCACCTGTCCAGTAGCCGCCTTAAATTTAGCCTTAAGGTCCAACAAGGTCTTAACAGCCTCGTCAACCTTAGCCTTTTCTGCCTTAGCTGACTTCAGAGAGCGGACCAAGTCTCCTTGCTTCGTGATCTTTTGGTTCAAGGTCGAGGCGTCTCCGGAAGGAGTTGGAGCTGGTTTGGCGGCAGGAGCTGCACCCGGTTTCCAATCCTGTTTGAAAAGAATAACCATTAGATTCTAGACATTGGTTGGTAGAAGCAAGAAAAATCTGCGATGAATCCCAATCATCATCATCATCATCAGCCTATTAATGTTCCCACTGCTGGACGCAGGCCTCCTCTCAGTGAGAGGGAGTGAGCCATAATCCACCACGCGGGCCCAGTGCGGATTGGTGGATGTGACATGTCACGAATTGATGGTTCTAGGACATGCCGGTTTCCTCACGATGTTTTCCATCACTGTTTTGAGAGCAGTGGTGATGAAAAAAAATTACACAAGGTAATGCGCCTGGCGGGCTTCGCTACCTACAACTCGTAAGTCGGGACCGATACCACTGGGCCACCACTGCTCACCATTGATTCCCAATGTCTACTACCAATTTGACCACCATTGATGGAGTGACGCTTTTTATAAGTAACTGGTTGTTCCTCGTGGTTACATCCCCGCTACTCGCCTTCTATTGGTCGTAGCGTGATGTTATATGTATATGGTCTGGTCCTATCATGCAATCAGTCCTAAGACTATGAGCAGATGTGTTTGGGGTATGAGGTGACTTGCAGATGGAATTTCTTCAGCTCGTAAATTCCTTCTATATGCAGTTAGGACATGCTATTGAAGTCCATTAGCTTCCGTTTTTTCAGCCTTAAAAGCGTTTGTTGCATAGTCAATTGGACTGCCAGTGGGTTGGGATCCAACAGAAAAATTACATAAATATTTTTTGAATTCCAACCAGTTGTTCCTGAGATTAGCGTGTTCAAAGAAACGAAATCTTTATAATATTAAACGAGTAGCTTTATAATATAAGTGTAGTAGTTATAATCTCTGTCTGTGGGATGGACCGAAGGAATATTTTTATGAAAAAGTTTAAATACCGCCTTGACAAAAATGGATATGGTATAATTTAAAAAAAATAATGAGAAAACAATGTTTTTTCTGCAATCTTCCAATCAAGTATCGTACATTTATTTTGAGAAACTTGACTTGAAAGACAAGGTCATTTTACAGAAAATTATAGTTGAACTTTACCGCGATTTCCTCAAGCTATAAGTAATTCTTAAAACATTACGTTGTCTAACCACAAAAAAAAATTAAACACGTTACGGGGTTTCAATGGATTCAGTAGTTCATAACCTATTAGAAAAAATAAGATGGCCCCTAGTTCTCATAGTAAAACAGTCAGTAATGATATCTACTATAGCCCAAAAGGGTCTTGGTCGATTTAACCAAAAACCCTGTAGTAGCTATGTGTTTGAGCCGTTTGGGGTTGAAACTCTAGGACCATGGGGCCTGAGTGCCCACAACGTTTTTAAGGATATCGCCAGGCGTTTAGTCGACTCTTCAGGTGACCAGAGGGCTGGCTTATTCTTCGCCTAGCCAACGAGTCAGCATTGCCATACAACGTGGCAATGCTGCCAGCGTTCTGGGCACCGTTCCCGTTGACAGCGATGTGGATGAATTCTTTGACGCCCTTTGAATATTTATTTTATTATTATTATTTGTACATATTACTAGTTAGTTTTTATTTATAGTTTAGATTATGAGTATTGTATTAAATAGGTAAGGCTGTTTTTAAGAACTGGTTTATAATATTAAAACCCTGTATAGATGATTTGATCTGAAATAAAAATATGAATTTGTAATCACATTCGACTCACCTGTCCAGTCGCCGCCTTATATTTAGCCTTAAGGTCCAACAAGGTCTTAACAGCCTCGTCGACCTTAGCCTTCTCTGCCTTAGCTGACTTCAGAGAGCGGACCAAGTCTCCTTGCTTCGTGATCTGTTGGTCTAAGGAGGCAGCGTCTCCAGATGGAGCTGATGGTGATGCGGGAGCTGGAGCCGCACCAGGCTTCCAATCCTGTTTGAATAAATTAATTCAAAACTTGGTCGAAAATAAGGAAAATCTGTGGTGGAGATTTTGAGACAACTCTCTTTTGGTCGCGGCTTTGGTCGCTTTTCTATCTCGACAACCCATAGCCGTCACCAGAGTGTCATCTATCGTTGTACACAAATTCATCAAAATCGGTCTATTGGTTTAGGTGTGAAAGCGTGACAAACAAACAGAGACAGCGTCTCCAGATGGACTGATGTTGCAAACTTGAATCGAATTTCGATGGGACTACAACAATTACACAAATCGGACCATAAACCGCAGAGGGGACTGTATTGTGTAAAGATGAACTTCAAAAAATGATGATTAGAATTCTTTGATCGTCTGACCTGTCCAGTAGCCGCCTTATATTTAGCCTTAAGGTCCAACAAGGTCTTAACAGCCTCGTCGACCTTAGCCTTCTCTGCCTTATCTGACTTCAGAGAGCGGACCAGGTCTCCTTGCTTCGTGATCTGATCGTTCAGCTCAGAGGCCCCGGACGCTGCTGGCGCCGGTGCTGCTGCGGCTGGCTGCTTCGCTGCCGTAGACTGGACCGGCTTTGGCTGTTGACAAGAGATATTTGTGAAACATTTTTTTGCTAAGGTCAGCGTTAGCACATAAAAAGACAGTAAATCATGGAAGAAAAAAAGACCGGTTGGAAATAGATTGACAATGATGATGATGATGATGAGTACTCACTTGGTATTGAAAAGTAAAAGTAAAAAAAAAACATGTTTTCATCTTATCTGCTACATGGGTGGGTATCTTTTGTCATAAATAAACAAACTTCTTTTCATTATGCCAAAAAATACTCACTAGCGGTCTGATATACCTAATTAAGGACGCGTTTACAATTGACGCAAAATTATGCCTTTTTTCGGTACCGATTCTTACTAAACTGAATCAAATCGAATAAAACTAATAAGGAATACAAACAGATTGGTTCTTTATCTTCCCAGGATAGACAAGCTTTTCTTGAAAATGATAGGTTTAAATACTTTAAAATCGATCTGCCGTTGCCATGTTTACCATATCGTGTTGTGTTTGCGAACATATTTTGTTCTACAAATAACATATTTTAAGTTTCCTAATACTACTGAAAGTAGGCAAGTATAGTCTATTTTAAGACATAGACAATATTTCTTTATTTTTCATTCAGAAATACACCAAAAGTAATTCCGCAAAACAGGAAGATATTGACAAATTTTCGTCCGAAATTATATTTTTTTATCTATCAAGATTTACTGAATATTCAATCAAAAAGTATTGAATAACTAAGGTTACTATGTTAGCTTGCATTGAAAAAATAATTAGCTCATTTAAAAGTAAAATAATAGTATTAAACAATTATAATATGCAATGACAAAATTCAATATAAAACCAAGAACGGTTTGTTCTTTGATTTAGACGGCGCGGGGCGCCTTCTGAGGGAGGACGTATCGCTCGCAACCATTTTGACATTAGTCACGTAATTATTAAAATTTAAAATACACGCCACCATTCATGACCTTTACACGCGGCGCCAGTGTCTTTGTCATGACATCAAATTCAATGTGAAAAATGTAGTACCTCGAATTTTCCGCAGGTCATGAGTGGTGGCCAGTAATTTTCCCAGTCGCCAAGAATACAGCATAACCTACCTTTCTTGATACTAGCTAATATTTTGAATTAATTTTATTGAATTTTCCTACTATATTCGAATGAGGATATAATTGTAAATAAAAAATAATGTAAATAATTAAAAAAAACAATTTAAATAATTCTGATAGCTTTTTTCTGGATAGCTATAGCTCTTCAGAAAAAAAAAATATAGCTCGCTGCGGGACCCACCATACCACCGGTCATGCCCCTGGTGGTATGGCTTTTTATTACGTGGTAAAATCATCAGATTAGCCCTTCCACCCAGGGAAGGACAGGAGGGACATACAAACTTGTACTGACTAAAATCTACGGTGTCCTTCAATATCCCATTGCGATCCCAGGCTATGGATACCCGATAAGACAATTCCGCGACGCCCGGCAGGATTTGGCTCTTTAACGTGCGCCCCGAAAATCCGTGAAAAATTGATCTGATCGTTTTGAGGTAGCGGTTAACCCAGAGAAAAGTTTTGTTTTAAACTTTTTGTATTCGTTTTTGAAGTCGGTACTTTTTTTCATCAATTTATTTTTATTAGGTTTGATCGAAGAGAGTTGAAGTCTTGTATCAGGTTCGGCATCCAGTCAATTGCGGTATTCCGTTTTGGTAGCTGCATTGTATTTTTTTTTTTTTTTGTAAAATCATCAAAATATGTGTCCTCCCGAGCGGGACCGGATTTATTACCAGACTCTAGTACTGACTAATATCCATGGTGACCTTCAGTAGCCCTTTACGTTCCAGGGTCACCGTTACCTGATAAGACAGTCCAGTGACCAAGACAAGCTCCTACCCTCAGAATAGAAATCTCTTCTCGTCGTCGTAGGTCACGCGGCTGTTCTCCCTAACGTGTTCCACCTCCTACTTCGCTAGCATGACTGTGCATGAGGATTAGGTGACTACTTCCTATTCCGTCTGCCCCGCAGATCGTGGCCTCGATCAACGGGGCTATTTTAATGACTCAACATTTTGGGATTTGGCAAACCTGTACCACTTATGTACCTAACTTTTTTGCAGCCAACTCAATAAAGGACTATATTGTCAAACCCCAAAATGAGACAAATAGCCGGTCATTTTTACGGTTACACCTGCCAATCAAGTATAGAACCGAGTCATTGGCTCTTTTGCGGAGAAACTATGACATTGAAGCTCAAGCACTCAATGGCTCTTTTACAGAAAATTATAGTGTGAATTTTATTCGCGAATTTCACAAAAAAAGGTACTAAGGAACCCCGAAAACATTACGTTGAACTGCACAATCGCTTCCAGTGCCTAACCGAATGTGAATCACTGTTACGAGATTAACAATGGGTTGCGTGGAAACTGTCCAAGCTGTGGGGTACCAAGTTCTTTAAGACCCCGCGCACACATAAGGGCTAGCTCTCGAACGGAAAAATCCGGTGGATTTTAGGACCAGACCGAGATGAGTCTGACAGTCCTTCAGCCGATATGCCCGGAATATGGAGGACTCATTTGATGAATGCCACGTAAATCAATGCAACGTGACCTGCGCTCCTTCAGTGCATGGATCAAAGTAGGCAATCGAGTAACCGGGGCTTAAAAGAATTCGTCTATTGGGCAGAGCCAAATGACAAAGTAGATTAACGACGGCAGCATCAATCGACTATAACCAGAGAAAGGGAGCTTGAGAGGTTTTACGGAGTTTATACATCAATACGACAACCCTGGTACATCTTGAGACGCAAGAGCTAAACTACGTGACACTTTGTACATTGAGGATATCCCGACACCAGCCTGTACGAGTAGAATGGCTCTTAAACATATAACAAGGCGCCGGGTGAACGGAATCTCAACAAAACTTCTGAAGCGGGTGGAAAACCGGACTACTCTAGTCCTCCAGAAGTTATTTAATTCCTTACTCAAACTTCTACGCCAGAAGCATGGCACAGTGTGGTTGTCTCCTTTCTTCAAAAAAGTGACAACACCTTGTTGAAGAACTACCAGTATACAGCTGTCTCCAGAGTCGCGAGAACGCAGGTTTGATGACTTCCAGCCTCCCGAACAAGCCAGGTTTCGGAAAAGGTTTTAGTACTATAAACCACATACACACGCTCTGCCAGATTATACAGAAGACAGAGGACTATAATCGTATCACCATTGTGTTTAGCGTTTGTGGACTATGAAAAAGCCTTCGATTCAATCGAAACCTGGGCAGTATTGCAGTCCCTCCAACGATGTCAAGACTATAGGTATATCGAAGTGTTGAAGTGTTTCTATAGAAACGCCACCATGTCCATCCGATTTCAGCAGGCGTAGCATGGCGCCGTAGAAAGGGGTTTTGTCGACGGAAGAATAGACAAAATAACAGAACGTAGAAATATTTTTAGCGTTTTAAGCATGGTAATGTTGAAAAATATAGAAAATATACGTCCTTTTCTTCAATAGTGTTCAAATAGTGTCACATTTAGGTAACAACTTCGAGAAAGAGGTCGCCCGAAGAATCCAACTCGGATGGGCAGCGTTTGGGAAGCTACGTGATATTTTCTCATCGAGAATCCCACAGTGTCTCAGACAAGGGTGTTTGACCAGTGTGTGTTGCCAGTGATGATATATGGCTCCGAAACGTGGTCCTTGACTGCTGGCCTTTTAGAGAGACTAAGAGTCACTCAACGAGCAATGGAAAGAGCTATGCTCGGAGTATCTTTGCGGGATAAAATCCGGAACATGGATATTGCGCAAAGAACCAGAGTCACCGACATAGCTCATAAAATTTGCAAGTTGAAGTGGTAATGGGCAGCCACAGCGCTCGTAGAACTGACAACCGATGGGGAAGAAAAGTTCTCGAGTGGCGACCACGGACCGGAAATCGCAGCGTAGGTAGGCCTCCCACCAGGTGGACCGACGACATATTGAGGGTCGAGGGCAGCCGATGGATGCAAGTGGCGAATTGTCGTTCGGCGTGGTGGTCTAAGGGGGAGGCCTGTGTTCAGCAGTGGACGTCCACCGGCTAATGATGATGTAGATGATGATGAGATACTACTCAGAATAAAACAAAAAAAAAATAAGTTAGCATTCCAATAAATCGTAAAAATAAGCGAAATTGAATGAAAAATGAGAAATTACAGGAATGTGTCAAGTTTCATATAAAATAATGAAATCGAAAATAATGTTCTTTTTTCTCTTAAACCCTGTGTTATTTTACTAAAGGTGAAATGTTATCTATTAAATAACGAACATTTTCTATACCGTTTCAATAGAAATTAGGTAAAAAGCCTGAGTGACCAATTGTAGCATCGTAATTCGAGCATAAACGAATCTATGCACTGGTAGTCGCGATTGATCGAAGATGAACTCAGGTACTACTTGCTGTGTGAATGGAATAATGTGGAGTTGAACTACCTTTTCTACGCAATTTTGAGCAGTTACGTAACTTCGTTAGGAAGTGAAAGCTCAGTTTTGCGAGATAGAGATTATAATTTAGAGCTCACCGAAACATTCTGTTTCAAGAGTTAAATGATCTGAAACCCTATTGTTTAGATCTTCTCTACACTCTGATAGATCGGTCTTTATTAAAAAATAACCCAGCTGTAACCCAGTATAAGAAGCACTGAAGCCCAGTCAAAACAGTTCAATAATTATTCTCCTTTGCAAATGTTTAACGAGTTGCACCATCCGCTCACAGTTAACTGCAGGGGAACCAAGAATCTTCTCGAATATTTTTAATCTTCATGGTGTTGATTCGAAGTTGTCTTGTGGCTGGTCGCAATGGACTTTGTATGATCTGCGTAGTAGATTATCGCTCTCTTTGCGCGGTTTAACGTCTTCTTGGGCCTTGCTCACTTTCTTCCTGGATCACGGCGTTTGGTGATATTACCCCTCTCTTAATTGACACTAGTTTCAAATATTTTGAACCACTGGTTGGAAATATTCGAGCATTAAACCGACCATTTCTGGTTATATCTAAGTACCTTAATCACCCCAAGTGGCTGGTTTTGCGTCCATAATTATGTCTCTGAATAGATGGCATAAATGACTGTTTGATGTAAAAGTCAAAGAAAAAGTTTGAAAAATTTTAAACACCAAATCGTAAATTCTAAATAATTACAAAAATCTGAGTCCAAAAAGTTATGAATTCCAATTAGTCACTAGAAACAAAATCAACACCTGAAAGATGTCATAACAAGATAATTTACTCGTATAATACGAGTAAATTATCTTGTTAAGAATGAAATTGAATAATCTCTATAATGCACACTTTGTAAATTACAAACATATCCAATTCGCAGTGTGACACAATGTGCGGTTTAAAGTGTAATTGATAGAGTGGCTCTTATTTTATTTTGATAGGTATATATTTATCATATTATCCATTCGTTTATGAAAATAAGTAGTGTCTAGAAGACCGGGATCTTACTTTGTTTATTCGAAACAAAAGTGGCAAAAGCTCATGTTGTGTGCTTTCTGGTATACGAGGCATAGCTGTTTCGTTAGTGTTTTGTTTTTATTCGTGGGGCATCACGCTGTCAAATTGACAGAAATTGTGTTCTTTCAAACGTATTTACGTCCTTAATACTATACAGTATGATTTTAGGACCGTTTCTTGTCATCCGGTAGAAAAATTAAGTGGTTTTTCAGACATGCGGCAACCGCCAACGCACTTCAAACTTAAAATTATGAATAAAACCTCTCATAAAATTAATCAGACACCTTAAAAAAAAGGGAACTGACAAAAAAATTACCTAATACCAATCACTCATCACAGTATCACAGTCAATAAATTAAATACAAAAACTGCCAAATAAACTAAAAATATGTCCAACATATGCAATTGCTGAATGAATACTGATGAGTCAAAGAAACAACGTGGAGCGAAATTACGATAGGCACTTTCTAAAAAAAATATGAGCCCAACCGGTTACGACTGTTTCGCTTGACCTTACTATACATTGCTGGTTTTAACATGTTTAGTATGTATGTTTGTGAATTGTAACCAGCAATGTATATCGTGCTAATAAGTAATGTTGAAGCTGTGGTTTGTTTTTTGTAACGGTTCATAGTGTAGCGAAAGGGAAATGTATTAACAATCGGTTTTGAGTTTTTGCTACATGGATCTAGTTTAGTTTAACGCTATGTAGGTAATATTGATAAGAACTATGAATGCGGGATGGATGTTTCTTACTTTTTCACACAATTTTTTTTTTATGCATTTATTCAATGTGTAATGTTAAATCCACAAAACCTCTCGTGGGGTAACTCAGCCCATGTTACTGAACAATGTTTGTTCTAAGACTTTAGGAAATTCGCAAAAAAATGGTTTTCATACAAAATGAGAAATTGAGCGGGCCCATCAGTATGAAAAACCTTTTTTTTTGTGAATTTCCAAAAGTCTTAGAACAAACATTGTTGAGTAACATGGGCTGAGTTACCCCACGAGAAGTTTTGCTTGTTAACGTTGCACGTTGTATAGTAGTGGGTTTGAGCGTGGGTTCGATCCCAGACAAGCGCATCACTTTGTGTTAGTAATTTCATCACCACTGCTCTCAAAACGGTGAAGGATAACATCGTGTGGAAACCAGCATGTCTTACAACCAAAAATTGGAAGACATGTACCAACTGACACTGGGCCCGCGTTATGGCCCACTCCCTCTTACATAGAAACCCTGGACCCAGCAGAGGGAATAATTAAAGGCTGATGATGCGAGATAACTATGGTGTGGAAAAACACACAAGATTTTTTTATTAATTTTTGAGATACACTTGGGCGAAGCCGCTGGCAACGGCTAGTTATAAAAAGAATCTACTTTTATCAAAATTACGACACCAATTAATATCACGCCGCCAATCCCACGTAGTGTTAGTCAGAAGCAACGACGATATAATACTAGACTCCTAATAACAGGCGACCGATGTCTGCCAACACATTAGGCAAAAAAGTCTTATATTCGTCTCATTTGGACCAATCCTGTGAGCCGTAAACATACGTTGAGACAGCACAGACCTTGAGTTAGCCAATCACAACGCAGTACCCCGTCCCCCTCGCTTACGTAGTACCTCAGCAACTTGGCAGAATAGTTTGTGTTCTTTAGATCGTGCATGCGGAGTCTAGTATTATATCGTCGTTGGTCAGAAGTATACTTGTACACCCACATACTTTGCCATAATGAGTTAGGTATCATGACTCAACTTTTTTTTTCCTTCATTAATTCACTTTAATGTGAAGGAGTATAACACAGTAGTTGTTATCTACATATACATAAAATTATATTGTATATTTTAACACAGTTGACTTTGCTTTAGCCGTAATTATCTGTAATCAGGAGTCAAATGTTTTCTAAACAGTAACTCAATTTATAACACAAGTACAATGTATTAGTGTACTATACATAATTGTCTTTTTACTTTGCCATAATTCCATAGAGGCCAATGGTGATCTAATATTTTTTTTGTTAAGTGTTAAAATGGGTAAAATTTGGGGTGCTATGACAAGGTGATCTAATTTAGAATATAAAATGTATAGTCATATATTTGACGGTACGTTTTTATGTTCTAGTAATTTTGGGGAGCCGGCAAAAGTGTTCTAAATATAGTACAATTTTATAGTATTGCTTTTTGTTTTATTTAGTGAATAATGGGATTGAAAAGTAAGGGCGCTTGTTTTAGAAGTACATAGTAAAATCGCCAAATGTTTCCTTGAGAGTTCCCGGAGCGGAAACAACTGTCATACTTTTACTGACTAAAAGTATGTTTTTTCTATTTATTTGGTTTTGTTTTTAATATTATTTTAGAATATATCAATTTGATTTTATGTAATATGGACTAAGTGTCTGAAATAAAATAAATTATTATTATTTATATTTAAAAACTTCACCCTGTTCCTTCACTTGCCTTTTGCGTTCCAGGACCACGTTGCCCTTTTACGACAGTCCTGACCCGTCACTTTGCTGATAGCAGTGTCCGAATCAAAGTCAGTTCACTCAGTTATTTGGGGAAGTTTACCATACTTCATAAACAACGCTTTCCTGTTCATTGTTGTTGACATGAACCACATGGCTGTTGGTAAACATATTTTGTCAAAATATTAAAATCAAGATGAGAGACGATGACGATGAGAAGACGTGAGTTTTGACCATAGACATAATGTATGAGCAAAAGAAAGGGAAAGTCCTCGTGCCGTCAACTGAGTGTGGTTTATTTTTTACTTAAGATTTTGATAAAATTGTACACCACAGTATTGTTTTTCCTACTTTTACAAATCCATCCAAAGCTTGTCTTGTAATGATTGCTTTTAGCGATAAGACCGCCCATTAAGTCACCCTATATATAAGATATTGCGAATTGGATACATCTGTAATTTGTTTTGGTGTGAATAATAAAGAATCTATACTATCCATCTATTTATCTTTCTACCCCCAAGCATAACAGTAACACTGACCTGTCCCGGCATCTCCTTGGTGTGTCCGTCCGGCACGTGGAACAGTACGAGCGGCGCGCGGCGGGAGGAGTGCGGGGAGGGCGCGGAGGGACACACGTCCACTGTGAAGTATAACAGTAACACTGACCTGTCCCGGCATCTCCTTGGTGTGTCCGTCCGGCACGTGGAACAGTACGAGCGGCGCGCGGCGGGAGGAGTGCGGGGAGGGCGCGGAGGGACACACGTCCACTGTGAAGTATAACAGTAACACTGACCTGTCCCGGCATCTCCTTGGTGTGTCCGTCCGGCACGTGGAACAGTACGAGCGGCGCGCGGCGGGAGGAGTGCGGGGAGGGCGCGGAGGGACACACGTCCACTGTGAAGTATAACAGTAACACTGACCTGTCCCGGCATCTCCTTGGTGTGTCCGTCCGGCACGTGGAACAGTACGAGCGGCGCGCGGCGGGAGGAGTGCGGGGAGGGCGCGGAGGGACACACGTCCACTGTGAAGTATAACAGTAACACTGACCTGTCCCGGCATCTCCTTGGTGTGTCCGTCCGGCACGTGGAACAGTACGAGCGGCGCGCGGCGGGAGGAGTGCGGGGAGGGCGCGGAGGGACACACGTCCACTGTGAAGTATAACAGTAACACTGACCTGTCCCGGCATCTCCTTGGTGTGTCCGTCCGGCACGTGGAACAGTACGAGCGGCGCGCGGCGGGAGGAGTGCGGGGAGGGCGCGGAGGGACACACGTCCACTGTGAAGTATAACAGTAACACTGACCTGTCCCGGCATCTCCTTGGTGTGTCCGTCCGGCACGTGGAACAGTACGAGCGGCGCGCGGCGGGAGGAGTGCGGGGAGGGCGCGGAGGGACACACGTCCACTCTAAAGAACCCTCGCCGCTGCAGCTGGATGATGTCGCCCATTTTCACCTTCATCAGCTCAGGTTCGCCCAGCATTGGGATCTCCCACTAAGAAAGGAATTATGGGATTTATAATTGGATATTAGAAATAGAGCATGATTTGTTTTTAACAATGGGAAATTATAATTGGTAATCGTCCTGGATTTCGTGGAGCTAGTGAACAAAGCCAAGGATACACTAGGGGACAAATGTGCCACGACATGTCAAGCGAAGTCCGGCAATGCCGCGCCTACTTGTCTCAATGTAGTAGCGATACGTGTAGCGCGATTTTGCTAGACATGTCGAGCGAAGTCTGGCAACATCGCGCTACCTCATCTGACGTCGAGGGCAAAACCGTGCCGCGCGATTTTGCCAGACATGTCGACCGAAGTCCGGCAACGTTGTGCTACTTTATCCAACGTCGGTGGCGACACGTGTCGACACATTTGTCCCCTAGTGTATCCTTGGCTTCAATCAGTAACAGCTGCACACGGATCTTCCAGGTTAGAACGCGCTTGCCGAGATGGGTCTATGGCTGGATGATCATCTATCTTACTGAATTTCCTCCGTGCCCGGAAACTATGTAAAGCCCTTGGTCCTGTCGTTTGTAGATCTTTCGAACAGTCGTTACTGTTCAAAAGTTTGATCAAACTTGCCAAACGATATCATATTACCCAGTTACTGGGTTGTAGACGTCAGATAGGCAGCTTACACTGATTTCATACAACGAAAGAAGTGGA
Organism: Agrotis segetum; assembly: GCA_036375495.1. Lineage (NCBI taxonomy): Eukaryota > Metazoa > Arthropoda > Insecta > Lepidoptera > Noctuidae > Agrotis > Agrotis segetum. The sequence continues at coordinate 404,645 of JAQSVV010000118.1, forward strand.
CATGCCCGAAATCCAGGAGTTACTTTTAAAGAGCAGAATAATCCCGTGATTTTTAAATAATTTTTTTTTATTATTGTTTTCCACACGAGATTGTCTACGAGTGTTAGAAATCCCGGGAAGATCCATAATTATTAATATCAACATTTCGATGCAAGTACTAAAATAACTCCACCTAATTCTGACCAAAGTCGAGAACGGTTCGTTACTCACTCTAGTCTGATGTCCAATATACTGCTTGAAGTCCTCATCCTTGCCGAGCAAGGGTTTGGAGATGATATGGTCGAAGTATACGCAGTAGACCTCGACTGTCTGTGACTGTGGGGAGTCAGCCAACCAGGTTAACTTGAGCGTCTTCTTGTAGTCCTTATTGTCGAGGTTGGGGGTCGCGTCTATACTGGTCACCGTGCCGTCAGCGGATCTGGGAGCGAAATTAAACTATTAGTTATGTGGGATAAACATTGTACCTATTTAAAGAACGCAGATTATCTAAGTGTTAAAACGGAACGCAGCGGATGAAAGAAAGAGAGAAGTATGTGTGCGAGTGAGAGAGCAGACTAATGGCGATAGCGAGTTGTACGACGAACAGCCACGGTGTAACGCTGATTTTTTATAACGTGTTTCCACAAATAAAAGTTTCGATTCTTAGTGCTCGTTTATTTTGCCATACAATCCCACAGTTATATTTTCTCTTTTAATAGAGACTAAAATACATAATGATTTTGGTCACTATTTGAAACAGCTTCATATGATCAACATGGATATAAATAAAACTGTAACTATCAATAATTCACGTTCTGTCTTTTCAGGAAGATCATTAGCTATTATTCATTTAAGAAGTGTAGTATCATTAGCAATATTGCTAAGTGGCCGTTTCAGACCCGCAGATCAGCTTCACATCACTGTATTTCAATGTCGCGCGATATACACAGCAAGAATTTCAGTTTTATCGGAAACCGAGAAGTATTTCAAATTTAACTTCAACGGAACAGATGATCTAGGTGACTAATTGAGAAAAGATTATTGTTGCGGAAAGAAAAATCGAGCTGCGAGTGGGATTTGAACCATCGTCTTCTGGATAAGTACTCCAGAAGCCTTACTAATTAGGCTACCGCAGCTCACTCTCAGAAGCTCGATCCTATATTCCCTTTTCTTTACTTATTTAGAAGATTGACCTTCTGAAGCTTCTTCCCCGTTCTTCTTAAAACCATCGTTGCAATGCGGGTGTTGCTTAAATGTTAATGCGTTTAATAGTTATTTGTTATGCAAGGCTGCAAAGTTGAGTTGAGTTTTTGCCGAGTGCAACACACAATTTTTCACCTCACACAGCGAGGACATGCAGTGTAGAAAACAACGTGTTCGAATTTTGAACAACACTTTGTGCTCTAGAGCACAAAATGGAGTTTTGCGCTCAGATTTTGAATGAGAGACAGAATCTTTCGGAGCGTGTGAGGTGAAATAATAATTAATTGAGATTTACTTGTAAAAATACTCACTTATGAATCTTATCAATCATAATATTCCCGTAGTTGATAAACGTTGCGTTCTCTCCCTCCTTCAAGGTCTTAGCATCGACCTGGTCTATCAGCAGTCTGCTGGACACGGCCACGGTCTTGGACCCCACGTCAGGGTTCTTGGGGTGCAGGGCTACCGTCAGGGTACTGTCTGACACGCCCTTGAGGTTCACAGGCACAGGGTTGGTCTCTAGGGCCGTGTAGCGGGGAGCTATGGGGTCGATCACCTGAAATTTATATTATGGGATAATGGTGTGGCTATTATTGTGGAAATATACAGGGTTACTGGTTAAATGCAGTGGTGGTATCGGTCCCGATTTACGAGTTGTAGGTTGATTCGAACCCCGCCAGGCACATTACTTTGTGTAATTTATTTCATCACCACTGCTCTCAAAACGATGAAGGAAAACATCGTGAGGAAACCGGCATGTCCTAGAACCAAAAATTCGAAGACATGTAACATCTATCAATCCGCACTGAGCCCACGTGGTAGATTATGGCCCACTCCCTCTCACAGAGAGGAGGCCTGTCACCCAGCAGTGGGAAAATTATAGGCTGATGATGATGATGACTGGTTAAGTCGACCGAAAGTCTTTGGGGGGTTATAATAGATATCATTTTTGACTGATTTTACTATGAGAACCTCCATCCTAAGCCTTATACAACGTGTAACGTTAATAGCGCAAAACCTCTCGTGGGGTAACTCAGCCCATGTTACTGAACATGTTTGTTCCAAGACTTCTGGAAACTCGCAAAAAAAAATTGGTTTTTCATACAAAATGAGAAATTGATCGGGCCCATCAGTATGAAAATCTTTTTTTTTGCGAATTTCCAAAAGAACGAACATTGTACAGTAACATGGGCTGAGTTACCCCACGAGACGTTTTATGCTATTTACTTTACACGTTGTATATTAGTAAGAAGTTTATAATATGACAAACCTTCTTGTTGATGGCCCATATCTTGTCCCATTCCATGAAGACCACAGACCGGCTGGAGCCCTGCGCTGTGATGAACTGCCTCAGACCTTCCACCGTCATACCACGACGGAGGACACCGCGGACGGTCGGCATACGAGGATCATCCCTGATAGTTACACAGATATTATTTAAAACGGTCGATTTCAATCAATCAAGGCCTGTTGGTCTAGTGGTTAGTGACCCTGACTGCTAAGCCGGAGGTCGTGGGTTCGATTCCCACCCAGGACAAATGTTTGTGTGATGAGCACGATCATTTGTTCTGTGTCTGGGTGTAATTTATCTATAATATGTATGTATTTAGAAATATATAAGTATGTTTATCAGTCGTCTAGAACCCATAACACAAGCTCTGCTTAGCTTGGGACTAGATGGCGTTGTGTGATAGTTGTGGAATATTATTATTATTATTATCACAATGTGATTCAATCTGAGCTGATGTGGTACTCTTAGGCCCACTTGCACGAACCCGAGTTATCTTTTAAACTCAGAGTTAGTTGCTAACACGAGGTTAAATTGACAATATTGTATGACAAACTGTCAATAAATTTAACCTTGTGTTAGCAACTAACTCTGAGTTACAAGTTAACTCGGATTCGTGCAAGTGAGCCTTAGAGGGCCAAAGCCTGCCCGGGTCGCGGGACTGACGAATACCGTGTCCCCGGAACGTAAAACGCTTTCGAAGTATATCATGGATTTTAATCAGTACAAGTCTGACAGTCCCTCCTGCCCTGCCTTGGGTGGTAGGACTCATTTGATGATTTTACCACATTAAAAAAAAAGTTGAAGTGGTATTGAGCTCACCACGGCTGCCGGATGCCCAATGATTTTACCACGCTAAAAAGAACAGAGAATAATTAAAAACATAATTAATATCTTACCATCCATCCACTAATCCTTCCTGAACGAACCACGTAAGCTTTCTCTTTGACAGTACCGTGTTTGTCATACTCAATCTGAAAAAAGAAAAATAGAGAACAATTTCTTGCCAAGTGTTTTCTCAACACACCATGCTACCTAGCTTGTTCCAAGCATCGTCATTGGTTCAAATCTTAAAGGTACTTCAAAATAGTATTACGTCATTGGTCGTATAAGGACTAAGCTATGGTGGCGCCATCTACAATTAGCTTTGACTTGCTTTCCCCATTATCTTTACAAATCTCTTATTTTAATATTTTTAACTAGCACTTTGCCCGCGACTTCGTCTGCGCTTGTTTCTAATTTCGAACTCAGTGAATTTAATTCCCGCTCAGGTTCCTTAAAAGAAAATCTAAAAACTCAATACAAACAAACAATCAATCGTAGTAGACAAACAGATTTTCAGAAAGAAATATAAATAAAAATACGCATCCTTTATTCAATTGAGAGATAATTAATATGTGAAGTTTTATCGAAGCAAGCAGTAAAATCCTTCCCTTAAAACTTTATCATCCCTGTTCACCAATTTAGGGAGTAATTTTCGGAAAACCTAAAAATGGAGGGTAGTTTAAAAAAGTAATAATGCCCATCTTTTTTATTTACTTATACTCATATTCGTACCAAGTTTCAAGTTTATAAACCCAAGAAATAAGATTTTACATACAAAGGTTTTCACCCCTTTTCACCCCCTTAGAGGGAGATTTTCGCAAAATCCTTTCATAATGCTCATCTACATTATAAATTGTAACTACCATCCAAAATTCAGGTTTCTACGTTCAGTGGTTTAATATCCTCCCCTTAAAACTTGAATACCCCTTTTCACCAACTTGGGGGGTGATTTTCGAAAAATCCAAAAATGCGTGTTTGATTAATTCTTATGTAGTATATAAATACTGATTTTCAAAGTCATCAACTCACGCGTTATGATTTTCCCATACAAACTTTAACAACCCCTAGAACACCAATGGAGGGTAGTTTAAAAAAAATAATGGTGCTAATCTTATTTATTTACGTGTGTTCTCATTCGTGGTAAGTTTCAAGTTTATAAACCCAAGGAATAAGATTTTTCATACAAAAGTTTTCACCCCTTTTCACCCCCTTAGAGGAGGATTTTCGCAAAATCCCGTCTTATTGCCAATCTACATGGTAGACTGCAAATGCTGTCCAAAATTCAAGTTTCTGCGTTAAGCGGTTTCGGCTGTAGTCGAGTCAAAAGAAAAACCCCTGTTCTTTTATATATATAGATTAGATGTTGCTATCGGCTTCGCCCGCTACAACTTGGAACTTATCCCACGGGAAGATAAAATCAGGTTAAAAACTATCTCAGTACCAAATCTTTTCAGTATTTTTTGTTCAAACTTTCGCATTGATAAAATTCCTTAAAATAAGCTTGAAAATAATCCTAACTAAAAACTTACCGACTGTACTCCCAGATGTAAGGTTTCCTGATCCCCAGCGCGTCAATGAACCAGTAGAACTGCGGGTCGCGGTCGTGGTACTCCATGGTACGGAGCACGTGGGTCACTCCCTCGATGGAGTCCACTATGGGGCACGCGAAGTCATATGTTGGGTATACTCTGGAAAGAAACACTCATTTTTTGGTAAAAAGAAAATAAACGTAAATGTTTAAACGACTTTTTGTGACCCAAGAGCTGGCTATGACCTTGGCCAGAGGCTAAGTATTGTCATATTTAAAGAGGCAACACCGCCGGTCTCTCGGGCTCAATATCCTGCTAAATCATCATCAGCCTATAATGTTCCCACTGCTCGGACACAGGCCTCCTCTTCGAGAGGGAGTGGGCCATAATCCACCAAACGGGCCCAGTGCGGGTTGGCAGATGTCACATGTCTTCGAATTTTTGGTTCTAGGACATGCCGGTTTCCTCACTATGTTTTCCTTCACCGCTTTGAGAGTAGTGGTGATGAAATAAATTTACACAAAGCAACTACGATATAATACTAGACTCGTAATAACAGGCGACCGATGTCGGTCAACACATTAGGCAAAAAAGTCTTATATTCGTCTCATTTCGACCAATCCTGTGAACGTAAACATACGTTGAGACAGAACAGACCTTGAGTTAGCCAATCACAACGCAGTACCCCGTCCCCCTCGCTTACGTAGTACCTCAGCGAGTTGACAGAATAATTTTTGTTCCTTAGATCGTGCATGCGGAGTCTAGTATTATATCGTCGTTGACACAAAGTAATGCGCCTGTAGGGGTTCGAACCCACGACCTACACTCGTAAGTCGGGACCGATATTACTGGGCCATCCTGCTAAAAGCGCTGCAAATGATTTTTTTTTTCTTTTGTTAAATCAGTGAATATTTACAAAGATGAAAAGTATCAAAACACGAGCGTGTGGACATGTGATGTCAGAGGGGTATTACAACGTCTTTACAACCAGTCCTGTTCCAGTGAGTGAACAAGATGGCGCTAGACGACTTGAATAGCTCTGTCACTTTCACTCGCCAATACCTGGACGCACTAAAAATGACACCACGGAATATTATATTGTGAATTTTAAAACTGTTGTGTCTTCATCAATAACAAAAGAAAAAAAACAAGGCTCTAATATTTTTTTATAATCAAACTGATGGACAATTTTTTTTGGTACTGATAAACGAAAATCCGTAACTGGAATCCCAACCCTACGCAGCGTGGTACATCCTTAGAGGAGCGGGCAGAGAGAAGTCAGGATGACGTATGTCAGCGCGGTGTGATTTGACAATACCGGCAAATTCAAGTTGCAAGATGATAATCACATTTTATTAAATAAATTGTATATTCAGTAATGATTCAGTTTTCCATTTAATAGTACATAAGCCTATTTTAGAATAGTAAGAAATTATCTACGTACTTGTATTGTGTGCCGGTACGCGGGTGCGTCTCAGGCTTGCAGCGGTATATCGTGGGGTCTCGCAGACACCCGTTTGGAGACTGCATGTCGATCTTTGCGCGAACGCAGCATTGTACACCGATGTCACTGGCTTTCTTCATCTCCTCCCATAATTGTAGGTTCTTTTCTACGGCTGAAAATGAGTTATGAACATTATTTCATGCTTCTTTACTTTCTAAGGTTTATTTTTGACTGTATTCATCACCATAAGATGGTGAACATTGAGCATAAACTCGTAATGTAACTCGGCCTATTAATATTACAAGACTGAAAATTTGTGAGGCAAAAACGGCGAAACGAATGTCGTTGAAATGTTTCAGAATCACGATGAACAGTTGTGTCGGCGAATCGTTCGCCAGTGAAGAGTTCTATCAATGAAATTTTCAAAAGTGAATCGTTCTGTCGGCGAATCGTTCGCCACTGAAACGTTCTATCGGTGAAAAAATGAAAAGTGAATAGTTCTGTTGGTGAACCGTTCAACGGCGAAACGAGTGTCGGAGAAATGTTTAAGAATCGAACGGATTTGGTACACAGATAGTTTATAAACCTGCATTAATACAGGAAAGTTTTTAACCCGATTCTATATGTTCCCGTGACGTAATTGCCAAGTTGTAGCGCCAATAGTGATATTATAAATCACTATTGGCGACATATTATTATCTACTACTAATACTTCCTTAAACGAGTTATTGCCATTGACCTGATCTGAGTAGATGAACGTATTCTACAGAAACTCTTTACCGGGATACTAAGTACTATCCGATATACTAGCTCAGGCAGGCCAGATGAGTAAGAAAATTTCATCAAAATAATTACAGTTATAATTATAAAGGTCACATTTGCTATCATTAATAATAATATAAGCTTTTGTAAAGTAAATACAATGATGATGCAATACTTAATCATCAACAATGTATTGCACAAAGAACTACGTATTTCATTTCACAACATTTATTTTCACATTCTGTACACAAGCCAGACATATGGCATTTATATGCCATTCTTTATTTGGCTAACCTTAAGCTGACATTTATTCACAGTTGGTATTTATATGACCAACCATTTAAATTGTCACCAAATAATTTTTTTCAATTACACAAACTATTAACAACAAAAGAGATTTTTGGTGAAAAATAGTGTTACAGTTAAAATAATTAGATCAGTCTCAAATTTTCGAAACAGTTTCCCATTTTTTAAATAAGTGATTTTGAATATGTTCTCTGATAGAAAGAAAGAAAGATAATTTATTTGTCAAACATGCGTTTACATAAAGTGAGTAATCAGACATGCAAGGTATTAAATACTATCTTGTGAGCGTCCATGCTTTGCCAATATCGGCGTACAAATTTTGTATGTTTTAGAACTGTGTATGACTGTGCATGCGAATGAACAAAATTAAAGTCTTACAAGCACAGCAAATAGACAAGTAATTTGTCTCTACAAGATGTTTGTGTATGTGAATTTAAATTTTTGTTAACGCATCCACAATCACAGGAAAAAAACCTGGTGTGAGGCAAAGCTTAAAAAATAGAAAAAAGTCTAATACATACAATTATTCCTATTCTTGCTCTCAATCTTCTGTTCCCTCTCGTTCTTCATCTGCTCAGCGGGCGTGTCGTCCACGAAGGCCTTGCCCTCCTTGATGAGCTTCACGCAGTAGTCCAGCATCAGGTCGAAGTACTGTGACGTGTGGGTGAACAGGTCTGGTTTGATCTCCAGCATCTCTACATCTTCTAGGATTACCTGATGAGATGGCAAGAGGTTAGTAAGAAGATCTTCGGAGCTTATTAAAATGGCCCAGCAGATCTAAAATGGCTACTTAGCAGTAGGTATTCCTAATGAAAATATTTTTATTTGCCCATGATAAATTTCTGGAATATCTAATATTGTTATTGTTGAGGGCTCCCCCTTTTCTGCATATAAACTCTTAGGAGATCCATTATGTGTGAGGTGACAACTCAGCTTTTTATGGAAGCCCAGATGTCTCCTGGGATGTTCACAGGCTTCTTGGAGCGACCTAGGAGTGCCTAGGTCTTGTGCCCTTTGATCAGCAATACCCTAGAACTTACCTGGAATGGTGGGGTGGCTGTTACACACGGCAGCCCTGCCCCCCTAGACAGAATCTATTGAAGATTTCATGGCGTTGTCGTTCGTTCCAGTCGCTAACGCTTAGAAATCCTAAATAGATTTTCAACTAAAGACTCGAAGGAATAAAGTTGAAAATCTACTGGGGAGAACCGAGCGTTAACGATTATCGTTTGCGACTTGTCTAGGGGGGCTGTACCTCTTACCCTGTTCTTTCGTGCGCAGCTGTCTTCCGCATTGATGGTTTCAGAGAATATCAAGCTACGAGTCTGGCACCAAGTGAGAAACCGTGAGGTACGTAAAGGTAGGTAAATAAAAAAGATCTTACCTTCTCGAATTCTGCATTCTCCTTAGCAGGGTTGGTGTCATCAAACCTCATGATGAGTTTTCCCTGGAATGCTTGCTGATAGTATTGATTTAAGAGCGCAGCCTTAGCGTGGCCAATGTGGAGGTAACTAGAAGAGAAATTATAGAATAATATATTGTTAGAAGTAAGATTATTTAGTTGGACTTTAAGAATTTTTGGATTGCCAATCCCGTAGTCTACCTCGTCATAAACACCCCAAAAATTCTATATCATTTAGTGATTTACTAGTCAAATTGTAATTCTCTTAGAATTTCACTGTATGACTTTACACACTGACAATTTTTTTAAGCGTTAGTGAGAAGGAAGAGAGGATGGAATCATCATCCAACGGCTAATCAGTTGACTACTTTGCATTTCTTTAATACATACCACTGAGTTTGGCTTTGGGAAGCAGGCAACATCAGATGTAGAATCAATCCCATCCCATCCCTTTTCCTTAATTTTTATATTTGATGTTTAAAAGTGTCTCTTTGATGGCCTCAAAAGTCATATCATTTATTTCAAATAAATCAATGATTTGACTTTTTCTTTGATGAGTGCTATGTTGTGTTATAAAAATTGATAACTTACCCTGATGCTTCAGGAGGGAACCGTACAACAACCTTGCCCATTTCAGCGTGTGGCAGCTCAATGAACTTGCCTTCCTGTTGGCGACCACCCTCCGCATTGCCCGATGGAGACTTCCTGCTAAATAAAGTAAAGACTCAGTTTCCAATAACACATCTTTTTTTACTATTTTCTCCTTTTTTTAAGCAATCTTTGTATACATCATCATCATCATCATCATCAGCCTATTAATGTTCCCACTGCTGGGACACAGGCCTCCTCTCTGTGAGAGGGGGTGGGCCATAATCCACCACGCGGGCCCAGTGCGGATTGGTGGATGTCCCATGTCTTTGAATATTTGGTTCTAGGACATGCCGGTTTCCACACGATGTTTTCCTTCACCGTTTTGAGAGCAGTGGTGATGAAATAAATTACACAAAGTAATGCGCCTGCCGGGATTCGAACCCACGACCTACAACTCGTAAGTCGGGGCCGATACCACTGGGCCACCACTGCTCTCAATTGTGTATACATAATTACGTCTAAATTAATATCAACCAAAAAATCAAAAGTTTTTATCATCTCATGTAGACACACACAGTACTTTGACTTGTAATATTTTTTTTCAGTTTTTATGCTAACATTGATAGAACTTTCTTCATGACATTCAGACCAGAGAATTTATTGTACAGAGATTTTGTATCATTTTTTAAATACAATATTATCATTTAGGCAAAGCTACCTAGAAATATAAACTACCAGTAGAAAACTTTTTCACAGAAGTAGGAGTTAAGTAAACTTGCTAACACCTTTTAACAAAAACATTGTGTGAAAAATTACTACCCTTGGGGGCAAACAGAATCTACAGTACAGAAATTCAATATTCTAACCTTGATGATGCCTTGCTCAGACTATCCAAGACCTCAGAAGGCAGTTCCTTCAAAGCTTTAGCAACACATGGCTGAGCTTCAATCAGTTTCATCCAGCGGAGAATGTTCTTAGAAGGATTGTTCTTTGAAATATCCTTGAACTTGGCTGACACTGTAATATATACATCACTGTTAAGTTGCTGCTGCAGTAATAAGTCAATTATTTAAAAAAATTATTGTTTTTGTTGTAAATTGAAATCTTATGGCAAAAGTAATATATGCAAGTGTAAAGTTTTATTAGATTATAATCATAAAATTTGATAAGGAAGATAGCTGTAATACTGTTATATGTAGATAGTGAAATCACTTACCATACAAAACGCTGAACACTGCCAAATCAGACACTGATAATGTTTCTCCAACCAAATAAGTGAATGGACCAAGTGTTGTGTCCAAATATTCAATAGATTTAGGGATCTCATCCTCCAAGACAAGACTGAATGACAACCAATGGTTCATAGTAACCTTCTGAAGAGGTTGAGCAGATTTGTTAAAGGCATTCTCAAGAATTCTTATCATATCATTACTGGTCACATATGGCACCGGTTTTGAGGAGTTCGGCAACGTTATAGACGATTCGCCGCCCCAGACGACTTGAACATCTTTCGCTGCCGATCTATAGAACTCCAAAGTGAGCAAACCACCTGAAAGTTAAAAGAGAATTCCTATTTTAGACCTGGCCCTCTCGGCTGATGCAATGTAGAGAAATATGTATGGAATACTGAATATTACCTAGCGGTGGGTTGGATTTGTTGCAAGCAACTTTCATTTTGAAGCAATTTATGGACTTGTATTTCAAAAATTGTATTTATTTCGATAAAAGTGCCATGCACTCGCCGAACAAGCCCACACGAGAAAGAAGTGACACTGTGACAGTTTGTCGCGTTGACAAATTGTTGGTGTCACACTGACATTGACGTGTGTCAAAAACACGCTACATTCTACGCATACTCTGAAACCACACCACACAAACAAAATGAAAATTTAAAAACTAATTTAGAGCCACATCTCATTAATTGTTTGTCTTTTAACATCAACCTTTATTGCACCACTAATTTGAATTTAAAATGTATGAAGTTATGAAAAAAATATAAATAAATATGAAAATGATAACGCTTCCCTATACTACTCGTTCGAAATATCTTGAGTGATCTTGAATATGTATTTCAGCATACATTGCGTTGATAACACCGGATGCTTTTCAACGCTTGTTTACAAACATGGAAATGTATTTAAAAAAAATTACAGTTTCTGTCATTCAATAATATCGACTGAAACGTTTTGCTGTGTTAGAATATTTTGTATTTATTTCGAATTTAAATGCCTTAAATTAGGATTATTGATTTTAAAATGTTTTAATATTGAACCAGCTTTAATTAAAATACTAAGGTGCCAATTTCAACGTAAGTATTTCCATAAAAATATTAAATTCGCGAAACTGCAAGTGTTTGTCGGATATAGGTACATTGAAAATCTGCAATTTAGCCTGAAATTTTCGTTTCCAAAGTACGGAATCCAGTTTGCGATCCTCCAAAGTCATTTTCTTCCTTCATCGTCTAATTTTTACAAACATTTTGCAATATTTCAGGTCATGGTATAAGGTTCAAAGAAATATTTTTCACGAGTGACTAGAAGATCCTGGTTGTGATCATGAAGCGTCAAAACGTCCGCACACTGTCCCTGGTGGTCTGCACTTTTACATATTTGCTAATCGGCGCCGCAGTATTCGATGCTTTGGAGTCGGAAACAGAGAGTAAAAGATGGGAAGTTTTGTCTGGTATGCGATCACAAACCTATTTTTTCCTTCCCTCCTTTCAGAAATAATTCCCTGCTAAATAATGATATATTCCTATTATTAAATAAATATGTAATAGCATTTTTAAATAAATATGTTGAATACCATATAAAAGCATCTGCCGCACCATTTTTGACTTAAATTTTTTAAATGTTTATATTAATTTATTTAATGACTACATTACCTGACTACACCAATAAAGAAGATTCTTTCATAAGGGGCAACTTAAGAGCTACAAATTATTATTTATGGTGTCTATGATTTATGTTCCATTTTTTAGTAATACCACAAAATATAATTTAATAATCCTTTCTAGACATGAGAAATGGCTTAATACGTAGATACAACATAACGCCTGAAGATTACCACATGATAGAGATAGTTATTATAGAGAACAAGCCACACAAAGCTGGGCCACAGTGGAAGTTTGCTGGAGCCTTCTATTTTGCTACCGTGGTGCTGGCTATGATTGGATATGGGCACTCTACACCTGTTACTTATGGAGGGAAGGCGTTTTGTATGGCTTATGCTATGGTAAGATACAAGAGTTTACATTTTTAATCAGGGAGTAATTTAAAATCCTAGAATTAGTCTTCTTCACCAGAGATTAATACGTACCTAGTTAAGAAGCATCCATGGCTATTTAGAAGTTGCAAATCATAATTGATTTGATATAAATCTTAGTCTGCATTGTCCAATAACCATGCTTGTTGGTATTATCAGATGGATTTTGGTAGCTGATTTATACCATACTATGACTACAATTATTATTAGCTGCAAAATCTTTCATATGTGCCTTAAAGTTTAGAGTAAAATATTCATAGCCTACTGTGCTCCACAAAATCTGATTTAATTCTTATGAAAAAAACCTTATTTGGCAGATAAATAATTACATAAATAAAGAATAGCCCCATTTCCTATTTTTCAAATTGTAAGTTTTCTCTCCAGATACTATAATAATATATGGCTCCATGATATACCAACAGACTTATAACTTTCCAGGTGGGCATTCCTCTAGGCCTGGTGATGTTCCAGAGTATAGGCGAGCGTCTGAATAAATTTGCGTCAGTGGTCATAAGACGGGCGAAATGCTACCTCCGCTGTAACACCACAGAGGCCACTGAAATGAACCTCATGTTTGCTACCGGGATGCTGTCGTCCATTATTATTACTACAGGTAACATCATGAGCGTATCTAGAGATAGTTTCCAGGGGGAGCCTGGCCTCCAGTGGTATTTTCTCTTAGAACCCTCACCACTACATGGTTGAGAAAGATCACACCACCTGCACCGGTTTAAATGGTTGAATTAAAATCATCCCGTGACCCATCACGGGAGTGACCCAAGTGCGTGGCTCCAATTCCTGCCGCCGCTGCCGGTTCTCCGTGAATGCACTATATACGCCGCTTGACGCCTCTTGTAACATTAAAAGAGGACTTAGACTGGTAAAGTTTTCATAGACATTATATTATCAGGCCTGTAATCCACGAAGGGTTGGGCAGCCCGGCAGCGGTGTAGCTAATAGCAATAAACCCGTTTCGCCAGGATTTTTAGGGCCCATATAAGAGAGAGCAAACAGTTTGTCATCAATAGGGCATATAGGCCCAGGTTCCGTGGCTGTTTCTGAGAAGTTCCACCAATATTAACACAGCCCAAACTGGAAATAAGACCCAGCACCTCATGAAGTCATGATCAGCAGTGGACCTAGTAACCGGCGGACCCATGAGGCAGTTCAACTTAAGTTTTACTCCAATAGTAGAGCATTCCTGGTTCCAGTTTTACCAACTCTATCTATTTCTGGATGATCTTTAACAGACTAACATCCTATGATGAACCAGGCTGAAGAAATACAGAAAACTATCAAAAAAGAATAAAAGTGATAAGCATTATGGGGCCTACTTTTCCCAAACTTTAGAAAAAACTAAAAAAAGTTCTAAAATGTGAACCATTGTCTTTCCCGCCAGAAAAAAAATGGCGCCTAAAAATAAATAATAGCAAATTGACGTGCTGTTTCTGGCAGGTGCTGCTGTATTCTCGCGCTATGAAGGTTGGAGCTACTTCGACAGTTTCTACTACTGCTTCGTTACTCTCACCACCATCGGATTCGGAGATTATGTTGCTTTACAAGTAGGTTTTATATTTATTATCTCTCAGCATCAATCATTATTCATGTAAGTACAGTCGACAAAGTTGAATCATGACCCGTTTTGACAATAAATTGATTGAATCCGTCTTTACAAAGATCAAAGTGGTTACCATGGATATGTATGTTTACGCGAATATAGACCTAATTGTATTTGAAAGTCTGTACGAAAATAAGCTTATGCGGTGGGTCATGATTCAACTTTGTCGATTGTACCTAAGCCGTTTCGACGTGAAAACGGAACATACACTACACGTTTTTGCATTTATTGTTTAAATACGGCTAACTAACATTTGAAACTGGCTTCAGTCGCATATTTAGCCTATACTTAACTATCGCCAGAGTCCCATCTATCTTTGCATGAAAATTCATCAAAATCGGTATAGCCAGTAAAACGTCAGATCTTCTATCTCAAGATATTTTTGCTGTCTACCTATGTCTAATCAGTACTTACTTAAAGCAAATTATATTATTATTGAATATTAATCGTAATGCTAGAAAAAAAGCTCTGAAAAAGTATCTATCTATTCCATTCTTCGATCATATTCCATCTAACTTTTTTTACCACGACATTTAGTGGTTCTATTCTAATTAAGGAAAACTTTTATTAAAGCAGTGAATTACAGACGCCAGCAGATCAACTTACCCCAATCTATCAAATTTTCCCAATAGAAAATGAACCCCACTATAGTGAAAATGAATATGGATGAAAATCTGTTAAAGAAAATGAAACAGATTGAGGTAGCTTGATACACTGGTTCTTGTACATAAGCACCAATGAAATGAAATACTATGTCATCTTTAGAAACTTATGAACCAATCAAATTAAATGCTATTTTATCTTTAGAACGATCAAGCACTGACCAGCAAGCCAGGTTACGTCGCTTTGAGTTTGGTATTCATCCTCTTTGGACTGGCCGTGGTTGCGGCTAGCATCAACTTGCTGGTTCTACGGTTCATGACCATGTGAGTTCCTATACTAAATACCTTAGTATAATTACAGACGGCAGGTTTTTTTTTTACTTGATAATATCATCGAATATTTCCTCCCACCCAGGGCAGGACGGGAGGGACTGTCAGACTTGTACTGACTAAAATCCTTCAATAGCCTTTATGTTCCGAAGCCACGGTTACTTGATAGTCCCGCGACCAGACGGCACGGTTGGAGCAAAGCCCGTGCGATCGACTTCTGCGCTCTTTTTCTTGAGTTTGATGAAAATATTTGTATGATCTGCAAGTAGTTGCTCTAGGTCTGGTTTGTTTGATTGTGTGGAATTTCTCCTGGGTCGTGGGTACCTAAGTTTCCAATGAACCCACGACTCAAAAGAAATTTCTAGAATGGGACAAAGTTCGCTGCATCCAGAGCGGGAGGACTCGTTTGATGAATATACTTACCACTCAAACAGGATCAAAATCTGTCCGTTTATTTAGGAGCTACGGATGCCACAGATTGACACATCAGTCTTATAACACCCTTTTTATGGCATATCAAATTGATGTTCTAAATAGCAACTAGGAAAAACATGGACATAAAAATAATTTCACTTGATTTGCTCAATTTATACTTCTAGGCAATATTTAAATCTTTTTGCTTCCAGGCAAGCTGAAGACGCCGCCCGTGACGAAGAAGATAAAGATGGCTCCAGGGTTCTATTGCCAATAGATGAACACCCGATTATGGGACGACAGAGGTCTCATGATGATCAAGCATCGGTGAGTCACAATTCGTAAACATTCCTACACATTTATTTTTAGGTTATCTGAGCCGCTAGTTACAAACGCCGTCGCTAGATGTCACTGTGCCGATGACGCGCATTTTTGAATCGCGGTGTTAAGATTCTCCGCGATCGAACGACCCTCCCCGGTTCCGTAAAGTTCGGTATCGCTTCTCGGCCTTTTGGCTAAGATCAAAGTGTAGTATCTGTTCTTTTCAGCTTAATATCTGAAAGTTCCCTCAATGAGGGACCAGTATATTAAACTGATTTTTGTAAGCTGACGGGATGTTCGGGGCTCGCTCCACTCCCGTCGCGGGTCGGCCCGGCATTGCAGTGCCGCCGGGATCGGCCCACATAAATCACTAGACACTTCGTTACTATAGTAACACGAAATAACACCACTCAGTTCAGTTGTAACAATTCCGTCTGACTTAATTTCGGAAATTGGAATTACATTACATTACAAATATACAAATCAATTATAATGTGTATTGAATCAGCTCTGTTAAATAATTATTGCTGCTAGTATAGTATAAGTACTAATATTATGTGTTATTCCAGAGTAAAACTTATCTCTGATCCACATATAAATCTGTTCAGCTGTTCTTGCGATATTCAGTAACAAACATACATCCATCTAAACTTTTGCATTTATAATATGATTTCCTGTAGGTATGCTCATGCAACTGCCTGGGCAACAAGCAGTGCGAGGGCGGAGCCCTACTGGCGGCTCCTCCTCGTGCTCACCGGCTGCACCGCCGCGTGTCTTTGGCACTCGCGCCGGAACTCATTGAGAGGGCTTCCGTCTAAACGAAGAATGAAGAGGATTGGAAGGTTTAAGGAGGTTAGCAACAATATTCTTAAAAAGAGGTTGAATAATGGTTTATGGTTAAGAATGAGATTGCCATCATCTTTCTTTGGCTTAACATGGGATGATTTGCAGTTACAAAAGACTTCTAACTGAAGTAATGATCCTAAATAAGATGTTGGCTCAGGTTAACCAAGTGAGTACAATGTATTACAATGTTGATAAATGATGGAAAGTTAAAAAGAGTAGGTTGGGTAGGTGTATTTCTAGTCAGATATTTTTAAACTGGTTATTTCATGCTGGTTTTCATGAACTATAATATTATATAAAGAAAAGCACATTATGCAAGTGTCGGTAATAGAACGTGATTTTTTTTAAGGCATTATTTTAGGTGTTGCTTTAATTAGTATCCGAATAACGGGCACTAGTTCAATGATTGAGTCATTTATTTTATTTTTATTATAGTTTTAGACTAGAGCCTTTTTAATGTAATAATGTTTTTATTCGCATCAATAATAAAATGCATATGTCGTAGGATAATTTGATACTTCGAATCTTCGCGGAAATCCTAGGCGTTTTGCGAAAACGCGGATAATTAGACATAGGCGAAAAATTATCAAATCTTACTGGACAAAGTCAGGATTTTTGCGAAAATACTCGTTATTATAGTAAGATTTGAGATAGAAGATGTGCTCAACACTGATTGGCTACAATTTTGCTGGCTGACTTCTAATTGGTTCCTAGTTTGCAGATGATTAACGTTAAAATTAAGACGTCAACCAATCAGAGACGATCTCTTATTGAACGCGCTGACCGACCAATCAGCGTTCTTATTTCATAACAGCCAGCGTTTCGTTTCGCAATATTGCTATAATAACGAGTATTTTCGCAAAAATCCTGACTTTGTCCAGTAAGATTTGATAATTTTTCGCCTATGTCTAATTATCCGCGTTTTCGCAAAACCCCTAGGATTTCCGCGAAGATTCGAAGTATCAAATTATCCTACGACACATATAAATATAATTATGTGATACAGCTGAATTTTGTTATATATATATTAGTTCTGTGATTAGATATCAAACAATTTGTAGGATATTGTAGAAAACTACCTTTCCAAGAGAATTACTTATTTTACATATTTTTTATTCAGTTTAGATGTTTATCTAACCAAACTTGGTTTAAAAATCCAAAAAAATGTTTAATTAATGTCGGAAATCTTCCTTTAGTGTTGTGGAAATAGATGTTGTCTGTTTTGTGCCAACATTTTAGTAAATTAACTAATATGTAATAAGTTGTATAAAATAATTAAAAATCAGCAATTATTATTGTCATATAGGTCAAATGAACTTATGTAAATGTAATAAGAATTTACCTACCAAATGTATGTATGGTCAGAAACATAAGCTTAGTTAATGGTACAGTCACGAGCAATAGTATGTATACACTAAGCAGTATTCAAAAGCGATTTTCTGCTACCATACTGATCAAACTTTTGCCTCTTCATTAGACTTATATTTTGGAAGCCATACTATTACGAAATATTTCTTACTTCAAAGTGGAAAACGGTATTTCACGAGTAATTTGCGTTTGTATTTTGTTAACTGCATACATGTTATTGCTCGTGACTGTACACGTACTTAGTACTATTAAGAATTCTGTGGTGGTACGAAGTAAAAATTGGTGTTATGATTGAACCGGTATTCAGACTCCCGTTGTGTTGATCAGAACTTTAAATTCAAAGCTATAGGGAGTAGAAATCACTAAATACTTTTGAGTTTCTTTACCATAATAAGAGAGTATACCAATTCTTGTAGCCTGAGGTATTAGGCTTGTGAGTGAACGAGATGGCACTAGACCACATGTAGGTATAGCTGTCACGCTTTCACTCGCTGGAACAAGCCTGGTTTTAAGACGTTGTAATACCCCCCCAGTTGGTCTAACATGACGTCTTAAAGCGAGTGTAACTCCACTGTGGAAACGAGATGGCACTAGTCGACTTGAATATCTCTGTCTCTTTCCCACAAGAATCACTCTATGCTTTAAGACGTCACGGCTAGGCCACAAGTAAAATTGCATTTTAACAATAAATAGTTGACGTACATTGTATAGGTATTTCACACTTTCTACCCCCCTATGAGTAACTATAGTTATTGGACACAGTTCGTAGTTTATAAGGACACAGTGCCAAAACTTTTATATGAAAACTTTTGATGTTAAATATGATTAGATCTACTTCTTTAGTAACTTCAGTATTATTAAACTACAATTTTCCATTAAACTGGCCATACATGGACTGGTCGAAGTAGTCAGTACCGACTACTTGAGTGGTCGAACTGCTTTAGGCAGTCGGTGCAGCCAAGCAGTCGCCAATCATACTGTTCATACACGAGCTGCATGTGAGCAGTCGCAGCTCGAAGCAGTCGAACTAGACACTGACTTCTTCAAGCAGTCAGTGTATCGCCAGCCTTTATCATCAGCCTACAATTTTCCCACTGCTGGACACAGGCCTCTCTTTGAGAGGAACCTGTTTCCCAGCAGTGGGCCATAAATCCACCACGCGGGCCCAGTGCGGGTTCGTATTTGTCACAGTCATGTCTTCGAATTTTTGAGAGCAGTGGTGATGAAATAAATTACACAAAGTAATGCCTGTCTTCGAACCGACGATTTACAACTCGTAGGTCAGGGCCGATATTACTGGGCCACCACTTTTTTTTTTAGCGTGGTAAAATCATCAAATGACTCCCCCCACCCCGGACATCTGACAGTCCCTCCCGCCCTGGAGGGACTGTCAGACTTATACTGACTAAAATGCTCGGTGTCCTTCGATAGCCCTTTATGTTCCGGGGTCACGGTGATGGAATAAGTCCCGCGACCCCGGCCTGGGCCACCACTGCTCCAAAAATAGATTTAGACAATGGATTTAGATTATTTATTTAGAAAATGAATACTTAACAGTAACATGATCTGCACAAATAACTTATTTAAATTGAATTGTATAACTAGTCATAACTGCCAAAAAATATATGGATTTACTTTAAAAGTATAATAACAAGACTCGTTTATTACTTACTAATTTTAAGTATAACTGCACAATATTTTTACCTTTAATCAACTGTGATATGATATGATTTCGATCTCATTTTGTTTTAATTTTATTGTTGACACAAGTGCGCCTTGAACACTCGCCATGTTGTTTGTAATTATTATTATATTATATTTGTATTAGAATGTATTAAGGTGTTCGATGTAAATCAATAAACGTTTTTGTAGAAAACATTGTGTTTAATTTATGCAAAATCAAAAATTTTATTTCAGGTATCAAGAAGTTTGATATATAAGTACCTACTCAGTATTCACAAACTTATTATTACTTATCTCTTACAGTACCTAATTTAGATATGTTTTGAGGGAAAACCATAACTTTTTCACTCATCCCTTGTTGAAAGGAATAGGTAGGCAGAGAGCCCGCATTTAGCCAGTTATTTAAGACTAGTCATTCCCCGCGGTGTCATCCGCTGCTTGGCTTCTATTGGTCCTAGTAGCGTAATGTTTGGTGATGTTATACCTTTACGCTGCCTTCACATTTGGGCGACAGTCGCGCGGCAGAAGCACATTCCTTTACATTTTATATGAACAGCCGCGCCTAAGCAGTGTCTGTCGCCCAAATGTGAAGGCAGCCTTAGCCCTCTTAGGTAAATGGACTATCCAACCCATTTTTCAATTCAGTAATTCCAGAGATTATCGCATTCAAACAAACAAACAGCTTTATAAGTTAGTATTACCTAGTAAAGAGTCCGGGCAGGGCGGGAGGGATTGTCAGACTTGTACTGACTAAAATCCACGGTGTCCTTCAATAGCCCTTTATGTTCCGGGGTCACGGTAATGAGATAAGATCCAGTGCTACGAATCAATCTCAATGCATTATGCAGTGGTCTTACCTGCAGTCTGTAACTGGTTTGTATATTATTTCATTTCTAAAAATATTCAGTCTTAATTATTTCAAAGAAATGACAATCCTTATCTCATGGCACTGACCTACAGTTAATTACCAATTAGTTAAAACTTTAACACCTGTTAATTAACTCAATGATATATAAAGGAGTTACCGTTAACTTGAACTTTAAGATAACGAGATGTCTTATTCAAAGAGGACGTTGTACCTTATTTTTGTGATATTGTGCCTTAGTAAATGTGTTACTGGTTTATTTTTGAGGCCATCGTCCAGTGCTAGTGGTATAGATGCCGTGAAGAAAGCTCCTCGAGGTAAGCAAGCATTTTTTTAAATGTTATTCGAGTAATTTCTCCTGTATCATCAAATATCACTATTATAATATTGACAATCGCAAAAACCTGAATAACTACCTACTTGTAGATCATACAATTAATATTTGTTACTAGTTTCGCGCAGTACACAGCGCAACAGGCTCAGCCACTGCGGCAACCCTTAAACCGTGCCATTAGTTTCTTTAATAAATATCCCAAAACAGTTACCTATAAATCATTTGACGTCCTCCAAAATCACCCTTGTGGGGTATTCCTACCTAAAGGGTTGACACAGAGTATCCACCTAATCTTAATAAAAAAAAAACCCATGTGGTTGGAAAATTGGGTGCACGGTTCGGGTTGCTTGGCTCCAACCTTATATACCTAGGTACCTACGAAGAATAATGTACTGCGAGTCATGTTTCACATTAACCCGTGTCCCTTTATAAAGCACTACTCGAGTTCGAGTATAGCAATACTCGTATTCTTGATAAATGTGTACAATGTAATCTGTGTCACAAGTATAACTGTATTTTTGTAGTGAATTTGCCCTGGCTCTGGATCGGCATGTGGTGCAATGGTTGTCCTCCGAAGAGCTGCGAAGAAGACGAAGCCATCATCCACGGATACTGTTGCGGCTGCGCTTACGCACTAGGTAACTTAAAAACAACTAAGTATCGCTTGCAAGGCTTACATCACTTAAAAAAAGAGATTTTTTGGATCACTCCAGTGATAAGAGTGACGACCCTGTTCTTAATATTTCTCCTAGCTGACCCCCGCATGCTTTTTTTGTCGTTGTAAAATCATCAAATGAGTCCTCCTGCCCAGAGCGGGGGGGAGGGATTGTCAGAACTTCTACTGACTAAAATCCTCCTCATCATCCTATAGCCCTTTACGTTCCAGTGCCACAGTTTCGGCACCCTTCGGCCCTCTAATACGAGTGCTGGTCCCTCACCTGCGGTTACCTATTGTAACCGCACTAGTAGTGGCAGGCCTCACCAGGGTCGCTTATCACAGGAGTTACAGTTCCTTTTTGTGATCTCGACCCATCTCATAGGTCTATTCTGTTTCTGAGCAAGAACGAGGCCGAGAGCAAACAAAAAATACATAATTGGGTAATTGGCTTCCAGCCAAACTGAATGGAGCTGAAAAGATAACAAGCATTTATGTTAGACACGACAAGTATTTGACCAAAAGTCGTAGTGTGATGTTAATAAAGCCAGTAGCCTTTCTAGATAAATGGGACTATCCAACACAAAATATTTTTCAATTCGTAACAGTAGTTCCTGAGATAAGCCCATTCAATTTTCAAGCGTTTTCATTATAAATGATTAGATGACTAGACTTACTAATTAAATTAATTAAGTGTACTAAAGAATTACCTAAAATGTTGTGTTCACAGATACCCTGCCAGTGATCTGTCCAGAGTTCCTGCAGTGTCCTTTAAACCTGCATGGACTATGTCATGACTACGAATACATGATGAGGTGCTGTTGTTGAGTATTTGAACAAGATTAATTAATTACATGATGTAAAGTGGTGCTTTAAAAATAAAACATCTCTAAATATAGCATACTGTTTTAATTTCTAAGAAACCCTCAATACAGAATTATAGGGGGTTAGCGGTCTTGATTTAAGTAAACTTAACTCTGACATAATAGTACAAAAATAACGACGAACGAAGTTAGTTATAGATGGAGAATCAAATAATTTATAGCATTTAATCTTTATAGTCAAATGTTTCATATATTAGTACATATTAAAATTCATATCACCATTTACCTAATTCTCTTAACAATTTAAGTGAAAAACAATACCCTCCTTCTAGGGCAGTCGGGTAATAATAGGACGAAGACCTCACGAGTGGAACTATTCTAATAAGTGAAACATCGGACTGATTTAAAATTTAAAGTTATCACATTATTGCTGTGACAGTGATAATGAATATGTCTTTTAATTAATACTATGATCCCGCTTCGATGGCTACAAGTTTACTATATATCTGTCTAATTGTCTAAGGCCAATATGCTATATCTACAATTTGTGTTAGAATTCGCGATCCAATTAAATATATCAACACAAAATGTTCAATATAGCGCAACCCCAGTACACTTTATAATAAATACAATGTGGTCTATATGCTGGTATTGTGTGGGAGTTCGATAATCGATAACGATCTGTAATAATATTCGCCGAACTCAATAAAAATCTTTTTTCTTTGTGAAGTTTATTGCACATGAGTTGTAAAAGCAATGTTGAAGATAGTGACAAATGCATGAAATATTGCGGGCGATGCAATAACAAAATGGTCCCCATTAGAATCAGTGTGTCATCGTTCTTGGCTCGTTTGATGCGATGCAAAACAAGATGGACGTAGACTACAGTTCATTTAAACTTCCCATACAACACCAGCAATACGCTATACAGAATGAATAATATAAACACCCAGTGCATACAATAAGGTTTATTATTAGTACCTCAAGTGATGAGAAATTATTTTGTTTAACACAAGCTGGAATAAGAACGGAAATTAGCCTACACTTTGTAATGGACAGCTTGAGAGATAAAACGTTATGAACGGTCGGACACTACGCCACGCAAGCTCACACAAGACACAGCAAGCCTCCCGCAGTCCGTCGGTCGCACCAACACCGCACGTTTAACATTACAGCTACAATCTCACGTCCATCTTAACTTACTTACGCTATGTGACACTAATAAGAAGCAAATGATCGGCGTTAACCGTCGGTGCCACCGTCCGCAGTGACGTAGTGCGCGAGCGACGCCACACAGAACTTACGACAATAGATACAAAGCTTTAAAATAAACGTTTATATTATATTAGTAACCATATATAAATCTTGTGAATTTTTCCTCTCATACAATCTACAGTGGCGCTCAGTTATTAAAACCTGCATCGTAATTCTTATTCTGGAAACAGCACAAAATTAACCTACAATATTCATTATATATAAACATGTATTAACATACACCCTTCCATTTCACCTGTTTGTTTTAACTAACAAGATATCGGACAATAGCAACTTAACAGAAAGTTAGCTTAGGAGGCGCGGCGTCGGTCGGCCGCGCCTCTTTATATAGTATTTATTTATTTATAATTATATCATTATAATGATGCGATCATGAAACGTTTTGTGGTAATTGCATTTCTTGTGTGTAGGGGTGGCGGCCGGCGCCCGCGACTCCCGCTTCCCGTACGTCTTGCCGCCAACCTGGAACACAACACACTACGATATAGAACCCGTCATAAATAATATTACCAAATCCTAAATAGCCTAAATCGTTGAACTCATTTTGATAAATTATATAGATGGGACCCCGGAGACGGGTATAGGCTTGATATTTTTGCATGAAACTTGAAGGGAGAGGAGTGGGGGGAGCTGAGAGATGGGTAATGAAGGATGGATAAAAAATCCTAAGAACTCGAAGTTCAGTCCGAGTCTCTAGTAAGTAGGGGTCGAACCAAGAATCGTCGAGAACGGGATCACGGTGTTCATTAGTCCCGCGACCGTCGCAGGCTTTGGCCCTCTTCGGGGAGGCCCATTATGCTGACACACTTTGAGGCGCGCGTGGAACATAACGCGCTGTTGACCCGACCATGGAGTTGCCTTTAGGACTTTTTTTTTTAATGTGGTACAATCATCAAATGAGTCTCACCCAGGGCAGGGCGGGAGTTACTGTCAGAATTGTACTGATTAAAATCCACGGTGTTCTTCAATAACCCTTTGCTTTCCGGGGTCACGGTATTTGTTATTCCTGCAATCTCGGCAGGGTTTGGCTATCTCGCCGTCTTTATGCTGACACTCTTTGAGGCGCACGTGGAACACAACACGCCATCGACCCGGGCATGGTCCATGGTCGGACAGCGACTCGCCTATTACTTGCCGCCCGCATGGGTTCAGGACTGGAGGAGATTTTTGACATTGACAATTTAATTCGTGACCGTTCGAATTTTAACTTTTTTTTATGTTCGTTTTTCTTGTTCACCCGCACATTTTAGATGACTGTGTGGTCGCGCCTGCTTTGCGTCCGTATGTCACTGCAGGGGTCTAGCAGAATACCAGCGTCAGGTATCAACCTGACACATGCTGAGCTGGACACCCATTTGGTGAATACTGAGACACACACCGCACATTTTCTGTGTCACGTCTGGATTTTGTTAATGTCAGTAGTAAGGAAAAAAAAAAAGATACCTACATTTTTTTTTTTTGTTATCCGTCATATTTGTTTTAATTTAATTCTTGTTGCTGTGATGAGAAACCATGTACCTATTGTTTTTTTTTTTTCCTTGTGTCTCTATTGCACTAAATAAAATATATAATCTATCCATCTCTATCTATCTACATAACAAACAAATCAGTTGTGAAACTCACCGTTGGCGGCGTATTCAGCAGCAAGAAGACTTGCCGGTGTCGATGGGGTGTCCCTGGTCGATCTTGACCTGTCCCCCGACGGGCGCGGCGCCGGTGGACGGCGGGCCCACGCGGGTCTTGATCTCGGCCGCCATCGTCATGAAGGCCTGCTCCACGTTCGTTGAGTTCTTCGCTGATGTCTCCAGGAATGGAATGCCCAGCTGTTCCGCGTATTGCTGTGGGAGAAAATCAGTTTTCTTAGTTTTTGTAGTACTTTCATATATGCCAAAGTCAAAGTCAAATCATTTATTCCAATTAGGCCATCAAAGAGGCACTTTTGAACGTCGATATTTAAATGTAAAGGGAATATGAAGGGAAGGGATTGATTCTACACCCATTCGCTAAGGTAGGTTGTATGGAGAAGAATGGGCAAGAAACTCCTTAATTACACTTAAAAAAAAAAAATTACAATATTTTTTAACAGCGTTTGAAATAATTAATGTCAAAGCAATGCCCAAAAGGTTAGCTTGCCTCTAATAACACACACAAACTACTTTCTCATACTTTAGAGTTTGGGCAGGCTGCTAATGGGCCTGAAGGCACTGCACTGTTACTTAAATGTCATACACATTCTCGTAGGACACTTTTTTATACAAGTGTTCAACAGATGATTGTCTGTGGTACGTCGATTTATTTTTAAATGGGGAAGGCAAGTGTCAAAGTGAAAATGACAGTTTGGTCCCCAAAGAACTGTAAAATCAAAGGATTTTTCAGAAAAAAAAACCATTTATTGATGTAAAATGACTAGATGTTGTTTAATAAGCTGTAAAAATGATGGAATACACTTTTCAAAATAATATCTACTTTTCTTTTGGAGGTTATGTACCAGTATTGCATCGCTCGAAAATCGAAGAATTATCACCTGGAACGAGTTTTGTAATAGTTTTGGTGTTAAGAAATTAAATATATTGTGATATTTCTCGAATCTAAATAGAAAAAAAGGTTAAAATTACTGACTTAAAACATTATGATATTTTATCAAAATAGAAAGTCAAAACCAGCATTATATTCTTGATAAAGGAGAGGACAGGTAAAACATACCTAAACTCAAAAATTGAAACTTCAACTACAAGTAATTGTGGATTTATTACGGTAAAATCAAATGTATAACCACTCAATTAAATCACTTTTTTCCTCTTGTAGATGCGCCGCGGCGTCTTAATTCTTCTTTTAGTATATAGTACTTGCATGGACGAATAATTTTCCATATTTGTTTTGTATTTATACTCAATTTTTATAACAAATAATCTTGTTTGTTTTTTTGTACAAGGTAGACGTGGGGACCAACTATCGCAGCGCCATCTACGATTAGCTTTGAGTTGCCATCCCCATTGATAAGGTCTACTTTATAGAAAATACATTCATTGAGTTAGTAAAAAGCACCCAAATGTTTACTTGATAGCACATCCCACAGACACAAGTCAGCAACAAGTCGCAAACGATAATCGTAAACGCTTGGTCCTCCCCAATAGATTTTCAATAGAGTTAGTATAGTAGTTTTTATAGTCTAAAGTGAGATGGCGGGACGAACTAGACAGATTCTGCCCGAATTGGAAGGAGAAGGCACAGTGTCGTGAAAGGTGGAAGGAAGGGAGGGAGGCCTTTGCCCAGGAGTGGGACAGAGCAGGCTAGGAAAAAAAAATAGCCTAAAGTTGGAAATCTATTTAAGATTTCTGAGCTTTAGCGACTGGAACGACAACGCTATGAAATCCTCGATAGAACATCAAATCTATTAGTAAACTACTCAGCATTTGCGTTTATCATTTCATGACAGTCCAGATGGTCGGACAAGTCTTGGTCGGACCAAGTTAGGGTAGTTGGACAGCGATATAATCGACAGGATAATGCCCACACACAGCTTTAAACCCTCATTTGGAGTAAGACAGTACGTGCACTTATGGTGCTCGAACACAGCGCATGTAACTCGCGCAAGTAAAGGTACGGGTTACCCGCGCGAGTAACATGTGCAAGCTACTTGATCAAGTTACCCGCGGGGTGCTTATACACGGCGCATGCTACTCGCGCAAGTAATGGTGCGGGTTTTCGGTTTACCCGCGCGAGTAACATGCGCAAGCTACTTGATCAAGCTACCCGCACATGTAGCTTGAGCATGTTGAGGCACTTTCGCTGGTTACATGCGCCGTGTACAAGCACCCTTAACTCAATATTTTTCTTAAACTAAAAAGCATTATTAGAACAGAAATGACGATCGTAACACATTATAACACTAAAACTAAGACACACAGATATTGTTTGTTTTGTTTTAGACACACGAGTATCTTTCAAACACAGCAAACGTTATGATACTTGAATGTAAACAGTAGCGCGTTTAAGTGATCTTATGTCACATAACTTGGTACAAAGCTTCCCCTAATATTTTGTGTAGTTTAAATAGTAAATCACTGACTGCCCTTCTTTTTTAAGTTCAGGCTGCCTAATGTGTGGCTACTCTAAGGTTGGTTGAGGTTATCTGGAAGCTATATTGCCATTGTTACTATAAAATTAAAAATTTGTTTTTTAGTTGATTTCCGCCGATATCGCTCTCCCCCTCCCTCCCTATTATATATGGGTGCACTAACCTACATAATTATGTATCTTAGGCAGATACATAATTATATACCTTATAAGTGTTTTGTTAAGTAAAATAAATAACTTTGCAATACAATATAAGGTCATTCTATACATCTATCTATAGCAAATATAACAAAACATGTTTTTCTTTTAAAAAAGGTTAATACGAAAATAAAAAACTGCATTTGCATTCTGCATTGAAAATAATAGAAAAATATTCCATTTTCAATTTGCAACTGCAACAAAATTAAATGCAGTTTTTTTCTCACTAGACTCACTAAAGCGTTACAAAACAATGAATCCATATTTGTATCTTAGCTAATAAAACGTTGTGCTACCTAATAATTGAATCTTCAACAACATATTTCATGAATAAACATAAGGAGACACATTATCATTACTTCAAGTATGGGTCGAACTTGTAAGTATGGTATGTGACAAAAATGTCATCATAAGTATGAAGGAATAAAAGATTTTAATGTTATGACGAAAAAAATAATTACTGACATACTGTCGCCTAATCGTAATGATTGCAAAGATACGGTAATTAGGTCATCTAAAAAATATGAAATTGTCGATGGAAACACACTGGGTTAGTGCATAGCACTTAATTAGACCTGTCGCTTTTAAAGGCGCCTCTTACGTTTATGAAAATAAATTCAAGTTAAGATATAAGTTTTTTAAAGTGATATGGTTACTAACGGAAATTATACCATGTTTATTAATTTCTATTTTTGTTTTGAGTTTCCCATATTTATGCCGTAATATAGGACATTAAAACAAGGTAAACATACCATTTTAAGTACTATGCAAAAATAACTGCATGCATTTACTGTTGACTAATTTTCTGATTCTGAATAAATGTATCCATTACGTTTGATCGTTAGCACTTCTAGTAGATTCAGATCTATTACTATAGGCCTTTTCATATTTATAACCTTAAATCCAAACTTTAACGTAATACAAATAAGGTCGAATATAACTCACGTTGGCTGTGGTGTAGTCGACGACCTTCTTAGTGGTGAGGTCACACTTGTTGCCCACCAGAAGCTTGTTCACGTTGTCGCACGCGTAACGATCGATCTCTTCCAGCCATTGCTTCACGTTGCTGAATGAATCCTGGAAAATAATTATAGGAGGATTTAGAAGAGAAGGTAACGAAGCGAAGGAGGAGGCGGCCTGCGTGAGGGAGAGGTAAGCGTCTTTCCCCGCCTCAGCTGCAGTGGTAGACGCCCACGGCGACCGACGTCGCCAGACGATCTCCAGCCACCGTAGGAGCAGGTGTGCGGGCGGCGAGTAATGGGCGACTCACTGTCCGACCATGGACCACGCCCGGGTGGACGCGGGTGGATTTTCAATTTGACAGCTATGACGTATTTTGCCACAATTTTTAGTTGGAACGCATTAGTACTTCCTCAAATTGTAAGCAATTATACAACCTATTCCGGTAGGTATAATTATATTAACAATCAGAAAACCGAACATGACCGAACCCTATTACTAAGTAACCAGTTTACTGACAAGGCAGTTTAAAACAAAGTAATGATGACGATAAGAGATGATTAAGGCTAAAATAATTTTTGTGAGAGACATGTTTGAAATATTATTATTTAAGGCTGACTGGAATTCAAAAGCGCTTTACAAGTGCCTTTGATTTTTAAAGCGGCTGACTGGTTTTCAAAAGAATGGCTTGAGGCAAAAATATTATTTTATGAAACAGTCCACAATTTGAGTCCAAGATTAGGTACATTTTTAAGTCTATAACCTAATTATTCCTAATTTCTAGCAGGGTAACTTACATTATAATAATTGCTCTTTCACACAATAACTGCTGAACACATTTGGATTAAATTGAATACACAGATAGTTAATAAATTAGATTAATACATAGGATACATTTTATCCCAGTAATTTTAGAGTAAGGCCCGGTATCCACCAAGGTGGAGAGGAGAGATGTGTTTGAATAACCAATCAGATGTCCACTGAAGCAAAGCGGAGAGGAGATGTGGACATCTGATTGGTTATTCAAACACATCTCCTCTCCTCTCCGCTTTGGTGGTTGCCGGGCCTTACACCCAGAGGACGCTGCTGGCAACAGTTGTTATAATATAAATGCGAAAACCTGTATGTTCAGACTACAGTTCAAAACAGGCTGAACCGATTTTGATGAATTTTGGTACAGTTCCCTAGAGACGGTTACAGGCTATATCAGGGGAAGGGTGGGAGCTACGTCAATCTTTTCTTATTAAAATAATAAAAAAAATACTATCGCAAGAAAAAAACGTGAACAGGTCACGTTTTTTACAACTTACACGACTTAAACAAGACCAATTTAGATGCATTTAATAGATGACGTCAAGAAAAGATTAAAGATCACTAGAAATAACATTAGTCATAGGTACTCAAAGTTCAGTGCATAGTGCATCTATGAATGGCCTGATAACCTACTTCGCACTGAAATCACTAGTTTACACTACCGCGTTGAAAATAACACTTTTCATTTCGTTGTATAGTTTTTAGTGTTCCGTGAACATAGCCCTATTACTATTAAGACACCGGTGTCTGCCCGGCTTATCTATCTAATATCTTTAAACGAGCAATTCTTGTATATTTATATATATTCAAGATCTCGGAAACGGCTCCAAGGATTTTCATGTAAGTTACAGATTAGGGGTTTTTCGGCTCAAGGAATCAATTTATCAAGGTCCCGGGTACGAGAAAAGCTTGTTTCCCAAGATACAGACATTTTAAAAACCGCGTTTTAAGAAGCACCATCTATAACGCCATGACCGATGAGGGCCAAAAACAAGAAACCGAGCAAAGCTCGGTCAACCAGATATTATCTTATGAACCGTGATAGCTGACTTACTGACTTAAGGTCCTATGTCCCCTAGATGGGGCAGAGGGCGTCCATAGATGTCCAACCGTGATAGATAGTTGAAATTATCACAGATGATGTAGGTATTTCAGTTGCCGCTATATCTATCTTCTTCTTCTATCTATCTTCTATAATATAAAAATGGATCGCAAAATGACGTGTTGCTAAGCTCTTAGCTTGAAAACGGCTTGACCGATTCGGCTACTTCTTATTTTGTTGTGTTTGTAACCATCAGCGCCAGGTTTTAGAGGACGAAAATCATCATGTCCACCCGTGAGAAGGACTGGCCGCTACTAATCAAATAAATAAATATTTAAGGGGGTTCCCATACAACAGACATGATACTTTTTGTAGATAATGGTACGGAACCCTTCGTGCGTGAGTCCGACTGGCATATTGCCCGTTTCTTTTTTCTCTTTCTAAACTCATAAACTCTTTATAATATAAGTGTATTCAATTTTCAAAGGGCTTTGTGCTCTTTGTACCAGTTCCTTGTCCGCCATTTTGTTTTTTTTTCAAAACAGCGTACACGAATGAAACATTCATAAATCGATAGATCAAATCAATACGAACATAAAATGTAACCGGCAAAACCTCGTAAACCGTCACGTTTCCGAGTTATGAGCTGTCAAAAATGTAAAATTAGCGACACATTTTTTCTTTTTTTTTTCAATATTTTAATGTTTGTTGATCAAAAAGGTTATTTCCACAATAAAAAAAATTGAATATTAGTTTTTCACGCATTTCAAATGCTTTTACATACGATTATTTCGTTTAACGCAATTTCAGCATTTAAAATGCGTTTAAAAACTAATATTCAATTAGTTTTGTTGCGGAAGTATCCTTTTTGATCAATAAACAACCAAATATTAAACAAAAATAGAAAAAATGTGTCACTAATTTTACATGTTTGACAGCTCATAACTCGAAAACGTGACGGTTTACGAGGTTTTGCCCCTTACATTTTATATTTGTATTGATGTGATCTATCGATTTATCAATGTTTCATTCGTGTACGCCGTTTTGAAGAAAAATCAAAATGGCGGATGGCATCTGGTACATGGCCCATACAAAAAAGTTCAAACCCCTTTATCGTACTATTCTGGCTGGTACAGTCACGACCACAAATATTTGTATACACTTACCGGAATTAAACGTTGCGAGACACTATGTCCTACATCGTGGGATTTGTGGGATATCGTTTAAACTTACATGCATATAATTATAACCGTTTAGTCTATCTTATCTGGTGTTTAGAGTTCATTACTACACTACGTTCGTGCAAGATTTTTTTTTTACATAAAAAAAACAAGTTTTATAAAACTGGTCGCATTCATAATGATGTCACTCAAAATCAATTATAATAGTGATACGTAATTTTATCTGGTATTGATGATATCATCATCATCATCATTTCAGCCATAGGACGTCCACTGCTGAACATAGGCCTCCCCTTTTGATTTCGTAGGCGTAGCCGTGGGGCGCCGGCTTAGAATTGCGCTCCCCCAAATCATCCCGTGGGTGTCGTAAGACTAAGGGACAAACCGGAGGTCGGGCAGCAGCGTCCTCCGTGTACTGCACATCCTCACTGCGATCGCCAACCCGCCTGCCAAGCGTGGCGATTATGGCAAATTACCCCCAATATGAAATCTACAGAAACCAAATTGATGATATACTTTTTTTTAAATAATAATGAGATAAATATTTGATGTTTTTTTTTCTTCTTTTGTCTTTCCGCTTGCATCACTAACCGCCAAAATATTGTCAATAATAATGGACCTTATTAGCATACAGTTAATGTTTATTATAGCTATTCAGTACGTGTGCTTAGTGCCAGTTGGTAAAGATGATGTCATGTCAAGTCTTCGGAGTTTTGGTTCTAGGACATGTCGTGGCGACAGAATCTTGTGGCATTCCACTTTGAGATGAAAACAAGCGCTCGCACACCAGATTCAACCTTATTTTTAATTACTTTAGCTCTCAAATTCCACTCACTTTTTTTTGAGTTAAAAATCTTCAAATGACTTCACCCCACCCTGTGTGAAGCAGAGCCGTAGTGCTATTTTAAGATATTCCAGCGACAAAGTGAAATATCACCTTGAGTGAGAGTCAACGAGTGTTATCAAAGGTCTTTAAACTTTCAAGCAAGCTAGTGTATGCAAGTGATTCAAACTTTTTTATCAGTTTGTTTATTGACAATTTTATCTTATCCTTACACCCAAGTTTACTTCAGTGCACGTCCAATTTATCGTTATACGTCCGCCCATACAAGGGTTACTCGAGCAGTTATCCAGTTATCAACATAGACGGACTGCTTGAGCAGTTAGTAAGTGATCAACATACGCGGACTGCTCGAAAAGATGGTCAGAGATCATACACGGACTATGCGAGCAGTTAGCTAGAAACAAATACAGACTCCGCGAACAGTCAGCCAGTGATCGTTATGTAAACGCACGGACAATCGACAACATACACGGACTGCTCGAGCAGTTATCCAGTGATCAACATAGTTGAGCAGTTAGTAAGTGACCATGATACACGGACTGCGTGAAGAGTTAGCCAGTGAACAACATACGCACAGTGCGCGGCGCACTGGTGGAGCAGTTAATCAGTGATCACCATACACCGACTGCTTAGTGCTTAGTGTCAAGCAACTAAATAGAATCGACTGTATTTTGCTATGCAGTCTCAGCTTGAAGCCGTCGGATACCGACTGCTTTAGCAGTCCGTGTGTGTCCAACCTACGGGTTCGTAATTTCGTTATTCTAAAATGCGCAACACGTCCAGTTTATTTATAATCTCTGCTTGGGTGAAGGTTTATTCTGAGGGACAAGTTCGTCGAAAATGTAACATTAAAATCTGAGAATACTTCGTTAATTTATGCTTAATAATGTTCAAATTAGGCCATTAGTGACATTAAATGCTTAGGTATGAAAAACATGTTTTTTTTTTCATTTTTAGGAGACCGCGGCTAGACAAACGTGATGTAGGGAGGGCGCCAGGTGGAGCGAAGACCTGCGAAAAACAGCTGGCAGAGACTTGGATAAGGAAAACTGACGCTCAGTGGCATACATTGGAAGACGCCATGTCCAGCAGTGGTCGAATACAAGTTGATGATGAGGAGACACCTAAATGGTATTGGTTTATTGGAATTTCAACTCTAAACGCTGAACTAAGCTTTGAAAGTCCAACGATATGCTTTTAATTAATCAATATAACATTTGCCACGGTCGCCTAGTGGTCATACCTTACATGCCTACGGGTATGTTACAAAATAAGGTCTTAAGATATAAGGTGAAATATTTTGTACCTAAGAAAACAAACTATGTATATTTCAGTAGCTTTTCCCCGCGGTTTTGCTCGCTTTTCAGATCTTATAGGTCATAATGTGATGTTTTATAGCCTTCTTCGATAAATGAACTATCCAACACTAAATAATTTTTCAATTCGGACCTGCAGTTTCTGAGATAAGCGTATTTCATACCAAACTCATAGTTCTGCTTGAAAAAAAACCATTTGTTAAGATATCCGTAAAAGGATTCTAGTGTTCACTTCGTTCCAAGAAATATAAATTAAAGTATGCGGGTTCATATGTCGTCAACCGCACATGTTTTAGATTATAAACGATCCTATTACACTCTCATTACCCACGCATTGTAGTCACTGACGACACTCATGATGATTTGGGATTTTATCTATTATGTAAATAATAATAAATGTTAGTTTGTTTGTGATATTATGTTGTCGTTTTGTTCCCAAAAAACTGATCTGATTGTGATTCTATCCTCACAAGGTGTAGAGCGGAAAAGACTGTCAGAATCTTACTGAAGAAAATTAAAGAAAAAGATAAGTTTTTCTCTGAGAAAAACACTGTTCCTTCACAAGCCTTTTGATTTTCAGGGTCGCTATGAAGTTTTTAGTCCATAAAGCTATACATATATTTACAAGCTTCGCAAGATATGAAATTTGTCCGGGGTCGCAGGCGGGATTATTTCCTGATCGATTGTGACCCCGGTATCCTCACAAGGTAAGGGCTATTGAAACACCGTGTCAGATCTTACTGAAGTCAGGTAAAGAAAAAGATCTGACAGTTTCTGAGAAAAACCCTGTTCCTTCACAAGCCTTTCGATTTCCAGGTTTGCTATGAAATGTTTAGTCCGTAAAGCTATGCATGATATTTACAAGCTTCGCAAGATATGCAATTTGTGAGTATGGGAATAAGAATAATTATTATGTAAAAATCTCATAAGAAAATAAAGCTTGTTTTCAGAAAAATTTCAGTCAATCATATTTTACCTAGTTCGAAAACAAATACTTGTTAGAAACTTGTTAAATCTATTGCTAACGAAACGATACAAAGTCTATCTTTGCCTCTGATAATAAACTAAAAAAGTCTTTATTGAGACCACAGACTATAAATCGAACAATATCACATAATACCTGCACTTTCGCTTCACGCCAGTGCTATCTAAACAACGACCATTCTCTATAACTTTATATAGAGTGAAAGTTCTATTGATCTTGCAAGTGAACTGTTCGAGCCAATTAATTATTTCGATGTTGGCTATTTCTATGCAATAAAATGGCCTATGAATCTAGGAATCTAAACCTAGACGGCTTTCTAAGGAAATGTCTATGTTTGGGATCTCGGGAATAAAATCCGGAATCAGGTCTTACGGCATAAGACCAAAGTTATAGATATTGTCTAAAACTGTGGAAAGCTGAAGTGGCAGAAGTCTGGTCATGTCTTCCGCATAACCGACCACAGGTGGACTAGGAAGGTTCTCGAATGGAGACCAAAGGATAATAGAATAACGTAAGGTGGTACGCTCCCCGGCATAATGGACCGATGACCTGAAGAAGGTAGCTGGCAGTGGCTGGATGAAAAATGTAGGAGAATGTGCGCCGTGGCGCTTCCTGGGAGAAGCCTATGTAAAGGGAATATTTTCTATTGAAGAAACACCGGGTTCTGGTCAGTAGGTACAGTCCGTTCCGCTCCACCCAGGGCGGGAGGACTAATTCGATAATTTTATAACGATAAAAAAGAAATCGGAGTTACTACAGGGTCACCACTGCTCTCCATACAATGCTAGCTAGCTCCTATTAATATGCAAAGAATTTAAAGGCAAATTGGACACATTATCAGACATAATAACCTGCTAATTGGTCGAAAATTAATGAAAATTCATCAGTAATCGTATCACGCGTTCAAAATGAGGCCACAGACGCTATGTAGACCAGATAACTATCTAGAACAGACATACTAGATGAACTACAACGGGTCAGAAAAAAATGTCTGGATGAAGTAAATAATTAATTAAAGTTTGATAGCTTAATGATATATCTACTCAACTTGAATGTTTGTAAATAGTTTAACATATTTTTGGTTACGTGTTTGTATGTAAATTGAAGGATAAAAAAATATACATAATATAGCATTGAGGAAAACCTTGAACGAATCGAGTGTGCATCAACAGAAGAGTGAGAGATGAGATGAGACAAAATAACGTAGGGATTTTGTATATTTCACAAAACAAAGTAGAAAGAACCCCTAGAAAGAACCCTTTTTTTATCGTGGTAAAATCATCAAATGAGTCCTCCCATCCAGGGCAGGGCGGGATACCGTCCTATTGACTACTACTCCTATTGACTAAAAAGCCCGAAGACTAAATCGACGAAAAAGAATAAATCGCCCGCATGCCCTAGAAAGGACCCTAAGGAAAACTGCAATAAAGAGCTATTTAAAAGTTATGATTTACGATTACGACAGAACATAAAATGATAATTCCATCATTATTTATTAATACAACTTGAAAGATTGATTGTCAAATTCTAAATAAAAAGTAAATGAAGCCGCGGGCAAAACACAGTATTACCTACAATGTTTCATGTCAATTAGTGACCTACTTTTAATTTGAAGGCGCGTTCGCCTCCGTAGTATCTATCCCTCAAATCTTCTACAAATTAACTAAACAACGCTTAATAACCATTGAATCATTAAAATACTTAGTCATTGTTTACAAATCGCAAGTGAGTCAGTATTCGGCAGTTTGGAAGCCAGCCAAAAATGCGCTCCATAACTCATTTGCACAACTTAACTATATTGGCCATAAAACGATTTTGAACTGTTTATAAATAAACATTGCCTAGTTTTCAAAGAATTTGTTGATATATGGGTTCGAAGGTTGCAAGATAATGTATTATTTTTCACCTTTTTAATCTGTAGGGCACAGTTACGGCTAGATCATGTGACTAAGAGAGTGATGAGTATGAATGTTGATGGATGGAGAGAAAGGCCAAAGAAGAGATGGATGGATTGTCTCAGGAATGATATGAAAGAAAAAGGAGTAGATGATACTATGACGTGTTATAGGGGAGAATGGAAGAAAAAAACGTGTTGCGCCGACCCCAAGTAAAATGGGATAAGGCAGGAAGATGATGATGAGTTACGGCTAGATTCCAGCATCAATAAATTGCAAATCTAATTATTAGTTCGTCAGTTGGGTTTTAAAAATATAGTGGACACGTTTTTTTTCTTTTCATTAATCAGTGAATATTTAAAAAAAAAAACTTGTGACGTCAGGAGCAGGACGCACTAAAAATGACACCACAGCATGACGTATCGTGAATTTTAAAAGCGTCCTATATTATCAATTTTAGTTTACGTAACAAAACAAAAAATACTGGTCAAATGTTTTCTGCTGACGTACTGATTATTTTTTTCTTATTGTACACAAGCCTTTTAGAACTGCATTTAAAGACAGCTGGGCTTGAGTCAGTCCCAGCTGCGTCAGGCAGACTGACGGTATTCGAGATGCAAAACGCCAGGTACTGTGGCTTGAAAGAGAGAAAACATACTGTCATTGGGTTTTTTGATTAATTGACTTGTAATGTTTGTTGCACATTACAATTGACAGCCTTGCTTAAAACCTCTAGCTTAGCCAAAATTAGGCCCGGGTCGACGGCGCGTTGTGCCCCCACGCGCGCCTCAAAGAGCGTCAGCATACTGACGGGGCCCCCTCTCAGAGGGCCAAAGCCTGCCGGGGTCGCGGGTTTATTTCCTTACCGTGACCC
Source organism: Agrotis segetum (assembly GCA_036375495.1). Lineage (NCBI taxonomy): Eukaryota > Metazoa > Arthropoda > Insecta > Lepidoptera > Noctuidae > Agrotis > Agrotis segetum. Next base: position 442,558 of record JAQSVV010000118.1, read on the forward strand.
CGGAACATAAAGGGCTATTGAAGGACACCATGGATTTTAATCAGTAAAAGTCTGACAGTCCCTCCCGCCCTGGGAGGAGGGAGGACTCTTTTGATGAGTGTTAAACAAGTTTGTTTTGTAGAACATTGTCTTTTCTTGGTAGAATTGGTCACTTTAAAAGTGCTGGTAATAAACAAGGTTTTGTTTGGGGATAGGTGTAGGTACCGTCATGTAAGTCCAGATACAAAAACAGGGTTCTAAGTCGCAAACCCTCATAAAAGCCCAATTCCATATGAATTTATGACAGTGGTTTAAAAATTTTAAAACATGAAATAATGCATCCTTTGATTTATTCGTATTTTTCATAATATTCAATTCAAACAAATCCTACTTTTATCTCACATATTAAACATGATAAGTACTATTACCACATTTATTTTAAACATTGTATGTAATCAAATCATATAAAACTAGATTATCCTCAATCATGTAGGAGTGCATGGGTTTGATTTTAAAATAACTCAATGCTGCTTGCATTAATTTTTCAGTTATTGTTTTCGGGAGAGGCCTTTGCCCAGCAGTGGGATGATGTAGGCTAGCAGTAACAGTAACAGTATTGTTTTCATGTTTTTTTTTATACATGTCGCACAATGCCTACCTTGTTTATATTATGTGACAATCTTCTAAGAACCTATGTGTATTTATTAAAAAAAAAAAAACCCACTTCGCTGGATGTCAAACATTTTTATTTAAAAATGGGTGTAGGAGGGTGAAAGATACTTAAAAGATATAAAAAACAAACCATTAAAATCGGTGATTTTTACATTTTAGAAGATAAAGGTTACTACTAACTGTGAAACAAATATTCCACTATTCCGCGACTATAGCCATATTTTATAGCCATAGCTGACCCACGGTTAGCTATGGCTATAAAAAACTACTTCCACACATTTTGAAAGCTATGATCCACCAACACCATGCAAAACATGTCTTCTTTTTCACCTCTCAACACTCAAGGCCTGATGAACTAAACCTGGCGATAGCGAACAACATCGCAGTGTTACGAGCGTCACGATCGCGAGACATCTGTCGCGTAGTGCGAACGCGGCCTTACTACACCACATGCAAAAATTAGTCACCACTACAGAGTATTATAGGTCATTTGCATACTGTGTAGATAATTTAATCAATATGTATAAATACTTCCATAATGATATTATTTATATTACAAGTTTTCTTTGATGAAAACCCATGTGATCATCAAATTAAACCTGAGGCCTAATCATGACTTTTCCCGTTTTTAACCGACTTCTTGTGACATAAAGTGTACTGGAACTTTGAGATTAATTTGAAGGAAAAAAATAATTGAGGGACTATTTTTTAAATAAAATATATGGTTTACGTATGCTGTAAATAAAATACGGAACTCTTCTGTTAAGGACCCTGATCTTTTATTAACATGCAGATGCGCAGTCCCACTAACAATCCTTATAGGCTTATAAGAATTATATTCCAAGCTCGGCAGCAGTGTTGCCCCGCCTGCCGTCTTGCTAGGAATAAGTGTGACTGACAGGACTGCTGCACAGCACCATAGTGGCAGCAACATAGCTAGCTTATAATCATACCTTCAATATTGATTTGAGGTTTTCAATTCTATCAATATCTTTACATACAATAGCCAATTTGAGTAATAACAATGTGAAGGTTGTCTATTCTGTTGTTTTTATATCTAGTTTCTATATAAGAAGTCTAGGCCAATCTAATCAAGTAGAAACTAACTAATTTTCAGTATAGTCTAAGTGCTATTTTTATAGAAACCTAACTCATTAGAAACTTGTATTAGCAGTTTAATTACAAAAGTGATAAGTAATGTATTGTTGATATTAAATACTAATTAGAGTCAGTCATGATTATTTAGATTTTGAACAATCTGATCTCTAGGAAGTAATAAATTCAATTAGACTGACTGATTTTTAAGGATAATTAGCAAGAGTAAAATATTAATTTATTATTACAATATGTGATACATCGCTTTTAAACACAGCTCTCTAAGTAAAAAATAGCCTTCATTTCAAACAGCACAAAAAACTGCTTGATTTGATAGAATATAGCAAGTTTTTTCTTTTTTATTAGATTCACTTTATCAGCTTTCTAGTTTCCAGTACTACACTTACAAATCATTTTTTTTCTTAGTTGAGAATTTCATCTTTTTAAAGACAGCATCTGATTCTTTATTTTAGTGAATTGATCACTGCAGTCGAAGGCTATCTGTTCTTTGTCCTGCACTGATTTATTCATTGTTCTATTTAAGATCAACAAAGGAGGTTGAATACCCTCCACACAATGCATAGCTATCAGGCGCGGTCCGAAGGGGGGGGTCACAGGGGACATGACCCCCCCCAAAACCTAAGGTCACATTGAAAAATCTCAAAAATTTTCCAAATATTAAAAGGAAATTTCTAACTAACCCCTAATGGCTATAAATAGTTTGCTAACATCTTGTGCAATAAGTTTATTTTATTCCAGAACCTATTTTTCATTAGTGTAGTGAGTGACACCCCACAAAATTTCAGGCTGCGACCGCGCCTGATAGCTATAATCATGTCTGTTTAAAATTGGAACATTTATGATCAATAAGTGTGAGTTTCTTACCTGGTCTGTGCAATCATAAACAATGATAATTCCATGCGCTCCTCTGTAGTATGATGAAGTGATTGTTCTAAACCGCTCCTGTCCAGCTGTATCCCATATTTGTAACTTTATTGTCTTGCCATCTAAGTCTACAGTCCTAATTTTAAAGTCCACACCAATAGTGCTGATGTAGCTCTCTGTGTAAGTGTCGTCGGCGAACCTCAGGAGCAGACATGACTTTCCAACACCAGAGTCACCAATCAGGAGTAGTTTAAACAAGTAGTCGCTGAAAGAGAACACATTGCGTAGCTTAGTGAAGTGAAGCAGTTCAGATCAAGGACAACACAGTGATGCGCATCAATAAACGTTCGTGATAAACGAGGGGAGGCGTTGCTTTGTTTCCTCTAACAAAGACTTCGCGCTCGCTACGCATCCAGTTCACAGGAACCAGGAAGTGAAGGACTGGCACAATCATCACTCACTAATGCGCCATTCATGATCCATGCGATTACGTTTTCACAAATACTTCGATAATACCTACCTACCACGAATACACAATGAGTCACCCCATTTGTAGTAAATTGATTTACTATTGAGACACCATGACTTGATCCTCAGCTAAAGGTACACAGTTCCAAGATACAAATTCCACGTAAAGACAATGAACACGCAAAAAAGATGGGTTTTCTGCACCATCCTTGTTTCTAAATCGCCATGCTAAGGTAGTAAAAATACTTACTATTCTGGATTCATTTTTGTACTATAAATGTATTTTTTCCAAAACTATATTGATATAGAATATGTCGAAAATAATTGAGTTCTTTGTTTCTAGCACAAAACAGCAAAAAAATTAATAATTATACGTAGAATAATGGCCGCCGTCCGAAACACCCACTGACGTAAGTCAGAAATTCAAACAGGAGTGCCACTTGGCAGAAACTAAATTACGTTTAGAAACAGATAATCGACTAAACATTAAATCGATTAAAATACGAATGAAAATCAAGCTTTATGTCTGGGTCTTTGTTGTTGAATCATGAAAAATATTGCGATATTTTTTCCTTGAAAGAGCTAGGACGTGTTTTTTTATGAGTTTAGTAAAATCATGGAAGGTTTGGTGGTTTGGTTGCAAACCCAAACCTTCGCCTCCATGTTCGCCTCACAAACGGTCTGAAATCAACTTATTTTATTGTCATATTACCTTTTGACCTCTTAGGGTGAGGCCAAACGAGCGTAATTTTGTGAGTCATGAGTCGCAGCGGTCGCTTTCATAGAAAAAGTCACTGCACACTGTATCAGATAGAACACATTCTTGCAGCTCACGACTCGCAAAATTACGTACGTTTGGCCTCACCCTTCTTTAGCAAATTGTATCAGATCTCAGGATCTCCTATGTACAGTCGTGTAGTATCCATAAAATTCGCTGTAAAATCTACGCTAATCTGCAAACCGCCTCGCTCACATTCCTTATGTGAGCGAGGCGGATGTAAAATAATATAAGGCAGGGACTTTACTCAAGGCACGATGCGACGCGATTCCAACTACAAGTGAAAATCAACCTTACCGCTATGACATAAGACATGTTAGATGAAAAACAAAACACGATGGCCATGACAAAGACAAGTATATCGAATCGCATCTTTATTTCTTACTTGCAAGATTGTTTTTCTGTTGTAGTTGGAATTCGTTCGAATCGCGTCATACTGCGTCGCATCGTGCCATGAGTAAATTCCCTAAGACTAAATAAAATTGATACGAAGCCTCGTTAGACTCGAGCTCAACTACACACTCGTGAATGTGGTGAACCATCAGCTCGAAATAGCACTGTTCCATTCTGTTATTTCTTTATCGAAAAACATAGCATGGGCCAGCGCTTTCACATTAGACGATTTTAACAAGTTCCCTCCGATAACTTGTTAAAATCGTATATAATTAATATGGAAAATGACTAAGACAGAACGATAAGCCAGTGTTGTGTCGTAACCTTCCCGTTATCGTGTAATGTGAAAGCACCTTTCCAGAACCTGCTCCGAATCCGAAATGACAGGCAGCAGAGTTGAAGCATGTAATTATTATAACAAAACCGGCCAAGTGCGTGTCGGGCCACGCACAGTGTAGGGTTCCGTAGTTGCCCATCAAAATACTTATGCGAACTAACTAAACTGATTCGCTGAATTTAATTTTAAAAAGAAGAATTTTCAAAATCGGTCCAGGAGTCTTAGAGAAATCGAGAAAAATACATAAATAAAAAGATTACGACGAATTTAGAACCTCCTCCTGTTTTGAAGTTAGTTAAAAATAGTTGACGATAAAAACCTACATATCCCCAAAAAACATACCGTAAAAACATACATAATAAAGCTGTAAAAATAAAGTTGACAAACTTACATTTGCAGTTGATTTATTGTTTCTCCGATACATTTTGTTTAAGAAAAATTTTATCCAAGTACAATTTATAAGTTGGTCGGCTATTACTCGTAAAGTTGTAAAGCCTACTTAGTCATGATAATTTTCTTTTAAAATTCGTTATATATACTACTGTTGTGAATTTTTTCACACCCCCAAACACAACCGTTTAGCTGGTAGAGGGGGGGGACACTCGAGTCGAGCAAAATTTAGCACTTTAAAGCTTAATACTTCACAAACGAATTTTTTTATCAAAACATTGTTAATGGAAACTCTCAATATTTTTTAAAGACCTATTTAATGATACCCCACACAAAGGGGTACGTGAGAAAAAAAAAACATCCCCACTTTACGTGTACAGGAGGTACCCTAAAAAAAATATTTTACGAGATTTTATTTTACCACTTTCTTGGCACAACAAATCCGTATATTTACACCAAATTACAGCTCTCTAGTACTGTACGTCTCTGAGCTAAACTGCGGACAGACGGACGGACGGACGGACGGACGGACGGACATGGCGAAACTATAAGGGTTCCTTGTTGACAACGGAACCCTAAAAATGAAATGTGATTCCATGCTGGTTGTATCCATAGTCCTACAAGTTAAGAAAATTAAACCACCAACATATTTAAAATTTGTTTTATTTATATACACATTTCTTAAACCAAACAAATTACGGAATATATTCAACTAAAGGTAAAAGTGAGATTTCATCTACGACACTTAAGTAGATATTCATAAAATCATTTCCTGTAATATACTTAATGGTATCTTCCATATGTACAAACTTCTGTCTTTGTAGCCTGCAATAATCTGTAACAAACGAAATAATATTTTAATATCGAAAAAATGGCCCAGTGGTATCGGCCCCGACTTACGAGTTGTAGGTCGTGGGTTCGAATCCCGGCAGGCGCATAACTTTGTGTAATTTATTTCATCACCACTGCTCTCAAAACGGTGAAGGAAAACATCGTGAGGAAACCGGCATGTCCTAGAACCAAAAATTCGAAGACATGTGACATCCACCAATCCGCACTGGGCCCGCGTGGTGGATTATGGCCCACCCCCTCTCACAGAGAGGAGGCCTGTGTCCCAGCAGTGGGAACATTAATAGGCTGATGATGATGATGATCGAAAAAATGACACTACAAAACAATCGGAACTACACAATCGCTACTCGCCGACTCGTTTCTCGTTTTATTCGCTTACAGCTGATCGTCCGCGGTGGGACTAGTGCCTGTATTCTACAACGGTCATGCTGTCGTGAGCACAAATTACAGCTTGGCAAAAAACAGTAGAAAACCTGAAGTCGCCACTGTGCTCTCGCTACCAGCACTTTGAATGATTTTATTTTATAATTTTTCACTTATTACGTTAGTTTTATGGCAGCCCGCGAACAGATTAGCAAGACCGCCCTTTTCGCTGTCGCGTATTCGAGTGTTTCATGATCGCAGATTTGGTGCAGCACAATAAAGACCGCTGATATTGATATATTTGTTTATACCTTTACTATGAAAGAACCTTGTGATCAATGGAAAAACAGACACTTATTTAAAACCGTGTCTGCCTAGCTGCCACAGGTAATATTCTCATAAACTAACTTGTCTACAATTTACATAAAATTCTGTTGTCTCCTTCGTGGCATCGGTACCGTACACGCAGCCGTCGTAGCAGCCCGCGAACAGAAGCCCGCCCGTGGGATCCACGTGTGGGATCCACTCTAAAAAGAAAAGAATAATAATATATTTTACTAGCATTCTGCTTGCGACTTCGTCCGCTATTTCAGTCAATTTGCATAAAACCGTTATGAGCTATTTACCTAAACTTTTTTCAAGAGAAAAATAGTACATACATTCATTCAGTAGTTTTTACATACAAACAGACAGCTTTTGTAGACTTTTTGTACTGAAGTTGATGCATAAGCATCCCTAGTATAAAGTCTTTAATATTCCCACTGCTGAGACACAGGTCTCCTCCCTTTGAGCAACCATAAAAAAAGATATACTTACAGCATAATCAAAAACATGTATCTGATGGCTGCTGGTCCCACAAAACACCTTCCCATCTTCAAAAAGCAGCGTATACACTGTCATTTTTGGTCCAGAGAGCGTTCGTAACAGCAGTCCGGTCTGGGCGTCTTTTATTGTCACATTTTCTGAACGGGCGGCGACGAGCAACACTTTGCGAGGACCCTCCTTCATGGCACGAAGAGCCAGGATAGATTGCTCGGAGAACTTCACTGTGCTCACTGGTATTAACATGTTGTTCTGAAATGGATGGATAGATTATTGATTATTTAGATTTCTTGCCAATCTCGCCACAGGCTGATTCCCTATTCAAGCCTTATTTATAAATAACAGATGGAGAAAATTATTCTCACACTAGCTAAGGTCTGACCATGGAACATGCCCGAGAAGAGTGTGAGGCGCAGCGTGTTGCACGCGCGCCTCACACAACCTATTATCGTCTAAAATTCACCAAAAACAGTTCTGCTGTTTGATGTGAAAATATTATACAAACACACACACTATCGCACTTGTCTGTTAGGGGCTTAGGACCCTTCTCCGTGTTGAAAGTAACAGAAACATTAAATTCAGATCAAAAACGGGAACGTTCTTTTTTAATAGGACTAATCCAGTTTAAAAGGCAGGGTAGGCGTCCAACGGACTTTGTGCATCAACTTCTGCCATTTTTTCTAAAAAAAAGTTTAATAGGGTCATTCGCGTGCCATCAAATAATTTTGACTTTCTGATTATTGGCAAAATAATAAGCCCTCCTTTACGTAAATACTATCAAATTCGGCCCCTCTTTATTAAGTTTGTATGAAATAAAGTAAGCAAAAAGGTACATTTTGGACGTAAGAGTATGTTTATATTAAATTTCTAGGCGTCTCAAAATTGTGTGACTTCTGTTGCTGCAACGCTTAGATGACAAATAATTTATGTTAACCTATAGGGTTAGCGTAAGTTCTGCGGGATTTTGACGTGCCCAAAATATTGTATCGAAACTTTGTTACTTTGCCATCAATGGCACGCGGGTGCCATTGGTTCGCCTACCCTGCCATAAACTGTATTTCTATGTACACATATAGACATAGACTTTAATTTACTTCTGCGTCATTTTTTTCATCAAGATTCCTTCAGCCTTTTTGACGTGATTGAGTTACAAATATGCGTCCATCCAAACATCCTTCGTGTTTATAATATTAGCAAGGATTCCGCTTACCTTACACTCAAACTGCAGCACAAATCCAGTCCGAGTTCCAACAAAGACGGTGTCCCACGCGCGGTCCATCGTCTGTATAGGACTCAGGACATTGCACTCTGGACCCTTCTCCAGCCCCGTCTGAAAGTCACGAAATAAAGTTCTTTTTTTACTTAATTACGGAGAGGCCAAACCCTTGGGTCCTTAAAGGGCTTCAAACACAGCAGCTTATTATAGCTGATAAATAAAGATGTACATTACAGCACGATACATCTCATTACATCTTTCCATAGAGATTCGAAGATGTAAAAATATATATTATAGCTGTCGTGTGTGGTCTCCTGACGATTTCTATGGAAGGATGTAATGAGATGTATGGTCCGCCATTTAGTTCTATCAGACTGTAAAACGAATAACACTTCCCGACCTGGGAATTGAACCCGATCCTTCATGCTCAGCAGTAGAGCTTCATGTAAAAATTTACTTTTTAATTTGTGAATGAGGATTTAGTTATCATTGTTTTAAGCTTTCAGGGTAAACACCTTTATCTTTCGTTTTTCAAGTCACCTTGCAAACATGGCGCTTGCAATAGTGTCGAAATGTTAGGAGTTGTCCCGAAAGGGTGCTCCCACATCTATCGACGCGGAGTAATTTTTCCGTCGCCCTTTCTCTTTCTGTCGCTTAGAACTGCCATTTGCTAGACCGAGACAGAAAGCATAATGCGATAGCACGCGGCGGAATCCTCGACGCGGGCGCGTGCTATCGCATTGAAAGAGAAAAGGCGACGGAAAAAGCCGATTCCGCGTCGATAGATTTGGGAGCACCCTAAGTGATAAAGATAATATTATAAGTTTAGTGAGCATTATCAGAGTATGTTATCAGTACCTGCCTAAACCTACAGAGAAAAACGGATGTTACTGACAACACATTTGATGAATCACTTCATCGCCTTCTAAAGATGATCTAATTTCTAACCTTGAACTACTCACAAGTTAATAGCTTAGACTAGGTGTATTGAGATAGAATCTATTGGATGTGGCACTTACGCATAGCAGTTTTATTTGATAATTTTTATTGGGAACCCATTTCAATCTTTTTTTAGTTTAGTTGCTTTAAATTGCTAGAAAATTAAAGATATGGTTGCACACTCAGATCAAAGAAATAGGCCGATAGAGCGCTCAGAACACGCGAGTGTGTCCACCAAAGTTAATACAAAATCAAAATCGAATACAAAGTCGCGTCAGTACCAAGCTATGCGTCGTACCAAGCTGCGCGTCGTTGTTGTTGTTTGCCAAAATATCGTCTCGTGTCTTTAATCATTGTAAAAGTTGTACTCAAAAACAAAGAAAACATTATGCAATGTTATTGGATTTGATTTTGTATTAACTTTGGTGGACACACTCGCGTGTTCTGAGCGTTCTATCTGCCTATTTTATTGATCTGAGGTTGCACAGTACATCTCACATTCGTTATTATTATGAATGCTACACACGGACGACAAATGTTCCACTATGGACAAGTGACTGATTATTTATAAGACTTTTCGAAGTCATAATCGATGTCGAAAATGCAACAATCGCACTGCTTCCAGCAATAAAAAAGGCGCTACAGCGTGTCGCTAAAATAGCATAATAAAATACTAGTAAAATGTTTTTTGAAACATAACTTGAATAGAGTTAGACGGCACGGTTAGCGCAGTGGTTGTTATTAACAGTTGCGTTACCTGTCGCAGGTTCAACTTACGATCGGAAAAAAATATTAATATGACCTACAAGAAGTTGTTTCGGGTCTGGGTGTATGTGAGTTTAAAGAGAGAGAGAGATAAGATAAAAAAAGAAGAAAGACAGAGGGCATTAGAAAATCTTACCTCTAAATCATAATATCGTATCCTAGAATCCAGTGATCCCGTGTAAATAGTGGTCCCATACTTTTCCTTGACAATGGTAAGGCATGTAACAGCTAGGTTGGATCCTCGGAGTGTGTTCAGTAGCTGTCCATCCCCATTGAAGTGGTACACATTGCCGTCCAAACAGGCTGCTATGAAGTCAGTCTCTATGCACTGGAAATAGAGATTATTTTTGGTTACTACATTTTGTTATTGTTATACGGGAATTATTGAAATACGTCACTTAATAGAGTTTGGTCATTGATTTGTGTAATTTGCAGAAGTAAAATACGCGTTTGAACTTATTATTATTGAAAATTTGTAAATATGCAATGAACATGTTTCTTTTGCGCAGCCAAGGGCGTTGCCGAACGATGTTAGTGTAATTAGAATGTAATACGATTTCTTATAAGAAATAGCAAAAGCCAGATTGAGCCATGACTCAAACGGCTAGAATTGGAAAGATTTGGAAGAGACCTACACTCAACTTAGGGTAGCTAAAGATTGAAGAAGATACAAGATAGAAGTTTAGTGGTCTCACAATAATATATTATTGACCATTATCTGTACTTTAAATTAGGCTGGATTTATTGTTCGACCGCTGCAGCTGACGGTACATCCTTATGAACGTAGTCGTGTGCGCTTACTATATAGATTGGCTCGATCGACGTTACCGTTTTCATTGATAAATACGCTCCTCTGACGGCAACGTCAGTAGTGACCATCGATCGAGCACTAAATTACGCTTTGCAGTTGCAGTGTCAGGTGATATTCATGTTTAGCATTCCATATTTTACTCACCAAATTGTTTCTAAATGTTTATTAAAACGTTTTTTCCTTTGTATTGTCCTGTTTGTATAGAATAATGAAAAACTCACCTCTATGGCAAGCACGGCGTCAGCGTTGCCGGTGACAGTGATCGAATCTCGGCGCAACTGCTCATCGGTCGAATAATCGTACATCTTGCACTCATTCTCCACCTGCCCACTCTCCGCCGTAGACCCATCATCTGCAGATGACTGGCTATTGTCCAGTATTATTTCTTCACTTATAACCACCCTATCATGCACGTCTTTGTCATTGCTTTTCACCTCACTCTCCTCCCCTATCACTATATCTTCTGACACATCTAACATGTCGAATTGGAGATCATTGACTACAGTCACTTCCTCTTCTCGTTCCAGTTTTGGCGCGGGACTTGGTTCCGTCTCGACGGGAGCAGCCTGTTCTACTTCACTGTTTGAAGGTTCAACAGTATCTACAGACGCAAATGTGTCATCGCACTCTTCTGTGTGCTCTTCCTTTATGAATTTTCGTACATCAGTTTGTATGAGAACAACAGAGCAGTCCTTCAAATCAAATGTTTGGTTTACATTACTTCTAGAAGTAGGTCTCGTCCTCTTCGTACTTTTTTTCTTTGGTTGAGATCGAGGTTTCTTCTTGCTTGTAGTTTGCGGTTCCTCTAGGTCATCTAATGATATGATATCTTCTAGAGGTCTGTCATCTGTAATTATCTGCTCTATGAGAGATATATTTGGTGGTTTTGCCGCTTTTCTATTACTTCTTCTACTTGATGTGGGGCTCTCAGAACTCTTTCGTTCTTGTTGCAAAACTTTGTGTCGTAAACTTCTTTTTTCAACTTTTGTTGAGTCACTGCTGTCTTCTTGAACACTTTCTAAAGCTATTTGCTCTAGTTCTTCAACTGGTATGTTAGTGAAATCCGCTACAATATCATCTTCACTCAGAATGTTATCATGTATTGTGTCATCTTCACCTTCATTGTTAGGTGCTACATTAAGAACAGTCATACCAAAAGTAGGCATTTTCTTTTTACCTTTTTTGGCTTCTATGGAACTGTACAGTTTAAATTTCTCTTGTAATAACATTTGTATTTCCATATCTATATCTTTCATTCTTGTGTAAGCAGATTTTGATTTGTCTTCTTTAGCAAACCTCACAGGAAGTGTTTGCATACTCTTTGAGACAAGCTTCTTCTTTTCTGTTTGACAAATCCTGCTGATGGTCATTTTACTTTGACATGTCTGTGTTTCTTTTGTAATAACTCTTCTTATTACTTGAGTACCCACTTGTTTAGTCTGTACTGTCTTGCGTGCAGGGGTTGGTGCTGGCACTTGTTTCAACATGTTTTCTTCTACAGTGGGTTTTGTAGGGGTCACAGCTGTAGATATGTTCCTGTGTGAATGATGGTGCGATGATGTCTTCTTAGGCTGCTCTACAAACATATCAATAGTCTTAAGTTTAATCTTAGGATCTGATTTTGAAGGTGTTTGACTGCATGTATTAATACTATCTTTAGGACTTAGAATAGTTTGACTGGATGAGCTCGAATGTCTTTTTCTGCCTGTTTCCCCATCTTTTTCTTTTGATTTTCTGGAGGTTTCTTTCCTCTTGACATATTTATCTGAATAAGTTTTATCTGTTGAGTCAACTTTTTTACTATCCTTAGTTTCATCCTTAGGTAAAAATATATTATAATAGGACTTTGGAGCATCATTGCACTTATCTGTTGACTTACTTGAACCAGCATTAACATTAGCAGAAATATTTTTATTTGATGTTGGTTTAACTGAATCAGAATGGTTGGATTCACTTTTTTTTCGTTTTTCTTTACGATGTGATGGTCTTTGGTCAATAGACCTTTTTCGTGAGTTTGATGGAGAAGTTTTTATAATATTCGAGCTACCTGCTTTATCAGTCTCTTTCTCAGAATCTTTATTTGAGGGTTGAGGCACATGCTCTTGTTTTATCTTAATTTCTTTCACTTTGTTAATACCATTGTCAGGAGTAACAGGTGTATTTTCATTACTGGTATTTTCATTTTGTAAATTTAGAGCTGATAGTGATTCTTGCTTGATTTGTCTAGCTATGTCTCTGAGTCTCTCTGTACTGCTCACAGGGAATAAATCTAAAGGTGACCGGGCAATAGTTTGTAATTGATTTTCAATTTCATTGTCAATTTGAGGTGTTACATTTTGAACTGGTGGAAACTTAGGGGGTGCTTCCTCTGATAAATCATCATTTTCAATAAAGTTGTGATCGACAGCAACATGATATTGCCTGTCAAGTTCAGCAAATGTGTCTTCATCTTCTGAAAACTGATCAGTATTGCCATCAAAAAGTGGTAGTGAATCTTCTTTACTTTGGAATGGCTCATCTACAGGGGTTTCCATACTTTGTCTCTGGCTCTTCCTCTGGCATTCAATGCTAAGTTTTCTTTCTTCAACAGTAACAGTTCTTTTTGAGGGCCGCCTCTCAAAAAGAGGCTTGGTTTCTTCACATGGCGATTCATGATTATAATTAGTATCCGTTACATCTAATCTATTTGGATTCTCATAATTCAATGATGATGGTTGATCTTGCTCATAACATTGCTCATTTGAATATTCCTCATAATTGTATTGTCCAAAATAAGGATAGTTCTGTCCATCTCTTGTATGATGGCTGCCGTTATCACCATGCACATCTGGAAATCCTTGTTCAAATTCAGACAACTGTAGAACTTTACTAAGTTCAGCCATGACAATGGGCTTTATATCTTCTAATAATACAGTGTCTTGAGGATCTAGGAGACACTGCATCTGCTTCATGAAAGTATCTTCATAAATTGTGTTACTATCATTATGAATGAAATCTGTGCTTGAACTGTACAATGATTTCTCTGCCACAGATCTTAAATGGCGGTTTAAGCTATTTTGTGACTCAGTTATTAAACTGCTTATAGCATACTCAAACTTTGATGAAGAACCCGGATCATCCATAAGTTTGTGCATCTTGTCTTTGTCCATCTTAAACAGTTGGTGGACAATATTTGATTTCATTTTATCACAATTAGATCTAACATTCTGTCTCTGCCTTGGTGTTCTTTTCTTGGCTGGTTGTTCTTGCTGAGTGCGTTGATTAGAATTCTCACTTGCTTCCTGCTCACTGACACTCTGATGGATGGAGGCATCTTGTGATAACCTGTCTGGGTCATTACGATTCATTAACCTCTTTCTGATAATATCTACAGTATCATCTACGGACCGACTGAATGAAGTGTCATTATTATTGGTAGTTGGTCCAGAGGTACTACCATAATGATCTGATGCAGGAGGTCTATGACCAGTATAATCACACATAGCAGGTATTTTGTTTCTTTCAGAAATATCATGATGCTTATAAGAACTTTGATTTCTTTCATCGTAATCCTGGTTTTTGTAGCCAGGAGGCGGATTGGCCCAAGGAGATATTCGTTGCTGACTAAAAACATCTGGTGGGTTTGGTAGGAGGGGAAGCTGCCGGTGATCAATATCTCCCATACTATTAACATGAAATGTTTCAGGTGCAACATCCTCATAAAAGTTTGTTGATTCATTAAATGGATTATCTTCTGATCTCATATGATGATCATATTGGTACATATGTCTGGAGCGGGGATGATGCTCTCTATCCAGCATTCTCTGATCAATTTGGCGATGGCCATCTCTATATTCTCTATGTCTGTCATGGTGATCTTGGCGACCATGGTCGTCTGAATGATCTCCACGACTACTGTAAGGTGAAGGGCCTCTTAGACTTAGTAGAGGGACGGGAGGCGGGAATCTGAAATCAATTATAACAACAACTAAGAAAAATTCAAAAACAGAAGTTACAATTTGCTCATCTAAGAACTGTTATGCCTTTTACAATAAAATATAAGCGTTTTATCGACGTATTGTCGTATACATACACAGTTTTTTTGTGCAATTCAAGGTGTACAAAATATTGGCGCGTCAGTGATGGAATGCAATTATTGCAAGTTAAATTGATTTATGCGGCTTACCTAGGGTTTTCACGTAATGGATAGATCCTCGGAGGTCTAAATCGGGGAGGCCCGTTGCCTCTAGGCCTAAAATGCCTTTGATTTTCACTTCGCCATCCTCCGATGCCTGGATGACCTCGCCTCATTATTTCACAACTAACACATATTTAGCCACAATACACAGAAAGAAAGGTATCACTTAAATTTTGCGTTAGAAGTGTGTATTATTTTACATGAAAAAAGGTGGTTTTCACAAGAATAACAAGTTTGATCAATTGTCGCGCCGAATAAAAATACATAGACGGACATGGAATCCATTTGACGTTCCTATTGACATCATTGCCAGCCTTCAAAATTTTGATTTACAATAGTTCAAATAGTTTGCGTTCACATTTAATTATTTTCTCAATGATCAGCAAATAACATTATTGAGTGTCTCAACCACAATATTCTTAAAATAAATACGCTTTTGTAATGGTATGCTAAAATTCGCTGTGAATGTAAAATAAAAATAACAGGTAACAGGTTGAAGTCCCGCCCGCCGCGCCGCCGGCACGTGCCACAGGTATTTACGGTTTTCACGGACTGCTTTCTAAAGAGCTTGTAAAGTTTTTTTTTCTAATTTAGTTTTTTTCTTTATTTATTTTTATAGATAGGTTCGCGTTTGACCACTATCTCGCCTGATAGTCCAAGAGCTACTGATAGTCCAAGAGCTACTGAACCCTGCGACTAACGGTCTTCCTGTAAGGTTGGAAATTTGTACACGTAATATTTATAGCATGCTAAGAGCAATAGCGACGACCTGGCAGGCGTCAGCCGTGCACATCATTAGACAAATTAAAGTTCAAAGTGCAAAAAAATAAATAAAAAAAACTTGTTCCTGTAAGCTTAAAAATTTAACAGGATGTAGTGTATTTATTGTAAATCTTGGAAAAAAATTGACAGGCGATTACAAGGTGCACAAGTATGTGACAGGCGAATTGAAAAGTGCAAAGTTGATGAGGAAAAATAAACTTTCTCCCGTAAGATCAAAATTATCTCGCGTTTGGCTAAACTGATTTTGATGCCGTTTTCAGAAAAGTGTACGTTACATTCTGAGAAAGGTTTTAATATGCAGGGTGAATTTTTCAACTGGGCGTGGATTGGCTATCTCCGAAACTATGAGTAATATCGAAAAACGTTGAAAGCAATCTCGAAGCCAATTTTGACGAAAATAAAACTGCATCGTTGGATTTTAGAAAAATCAATAATCCTGGCCAGGAATCGAACCCGCTGATTTTGGAAAAAAAATCACAGCCTGTATTATTAAACCATTCGATAGTGTTGCTAATAAGGATCAAATTCTGGGAAGTAATCATATACGGAAAACTTTAGGAAAACGTATTATTGAAAAAAAAACTGATGAATGTTCAAGACGATAACTGTATTCGGAACATAACTACATAAGTTAACCGTTTCTTCTTTGAAATAACGCTTATTTTTGTTCAACTCAATAATTTCGCATTGCTAAATACACTGGGATTGTTGAGACATCAAATCCACTGAATTATTGAAAACAATTATAAATAAATTATGGCTCAGTAGAACATAGAAATATAACTATTTCATGAAAATCTACTATTTCCTTAAGTTTGCCTTATATGATCACTTCCCAGAATTTGATCCTCATTAGCAACACTATCGAATGGTGTAATAATACAGGCTGTGATTTTTTTTCCAAAATCAGCGGGTTCGATTCCTGGCCAGGATTATTGTTTTTTCTAAAATCCAACGATGCAGTTTTATTTTCGTCAAAATTGGCTTCGAGATTGCTTTCAACGTTTTTCGATATTCCTCATTGTTTCGGAGATAGCCATCCACGCCTAGTTGAAAAATTCACCCTGTATATTAAAACCTTTCTCGGAATGTAACGCACACTTTTCTAAAAACGGCATCAAAATCAGTTCAGCCAAACGCGAGATAATTTTGATCTTACAGGAGAAAGTTTATTTTTCCCCATCAACTTTGCACTTTTCAATTCGCCTGTCACATACTTGTGCACCATGTAATCGCCTGTCATTTTTTTTCCAAGATTTACAATTGATAAACTACATCCTGTTAAATTTTTAAGCTTACAGGAACAAGTTTTTTTTATTTATTTTTTTGCACTTTGAAAATTAAATTGTCTAATGATGTGCACGGCTGACGCCTGCCAGGTCGTCGCTATTGCTCTTAGCATGCTATAAATATTACGTGTAAAAATTTCCAACCTTACAGGAAGACCGTTATTTGAAGGGTTCAGTAGCTCTCCAGCTATGATGGTAAGCGAAGATGTGGTTGACGATGAAGCCGGAAGCGTTGAAGCTGCACGCTTGTCTAGAAGTAACATGTTCACTCTTGACTTGAAGACCCCAAGGTTACCTATATAATAGCTGTCGGGAAACAAAGATGCCGCAGGGAATTCTACTCCTTAGCTGCCCCTGCCAGTTCGTACAGGTATTAGCAAAACGCTGTGTTTGTGCCGGCGCGCGGCGGGTCGTCTTGTAGTCCGATGATGATGGATAAGCCTCAACATTTAACTTTGCAATAAAGTCATTTGCATGTATGTAGGTCTCTTGGATTCAAAGATCTTTGCATTTTATTGTACACACTCCAGTTCGAGAGATCAAGATATTAAAATGGCTGCCATTCGCTTATTAATGGAGTAAGAATTTTTTTTAAAGCATTTTTGTCAATGCTAATGAACCTAGAATATCCCCTTCAAATATCGTGCCCGGACGGAGCCCCGGACACACTGTAGATATACTCTTGCGTAGGTATAACCCCGGCCACTCACATGCGCGCAAAGGTTCGTACATTGTACGAATCTTTGCGCGCATGTGGAGGGCCGTCAGACATACATTTGCGAACTTCGCATATTTGCAAATGGGTTCGCATACTCTATGATCAAATTAAAACTAATAACTTTAAACTAAGGACCAAAATTTAACGGTGTATGAATACTTATACTGATCAGTATTTCCTCACACAAAATGTAACAACGACACGACCGTTTGCTTCGCAATCGTGTGCGCAACTGGTCACACGAATGTGTAGGATATATAATATATGTTCTGTGACGCGAAGGTTCGCGCACATAAAACCGACACAGCTTGGAAAAGCACGAATGCTACGAAAACTTCGCGAAGTCATTCGCAAATGTCGTCCTACACATGCGGGTTCGCGTATTCGCGCGAATGTGAGTGGCCGGGGTAACACAAGAGCAACTATTTTGCGGTTCCAAAAATCTGTGCTAGCGCGGGTAGAACCACAGTAGAACTGTGGAAGATTGCACCGTTCAGGCATGCGCGCCTGCCCGTTTTTCCATACAAACGTAGTCCCCTGTTTTCTCCCTGGATAATGCCAGTAGAGCAATATTTTTTTTACAAATCTATGACCACTATTGGCATGTCACTATGTTTTCCTTTTTCCCATAAATTAATTATGAAAAGAGAATATGAACATTCAAAATCCTAAAAAAATGGCCAGATTTTCCGCTGTGTTCAAATAATCAGTAAACGACGAGATTATATAAAAAAAGGAAAACATAGGAACACGGCCAATGCCTTTTTTTATTTTTTAAAGGAAAAAGTAGGAAAAAGTAGTGAAATCGGTTAAGTTTTGGAGGAGTAGGTAATCAGGGGACTACGAATCGTTGATTTTGTGCCATTTTTAAGGTATTTTCGGTCCAAGCTGCAGTTGTCTCCTTCGCGCTCTGTAACTCTGTTGTGGGCACTGTGCGACAGCAATAGATTTTACAAATACCTATTTTTCAATTCTCCAGCCCTTGCTGTTTCCTCATAATACACGCAGCTCAAATGCGCTGCGTGCCCGCCGTGCACAGCATGCGCCGTCACGGGGCCGCGCCTTTATACCACGGCAACATGGTACACGGCAACATACAATACAATAAATGGAAGAAAAGGGTAGAATGATGATGATGATGATCATGATGATGTATATTTAAAACACATTTATATTTAAATCCATAATAATATATTTTCATTATGAACTTAGTTACATGGGCACTTATAAAAAATCAAAAACTAGACGTATGGTCAAATCGGTAGTCGTTTTTCATCGAGAAGAACTGACAAAGAAATTCAGTTTTCCTTTTAAAAATAATAATTATCTTTTACAACTTTGTACAGTTAAAACTTATGTATGAGGACAGTACAGTAAAAACTTTAATATTTTGGATATTAATAATGGTGATAATATAGTCAATTTGAATCTAGTAAAATGTATTTATTTCGTAAACAATAAAATAAACCAGAGGATAGGATTATGATTTTTAGTTATTCTATTGCTCCAAAGATGTCGCTAGTTGTATTTTTGCTTGCACGATATGGACCACTTTCTAAAAAGAAAGCAATCGTGCGCCTGCCTACACCTGTATGTATCTTCTTTTACATAAAGAAAAAATAGGAAAAAATACTACAGTCTCGCACAACCACTTTCGACTCTCTCGCACTTTTGTGCCGCATTCTATTCTCTGCGTCTATGCATAGACTATACTTAAACCATTAGACTTATATACCGGCAAGTATAGAAGTGGGGTCTTCTACACCAGACTTGACTTTTCGTAGAAAAAGAACTGCTTCGCGACCGTCAATTAACCTGTGGTCATAAGTTAGGGCGAGGTACATCATGGGCCTGATTTCGACCTGTAGAAATAAAGAGTAAAATCGATTAATGAGGAATAAAATAAACAAAATTTAAGCCTGTCGAAGAAAGCTAATTCCAGAACTACCCGAACAAGTACAGTAATTGTATCGGTTTTGTTGATCGGTAAATAATGCCAAACCGACAATTTTGGACCTGTAATTGCGTGTAGCCTAGCAATCCGCATAACACCCGAAAAGTCATTGTAGATATTGTAGGTGGAGAGCGTCAAAAACGAAGATCGAGATAACCTCATTTTCATTTTTACCGTTATTTTGAGTAGGTATGAGTTTTCATGGAAACGATGGAGGTTGGTTGTACTGTTTTGAGAGCTAAATTTACCTTGCCATTAATTGCGACTGGTCTCTGGATAATAGCATGCATGCCCAAAATTGCAGATTGTGGCAGGTTGATAATCGGCATCGAGAGGAGCGATCCAAACACTCCTCCATTACTCAACGTGAAGGTTCCACCCTGCATGTCTGCTGGCACCAGTTTACCTGAAATTCCCATCAACCATCAGGCTGCGGTTCCACTAAGGCGGAGCGAAGAGCGGAGACCGATTCATCAATCACATGATGATTGCTTGAAATCCACCTTCTTCTCCACTCAAGCCATGTGATTGGTGAATCGCTCTCCGCTCTGCTCCACACCGCCTTTGTAGAAACGCAGCCTTATTCGTGGTTTTCTGTGAAAACAGCGAGTTAATTTGTGCCGACGATAACACCACACTGCAAAACGACGTATCAAATCTGACAACATACATACAGATAGAAAATCACGCAAACAAAATTTACGATGACTGTACAGGGTGGAAAGAACGATGCAATCAACAATTATTATGTTTAGCACAGGAATCTAACCAGTAATCTAGTAAATTTATTTAGTTGAAAAACCTACTTCTACTAATTTGGCGGAAAAAATCGTCTAGAAGCAGCTATTCTATAGGTAAGAAATCTCATCACTGGACTTTACGATGTGCTTTGCGACGGCTTTGAGACCGTCGATAAGGGGCTCACCGTTCGCGCTACACGTTTGGATAGTGCACTTTAGTGCCAGCGTGGCGTGAGCGAAGCGGCGGCGTCACAGTCACAAGGCTGTGTTTATAATTATTAGCACTGCTGGACTGGTACCTACCTACATTTTTTTTTTTTTTTTTTTTTTTTTAGCGTGGTAAAATCATCAAATGAGTCCTCCAACCCCGGGCAGGGCGGGAGGGACTGTCAGACTTCTACTGACTAAAATCCACGGTGTCCTTCATAGCCTGTTACGTTCCGGGGTTACGGTTAGGGAATAATCCCGCGACCCCGGCAGGCTTTGGCCCTCTGAGAGGGGGGCCCCGTCATTATGCTGACGCTCTTTGAGGCGCGCGTGGGACACAACGCGCCGTCGACCCGGGCATGGTCCTTGGTCGGGCAGCGAGTTGCCCTTTACTCGCTGCCCGCATGCCCGCGCCTACGGTGGCCGGAGATCATCTTGCGACGTCCGTCGCCGTGGGCGCCTACCACTGCGGCTGGGGCGGAGGGAGGACGCTGTCCTCTCTCGCTCGCGGCCTGCCTCCTCCTTTACGAGCATTACTGCCTCGCAGAAGGAGCTGACCGCTTCCCACTCCGTCTCGCCCCGCAGCATGGCCGCAACCAATGCCGGGCGCGAGAGGTCTCCGCCTATCGCAGCCGTGAGGACACGTCGGTGCTCCGCCCAAGCTGGGCAGTCTTGCACCGTATGCTCCACCGTATCCTCCGGGCGATCTTCGCAGTGGTGACACCCAGGCGTCTCCTCCTTTCGCATCAGACACAGGTACCTCCCGAAACTTCCGTGTCCGGTGAGGACCTGCGTCAAGCGGTAGGTCAGGACGCCATGACTTCTCTCCAGCCACTCCTCAAAACCTACCTACACTTTCTGAATAAAAACTCAAGTTTCGACATTTCGAATTCAACACGCATTTTATTTTTACCGCAAAGAACTTTTTATTTTGCAACGTAGGCTGTTTCTTTGTATTTTATTTTATCTAAAGTAATCACAGAAAAAAAAACGATAGATTATCTGCGAATTATCCAACCATAATGGAAGATCCTGCATCCTTCATGGAGATTGACGTTCATTAGTCATACCTTCTCTAGCTTTAGTTCCCAGCGCGTTCATCTCCAGCTCTAGACGGGGGTAGTCCATGGAGTCGACATTCCGAAGCACAGGCACCACCAACCCTCGAGGAGTTGCCACCGCGATTGATATGTCCACGTAGTCTCTGGGAAATCAAACGTATAAATGTCAAATCAATGTATTTTTTCTCTTCAAAAACATCCGATAAGTACCTGTAAATAATGTCCGATCCAATGATGACCCCATTGACGACGGGCTGGTCCATTAGCGCGTTGGCAGCAGCCTTCAAAAACGGGGACATGAAGGACAGCTTCACTCCATACTTTTTGACAAATGCCTTCAAGTTCGCTTTCCGGAAGTCCATCAGCTTGCTGTGGGCAAACACAAAAACCATTGAGGAGTTGTTTTGTGAGGAGATGATGTTGGCTGCAGGAGTAGGTCGTAGGTGAGTTTTCAAACAGAGAAAGCCACAAATACAAACATCCAGACTCGGAACAACTACTAACACAATACGGCCGAATGGATCGAACTCGCGAGACGCTGTACAGCAGTAGATCCTTCAACCACTGGGCCAATCTGAACACTAAGACCTGCAAGTCAGCATCAGTTCCTCAGCTGCTTCTTCCTAACTACGAGTATCTTTAACAAGGTAAATCAAATAATGGCTTGTAAAAAAAAAAAACTCCAAAATGTAACACTCAAGAATAATGGCGTGGTAAATTATAGACGGTATAAAATGCAATCGGTTATATTTCCTTGCTTTAACAAATTATGAAAAATCTCATGATAGGCACAAGCACAACTCGTATTTTTCATGGTTGCCTGTTAATAATATAGGACACTGATAGGGAGACGATGCTGAATATGCTGAAATTTGTAAAAATCTGCAGATGTTCTAGTATGTATTACCTCATATCACATTCATTGAAGGTAGTCAACATGGCGGCAGTGTTCTGCGCGTCCTTCAGTCTCTCGGCTATGCGCAAACGCATCTTGTTCATGGGTACCGGGTGTTCAGTGCGAGTGCCCGAAATTGTCTTCGTCGGGTCGGTAATTTTCAATGCTGCCGCCTTAATATCAAATAAGTATAAAAAACATTTAAAAAAAATTAAACAGTCCTGCAAATATTATCTAAGTAGCGACGAAATAATATTGCACATTTTGATTGTGGATGAAAACGGAATCTTGATACATAAAAAACAAGAGAATAAGGTCCTTAATTCATATCGCAACGAAGCCAAAACGAAATTTACACTAAATTACAACTCGCCTCGATTTTGCACGATTATGTAGCAGAGTCAAGCTTCCAGTTCGCATGAGTTTTCGACTTCTCACACATCTTCAATAATTTCCATCATGTTTTAAAAAACTAAAACCCACCTTAGGCCACGTTTCCACTATACAAATTACTTGTATACAAGTTGGCCATTGTATGCAAGTTGAACAAATCTGCATACAATTACAAGTTGCAAGTAAGTAGTTTGAATTTATTGTACATTGTGTTCTTATCCAATTCAAGCAATCTGTAAACCATTGTGACGTCATACAAGTTTGCAAGACTTGCCTAATGAAAACGCGCCTCCCATCCTTGAATCACTTCATCTGTTGGTGAACTTATTGAAAATCCGTAGCTTTTATGCTCATCGCGGTTGACTTTATAGTCTGAACGCAGGGTCTGAACAAGGAGTAATTATGTTTTATAATATTTAGTACTTAAAATAAAATTACAGTAGGTCCACTAGGCGCTGCTCCTTTAACAACAGTGGTGACTGCTGCTCTTGCAGCCGGCGCGGCTGCAGGTGCAGCTGCTGGTGGAGCTGCAGCTCTAGGTGCTGCGGCTGCTGGGGCGGCAGCCGCAGCGGCTGCCGGCTTAGCAGCTGCAGGAGCAGCTGCCGGCTTAGCAGCTGGAGCTACTCCTGTTACGTTAACCTGTTTGATAAAAACTATAAATTAGAATTAAAAGCTCTGAGGAGCTTCTGGCCACATAATAACTTCAAGGGTTCAACTTCAAAGTTAAGCCGCACTTGCTAAGTTGGTTCGCCGTTGCTCCAGGCTGTCTTTTGTAGAATGACAATCAGTCTCATCAAGGGGTGCTAATTATTACCCACTACTAATTGGGTTGTGGAGGTCAGATATACAGTCGCTCCAAGTACAGCCAGCAAAAGAAATGTCTATACATATTCATTTTTTACTCGCATACTTTCTCTTTCTTTTTAATCATATTTTTTATCTACTTTTTTTCTAGGGTATATGTTAAGATGAAAAATAGTGATTAGTACCGTAAATAGTGGTTGCCCAGATTTGACTTGTTGGCCAGTCTTGACGAGAAATTTGGTAATGGTGCCGTGTCCGGGGCTCATGACCGGTAACGCTGTCTTGTCAGTTTCTACCTCCATGACAACTTCGTCCATAGCTACGGCGTCACCTTCTGCTTTGATTAATCTGGAAAAGTACAATAAGGCTTAACTCTCAATACTCCATTAAAAAGATATATTAAAAGGATACTCCGACAAAAGAATGTTCTGTTTGGTGGTCAACTTGTCGGACAGCACTGACCGACTTGCTATTGTCTGTCGGACAATGGTGTCCGACAAAACGTTATCGGGTATCAAAAATGTTCATTTCTCACGGAGGATATTAATTAACAGTGCGAAGAATATTGTTATTTTAAAAAAATTACTTGGCATCGCCGCTGGTGACTGAATCGGGGAAGGTAGGTGCATTCACTGTCTCTTCCTTCTGTAATGCTGCCGTCGTGTGCACTTTCCTCATCTGCTGCTGTTGTGTTAATGTTGATGCCATGGTGTTCATTTTGGAGCTGTAAAGTTAAATGTAGATCTAAGTTTATATACTAGCTAACACTGTTTTAAACTTTCACCGTCTTTACCACAAAAAATCTGTTGAACATTTGTCTAAAAAATTATG
The DNA here is from genome assembly GCA_036375495.1 of Agrotis segetum. Taxonomy (NCBI): domain Eukaryota; kingdom Metazoa; phylum Arthropoda; class Insecta; order Lepidoptera; family Noctuidae; genus Agrotis; species Agrotis segetum. The sequence continues at coordinate 467,175 of JAQSVV010000118.1, forward strand.
TAACTGCCAAACGACCCTTATATCAACGTCAAAGGCCGTTTTACAGTTAACAGTTTATAAGTCGAATGTTCAACCAATGTTTAAGTTTTTTTGTAAGACGGTCGCGGTTTAATACTGGATTTAAATTGTTATTTAGGTACGAGGCAACCGCGGGCATGCGGGCGGGATCGCGGGCATGCGGGCGGGATCGCGGGCATGCGGGCGGCGATTAATCGGCAACGCTGTCCGACCATCGACCATGCCCGGGTTGACGGCGCGTTGTGACGGAACCCCCTCTATAGGGTCAAAGCCTTATCAAATTACCGTGACCCTGGAACGTAAAGGGCTATTGTTTTGAGCTCTCGATATTTTAAGCTTGACCTTGATCTATTTAAAATATACATTCGCGGAACATATCCTATTACTCTAGCTATTGGCACTTACTTCACTTAAGGATGTTATGTCGAAAATTATCTCGGGGGATTGCTATTATCGGGATTTATTTGACGGATATTAATAAATTTCAAAATTAACAAAAAAATCTTACGTTATATGTTGAAAGTAATTATTATGATGATTCCTCCCACATACATAAAGTTTATTTGGCGTGCTGTATGTATACTTCTTTAACCCGAGGATCTGAAAAAAAAACAGTATATAAAAAAAATTAGTTGGTTATTAGTAGTTCATTACCAAACACATTAAATACTCATGTGTATTTTTGCGACAAAATCGAAGGTGCACGGCGTTTTCATTCTCGTCACTCCGGGTATTTACACGGTTGCCCCCCCCCCCTTAAATTGGGCCCTTCTTATGGGCCACGACCAATACAAAGGCCCGGCCGGTTGAAATGAATTATCCAAAGTTATACTTATAAGCTGGGCCCATTACCGAATGTCACTACTGCTCTTCAAAAGACTCGAATTTCACTCCATGATTTTACGCAATGCCAAAAAAATCCTTAATAAATTACTCACTAATCGCTTCGAAACCTCTCTTCTGCTAAACATTATTATGTAGTAAATAAAAAGTCCGAATACACGTCTGTCGAAATAATTTTATTTGTTGTACTCACAAAAGGAAATCTAATAAAAAGTCATTCTTGACGTAAATTTTCTTTCTCTATTTCTTATTTATTTGATTTTTCTGTCACAATTTTTAGGTTGCAAAAGAAAACAGTTTTTAATACGATATCTTTTCAAATAAACTGCAAAAGCTTTCGTTTCACAGTCACAGAACAATTTTATTACAGACAGCTAGACCGAATAGTAACTGCTACGCCATTAAACCCAGTATTTCAGTGTTTGTAGAAATCCAAACCCCAAGACAAGACTGTGGATGGTTTTAGTAATTCTATTGTCCAATAGATGTCACTGGTCATGCGTTTAGTTTTGCTCTTCGTCACTAGGTGGCCCGACATTATGCTACCCCTCAATAGATGACGCTAGTAAGTTTAATGCCTCTATTCCCCAATAGATGTCACTTTTTTCAAGCCCTAGCAATATCTTTGCAAACAATCATAGTACTCTTTTGAAAACTTAGCAAACTTAAAGTAATAGGAAGTTTTTGGAAATTAGACGTGGTGGTTTTAGCTTTTTAAATGTTTCTGATTGATATGTGATTATTTTAATTCAAACTCAATTGTTGTTACCTAATAATGAAAGTCCTGTTGGAAATTCTCTCGTAATTTTACATAAATATCGGTTTTTGGCCCCGGTTGTTTAGCTCCTAGCTAGAGAACTTTTTAGGTAGCGAATTTAAAATCAGCGTCTGTTATTAGACAATTTTTAAAAGATTTGACTTTTCTCTTTTTCACAACCATACCTGAAGTTCCAGCAGTGTCCTATGTCGCGTCAGAACTTCAAGAGATAATTCAGATAAACATTACATTTGCGCTACTTCCCCTCGTTTTCACCAAGAAACAAGTGAAATACTAGTTTGAAACAAAACCTTTAGAATACTGATCAAATATTCAACTCTGTTATAGATGGTGGAATGTCACCAAAAACCTCTTTTCAAGAAGGTATAAAACATTGTGTGTTCCACAAGTTCTTTAATCAACATTGTTTTAGGCTGCGTTTCCACTGACGCGGAGCGGAGGGCGATTCACCAATCACAAGGCTTGAAATCCACATCTCTTCTCTACTCAAGCCATACTTGCCCTTCATCCATCAGCCGAAACATTACATGTAAAAATACATGTTTCAAACCTTGGTAAATAAGAGGGGTAATAGAGGGGAGGGGGGGGGGAGAGTAATGAAAGTCTAAAGAAAATCAATATTTCTATTTAGTCGCACTTTATTCAACAAAAAAAATCAGGTAAACAATTACAAAAATCAATCAAACAATTTCCCACCAATTTTCACTAACAAGTCGTAGTTAAATTAATTAATTACAGCATAGGGAGGGGACAGGGGCGATATGAATGTATAGTGATGTGCCGTCTGAAAGCTCTTTGAGTAACATTAGCGGTGCCGGTGACCACTCAAGACGTCGTTATGGTGGACTCCTTGACTGTCGCAGGGTTGCCACAGCGATGGGTTCTGTAAAAATAATAAATTAGTTTAAAGACACGTTTTTTAACTGAATATCATAGAACATAGGTACCTAGATAAATTAGTGATTAGAAGAGTTTCTATAGGTATAGAATAAGTTGTTAATCATTCATTTAATAATAAGGAAAACTCAGTCTCAATCGCTAGAATGAAGCAGACATTGGAACTACGAGTATTCCTGTATCGTGGGTGTGTGTATAAAATTGCAGGGTGTCTGCATTGCTAATTCTTTGACCAAAAAATAGGCCAGCCCTACTGTCCCGAGAAAAATGATCAACGAATTCAACCAATATTAAACTAGACAAGCGTTGCTTAATCATGGTCAAATCAAAATCAAAGACAATCTTCGGCAAGAAAATGCTATTTGACGGCAAGTTATACCACCGCGCGCATTCATTGGTCAAATAAAACAGCGTGCGGCTGTACAATTATGACCTAAATCACTTCTACACTTTGCAGAAAAGAAAGAGATTCTTTTATAAAACTTGGTGAGATAACATGTTTTATGCGAGTGCTGAGCCTATAGTTTCAGTTTTTGTGTCACAAACCACGCATAATCAATTAAAGGACACTGCGACAGCCCTAACTCGAACAAGGGTGTCTCCCTAACCAATTTGCTAAGATTCGAGCAGCCCGCATCTTTGATTAGGAATCTCCGCGGCCCGCTCAACTATCGACTGGCCATTTATCTACGCATTGTTCATGAATACCTAATACTGAATGCGTATGATTTGAACGACTGTACTGGGCTTTACATGGTTTTAAATTAATTTCTTGGTGGACCAAGTAAAAGGCGTAGCTTTTTTTAACCGACTTAAAAAAAAAAGTAGGTTCTCAGTTCGACCTATATGTATGTGTGTATGTTTGTCCGCGATTATCTCGCGTTTGGCTGAACGGATTTTGATGCGGTTTTCAGGAAACTATTTATTACATTCTGGAAGGTTTCAGAAGGTTTTAGTATATAACACTAATAAATATCCCGTGACGTTGCCCACGTGGATCCGTTTTTGCTTACTTGGTTTGTAGATTTTCAGGGACGATTGCATGTTCGTCTGCAATTATCCCTCGTTTGGCTGAACCGATTTTGATGCGGTTTTCAGAAAAGTGTTCTTTACACTCTGGAAAATGTTTTAGTAAATAACAATAATGGATTCCTCGTAAAGTTGCCCACATAGATCCGTTTTTGTTGCTTACTAGGATTGTAGATTTTCAAAGACGCCGATTGTGTGAAGATTTTTGTTGAATATCTGAACTAAAAAGGGAAAAATAAAAAACTTTTAAAAAAAGGGAACCGACTTCAAAACCAAACACAAAAAAACTGTAAAATAACTTTTCTTTCGGAAGTCGGTGGCCATAGTATAAATAAAGTACTCAATAAAAAACAAAGCCACCGACTTTCGAAAGAAAAGTTATTTTACAGTTTTTTTTGTGCAAACAGAGAGGCGTGCCGAAAGCGAAGCGAAGCGTTTTCATTTGTAATATAGGGAATTGTTTGAATCCAGTCACATAGAAACGCGAAAGCGATGCGATAGCGATAGCGATCCGAAGGCGTTGGCGATATTACAACTCAGCGAGGCGTGGCGAAGGCGAATGCGAAGCGTTGCCGAACTATTAGTAATGGCTGGCTTTGTATGCACGACGTCAAACATAAAACGCGAAAGCGAAGCGTTAGCGAGGCGTTTCCGAGGCGAATCCGAAGCGAATCCGAAACTTGACAGTGCCACAGTGACACATACTGTCATGCCGATTTAAAAACTAATATTATTTACAAATTAGCTGTTCTGCTTTGTGAGAAATGTGGAATAATCGAGGACGTGCATCATATCTTGACCGAGGATGAGTGGAGCGAACGCTTCTGGTGAAATCTGTTTGGTCATCACGCTAGATATTGACGACAAGCTCAGGATGCCCACGGAATTTAACTGGTGCATATGTGGTAAAGCTACTGCTAAGCATATAGCCCGGGAGTGATGCTGAGGAAGCTGTTGTGGTGGCGTTAATTGGCACGCGCCACTGCTTGCTGTGTCCGGTGGCCAGGCCCAACATACTGGCCAAAACACCTCTCACAAGAACAATCCGTGTAATGAACGAAGATCATGAACGGATGTATTTTCATGCGGCTTGAGTGAATAACGCGTACAAATATCTTTTAAATATAGCTATTTATGTAAGAAATCTATAAATACATTTTGTTGTTGTAATTTGTATTTTAATGTTGATAAGAGACATATCACTACTGGTCAGGTGCAGCAGCAGGCAACAGTGCTGCGCAAACACCTTTACAAAATAAAATATAATTATGAGGACGTAAGTAACGCATTCCGTACCTATTCGTTTGCTATCCTCTTTATAAAAAGTAACGTATCTAATGGGTGCTTTTCCATTTGCCGGCATGGCACCGGCGCCGGGGCCGGCGCTGGCAGTGCAAAAGCGAGCCATACCATTTCATACATTTTTGCTATTTTTGCCGGGCCGGCTAATGGAAAAACGCCCAATAGGTGCACCGTGTAAAAATCAAACAACTTATTATTCAATTATTTTATTGTGATATTATCTATAACAACGATGTCATGAAACCCCTGCTCTTTAACATTTTGTTGATGTGTTTTAACCGTACAAAACACACATTACAATTTTTTTTCAGAATACGCACGAATGTATGTTCAATCACATGATTATGATAATAGCATTATTGTTTCCAAAATAGGACTGGAATTGATAAATTAATATTAGTGAAGCCATACTTCAACAGTCAATTGATTAATGCAAAGATATCGTAACACAAGGTCGTGGCATTCAAAATATCATCATTTAATCCTCTGTTTGATGTCGTACTGTTCTCATCTTCAACAAAACGACGGCTGGGCCTCAACTTTTTCAATGCAAATCAAAGATACTTGGTACCTCCTCAATGAAAATATAACTTATTGTTTTCCTTTATAGGTGGACCAATCCAGTATTCGAATAATCCGTTAACCGTGTCTTGAGAACTGGTAAAGTCTTAATACAGTCACAAATGTAAATACAAGTTGTGTTTGGTCAACAGTAGGTAAATGTCTGAATATTATTTTCAAAACCTAGTTTTAATCGCATACTGTGGTTTTTTAGAAAACTAAGTATGTGCACACACACAATGGCTGCACATTTTCTTGTTGCATATTAGTTCATTACTTTACGCAGTCGGTCGATTAGTAAACAATCACGGAAAATCAACAAAACAAAACATGAAATCAAGAATTATCTAGGCAATATCAATAGATGTCAATTTGTGACATGTTTACGGTATCACTATTTTTTTTCATTAATTTTTGGTTACGACTTCAAGGCCTTTAAGCTAAGCTTTATGCCATTTTTGGGTAGGAGTAAATAAAAACTTGTCTAAAAGTTCTTGTGTATGTCTATCTAGCAGGCCCCAACGAGATTTATCAACAGATGATAGCTTTTCATAAAGACAGTATTTTATACCTAAAGAAAATAAATAATATCGTAACACAAAATTACAGACCGGGCGGGGGAGATATTCAACCAATATAAATATAAAGATACGATTTTTTTTATTCCAAAAACGCCATAGAGGCATTTCGATACGTTGTACACCTTTTTAATTTGAGTGGAAACATAAGATCATGTACTAGGGATTTGACTTTGGTGTCCGCCTGTCCATCTGTCAAGACCCTTTTTCTCAGGAACGCGTGGAGGTATCAAACTGAAATGAAATACTCAAGTCCACCAGGCCCTCGAAGAAGAGAAAGAAGCAAGCGAAATTTGCTTTTTTTAGCTTAAAAAAAAAAAAACAAAATACAGTCCGTAAGAAAGATTTATTGTGGATAAAATAAAATTTTTAACAAATTCAAAACAAGATTATTTGAATCGGTTTTAGTTTTTCAGTTTTATTCATTACGTACACGTACACACATAAATGGGTAGTATTTAAACGCAAATCAAAAAATATCCTTTTGCTATGCAATAAGATTCCGAATTCCCATCAAAATTACTGATTGCACAGCAAAATGTTAAAAGTCAAAATATCACTAAATACACTACCGTTTTATTTTCAATTCAATGTCAAATGACCAGAAAATGTCGACGGAGCACCGCTTCGCGGTTGACGTCGGACGTCAAACAGGCATATATCGGCGTCTTTCTCTCCGTATAATACCTGACGGTATGCTTAAGAGATAAAATAGCACTCTCACTGGATAGTCCAGCCCTGAAACCGAATTGTGTGTGAATTATATTATCTCAGCTAAGAGGTGAGAAATACTCCATTTTAGATAACTATGTTTTAGTAGTAACTTTTTACTAAAAGTTAAGTACACTATATAGACTTTCTGATAATCCTCTCGTCTAGCAGCTAATACATGCACTTATGTTAGTAGAGGTGAGGATTGAGGGACCACTTTTATTATTCGCTATCTTCATATTGCGTCGATATATCTTTCTATTTCTTTTTTACAAAATGCATTACGATTTTTACTAAAACTTTATGTGGTAACTTTATGAAAAAGAAAGATTTACTAGGTAATATTCACTAAAATAATTATTTTTCCTGTGTGGATTGAGGGACCACAGTTTAGTCGTTGTATATTTTTTACCTTTAATGCTTTGTGATCAGCAATTCAGTAAACATCTTTACAAATTCTTTACTAAATGTCAGTAGTCACAAAACATTAATTTATCAAATACTTTCCGAGATCTGGCTGATGGTCTGTGAGGACTGAGGGACCACACTTTAAGGGCTGTAGTTTTTAATATATTTGTTTACAAATTCCCAGATTTGTTCTACAATTGTTTTAAGTCCACTACTAAATCTTACGATTTTTACTTTGCGCGTTTCAGTTTGGTCCCTTAGTTCACACACACATCCATTAATTTGTGCCTTTTACTTTTTGAGTAATAAGTGTACGATTTTGGTCGGGATGGGGATAACGGTTCCACATTTCTTCCCTCCTTATCAGACAACAAAACTTAAACAAAACTGCAATAGTTTAATAGAAATTACTCATTTTTATTGTATTGTAATTTAGAGTAATAAAATAAATACCTATATTTCATGAAGTTCAAATTTTTGTGTCAATTAAATCAATCAATTACAAGGGAAACATTAACCTGACATCTGAACATAGCATCGCTCTTTATAATATCATGAAATGGTTCGTCTGGTGGAAGAATTATCACCGGGTCCGAGATTTCTGTAATTTGTGGTGTAGGAACTTAAAAAATTGTGTTGTACTTCCTAGCACGACCATGAACTTATTCACTATAACTTTTGATGGTAATAAATTCATCTTACTTTGTACTATTTTATACCACTAATTAGCAATTTTGTACCTCTCAATTACCGTAGATAAGCAGGTCGTGCTACGAAGATTGCTTCCCAGCACGACCACGCTAAAATTCCAGTTGGCATTGAAATTGAAGACACGGGACCATATATTATATATAGCCTTATATTTTGATGTGTGTGTGAACTGAGGGACCAAACTGGAACGCGCAAAATAAGAATCGTAGGATTTAGTAGTACACTTAAAACAATTGTAGAACAAATCTGGGAATTTGTAAAAAAATATATTAAAAACTACAGCCCTTAAAGTGTGGTCCCTCAGTCAAAAAATTGTGTTGTACTTCTTAGCACGACCGTGAACATATTCAATATAACCTTTGACGGTAGTAAATTCCTCTTTCGTTATTAGTCGCAGAATTATTAAACCATTTTTTCTTACAAGTTACGACATTTAGTGTCTTCGCTAATTAGTGGTTTAAAATAGTACAATATGAGAGAAATTTATTACTATCAAAAGTTATAATGAATGTGTTCACGGTCGTGCTAGCAAGTACATCACAAAATACAAAATAAAATAATATGGCGTTAAAAAAAACGCCGAAGAGAAGAAATGCAATTCTATGTATCTGTTCACACATAGCGCTTTTAAAGCACGGCGCTTTATTTTGTACTGTATTTGACTTTAAGTGCTGGACGGTGACATTTAAGTTCAATTTAATTTTTTGTTATCTACGCCCGAAAAAAAAGCGCTCGTGTGAATGGGGACTTATGTTTTGATCGTGACCTTCAAGAGTCGTTAGTGTCAGATAAACCAAAATAAACTCACGCGGGTATCCATTTAGTGCATTTTTGCTTGAGCACGCGTCGTGTAGGCTATTTTAAAAGTAGGTGTGCAATCTTGACGCCAGTTAAAATGTACTTTATTCTCTCGAGCAAAGATTTTACGTTTGTTTGACTGTTTTTGGGAAGTGACTCTTCTGTACGTAGTATTATTAAGTATTCTGTGCATACATAGACAACCACAATTTTTAAATGATTTAAAGGCCTATTCAGACCTAAGCGGTATTCGCTACCGTCTGCGTCAGAGAAAACCCAGCGGGTATGCGGTAATATTACTGTTCACACCAAAACGGATTTCGCTATTCTTGTGGGTAGAATAACGCGCGGTATGTATGTACCTCTACACACAGCGGCAGCGAATATCGCTCAGGTCGCTCTAGTCACGGTACTTGATACTAAATACCTGAGCGAAACCCGCGCGGTATGTACCTCTACCCACAGCGGCAGCGAATATCGCTCAGGTCTGAATAAGCCTTTATTTTACATATTAGTGCGGGAGACTGATATATAGAAACTCTTTACAATTTTTCTCTATGAATGTATTACTCTTTATTTTGTTTGTCACTAGTGCTGTCACTAATATGTCTTAAATAATATTATGTTAATTTTAAGTATTTTAAAACTTTTTTTAAAGGTTTTGGTTAAATCCCTAACCAATCGTGAGGTGCGAACGGTGAGAGTCGTTGTGTCACGTCCAAAAACACATTGTGGATCCAGCGATGTGATTTATGCTGTGCTTATTGAGAATAGCATAGCTAGGCAAAGGTGACTGAGACGAAGCCTACGATGGAGCGAGCTTACCCAGAAAAAGCCTGTTCATTCTAACTTTGAAGAGAAAAGAATATGGATGCCAAATTCATTAAACACTTTGTTATGCCTCTCTGAGCTGCATAGAAGCTTCGCTCTAATCAGTATCAGTACCTATTTGTGTTGAAGATGAGGACATGGAATTAGACGAGAGTCTTATCTCTGGGAAAAGTACCCTATTCGAACGGAGGGTTTAATGGAGGAAGATGATTTATTGACAAGACTTTGCCACACGATACCTTAGAATTATTAATCAATGGATTCTTGGAGAATGACCTATTTGGAAACAACGCGATTGTCATAATATTTATCTATTTAAAAGTTAAAATTATTCAGTTCAGTAGGTACTTCAAGAGACATAATTATTGCCAAAAAATAGTACCTATAGTAATGTTTTAGACATTAACAAAATATTACTGTATGGGCAGGATTCCTCGATATTGTTGATAAAGATGATTAAATAAACAATTTTAAAAATGTTGTTTTTATTTTTACATAGTATACCTGATAAGTATTTTTATATTAGAGGGTTGCAAAAGGGCCACTACCAGCCAGCGCCGACTTACCTACAGGTTTAGGACCTAACGGCTCAGTTCCTGACGATGGGAAGAGACCAGACGACATGACGTTGGGATATTGGAAGGCGGGTGGGCCTTTGGTGTGTGGCGGTATTTGTGTACCGTTTGCAAGCACAGTGGCTGTGCTGTCGCTTTTGCTGTGGTTGCTGAGACCCTCAAAAGGCGTGAAATATACAGCATTTACACCACTTCAACTGCATTTTTGACAGTGGTAACCAGTGATGACATCAGCTGGCGTTTTAGTGGACCAGGCAAAAGCCAGCCGATGCCAATTGGGTAATATTGTAGGTTGATTTGCTGGCGTCTGTACCACGCGAAGAAAACTTGAAAAACCTGAGTCGATTTCATCGATTAGCGCACCTTATCTAATAAAAAGAATTCAAACTGTTTTCTCTGTGAAATTTCTCAATAAATTATCGATGTTACAAGAAAGAAACTGAAGAAAAAGAAAAATCTGGCAACACAAACAACGTGCACGCTTCGGTCTCGCTTTCCCGTATTTGCTCTGTTTGACGTCGTTCTTATAAAGCCAGCTAATACAACTGCCACGCCTCGCTTCGCGGGCACGCCTTTCTGTTTGACGTGGTCTCAGTTTCGGCGCGATATCGCTTCATATTTCCATACATGACGTAACAAAAACGCTCCGCTTCGCCTTCGGATCGCTATAAATTCGGTACTGGCTTCATACAAAACATCGGTTCGCTGCACCCAGTTTGACGTCGCCCTTCGCTTCGCATTCGCCTCGGAATCGGATCGCCTCGCTTTCGCCTCGCTTTCGCCTGCCTGTTTGACAAAGGCTTAATGGATATCTAGTGAAGTTGCTCGCATATATCCGTTTTTGTTACTAACTAGGATTGTAGATTTTCATAGACGTCGATTTTATGAAGATTTTTGTTGAATATCTCAACTAAAAAGGGAAAAATAAAAAACTTTTTTAAAAAAAAGGAAACCGACTTTAAAACCAAACATTAGAAAACTATAAAATAACTTTTCTTTCGGAAGTAGGTGGCCATCGGTCAATGAAATAAAAGACAAAGCCACCGACTTCCGAAAGAAAAGTTATTTTATAGTTTTCTAATGTTTGGTTTTGAAGTCGGTTTTTAACGTAGTAAAATCATCGAGTGAGTCCTCCCAACCTGGGCAGGACGGAAGGGGCTGTCACACTCGTACTGACTAAAATCTACGGTGTCCTTCAATAGCCCTTTACGTGCCGTGGTCACGGAAACTGGTAAGATAGTGCCGCGACCCCGACAGGCTTTAAAGGCGTCGGTAAGAAGGTGCGAATGCAAGGAATTGTCGGCACAAGATTCCTTCATACTTTGCGGCAAAAAAAAAGTAAGGTTGGCAACGCACGAGCGTTACAGCTGGGGCTTCTAGTATAGGCTAGAGTGACTGCTTTTCATCAGGGGGAGATTTGAAAGATGCCGTACATCCAACAAAATTGTTGGCCTATAAAAACAAAATTGTATTATCAACATTATAGAGGCCTTTGCCCAGCAGTGGGATGATACAGGCTGACAGTAACAGTAACAGTAACATTATAGACATCTTATCCTTAGCACGAATTTTCAGTATTTGAGACGTAAAGTAAACTGGAACGTCGACAATTCAAATTGACGCTGTTCCATTTTTTCATACAAAAAAGCTGTAAATACTGGGAAGACGCTGTAAAGTAAAAGAGTGAAAATTCGTGCTAAGGGTACTGAACTATTCGTGCTAAGGAATGCCCATAGACCATCACGGTAGAAGAAGGAAGAAAGAAGACCGAAAGTAGAAATTTCAAAACTGCGTGTCGCGGGTTCGATTCCCTCACTGAGCAAATATTTGTATGATCTGTAAGTAGTTGCTTCGGGTATGGGCATATGTGTATGTGAGTTTATATGTTTGTAAACGCTCCTATGACACAGGAGAAATTCCTAGAGTGGGGAAGTCCCAACGTTTTTTTTTGAAAAAGGACTTATTTTAAAATAGGCAAGTAGGTGCCCAAGTGTGGACATACCTGTATTTTAATAGTACTGCGTACTTGAAGTATGTGCGGCGTTTATTAAATGGAAAATAAAAAAGCGGCTTTGGCGTACGAACAAGGAACTATATTTTTCCATTGAGATATATGTATAGTATATATTATCTCAATGTATTTTTCCATCAAGTCTTTGCCTTTTTCAAAGTTCCCGTTTACTTTACGTACTAAAAACGCAAGCTCTATCTTACAAAATGGCTCAGTACCAGTAAAATGTACCATAATTTAGGTACAGCGAAGGAAAGAGCGTCAGCTGCTGGTTAAGTTGCGAAGTCTTAAGTTATTAATACTTCGATGTATTGTTTAGCAGATAGAGCCGGAGCGAGCCTGGCTTACTAAGTGAGACACGGTCGTTAGGGAGAGAGAGGTAAATGAGATTTGGGAACTATGTCCACGCGTGGCAGTATTACATCAAGAATAGGCAAAGTTATTTATACAACGTGTAACGTTAATAGCGCAAAACCTCTCGTGGGGTAGTTACCCATGTTACTGATCAATGTTTTTTCTAAAACTTTTGCAAAAAAAAAAATGATTTTTCATACAAAATGAGAAATTGATCCATCCATGAGTATGAACAATATTTTAGAACAAACATTCTTCAGTAACGGGCTGAGTTACCCCACGAGAGGTTAATGTGCTATTAACGTTACACGTTATAGACAATTTAACCTGAGTATAGCACAACAAGTACGAGTATAATGATTGAAGAATAAAAAAAAGAGTAGACTGTATTTTTTTTAATGTTCAACATCTACGTGCTGGGATGATAAAATTCTACATTCTGCCATTTTGTCTGTTCTTCTGTCGACAAAACACTATTTTTTGGTGTCATGTTACACGCAAAGCGTCCTACTGTACACTATATACTTTAGAATTATGGTGCACATGTTAAATGAAAACGTGAGCAAAATAATCGAACTCACAATCACACCAGCACGCCTCAAATATGTTAGGTTTTCAGAAAATCAAGATAATCAAAGCAATGTGGGCAAAAAAGAGAGGGCAACGTAGTCAATCAATTAGAACCTTTGGGATAACTAAGTTAAGTTTTTTTTGATCGATAGAAGTAGAATTGAAACAGAAACTCCTAGGAGTAAGTATAACTGACCATTAACTTAGATCTATGTCCAAATTAAAAGGATGGTGCTGACAATATCGTAGCGTACAAGTGGTGCTAGGACCATGATTGAAACTGGTTTCTTTTCACTGAATTTGAGAACACTGCGTTTATATTCACTAAAAACTCACGAGGGGATGTTTTGTGCTCACCTGCTCAATCTTTAGACCGACGAAATAAAGGTAAATAATAAATATCGGAATTTAAATCGGTGGTCAGTTTTAGTTTATTATTTAGTTGCATTTTTTCCCTAATCATTAATAATCGTATGCTCTTAAATTAAGATCCTAAGATTGTTTTTATATCATATGATATTATTGAATGTTTTGACATCTAATAAGATATTGACAATCCTTTTCCACATTCCAAGTAGAACAAAACTCTACTAGGCAACGTTCATTTCTCAGTAATTCCTTTAAAATGATCACTAGCGTTTCTATGAGAATAGAGCGTAGTTGTGTTGGAGCAAGTTGTGCCATCTCAGGTAATAAGTAAGCTACTGTTTCAGCTTAAATGCTCAGACTTGCCGCTCGCAAACACCGCACCCAATATTTTAGTGTTGTGACGATTGGGAACGGCGAGTTTGTCGATAAATTGCTTAGAGGTTACCAAAGAACAACTATGTAGTTTGAAAATCTAAATTGAAATTAGGTTTTCTCTAGTACAACCCTTTATCAATTAAAAAGTGTATCTCACAATATCAATGGTCTCACATTTTTTTTTTTTTTTTTTTTTTTTTTTTTAGCGTGGTAAAATCATCAAATGAGTCCTCCAACCCCGGGCAGGGCGGGAGGGACTGTCAGACTTCTACTGACTAAAATCCACGGTGTCCTTCATAGCCTGTTACGTTCCGGGGTTACGGTTAGGGAATAATCCCGCGACCCCGGCAGGCTTTGGCCCTCTCTGAGAGGGGGGCCCCGTCATTATGCTGACGCTCTTTGAGGCGCGCGTGGGACACAACGCGCCGTCGACCCGGGCATGGTCCTTGGTCGGGCAGCGAGTTGCCCTTTACTCGCTGCCCGCATGCCCGCGCCTACGGTGGCCGGAGATCGTCGCGCGACGTCCGTCGCCGTGGGCGTCCTACACCGCGGTTGGGGCGGAGGGAGGACTCTGTCCTCTCTCGCTCGCGGCGCGCCTCCTCCTTCGCGAGCATTACTGCTTCGCAGAAGGAGGCGACCGCTTCCCACTCCGTCTCGCCCCGCAGCATGGCCGAAACCAATGCCGGGCGCGAGAGGTCTCCGCCTATCGCAGCCGTGAGGACACGTCGGTGCGCCGCCCAAGCTGGGCAGTCCTGCACCGTATGCTCCACCGTGTCCTCCGGGCGATCTTCGCAGTGATGACACCCAGACGTATCCTCCTTCCGCATTAGACACAGGTACCTCCCGAAGCACCCGTGCCCGGTGAGGACCTGCGTCAGGCGGAAGGTAAGGACGCCATGACTTCTCTCCAACCACTCCTCAAAGAGGGGTCTTACCGCCGCAATTGCGGCGTGCCCGGCCGTCGGTCGCGACAGTCGTTCCTTCCATACTGCCCTGAGATCGCGCCGGAGGTCTTCGCGCCGCGCCTCGACTTCGCGAGGCAGCGGGGTCACGCCCCGGCGCTGCGCCTCCACGCGCCACTCATAGACGCGCTGGAGGGCAGTCGCCTCCAGATCCCAGGGCAGCAATCCGGCAAGCAGGTTGGCCGATTCGCCGGCAATCGTGCGGTATCCCCGGATCATTCGGATAGCCATGACCCTCTGGCATGCGACCAGCTTCTGTGGTCGCGTCCGGATGCTCAGGGCCCACACAGGGGCCCCGTAGAGGGCCATGGACCGCACGACACCAGCGTACAGCCTACGGCAGGAAGCGTTTGGCCCGCTGAGATTGGGCAGCAGTCGCCTGAGGGCGGCCGCTGCACGGTTCAGCCTTGGGGCCAAACTCAGGAAATGCTCCCTGAAGTTCCACCGGCTGTCGAGGACGAGTCCCAGGTACTTCATCGTCCCCTGTACGCCGATCGGAACTCCTTCCACCGTAATGCTGTAGCTCGACGGTGGCGCGTTACGGCGGCCATGAAAACACATGGCCTCCGTCTTGTGCAGCGCCACCTCGAGTCCCAACCGCCGGATCCTCTCGACAACTGTCGCGACCGCTTCCGTCGCCACGTCGGCCGCCGCCTGGTGCGACTCTCCCTGTGCAAGGACGAGCGTGTCGTCAGCGTAACAAATTACGCTGACGCCGTCAGGGAGGTCGCTGCGCAGCACCCAGTCGTATCCGATGTTCCACAAGGGCGGTCCCAGGACCGAACCCTGTGGAACACCGCACGACATCTCTCGCCGGTTCCACTCTCCCCGGTGACCGGGGTAGATGACGGCTCTGTCCGTCAGGTAGTCCTCGACTATTCGGCGGAGGTAGGTCGGCACCCGGTGATACCGGAGTGCCTCCCTGATGCAACTCCAGGGCAGGGTGTTGAAGGCATTGGTGATGTCCAAAGACACCGCCAAGACGACCCTGCCCCGGGCTACTGCATCCCCCGTCGTGAGGGCTCTCAAGCGCATAATTGCGTCCACCGTCGAGCGCCCCCTGCGGAAGCCGAACTGGCTCTCCGACAGGTTCGGGCCCACCCGATTCAGGTGCCCGGCGAGGCGGTCTGCAATGACTCTCTCAAAGAGCTTGCCCACCTCGTCGAGCAGCACGATGGGCCGGAATGCGGACGGAGAGTCCGCAGGGCGCCCGGACTTCTGGATCAGGACCAGTTTCCCCGTCTTCCAACGAAGCGGGAACCGGCCCCTCTCCAGGCACGCGCTTAAGAGCCCCCCTAGTCGAGGCCCGAGAGTCCCGAAGGCCAGGACCCAGGCTTTTCCTGGCAGGCCGTCGGGTCCTGGGGCGGTATTTTTGGCTTTGAGCCGTTGTACCGCCACTCTCAGGTCTACCTCGGTCACCTCTGGAGCGTCGTAGACGTCGTCGTCGCTGTGATCCGCGTTTGCGTCAGCTTCCTCCTCAGATTCCGTCGGAGACGGAGCCATGGGCGGGGGAGCATACTCCTCCCCTCTCGAAGGGAACAGGGCGCTCACCACGTCCTCCACGAACTGAGGCCGGAGACTCTGCGTCAACGGGGGAGCCCAGGGGCGGAGCTTTTCTCGCACCCACTTGTAGGGGCGGCCCCATGGGTCCCCGTCCAGAGTCCCCAGCATCTCCTCGCGGGCCAATTCCTTGGCCCGCCAGATCGCGTCGCGGAGGGCGGTCTTCGCTGCCCTGTAGCCCTCATGCAGCTCCGCCTCTACAGTCGCCGCATCCGGAGGTCGGGTGCGGCGCCTGCGGAATCTGGCGTACCGGCGGCGCGCAGCAACGCACGCTTCGCGCAGCGCTGCCAACTCGCTTGACCACCAGTACAGCTGACGCCGGGCGCGTCCTTGCCGGACCCGGGGCATGGCCACGTCACAGATTTCCGACATGGCCTCCCGGAACCACTCAGCCTCGTCGTCTACGTCGGCAGGCCTGTCCGGTGGTGACACCCAGGCCTGCACGATCGAGGCTTCCAGGAATAGCTCCCGGTCCAGCTGCTTCAGCGCCCATCGCGGACCACTCAGGTTCCGTCCACTTGAGACCGGCGCGTCTGAGGTCTGGGTGGAGACGTCGAACCGGATATACCGGTGGTCGGAATAGGTCTCCACCTCCTCCACAACACGCCAGTCGGTGACGCGCGGTGACAGGGCGGCGCTGGCAAACGTTACGTCTACCACCGACTCGCCCGTCCACCGCACGCACGTGGGGACGGAACCCCGGTTCTCGATCACCAGGCCATGCGCACGGGCCCAGCGCTCGAGCCTCCTGCCCCGATAGCAGTCCGTGCTCCGGGAACCCCAAGCCGGACTTTTGGCGTTGAAGTCCCCCAGGACGAGCGCGGGGAGGGAACCGAGGGCGACGACGACGTCTCCCAGCTCCTCTAGGGAGTCTTGGAACTCGGCGATAGATCGGTTCGGGGAGAAGTAAACGCCTACCACGGCGATCTCCCCGAACCGGGCTGCGACAATCCCGTGCCCTCTCTCGACACGATCGAGGGGCGGGGTACCAGCGGCGGCCGACGAAATTAGGGTCACCGAGCCGTCCAGGTCCGCTACCCAGTCATTCCTGGGCAGGACAAAATACGGCTCGGCGACCACGGCGACGTTGATCAACCACTGCGCCATGCTCTGGAGCAGAAGATCCTGAGCAGCGGCGCAGTGGTTGATGTTCGCCTGGAGGAAGCGCAATGGAGACATTAATCTGAATCCATTGCGTCCTCCTCCAGGGCCCTCCTCGAGGGCGTGGCCACGGCGGCGGCGGCGGCGGCGGCGGCGGCGGCGGCGGCGGCGGCAGCAGGAGCTGCGGCGGCGGCGGCAGTAGCGGGGACAGCGGTGGCAGAGGGCCTACCTCTGCTCTTGGTCTTGGCGGGCGGGGCGCAGGACTTGCCCCCTGCCCGGTGTTCGGCCGGCTTACCAGCCGCCGCACATAAGAAGCAGTGCGGCGGGGCATTACAAGAGCCGGCCTTGTGACCGGGCCGACCGCAGCGGAAGCAGTCGCCGCTGCGGTCCACCTCTGAAGTGCACTTGCATGCCGCGTGGTTGCCCACTTGGCAGCGGAAGCACCTCAGAGGCCTGGGTTCCAGCAGTTTCACCTGCGCGGACACCCAGCCGACCAAGAGCCTTCGGCCCTCTCCAATCTTTTTAGCCGCGGACACGGGGCAGCTCACTGTCACCGACAGCAGCCCCGCGAAGTCCGGGCGAAGGGTGCCAGCCTTGATCTGGTCGCCAGGGCATTCCCCAACCCTGGCGACGGCGGCCACCACGTCCCCCTCCGTGATCGAGTCGTCCAGGCCCATTATGCGCAGATCTGCGCGCTTTACGGGCCTGGACACCCGAGCCTCCTCCGCATCTAAGGACGCTCTTAGCCGTTCGGCCAGAGCGTCAGCGGTCGAACCACTGGAGGCGCCGGGAATCGAAAGTAGTCTGGCCCCCGTCGCGGTGACTTGCACCCGGAGACCCCCGTCGATTCCCAGCTCCCGGAGGTTCACTGCCTCCTTCGCCTTCGCGAACACGTCGCGGTACGTCACGCCCCTCTTGACCGCGTCCGGCTGCAGTGTGATAACTACAGCCGCGGTCTTGGGGGCGCGGAGTTTCGCCGCGACGCTCCGTTTGCGCTGCTTCCTTCTCTGTCGCCGCCTTTGCTTTTTTGCGGCCCTGCTCTCTCCCGCCACCTGCCATTCGGCATCGGCTGGGGGAGGACGCGAGGGCTGCGTAGGCGGGACAGGTCGGGACGGCTGGCTCACCGCCGCCGCCGCCGGAGCTCCCTTCTTCTTCTTAGAGGCGGCCGAGCTCTGCTGGGCCGCCTTCACCTCCGCCGGTGCCGCCGCCACCGGAGCCGCTCTTCCCGTGGCCTTTTTGGGCGGTGCCGGTTTCGCGTTAGCCGCGGCTCGCCTCTCCGGGGCTGGCCTGGGCGGCGCGGAAGCCGCTACGGCCGCGTAGGAGGAAGCGAGCGGGGGGCGCAAGACGCGGTTTTCCAGCGCTGTAAAGCGCTGGTTGAAGGCCGCTAGCTCCTGCCGCACCAGATTTAGGACAGCGTTACTGCTGTCTTCTGGTGGTGCGGGCTTAGCCGGCGGCTCTTTTTGCCGCGCCTGCGCCAGTGTCCGCGTCTGGGGCTGCGGTTTCGGCTGTGGGACCTCCTCCCGGCGCCCCTTCCGCAGCTCGGTCAACTCCGCCTTTAGTTGGATGTTCTCCTTCCGGAGAACATCCATCGCCGCCGTAAGCTTCGCGACCTCCTCCCGCATTTTGGACATTTCGTCCGTTGAAGTCGATGCGGGTGGAGGCCGGCCGAGGCTATCCGCCGCCGCCGCCAAGATTTTGGCCGTGACCGCACTTATGGCCCGGTCTTTGGTGGCTCTTTTGCCCGGCTGTTTGTTGGTGAGGGAGCGAAGTGCGTCCTCCACCGTCTTTTCTAGGGAGGGCTCAGTCGTGAGCCCTCTACCTCCAGTCCTGCCTCGGCCTTTACCCCGAACACTTGTCGGGATCTTGGGGCCCGAGGGAGGACCCTCCTCAGACGAGGAAAGAACTTGTCGGGAGCGCTTGAGGAACTCGGTCCTCCTATTGGCGCTTCCCTCGCTCCTCCTCGTTGCACTTCCAGAGCCTACGCTCTGGAAGCTCGGGGCGTCTGATCCCGAGTCGGAGTCCGACTCGAGCACCAGCGCCCCCTCCCTCCTCGGAGCGGCACTCTGTGCCCGCTCGACCTTCGGTGCCTGTGAATCGGACGTACTGGACAAGTCCAGTGACTCCTCCTCACGGGCACGTGAGCCTCCCTGGCTCAATGCGGCGACTGCCGGAGCGAAAACAGGATAAAAGTGATTTTTGTCCCCCCCAGAATACGGTGGGACAGACCGAGAGTCGGTGCGGGATTCTCCAGCTGCGGAGCAGCTGGTACCCGCCTGGGGTAATAATTCTTGAAAGCACTTTTTCATGTTCTTTTTTTACTTTTTTAGAGAGGTGAGTTCCTCTATCCTAACCCCGAATTTCCCTCCCCGGCTCACTTCACGGTTACGTCTATAGACTAGACGCGTACCGGAAGTGAGCATTTCCCCCCCTGACCCAGTCTCAGACGACTGGGCCCGCGCCGCCTGAAAGCTCGAGCTAACTGCTCGATCCTCCAGGCGGCGCGCCTTTCCCCGGTGTATCCCTCTTAGTTTATAAGCCCCACCACGACGACAACGTGGAGATACGACGGTGGGGGTCAATGGTCTCACATAACAAAATTTTTAACGATATTAATTATAGGAGAAATCTATCGCTCGTGCTTAGGCCTGGTTCTGACAGTTGTTGGTTCGCCCAAGATTAATACACGAATTTTAGTTATTTTAAAAATGTAATGTAATTTCGTGGAAGACATTACTAGACAGCTATGACATCGCAGAATGATCACAAAGTATTCCTACACTTTATTTAGTGCCGATTTTTTAATAGTCAAATAAGTTTTAAAACTGAGGAATAAAAATAGCGGTTTGATATTTTTTTAATAGATAAGCTATCAAACCGCCATTTTTATTCCTCAGATACAAAGTTTTCCGACTATTGAAAAAAATCAGCCCTTAGTGAATAAAATTTTTGTTCGAAAAAATACGACATTATACTTGGCATTTGTTTCAAACGAGACGATGCGACGCCTTCTTAGCCTATCTAACCTTAAGTTAATAATGTCGATATCGATATTTTTCTTGGCCCATCCCTTAAAAAACTGGTCAGTAAGCGAGTTGTATATTTTCTTGGTCCGTAAGTCCGGTGCTCTGGAAGTTAGCAACTTGTCGAATTATTGAACACAGCTCACCCCCAAACTCCTATAGATTTATAGTTTGTCTTGGACGGACAATGCGCCATTGTCTACACAAACTGTTTGTACTGATATAAATTACAACTTTAAGTATTTGACTTCGATGTTACTTGAAAATTCTGTGAGAATCGATTATAATTGTTCCTTGGAAATATACATTGACTGTAACCTAGATAAGCCTTAATAGTGTATTAGCTCCTGCCCGCGGCTTTGTTCGCGTGAAGTGTTGGTGGAACAACCCGTGTCGCGATGCACCCTGAGGTCCACGCACTATCATTTTTTTCCAATTTGATGGGCCAATAATGTTATTATAGATATACAGAATATAGTACTCACGAATACTGTAGCATCATAACAGAAAAAAAAATAGAATTGGTACATTAATTATTTCCAGAGATCCATATACAAACAAAATGTCAAGATGTAGGTAATTATAGCACTAATCAGGCAGCAACTTATTGGTATGTCCTTAATTTGTTATCTTTATCTAACAAACTTTAATGAGATGAAACGAATTTAAACTGTTGGGCTTAGAAGCATGAAAACTCGCGCAAGTAAAGGTGCGGGTTTGCGGTTTACCCGCGCGAGTAACATGCGCAAGCCACTTGATCAAGCTACCCGCGGGCTTATCATGTTGAGGCACTTGCGCGGGTTACATGCGCCGTGTACACGCACCCTAAGATCAAATGAATAGAAATGTTTGAAACACTCTACGAGGCGCCGCCAGTGACAAATTCGCGTACTTTCAAGTAATGACATTCGTTCCACCCGCCACACCGCTAACCGCTAAGACCAACGTCATAAACGGACTGTAGATTAAACGAATTTTAAATTACAAAAAAGCCGATACTAAATCTCTTAAGACAAGGGTTATTTGTAAGCAAAAATAAACATTGATGATTATTTTTAATAACATCATCATCTCAGCCATAGGACGTCCACTGCTGAACATAGGCCTCCCCTTTAGATCTCCACGTACCTACCGGTTGGAAGCGACCTGCATCCAGCGTCTTCCGGCGACCATTATAAGGTCGTCTCTCTATCTTGTTGGTGGACGTCCTACGCTGCGCTTGCTAGTCCGTGGTCTCCATCTCCACTCTAGTGCCTTTCGACCCCATCGGTCATCTGCTCTGCGAGTAATATGGGCTGCCCATTGCCACTTCAGCTTGCTAATCTGGTGGGCTATATCGGTGACTTAAAAATAACAACATAAATTGACACATTGTGTTTTATTTTATTGACCCAACAAACACGTGCATTGTGTGGTGCTTGTGAAATGGAACATTCTATAGTAACGTGGGAGATATGAACACAGTGGGAGGACACCCAGTAATGAGCAGCATGCGTGTGGCCATGCGACTATTCACGTGTTTGTTATGAAGAAAATTGTGAATCATAATCATAAAATAAAGGGTTTAGGCGCAAAAAGCTTATTCTCAAACTGGCAACCGATTCGTAAAAGGACCACAGGCCTTATCACGAACTCTTAATACGATCCGGTTAAGGCTGTGGGAAAGAGACAGAGCTATACAAGTCGTAAAATCTTCGAAATCTAACTTAGATGCAGCTTTTCTATGTGAGAGCTGATGGAGCGAATGTTTTGATAATTTTTACATTTAAAATTATACTTATTATTACCGCAATTTATATTTTGATAAAGTTACAACATGTCACTGGCCTGCAAATTGCAAAAAACGTAAGAAAATTTGAATTTCACGGGCAACATCGACGCAATCACCTTAAGAGATCATGGATAGGCGTCAGTTCTCAAAATAATGGCAATTTTCAAGAAGGCAAATTGTCGAAAAGCCTGATTCTCAAAATGGTAAATTCTCGGAAAGGCCTAATAATTCGTAACATGGCAAATGATCAAAATTGAAGATTTTATGCAATTGGGAGTGCTGTTCTCCGCAGTTCGTACCCGCTGCTCGGCTCTTTTTAGTCATAGCGTGATAAATCTATATGGCTAATATGGCCTAAAATCTTCATCATATATTATTAAATGAACTATCCAACACAAAAATATTTTTTGAACTCGAATCCGCATTCTCACGTTCAACCAAACAAAGAAACTCTTGAGGATGAGCGAATGTAGTGAAATGAATGTTTTTTTTTAAACTTTGCCCCACACTAGTAATTTCTTCCTGTATCGTGGGTGCGTTAATAAACATACAAACTCACAAACACTCAGACCCGGAACAACTGCTTGCCGATAATACAAATATTTGTTCCGTGCGGGTATCGAACCTCCAACACGCTGCGTAGCAGTCGATCGCTTACCAACTGTGTCGCATAGCCTGAAAGTTTACCTACTTATGGTTATAAACAACTTTTACTTTCAACCCACGAAAAGTTGTTAATCTTTTACAAAAAACCTTGTATAGTGCGAAAATGAACTGTAATATAAGGAGTTCAGTTACGAGTATTATATGACATTATGGATTTACTTTCAAAGATATAGGTAGGTAGCTACCTAAACGAATATTTTAAAGTCTCCCTGCAACTGAAATCGCCAGACTTTCAGATGACAATCGACATGAAAAGTACCTACAATATGTCAGGACACGTTTTTGGTCAGGTGTCTTTTTTTAGATTCTATACTTACTCACCCTCTTTCTAATAATAGCTTGGTTATGTACCGAACGGTTAGGAACGGGTTATATTCGGCCTATAACCGGGTGGAGATGAGAATTTTTTCGTGTATGGCCTTGAAGAGTTCACCTTTTCATCAGCTAATATTACTCTGATATAGCGGAAACTTTAGATATTCGTTCTTTTTTTGGGCTGAAAATCATCAAGTTGTACCTCCCCGCCCTGAGTGGAGTAGAAGGGAAGAGACTATTAGCCTCGTGTTGACTAAAAACCACCCTGTTCCTTCAGTCTACTATTCCAGAGCTGCGGAAAGACCTGTACCCTTAGCACGAATTTTCACTCTTTTACTTTACAGTATTTACAGCGTATCTTGCATGGAAAAATGGAACAGCGCCTCTGGTGTGCGAAGCAGGAACTAATTTTTCTTCAAAAATTATCTGTCAATGTTCCAGTTTACTTTACGTCTCAAATACTGAAAATTCGTTGTTAGGGTACTGTTTAGAAAATCCAGGGTCTCACACAATACAACTGTAAGTAATTTTGCAAGTTTATACCAACCTCAAGTACTCTAAAATTAATAATAGTATTAAGGAAACTAATAATACATTTGACTCTCAAGTGTGCACAGGAAACGGATGAGCCATTGTGACGTCGAGGAAGTAGCAAAGACTTCCGCTCGGCTATAAATTCGCGGGTGTTTTGGCAATGGTTACCGCACGGAGGAATGGGTGCGAGTGTAGCTCAAGACTTGATATTGTATGAGGGTTAAGTTATTACTTAGTTTTGTGTAAGCGTGATTATATTATCTTAACACGGTGAAGGAAAACATCGTGAGGAAACCGGCGGAAAAATGTAAATTATCTTAAAACTGTGAATGACAACATCGTGATCAAACTGGCATGTTCTAGAACGAAAAATTCGAAGAAATGTGACATCTACCAACCCGCGCTGTGGTCGTTGGTGGAGTATGGCCCACTCCCTTTCACATAGAGGAGACCTGTGTCCCAGTGGGAAGATTTGTAGCCTGATGATCATGATGATGATGGTTTAAATTCGAAAATAAACTGCACTAGACTTAGTAACAATTGGAGCTTTTAGAATTGTATTTGTGTCTTTATGCGTGTCGGTGGCTATTTAAATTGAGTCTGAAGCAGGTTGTCGGAGTTCAAAATATGAACTAAAAAAATCTGTAGAAGCATCTCTTCTTACGAACAATTGATAGGACCACACATATCATGATATTAAGTGCCCCATCGTTATATAGAACAATCATTTAGTCCAAAGTTATCAATAAATCTTTCTTTGTTTCCTTCGATTCGGAAAACCTGGATGTTGAGTATTTTGGTGTCTATTGAAAGAGTGAGTTATGTTTTAAGTTTTTTTGGGTAAACCTTTGGAAAACATCGGCGAGATAAGTTTTGAATGGCAAGGATAAGAGACAATCAAATGTTAGGCCAATTTAACTGACCATGCAGGGTTAATTTTAACAAATAGCTAAACCAGACTTTTTGGTTACAATTATGATGTTCATAAAAAATATTATAACTACTGTTAGAATAATTATCTTCGTTACAAAAATAACCTTAGTCTTGCGTAATATTAAAGAAGAATAGTTTCATTTTTTCGCTGAATTCACGATTTATGCGTTGTTTTTGCTTTCGACAAAACAACAGAATTCTTCACTACTGAAAGCGCAATCCACTAAACATATCAAAATAAATAACAATAAATTTCCACAAAGACTTTTCCACGATTGTTTTGTGCTCAAGACTTGTCACAATAAAAAGAGAAAAAATATCCGAGAGCCAGGAAGCGGGTAGCATCGCGTAACGAGCGCCTCGGGCTTGGCGCCATGACCGTCTAGAAAGTTCTTAACCTCATTAAAAATCGAATAATTCCAAGTCATTTACATAAGGAAAAGATAAAGACAAGACGCGGGGAACCGCCATTTTGATTTTTCAAATATCGAAGGGGAGACTAGGGGTGCGCGGACCGACGATTTGCGAATTCGCGCGCTCTCAGCGAACGTTTCATTGCGTAATTTCGAATAGGGCTGTATTTTTTTTCCGATTCTTTCTCCCCTAACTTGTAAGTCGCTGCGGTGGCGTTTTAGAAATGGAATTATTATAAAGTTAATGTTCTGAAGATAATAAAAATCTGATTTATTAGTGTTTGATTCGTTATGGATCTGTTTTATTGAGAATATTTAGATATTTATAAGCTTAACTATAGAACGTTAGGTAGTACATCTAATATCTTTAAACGAGCAATTCTTGTATATTTATATATAATCAGGATCTCGGAAACGGCTACAAGGATTTTCATGAATGTTACAGATTAGGGGTTTTTCGGCTCAAGGAATCGATTTATCAAGGTCCCAAGTTCGAGAAAACCTCGGTTCCCAAGATATAGACATTTTAAAAACCGAGCGAAGCTCGGTCAACCGGATATTATTACAACTGAAGTGTAAGCAATAAAGCTTAGAGCATTATTTTTAAAATATTCCTCACTCCATCCATTTGAACTACATCCTATATATTTTTCAAAGCCAGCTAGCTAACCTTGGCAACGGTATAAATACTACACGGTTCGGTAACCGGCGACATCCGTATAAAAATCCACTGAAAGTAAACAAACATTGAAAATATTTACCCACCGATGGCAGGTTACGAACGATTATGAAAAACAACTTTATTTGCTTATAAATCACGGCAAATGATTCCTTATTGAGTGGTAATAAGTTCGCGTGTATTCGCATGTTAGTTGTAAGGCGTGCAAATGGCGGGTGACAATTGAGTCTATAAATAATTAATGGATTAATAAAAGGTCCGGTCACGTGGTCCGGCGGCCATTTTACCCTACAGCGATCCTCTGATGATAATTAGCGTGGACTGCTCATAGGAAATGGAGTGGAGTGTCCAGAGGATATCGAAATATTTTATTTGAGAAAGTTTTCGAACTGCAGAATCAACCCTTGATTTTGAAGTTATAGAGTACGAGTCATTAAAATTGAGAATAATATTATGTTGATCGTATTTTTAGAAAGCAGGAAATTCATAGGAATATTTAATTAAAAACTTCTCAAGCTCAGTAAGAAGGTACAAGTATGGTAATAGAAAGGACCACGCGAGTCAATTACAGTAAATTACCGTTTAACCGATAAAAATAAAAAAATCGGCAAAGTCAATCTGTGATGTTCAAGAAAGGCATTACGTATTGGCTTATTGAATACTTAAAATTCGAAAGTATAGCATTGATAATTCTAATTTGGTGTTACTTATGTGTATTTTTATGTTTATAAACGAACCCGCGATACAGGAGAAATTCCTAGTGTGGGGCTATATTATAAAAAAGACAATTTTTAAAGAAAATGATAAACAATATAGGCAGTTCTTCTGGAAACGGCGCGTATTGTTTGGAAGTTCCTTTCATATATAGAAGCCCTGACCTATTCCCGATGCTGGTAGACAAATATGCAATTTTATGCAATTTTTTGTTTTGAAAATTTTTCGAATTCCTTTTTTAAGAAATAAATTAAAAAAATATATAGGTAATAAAACCTACTCCACGCCTTTCCCTACTCCATCCAAGTCCATTCTGTAGCAGTCCCGTGGACACAAACTAATTTGTCTTACACGTTCGCTTGGTGTACGTTACATATACCGTCGCTTTGAAAGTACAAGTAGTCTACGATCGGTCTTTGGGAGAGATTGATACGAGTACTTCTTAGGTGGGTGTTTTGTGAATAGGAATACAGTTAGGGCTTGTCTATGCGACTACGATTAGAAATATACTGCGATGACGCCTTATTGTGAAAGGCCCGCTTTGCTAACACTTGTACACGCTTAAATAAATAATAATAATCAGATGAAAATTACATTGACAAGATATTATCGATAACTAACTGCGCCCCACGGTTTCACTCGTTGCTTGGCTTCTATTAGTCGTAGCCTGATGTTTATAGCTTTCCTTAAATAGACTATGAAACAACAATACTTTTTTGATTCGAACCAGTAGTTTCTGTGGTTAGCTTGTTCAACCAAACAAACTCTTTAGGTTTCTAATATTAGTACAGATTATTAGGTTTAGTGAATATAATTCAAAACAATTTAAGCAGCACTTAAAATATGGAGTAACGTTATTCTTATCTTCATAATTATAACTCCCGGTCAGATAGGGTGTCGTAAGGTAGTAGTATGGAGTTTCTTGCCCATTCTTCTCCATACAACCTACCTTAGCGAATGGGTTTATTATTCCTATATTATTAAAAAAAAAAATAGATTATTGTAGACGAAAAAGTTGAGTAGTAGCATTTATTAGTCAAAATTACAGTAACAGTACATATATTATTATGAATAAATCGCTAGGCCTAATACAATATTTTTTTTTGAATAATCTAGAGACTGGTCAGGTAGGGCGGGCGGTCTGTCTTAGGCGGGCGTGTTCCCCGCGGCCGTAGGGCGGGCGTCACTTCCGGCGGAAACGCTGC
This sequence comes from Agrotis segetum, assembly GCA_036375495.1. Taxonomy (NCBI): domain Eukaryota; kingdom Metazoa; phylum Arthropoda; class Insecta; order Lepidoptera; family Noctuidae; genus Agrotis; species Agrotis segetum. The sequence goes on from JAQSVV010000118.1 coordinate 494,767, forward strand.
TCGATACCACCTTCACGGCGTTAATTGCTATTCCACTTACAGGCTAATGTGATTACGATGTGTCGATTGCTTTACGATATATGGCGGACTTGAATTATTTGGATTTATGCTTGATTTAGGTAGGTTAAACGTTAGGTAGCTGAAAACATTGTTGGCGCAGTGGCTGAACGTTCGACTGCCGCGCTATGTGTTGTGGATCAATTTGCAGCACGGAACAATTAAACTTACTTCTTGATGTTTCCCTCGGTTTCACCCTCGCTGCATTGTCCTTATTGGTCGCAGCGTGATGTTAAATAGCCATTGGCCTGCCATCTAAAAAAATATTTTTTTCAATTCAAACCTGAGATAAGAGCGTCCAAACAAACAAACTCTCCATCTCAATAATATTATAGTTATTGCGAAATTTTTTGAATATATAAACTACTAAACGTACTCGTATTTAGATGAAAATGGTACTTTATATACTTTTCTTCGTATACTTTTTATCATTGTTCTTGTGGAATAATTTTAGAGATAAACGCAGGGAAGCCACTGGAAGCTAGTAACGGTGTGTTTGTATGTCGAAGAGGTAGATGTAAGGATCGGAGCAGTTTGTGTATGCTTCTTTTAATGTTTGTAAAAGTTCCCACGATACAGGAAAAAAAATTTATACGGAAATGCCCAGATTCGAGGAAATCTACTTGTGAATCATAAAAATATTCGGAACGGAACCAAAAAAAATCCCAATACGCAGCAAGTTCAATCGCTTAACCACAGCGCCCATAAACAGGGCCAAAATAAAATATGAAAGATTTTGAAACACGTTGTTAAACCATGTCTTATACTGAGTTTCTATAAAAAGCTAAACTTTTCCCTATATTGGAGATAATATAACAATGCGACCTCCAAATTCAGTAACATCCGACGCTCTTTCCAACGAACCACCGAGATTTTTACCTAATGCGTCGAATTCTTCAATCTATTTCTAACGCCTACATATACATCTAGTATCTGAGTTTAAGTTTCTACAGATACAAACTACCTCCCCACCTCTATGCATCATAGTTTTCCTATATAACTATTATAATATACACATACATAGTTGATATACATAGCATGTTTCCTGCATCCACGCTTACTGCCGTCCACTTATCAGTTGCCAAGTAGGTGGACTAGATATATTTTATGGTGTGGTACAAGTGATAACAGTATGATTTATGATGAATTTAATTTAATAAAAACCAGAAGAATTGGTGTTTGTGAAAGTACTCCTCGAAAACGTTTCGGCCTATTTCAATGTTTTCGTTTCTGTATGTTTGATAGGTATGGGAAAAAGTGATATAATAATACATAGGGTAAAACACCCAACTATTGACCCCTTAAGCGGTTTTCCTTGCTTCTTTCGCAAAATAAACTAATGAACGAGTTGCAAGTGGAAATGAATGTTTTTGGAAGATAAAATAAACATTGGAGAATGTAACTAAAAAATTATTTCCAGTCATACAAAGGTAAAAAGTGTTTTTTTTCTCGAGTTTAGCAAGAACAGGCCATTTGACCAGTTATTAACATGCTTGTACCAATTTTCATCATGCAAATGACCAATTTTTGACCTCCTGTAGTATAAGAATAAACTCAAATAATTTTTATTATGAATGTGATACGAGGTTTTATTTGACAAAAAAACAAACAAAGCTAGTCTTATAGCCCTTCTCATTTTCTTTTTTCACACTACATATTTAGGTCTTCAGTCTTCAAACGCCGTCAATAATATTCTTGCACTTAATTTTGAAATTTTGTAGTTTTTATTATTTTTTGTTGTAGTTTTTATCACTTTTTGTCCAATTTTTCTTCTTTATTAGTAGTAATTAATTTCACTGTTCTGTATTATGCAGCAGATATAAAAATACTCGCCGGCAAAATATAAATTGAAAGAACACGGCTTTAGTTCTACAAAGTCAGTTTCAAAACCTTTGAATTAATATTTTCCTAATTACATAAGACGGTTTTAACTTTTTAAACTTATGTAAAAGACCTCACAAATGAAGAGAACATAGATACAAATAAAAAATTAGCTCACACTTTGCCTAAACATGCAGGTTAGGGTATATTTTGTCATTTTATGCATTAAACCAACCTGTGGCTGAGGCATCGCTCGTATTATATTCTGCAATTGTCCCACGGGACCATATACCGACGTAAAAAGTATCCTGCGTCCAGGTACACCCATTTAACCAGGTTTTAAAATAATCTGCTTGCCAAATTGTGTAAAATCCATTCAGCCGTTCACTTTTCCTATAATATTAGTAAGTCTAAAAGTCTAAAATATTCAGGAGGATCCAGAATGTGACAGTAGACCGAAAATTTAAGTACCTCACTCAAATTATGCTAGGTAGTCAGGTTACTACGTAAGGTATTTTTTACGTTTGTGTTTATGCAGATACACACCTTTAGGGGTGCCAACGCCCATGGGCTTAATACAGATGCATTAAAGTTAAGCTACCTCACCATTAAAAATGAACTATACGTACACACCGTGGTGTCAGTAACTGGTATTCTCGTACATTTGGTAAATTACCAGCTATTGACATGCCATGTTAAAAAAATGGTTATTCATACATTTGAGTGTACCAGATATTGACCTCATCATTTTAACAAGTTAACGCTCATTAAAACTTGAAAATCATGTGGAAAAGCATTGTGTCTGTCTTAAATAACCAAAAAATACCAAACTCAAAGGAATCTATCTTGTAAAACTGAAATAAAATGACATTGAAAACAACCGTCAGCTTAGCAAATTGTTAAATTTTTTGATGATTTTAGGAGGGTATTTTGTTATCATAGGTTTACGGACGCATTATTGCTTTATTTAAATTTTCTGTGACGCCAATATATGACAAGATAAATTATGTTTCATTTTCTGTATTCTTTATGCAGCACTGCAAGAAGATTTATTATTATTTTTGATAAAAACTGTTATGCGGTCAATAGTTGGTGGGAGGTCAGCAGTTGGGTACTTTACCCTATGTAGTATCTTCCTAGCCTAAATATGTTTGATGCACATCGAAGAGGGCACGGGTAAAATTGAGCTAGTAGAAATATGTTTAACTTGTTTCTTCTTCCTGTTTAGCGCTATCTTTTGGTAAATTATAAATATAAAGTGTTTTACTCGATGTTAAAAGAAATCTGTTCACTAAGAAATGGGCTACACTAACAGTCCACTCGTTTGAATACCCCTATAATGACTCTCGTGTGAATACCCCTATAATGACTCTGGATAATAAGTTAAAAAAAAATATTTCTCCTGTTAATTGATTGTTTTTTGACTACTTACGGGTATCAACTTCGGGGAAGAAACAAATAAGGTGTAGACTTGAAAGGTGTACGTAACTGAAGCTCTCCTATAAATCTTTTCTTCGTTTTATATTCCGTATATTATGTCTCGTAATAAAACCTCCCCCCTCAAGAGAGCCAAAGCCTGCCGGGATCAGACTTATCTCATTACCGTGACCCCGGAGTCCGGACCGTAAAGCGCTGTTGAAGGACACCGTGTACTTTACTCAGTACGAGTCTATCAGTCCCTCCCGCTCTGGGAGGACTCATTTGATGATTTAACCACGCTAAAAATTAAAAAAACCTCCTGAAGCTCCATCACTTCCTTTTCACCTCTAAAGCTGAGAATATATTATCGAACGAGTCCGTCAGCCGCGGCACGGTAGTTCGGACGACGTCTTCGGAATTTCGGATACACAAACATCCAGCCGGTCAGATTCTGTTCGGGCGTCCGAACGCTCAAGGTCACGTCCGCGTCTTACGACCGACGACAGTTTGCACAGTGTAATAGGTATTAAATGTACTGCCTAGATATGAGAAAGCCGCATCTCTCAGCCGCGGCTGACGGACGCGTCCGATAATTTGTTCTCAGCTTTACTCATCACTTGGACCATCACCAGATCAGGGGGCTCAAGTAAGTCGTCTCAGCGTGTCGTCGGAGCGGCCTGCGCTGGACGGTCCATTACATGCCTCGATACACCAGGGGACAACCTGCCTGCCCTGTTACATACACGATTATGATTATAGCAGATATTTATTATTATTACTCACGGTTGTAGGATATTTATGAAGTTTTGTGGGGCAATTGTATTCAAGAGAGTGATTTGTCTGCAAATGTTTCGGGTAACAAACTCAAGGAAAAAAAATCTTTGTTTCATATAAGCTTTAAAGGGAACCTATGAAACGTTGAAATGAAACAATCTTCCCATCTTCAAGCTGTACTAACAGTTCAGCCTATTCTAATAAGTTACTGGAACGAAGTTCCTTATCGCGCTTTGTGAAAGGGGGCTAGACGGAAAAAATTCTTACGAAAAGTTGTCACGACACTTTTTGGAACGAAGTTCCATAACGCGCGTTGCGAAAGGGTGCTAGAGCTCAAAGAGTGGAGTGGAGTGGAGTGGAGTCGCGACGATTATTTTTGTTGAGTGTATATAGTAACTTCGTTCCATCCGGGTGTCCCTTGACACCTCTCATGTTTTTTTTATACAATTGGTTTTTTTCTTGCCTCAGAATAGCACGACCTATAGACAACTGAAAATCTTTACGTTGTAAAGCCATGCTTAGGATGACAGATATATTTCTGTATTCTGTTTTGGCATGTAAAGCGTGCTGTAGTCAAATTCCTGTTATAATAAAAATAATGTCATAAAATTCTCCTCTATACTTATTTCAATATTTAAGTGTAAAATAAATAAATTATACTGTATCAAACAGAGGACAGGTGGCAAAAGAATCATTTGTTGTTTGACCTTTAAAGGGCCTGAAAATCTGTAATGAAGGTAGTAAGATCCTCGGTGGCTCGGTAGGACATGAGCGTCGGATGTACTGAATCCGAAGGTCGCAGGTTCGAATCCTGCCGTAGTTCGATTTTTTCTTTCCAAAGAAAATCTTTGAGTTTTAAAGAAGGACTCATTGAAGCTATTTTTGCAATATAATTTCTCAGTCTTCCCTTAAAACTTGTCTTGAAATGATCGCTAATAGCGATAAGACCGCCCATTGTGTAACACAACATATAATTTGAAATTTCTAAATACATAGTAACATTTCTAATTAATTTGGTGTTCATAATAAAGAGTATTCTATCTACAAACTATTCAGCTACATCATGCCATGTTTGTTCACAATATAAGCCTAGAATTCCCTTTACACCGGAATAAAGCCACCCTTTGATGTCTCGAGACTGTAACCTATACATCAATATATACTAAAAGTACTTAACATAACATAAATATTGAGATTTATATGTTTCAATATCGTTAATCTTACCCTCCCTTGAATTCCGTCGGTCGTTGCGGTTTCTAATATTGAAATCGATCAGTTATGGGAATACACCCTTTATTATTATCACTACATTTCAATGTGTAATGGTATGTGTTTATTTATTTATGTGTAGTCAAGCGTTGTGTAGAGAAAATTGTGATTTATTTGATGTAAAGCTTGGGTTAATAGATCAAACTCCTACTCGTTGAGCGAAAATTATTTTTAACAGTGCCGTTGCCAATCCGTCTGCACGAATAAATAAGCGTTTTGGAAAATTCAACTTATTATATCAAAACAAATTGTAATTTTGTAACAATGATTTTCTACAAATGAATTATGGAAAGGAGAATTAAATTAAATGGGAAGAGATTTAATTTTCTGTGTTCTTTTGTTATGAATAAATTCAGAAACTACTACTTATCCGACTTTAAAATGTTTTTTGTTATTTATGGAAGCTACATTATATGGGCTACATTTTATTTTAAAGCGATTTGTGAAGCTCAGATTCTAGTTCCTTAAATGATGATAACTATTATCACGAAACATTTTCGCTTTCATGTACTCCTAAAACTGATTTTATGTATACTTAGGTGCGTCTTCCCGTAATTATGACTTAACCTCCGCGCGATTTCACCACATATTTTATATAATATCGATCCTAAACCCTCTGTTTGCCTTAAAAAACGTACAAAAACCTTGAGCTATACATTTATAATAAACTGCCATTCTTGAAAGACATCAAACAAACTCCATGCAGACCACTTCGACCCCAGAAAGGGGTGAAGAAAAAAAATCGGCCTAGCAAAGACGCAATTACTTCTCCGCAAACTTTTTTAACACCTCCATATAATTTACAACTCCAAAATGGACTTGTAATAAAGTTCATTTTCCCGTAAAATTCGTTTTTTCATAAGCACAAGTACCGTGGTTTAAGTGCTTGCTAAAAGCACGTTGGTATCAAAGAAATACGTCTAATGAATCTATTGATAACTCTAGTTATGTGTGTGTTGCGTATTTTTTAAAACACAAACGTTGTGTGTGTTTGTGTGTGTGCAAGGAGGGGAGATGCTAAGAGATGCTTTCTTCGGACCCTCGTTTCTTATAGGAGAGATTAGAGGGTTTGATATTTGCACAATTTTTTTAAAAGTAGGGTTCTTGGATAGGTAGGTACTTATGTATTTTATCAAAGTCTAATTTACGAAAGATATATGATGATCCTACATTTAGGTACCATTAATTGTTTGAGACAGTAACTCGATGATACTTCTAAGCGTTTGGTTCTAAAGCTTTCCAATTTTCTTACTATGTTTTAATTCCACTATTTTGAGTTTGTTAAAGATAAAATATAGCATATAGCAGATCAATCGATCAAGTCTTGGGATGCGAAGGGCAACCGATGGAGCAAAGTGGTTTTTAGTACGATTCTGCCAATCCCTTCCACTCTACCCAAGGCGGGAAGACCTAATTGGATGATTGTATTTACCCGAAAACTAACTTAATGACTTTAGAAGCCTGCCGGGGTCTCTGCACTGTCTCATTAGATAAGCTTGACCCCGGAGCGTGGATTTTAGTTAGTTCGAGTCTGACAATCCATCCAGTCGCACCCTGGGTGGGAGGACACATAATTATGATGATTTAACCTCGATAAATAAAAAAGAAAAAAATGACTTTGGTAACCACAAAAAAAAAACTTCCAATGAACTGCAGCCAAAAGCAAGCACTAGTTTTTTCTTTGCCAAAAGTATCAAAATTGCACAATCGCACGTCAAATCACTCCCCTTATTTCACTCGACTCCGCCGATCGTCTCAAAGTTGCACACACACATGTACAAACCCCGCGCGCACTATTCGCACAAACGCACACAAGCTCACCCGCGGCCTAGGGGGCGCGCGCCCTTGCAAAACTCCTCCTTTATATTTTCTTGCTTTGTTATGTAGAAAAAAAATAATAATAGGAGAAAGGGGATCTTAAAATCGATACCCGAATGGCGGTATGTACTCATTATTGAATCGGTTTTTTTGTTAAGCTGTTTTGTTGTTCGATTTGAATTTGCAACATGGCCGTCGATTTATCAATCGATTTCGAAAAAGGAGGAGGTTCTTATCTAGACTGTATTTTTTTAAAGTTTGTCCACCGATTGTATCTAGATAAACCACTTGTCAATATTCTCTCTTATAATCAAAAGCAACTTTAAAACATTTTCAGAACTTTTACGTGGCTCTAGTCTAGTTTAACAAACTTATATAAATTGTTGTATTTATTAAAAAAATACATGTAACAGTATGTTCTAGTGGTCACTAGGTCTACGATTCACTTTTTCAAGACTTTTTACGCTACGGCCGCCGCGCCGCCGCGCCGTAGTATTTCTCGTAGTAGTTTTGTAGTAGTAAAAAAAAAATATTTTAACGAAAATATTTTTTCATTTAAAACATCATTTCATTATCAATAAACTGGATCTTATTGCGTAACAACAGTTTTAACAGAAGAATTGACTAGTTTTTTTTTCACCGATTAAAAATGAAAACAATGTTTTTACCTAAATTCTTTCGTGTTTTAAACAAATTAATCTTACGATTCAAGTAAACAAGCTATTTTTATGGCCCACATTACAAACTGAATTAATGATAGTGTCCCCTTGTAAGACACACATAGGGACGATGGGCTGACCCAAAAAGTTAAGAAGTGGACTGACCGATTTATGGCCCGTAACAGTCTATAAAAAGTTAATACTTACATGATCATTCTGACTTTTTTTACGATTCCATTATTGCATGTTTTGGTTACATAGATTACTGTTACAACTGTTAACTAATTTAATAGCTACAAAAACTTTTCACTATAAAAAAACAAAGTACAGTCACGAACAAAACCTTATCACTGCGAAATCTTCGCACGTGCGTGTAATTTAAAAACGAAATACTTTCTTTTTCAAACAGAATCAACGTCCCGCATCGGGATTCACTCTAAACTGATTCGGATACACGCAAACTAGCCGTTGGTGACCTAAATAACGATTCAGAAAACATCATAATAAAATAAAAAAACCGGTCTATCGAGTACTTTGTCTTTTGTGTTCACAAAAGATCTATACAGAAGCCGCGGATGCTGCGTCCGTCGCGGTTTTCATGCGTATTAAAAAAAGAGGAGAATTAAAAAAAACTGGTTTTAAAATGTTGAATGAGCTTTTGTCCCGTGATCGGTTATTTTGATTTATTCGATTTTTAGTACGCGAGCGGTGTATGGGAAATAAAAAGAAGATGCACGTTCAACAGGTACTGGTGCGAGGAAAAGTGTTAGTGTGTTACACGGATTAGAACGGTTTTGTTACTCCTGATTGAAGAGCTTTGGGCAGTAGATATGTCATGTCGCATGGTAGCTCTGTCTGTTAGTCTTTTTCATTGATATGTCTTGTTCTGTATTGAAACGTAGTTAGGCTAAGAGTTAGGTAAAGGGTTGTGTAAAACAGTCAAAGTAGGGGTATGATAATAAGAACAAAGTTTGAAGTTTACTGCTCATTGCTTTAATTTATTTAAAAACATAATTATGTTGAACTGGAGTGATTAAAAAAAAACAATTCAAAACAACCACATTTTGTCAGAGACGAAACAATTCAAATTGTTTTACCATCAGAAAATTAAACATAAGATTAAAAGTAACACAAAATTATATTTAAAAAAAAATAGAACTTAAAACAAAAACATACGTAATCAAGAATTGTTTCACTTAAACACTTGTACTATCAGATGCTCAAAATGAAGCAAAACAAAAAAAAAAAAACAAAAAAAAAGAAATAATTATCTAATTTCTAACACTTTTGTATTTGATTGTATTGAAACACGATTTTTATTCTTTGGCGTGGTGTCAGTCGCGGTGTTTGTGTTTCTACAAAACGTTATATAAATGACAATATTTTATCTGTTACACACCAATTTAGTATACAGAGTGTGTTTTAGAGATTTGAAACGATTGAATCTGTAATTTATGTATGAGCTTCATACTATTTCGTGTTTCATTGGCTAACATTACACGTTTTAGTAGGACAGATGATCATTGTAACAAATATGAATACTGTTCTACTAATTATTTAACAATTATTTACGAATTACCTTTGTTCATCACGAGAGATTATAATTATGAAATATCGTTTTTGATTTTTTGACTTTGTGTTTTCGAAGAAAAACACATAATAGTGAGTAGCGATCACGCCGTATTGTACATTTATTAGGTACTTATTACTTATATTTTTAGATTACATTATGTACCTTTGTAAACAATAGTTTACCACAGAACTTTGTTGGATTTATTAGTCTTTAATAACTAACATGGAAAACAAAAGATTAATTCATTATGAAACTTCGATTTTTTTTCTCTACGCAGAAACTGACCCAATACGATAAAGTAAAATTTTTGTGAGTTTTAACCTTCGACCATTAACAACAACTAATGATCGAAGGCCTTAACCTAATGCCAATATCAATATTATTTGACAAAATGTTTTTTTTTTTTATAATAAAATATTAAATACATAGAAAACATAAATTTATTTATCAAACACAATTTGAAAACGGTTGAGAAGGTATTAAACCTTTACTGTGCCTTTACAGCCATTACTACAAAAACATAAACATCTGTTGAAAACTAGTGTAAAAAAAGTGAAACTGTAAAATGGATCTTATTTCAACGTCATAATCTGACATTTTTTAGACAAGTGTTAAACACACGTTTAAAGGTTTTTGTGGTACCACGGATTGGGTTCAGCCATTTCCAAACTATGCATGTTAGTTTTGAAAGCAACTCTAAATACATAAATTGTTTGTCAAAACAATTAATAATTATCTAACACAACAAATTAATCAATGATTTTATGTAGTTAACCTTGATTAGGGTTCCAAACAGGTCGTTGATAAATCTATTAATATCATCAACGAATTAGCGTATTTTGGTTTAGTTTAGAACGGTACCCATATCAACTGGTTTCTGTTAAATAGTTCCCGGCAATGTTTAGTTAAAATAATTTTATTAATGGCAGTTAGAATTAGAATTTTAGAATCGAGGTTGTATTACATGGAATAATTTAATTGTGAAATTAGGATGACGATAATATAATTATCAATCAATACTTTCTGATGGATTATTTTAATAATTATATCTACTTAAATGTAAATATCCACAATGCTCATAATAACATTAACAAAGTAACAATATTTTTCCTTTATTTCCAGCCTATATTTTTGATCTAGTTTATAAAGCTATTTTTTTTTAATTATCTCGTCTTTGGCCTTTCAATCTTACCGCCTTTGTCTTATTATAATTATATATTACATAGTAGTATTATTCAAATTATTAATTGTCTTTTCCTAATAAACTCCAAATTCACATTTCGAAAACATAGATGTTTATTTATTTTTATGTGAAATAGTACGAGTAAAAATACTATTTCTAAATTTAAAAAGCGTCGATGCAACGATGTTCTTTCAACTACAACAAAATAGAAATAGCGTGTGTCAACGACAATAAAATTATACGATTCCATTGTTTCTATAATGGTCAATCAGGTAAAGGGAAAATGTGTCATTACAGGGCAGTAAGGCTGAAGTGACGAAGGTGTGGGCCCGTTTATTCTCGTCTTTTTGTATTGCTTTATGTAATTGTTTTGTTTAAAAGAAGGGCTGATTGTAAAAGAAAAAATATAATGTAGCAGTGTGCAGGAAGTCTTGGAAATAACGTGAGCAATAAAATGCTCTGCGCTAATTGATTTTTAATAGTGTATACTATCTTTATTATCTCGTTGGACTTATTTTCAAACGATAATTGTTAATTTAAAAGCTTACCAGTGTGTTTAAAAGGGGTCCATGACCACACAATTTGGCGTCATCAACTGACCTTCTTATTTGAAAGGCATTTATACATGATTTCTGTATGGTTTTTCACTTATGCCTTATCCTTTTCCTTTTTATTAAATGCCCATGAAGTAAGAACAAATACTAACCAAAAAGTTTATAAGATAAAAAATGCTGCCAGTGCTACATGTGGCCATTTTCGAATTACGAATTCAGTATTCAAATTCTTGACTGTCATGCTAATCTATGGTCAACTTTTCACCGTAGAGTTTTTAATCTGAATCTCTTTCGAACATTGTATAGATTGATAAAATAATATTAATTACAAATTATTCAGAGTATTATATGGCGCCGGTGTCGCAGACCGGTCCGGCAGCTGCGAGCGATGTCTGTTTGTTTGTTATTCTAATAAGCCATTGTGTACACTCTCCATATTTCAGTGGCCAGTTTCAATAGATATTAGTGAATGGAAATTACTGGTTATTTTGTCAGTTAGTTAGGAAGTACGTTTTTGGTAATGCTCCGAGTTTTGTGCTCTACCTGCCTAAATATTTCTTTGGTTTTTAAAACTAAATAATAGGTACCTAGTTAAATATATTATGTTCTTTAGTAACCTTTTTTGTTGGTAATCAAGTCAATTACCTAGGTACCAATTTTATAATGTCGCACATAAATAATTGATTTTAAAATAATAGTTAGACGTCTTGTTTTTTTTTTGCTTATTTTGTTTTTGATCAAGGTAATCTGACCTATACAGTTTTAAATACAGGAGATTTTAAAGACAAATATATTTCTAATACGTTCTCGTTTTTACTTGAACCTTTTTGCTTAATTTAGTACATCTATTCGACACTAGATGGCGCAAAGCGATAGTAGCGACACATGCGGAGTTTTGTAGAACTTCTCTTTTATGTAGCGACATCTGTTGCTGAGTAGTAATACTATTTAGTTTAGCTACATGACCCTAGATGGAATTAGCAGTGCTGATTGAATGCTAAAAATAAACCATTTTTTTTTGCTAAAAGCCATCAAAGTTACTGACGACCGTTCCAGAAAATAGACGAAAAGTTCCCAGTTTTATACGTGTCAACTTTTTACAAACAAGCTAAACTAGCGCTGTTCTGACTTTCCGAAATAAATCGAGTTTATTTAGAAGGTCTCAGTTGTAAAAAGAGTTTTTGTCAAGTTTTTGGTACAGACCAATAATTGAAACTGATTAGAAATAATTTTTAACAGTATAATCTTGAAATCAGAATCTTATTAGAGCAAAACAAGATTTCCAATAAACTGATTCACAAGTGCACCTACACTCAAGTAATTACGTTAATAATAAGCTTAAAACCTAGTTAAACAGTCTGCCACAATTTTCAGCCTATTTCAAGCAAACGGCAGTCAATCTTCCACAGTGTTGGCAGCTGCTCTTCCTTTGAAAAACACAATTTTTCGCGCCAACGGAGCGTTCTAAAGAAAATTACCGAACGGCCTGTCCAAAATACCTCGACACACTTTTATTTGCCACCCGTAAGCACCACTCTAACCCTTCGTACTTTGTCTTAGAGTATAGAATCCCTTGAATGTAATTTTCGTGACTGTATAATGAATTTTGTAGTTTATAGGTTTTATCTGAACAGCCATGACCTGGTAAACACTTACGTGGTTACCGGTCCCTTATTAACGTTAATTTTCAGTTAGTAAGCCTTTAGTGGCGGCGGACTGATAAAAACTAATACTGCGGTGTCAATACCTCACTTTTACGATCATAGAGGTTCGTATTCTAGAATTAATTTGAAAAAAGAATCTCAATTTGAAAGACTTGAAGTTTTGGATTTAAAATTATTAAAACGCACAGTTGCACCATGAATCATTTAACAAACGCGTTTAACTCTAATTGACTTTAAGTCATGGTTCTCTTGATGACAATGTTTTTAAAATGACGTACATTTCAATTAAATAAAATAGACGAGTAAAATGCTGCAAGTGTGTCTTGGAGTTCATCATTGGAAATCATCTTTAACTTTTTTAAATACAGCAATATGGCGACGTAAGTTTGTTTCTGAGTGACCATTTTTTGGGCCCGAAGAGTTGCACATAATTTGCATAATTCAGGATTAAAAACAATAAAAGAAATTCATGTGAAATCAGTCTGCAATTACGATGTTTTCCTTCGTGCGCAATAAATTTCTTAGCGCAGAGTACTCTGGCAGCAGGCCAGGATAGCGTCAGGATAAAGAAAAGGAAGATTAAGATCGTCTTGTGTGAGGTCGTAATTTACAGACATATTGTTTATGGTCTCTGCTCACTTATTCATTTTGTAAAGAAACATTTTCTGAACGAATAAATACAAAAAGATTTTGACTGAAAATAGTCATATAAGATACTTTTATCCGGGAATAAAATACAGGATAAAAGGATTTTCTTCATTCATAAATACCTGACCTATGTATTTTTAGAAAAAATACTGATTACTGTGATCAACACGGCATTTAAATTACATAAAAAAAATGAAGATCTTTTTTCTAAAAAAAAACGTTTGTTGTCACTCCCTTCAACCTCATTTTGGATGAATTCTACTGTATATTTTTAACGACACCCTTTCAAAGAACTATGTATGAAAGATAGCTTTGTATTTTATTATTAACATTTACACTGATCCTTTGTCATTTACAACCCTCTTAATACTTATATAATTATTTTTGCAATATCATTCGCGAATAAGGAAGAGCGCCTACGAAACAACGAATGAAGAATTACCATAACCCTTCTCTAAATAACGGAGAGAATATTATTAGCATAATGACAACAATGTCGGAAGACACCGACATTAATCAGGGGGTCTAGGGGGTGTTGGGGGTCAAAGGGGTGGTCGCACACCGTGGATGACTTGAGACGCAGTACTAACGAAGGGTGCATTTGGCTGGTGTTAATTTTGAAGTATGTAGATAAGTTACACATGGTCTTAGTCTTATTATTTTTTTGTCTAATAATGTGTAGGAAGTTATCTCTGCCGACTTGATAAATTGTCAGAAAGAAAGAGAAAGGGACTTTCTTCTACCGTATCAATTCACGAGGGTAGAGTATTTGGAAGTCATACTACAGGTAATTAAATAGGTAATTTTATAGTTTCTTTTTCGAGAAAAGTCTCGAAAAAGAAACTATAAAACAGAATTATGAGACAATTTTGCTTAGTGCACATTTAAATTGCTTCTGTATTGAATCACCATATAAGAACATGATTGACTTAACTGTTTTAAAAGTAATTTGATTTTTTCCATAAATAATTACAAACGTTGCTTGTAAGAATGATTTGTAAATATTAAAATTTAAAGTCTGAAAACTTGAGTATTTTTTTATTTTATTTTTTGAGGTCTAAAACAATACATTTTGAAAAATTCATTTTTAAACTGTTTACTTGCCATTATAGCACCATTGCGATTCGAAACGCCCTGTACAAAACAAATAGGTAATGACAAAAAAAAAACAGAAAACTTCGCAAGCGGTGGGCGACCTGAAAATGTTTTCATACATAGATTTACAAATAAGAGCCAGCCCTAATCCCATTTTTCTCACCGTCTTTTTTATTGTTTGTCGTTATTTAATAGTCGAAATTATTCGTAATTCTAAATAGAATGAAGTCGGCTCCTTCGGTAAATGTTTGTGAAATTGTTCTTGTAAAGTATTATTTACTAATAATATTAATGTAATCTACCTATTTTCCTACTGTTCGACCGTGGGGGCGTCTGGGTGTCTCATTATATCTCGTCTTAACTTTGGGACATTCTGGTTTTTTTTTCATCTCTATTTAACTAAGCATATCTAACTAATATACTTAGTTCGTTCATAGGCACATGCTCTGTAGGACTGATTTCTTTCTTGTTTTAAAAAAAGAAGATAAATCACATCTGTCATATTAGTTCACGAGGTTTTAAAACAGACCTTAATCTAGATATATTCAAACCTCCAACGAGCAACTTTAAAAATAAATGCCGCAGAACTTTATTTCACACTCAAATAAAAAAAGTGGAACGTCTCTGCCAAATTAGAAACAGAAATTCAACAAAAAACACTTCTTTCCATGAAGAACAAAGTTTTGAATAATAGAACACTGTCTGACATTTGAAATTTAAAAAGTTTTAACCAAAAAGGATGAAGGGTGGAATAAAAAGTTTACGTTTCAAGAAAAATTATGTTCACATTTTCGACAATTGTCAAAATAATTAGACATGCTCGTGAACAATAATAAAGCTGTAACATTTAAGATATTTGCTTGCTTGAATTAACGAAATATTTCAACAAACATTAGTGAAGCGCGAGTTTTATTTGTCCGGTGTGGGGTTGGGGGTGGCGCGAAGTTTTCACACTTTGCTTCAAACTTTTTTCCCACATTAGTCGGTGCAGGCTGTGACGGTCGTTTCCTTTGCCGTCGTTAAGTGTCTAACGAGTGGCAATTTGCGCGGGAACTCTTATTAAAATTGACTGATTTATTTTTAATGTAAGTAGTTTTGTATGAGTTTTCCGTACTTATAAGAGTAGGTAGTGTATAAGAATAGGGAATCGAAATGAGTTTGGATGGAAGTAATAAGTACGAATTTTGGTTCCATTTGAGCTATTTGTTCACTAATTGGAATACTCTGTTTTCCAAAAGATTTATAAGTAGGAGCTAGGACGTTCATTTAAAAAAGGAGGAATACAATGTTTGACTTTGTAAATTATTTAAGCAATTCTGATATCTTCTAAATATTAATTTTGTTTTAATAATAGGAAGGTATTTCAGTTCGTCCAGAAAGTTTTTCTATGATAACATCGAAAGTAATTAAGTCAAATAATGGTAAATTAATTCCGTATACCAGAAACACTAGCAGCAGTAACAAACATTTTACGCTTCATCTACAGTTATTCCAAACTATACAATAACGGATACCTCACAAAAGATAACCCAAACACGCCCTATATTGATAGAGGCCTGAAATTTAATATGAAATATTTCAAACTGGCAACACTAACAACGAACGCACACATGGACGCGCGTACATAGTATAAAGGAACGTAAAACTACACTCACACAGACGTAAAAACTACACAAATACATTGAAGCGTAAGAGGGGTGTCTTTGTTACACATTAAGGAAGAAGGGCATGAAGACGGGGTGAGGGGGGCGCGGCGGGGCGGGGTGGGCCGGGGCTGCCCCACCCCGGCCTGTTTTGTATTCAGCCCGGTCGTCCGTTTACGATTTCGCGCGGGACACTTGGAGATTTCTATTGCGTTGCGTCACAACGCGACAATTCGGTATTTCTTTATTAGAATTGTGGCTGGTCCGCTTTGTTGTCGGGGGACACATTTAGTTCTACAGAGTTAATCTTTGGCACTGAATGGTTCGTATTATAGTTACTATTCTGAGTTGAATGTGACTCGATTATGTTATAGATTTTGTTGCGAACTAAAGTAGGCAAGGCACTAAGGATCTGCACAATATCAGTAGTTCAGTACTAACCGAAGGTGAAATCCTTAAGTGAAAGCATTTGTAAAGAAATATACAAGCATTGACAAAATCTTCAATAAATAACATTAATAAAAATATCCGAACATAAATAAAAAAGAAAGGAATACCAGAGACTATTCAAATCCAGAAACAAATTATTAACCAATAAACACACACGTTATGATCAATTCAAAAAAGGAAACATTAAAATTCCAAATCCAATAAAAGAACAGAAAAGCCAGTCGTCGTAAATATAAGACTAATTTGAAAAAACGAAGGTTGAGAATAAAAATGTAAATGAAAATAATAAAAAAATAAAATAAAAAGTGAGGAAGCATTACCGTCGGAGTGGACCTTATAAGAAGACAATTTTATGCAAATCTTTTTCCGCTACTTTAGCATTCGAGGAACAAACGCCGTGCTGGGATTAGGGTTGACTTCTCATGTATTCTTTTTAAAGATGGCACTTTATTTTTGAAAAAATAGATATGTTTTGTACATTATTTACTTTATGTCCAAAATTTATACACTTAATAAATAAAAATATATATATTGCTTAAATAAAAATTAGTGTATAACACACTAATTTTTATTTAGGCACTAATATAAACTATTTTATAAGAATTTTACTATGTTAATTTTTTGTGTCTTATTCCATCTTTGTAAAAGTTTTTGAATAAAAAAAATATTATTATTATTTATTATTATTATTAAAAAAAAAAAAAAAATTTAAGTTAGAGGTTGTCTGGCTATTGAAAAATCAGCCCTAAATGAAATAACGACACAAATAACCATCAAAAAGTTTACCGATACCGTAGTAAAGATTTTCTTTATTTTAATCTAACAAAACTTTTAATAATACTTGAAATGATCGCATATCAAGATTAAGTATGCCATTTTTTTTAAGTATTTTGTTAATGACACTGTTGTTTCTTAGAATACTCTTATACATAAAAAAAACTAAAAAATATTTTATAAAAAAACTAAACCATATGAAATAGAAACACAATTCGTAATTAAAGTCAGAATTGGGGAGCGTCCCGTCTTTCAACAAAATTAAAAGCTTAGCCGAATACCTATGTTAATTAAAAGGTCTGGTGAAGTACTTAATTGATATTTAAACCTCGTGCAAAACTGCAAAGTAATTTTATTTGAATTACTTTAGATTTTAGGCTTTAACGCAACCATGTAGACTAAGTACAAAATTCCTGTAATTGATAAGAGTTTATTAAGTTTCAAATTAATTTTTCGTAGAAAATTACAAGGCCTTTTCTATAAGTAATTTTTAAATTAAACATTTTAATAATAAATATCTAAACTAGTTGACCATTTTAGTCCATTTATATCTTAGAATATTATAAGTGAAATTCCGACAAAGAATCAGCTGATTATTCCAATTACTTAGGTACTGCAAATCTGAATAAATCGCGAAGATCAAAAACCTCTGTCATTCCCGAATCGTACCTTTTACTAAAAAATACTATTCAATAAAGCATCTATCAGACTTTTCGTGAAAAGTAAACGAAAGTATTTTACTGGAAAAATACTCTATTTTTCCACACAAAATGCTAGGTTAGCGCCAACCCTGAGTTAGGAATGTGTTGAAAATAATTTTTCTATAGTGTGAAGCGACTCACAGTGAAAGCAGCACTTTTATTTTTAAAAGACATTTGCGGTTCGCTCTTTAAAATCCTTGCTTTTTCAGTGGCCAGTTATTTTTGTTTGCATTGATGTCTTGGTAAAGGTGAAGTTTTTGTTTTTTCAAGTTTGTGTTAATTTTTAATCAGCAAGTGGAAGTTCTCATTTAAATGTGTTTTGTGAATTTTCACAGAATTTTGATTCTACTTTACTTATGAAGATCATAATTCTGAAATAAACGCTTCATCGTTTTCGTTTTTTTTCTTTTACATATTGCTTGAAACATATTACAAAAAAAGTTCATGTTTAGATTTTTTTTCAGGTAAAAACTTTATATGACAAAACATTTTACATAAAATCCAGCAGCGTTAGTTAAGAAACAAAGAAGGAATGGAATGTCTTTTGTAATGAAAATAATTTTCTCATTTTCCTTTGTAAAGAATTTTCAACAAATGTCCACTCATTCTTTTACTTTAAAGGTTTCTTTGCTTGTGTAGGAATCATATTACATGTAAGTCTTTCATAAATAAAAGCTTGACAATTTTTATTCCATTTTGTTTTATTATTTTAGAATTGAAATTGTCTATATTTATCCCAAAAAGTTATAGGACATAATTATTACCAAAAAATACAAATACAATACTGGCGTAACAATAAAAAATCTATTTTTCAAAATATTTCTAAATAAAAGAAAAAAAAAACATTAGCTGACCGTCTTTAGCTCAAGCTTTCAGCTCACGTGCCGTCGAACCCGTTTATATGTTCGGCACGAGAATTAAAGAAGTGCAACGGTGGAGGGTTGAATGCTAATGTGACCGGACCTTAATCGACTCACCATTACTGGCTTTATTAGAAAAAATATGTCAATGAAAAGAGGTTTTTTGTAAGTATGGGAAAAATTAAAAAAAATATATGCCATTTTAGTTTTTATGTCTTTTTTTTTGTTTTCGTCATTGTCCTAAGTTTAAAATTAGTTAACATTATTTTCGATTTCATTTTGACGGTCATAGACTAGTTTGCCCAGTCTCCTCTATATATTCTTCATTTAAAAAACGAATAACGCGTTCCAAAAAAAAAACATCTACAAAAATATATTTCAAATGTCATCCAACCGAAAATCCAGCCAGTATCACTGATCAAATCCTCGCAAAAACAGATCCTTGTAACAAAACACGTACGAGT
This sequence comes from Agrotis segetum, assembly GCA_036375495.1. Taxonomy (NCBI): domain Eukaryota; kingdom Metazoa; phylum Arthropoda; class Insecta; order Lepidoptera; family Noctuidae; genus Agrotis; species Agrotis segetum. The sequence continues at coordinate 514,193 of JAQSVV010000118.1, forward strand.
ATAGAGATAACGTTTGTACTAATGAAAAGCACTGGTATACTGATTGCGACCCCAGTAACTGTCTTAAAGTTAGCACACATACACATAACCCAACCCACTAAGGAACATTCAAACTACCAGTGTAACTTGGCCTTTATGCTGAGTTAGGTTGTCAGTAGACGATCGACAAGATGGCCGCATTTTTTGGCGCCAAAAGCTTACGACGATTATTTTGCATTGATTTATTGCGGGATTTATTTACGACCAAGTAATATGATAATAGGGTTTTATCTTGCCTTGATTTAGAGGAAACCTTTGTTTTGTTCCAGGAATATCGAAAATAATATCTAAACTTGAGACTTGTAGCAGTTTGTTAGATTCAGGGATCAATTAAATTCGGAGGGTGGTTTATTTGTGGCTTATCTTGAACGGCATGATGATAGATGTATCTGATTATGCGATAACTCCATTGTACACAAAAATTGATACCCAGTTCTGACTTCAGCTTTCTTCTTTCTATAATTGAAATAGTTTGTCCTTAACACATAATAATATATTAATTTTGAGTAACGCTAAATATTATAAATAGGGTGACTGGTACACTAATTACCAGTCACCCTCTATTTTACGAGTAAGTAGTTCGTGCCAGTCTGTGAAAAGAACAGTATAATATAATACAAAAAGACAATTTGCGATCGCATCTTGAAGATGACGGACGGTCTTTCGTCTACAATCAGCCTAATGAGAACGCTGGGTAAATATGGCAACTTTGGCCGAAGTTTGAGAGTCCCCGCTACCCTGGACGGGTGGTAGGAGGTACACGTAAGGAACGCGAGAAGAAACGCCCGGTGGGCAGCCGGGGTACCGCAGCCAAAACTGTGAGCCGCGTGTAAAGAGCAACTGCGATTGTTTTACGATTACTGTGCGACTGTCGTCGTGATCGTCTTTTGTTTTGGATAACTGATTCAATTTTTTTATTACCCTGCCTGGTCCCTGGTAGAGTTTTACGAGCCATAAGGAGATGCTACTTTAGAATTTACGTTTTTAAACTATTTTCTTACGTTTTTTGACTGACTGTAAGATGACTGACGATATCGTGATGTTTATTCATGAATACAAACAAACTATTATTGAGTCTGAATAAAATAAATGTAGGTAAGATGTTACTTGTTGATTTGCTATATTGCTCTCTACTGAAAGAGAGTTTAACTCTATCAATAAGCCGACAAACTAAACAAATATCAACCAACAATTAACGACTAACTGAGCAACTGCTACCCATCTCAGTCACACAATAAATCCACATTTCTCGAGAAGGAAGGATCCTTAAAGTGTGGGTTTTATCGATCCCTCCCACCGGCCACTTCTTAGTGGCAGTTCGTGGTGCCATTAATTATGGCGGACAGGACGGGACGACGTGAAACGAGTTGCTGAGGACATGTTGTACGAAGCTAGAGTTGGGACAATGTTGCGCTGTGACAAGTGTCGCATATTGTGGGAGAAGAGATTTGAGTTTGTGAGACTTAACTTGTCGGAAAGTATTCTTTTAGAATTTTGTGACACTTTTTTGTGTGAAGGGATTGTTCGTTTTTGAAACGACAGAAAATATAGGTAGGTAAAGAGCAGCAATATTTTTGCAAAAAATCTGAACGATTTCATTTTTCTTAATTATTTAATTCTGAATTAAAGTCAGGAGTTTAGTCAATTGTGAGAAAGCTGAACAAATTCAAATAAACCTTAAGAACACCCAAAATTAATATTATTCTATCTCAATCAAAATCCCTTTTCTTTGTTATTGACGGCTGCTTCTGATTGGTCGTCTTAAAGACGGGTATAGACAAATTCGATCGCTGATTGGTTACAAACAAAGATTGGAATCAAGATAGCAACCGAGATAGTTTATTAATTACCGGCGTAAGAAAATACAATGCATACAACAATTCAAGTGTTCCACAATTATTTGAACAGCAATCAAAAACCAAACTATAGACATAATCTTATACTTTTTTTTTCAAACACTGGCGACGGCACAAACGAGCGGTTATCATCGGCATCTCGAGTGGGTGATTAACTCGGTCGGTACACACATTAATCAAGTCGAGAATGTAAGGCGAGAGCGGACGAAAGTGTAGCGTGGCTCTGGCTAGTCTGTGGTTGTATTCTCGTTAGCTTTATCGATTACGTCATGTTTTCTTTTTAATATTGAGGGATGTTGATGGTTGTGTTCTAATTTTAAACTTATTATAATTATTGGCCAGGAAGACAAAAGAATAATTTCGAAATAAGAAGAAGGTTGTATTAAAAAGAAAACCTTTGCCAGCTGTTTCTATAAACTGACATTTTCTGTCACTATTTTCAAGGAAATCATTAACATCCGAAATTAATATTTAATTTCAATCCAAAGTTCCTGTCTGCTTCTGATTTTGTTTGGAAAATTCGGTCGTTGATCGATTACAGCATTATTAAGTATAAATAGTTTATCAAATTCCAACGTAAATGAACATTAGAAGTTACTACTTTTTTTTTTTTTCCTTTTTCATTGAATCATTTAATTTAAATAAACCATGTCTGAATTATTAATTCACTCACAAACAATGATTTTATGAATATACTGATGAAATTCTGGTTTTGTTCATGTAAAATATTTTCTATAAAAAAAACTTCATACAACAGAATAGGCCCTCGTATTGGGTGTCATCCCTCGATCTCGCTAGGGCTGCCTCTCAGGTGTCGCAGCTAATAGGGTTGCCCGTAATGTAAGATCGTTGTGTGTTGCCATCATCATTATTTATGATAAGTAGTCATTGTGTACAGAATACATAGACTAGTAGTTTTTTTTTAACGTTGTAATTTTTAGTAACGAATTTTGAATTTTTGGTTTACTTTTTTTTTGTGTAGAATTTAAGACTGGTTTTCGTTTGGTCGTTAAAATGCTTCAAACATTTTAATTTAAGTGACAGATGTTCAAATCCTATAGTCATTGTAGTGAAATTAGTCAGAAATTCCAAAAATACCTAAGTTTATTGATTTTTAAGATTTCTTTATTGGCATAAAGCCAATTGGCGTATGAAATGATACCGCAAGAAATCAATCTCATATTTTCATAGACAAAATATATTGTTGTGTATTATATTTTATAAGTAATACTAGGTTTCTTGACAGCAGATGAATTTATGACTATAATTACAGATATAAAGAGACTATTATTTTCTTTATGACCATCATAAATATGAAAGTAAGAGTCCTACGTCTTTTGTGTTAAAAGCGGTTATTTAGAACTACGCGCAACGGAATAAAAATTTACGTTACGTGTATTTTATTTTTACATATTTTTTTTAAGCTTTCGTTTTTGAAATGTGCTTTGTTTTCTTTAGGACAAACTACAAATCAAAGAACAAAATAGTTTCTTTAGAAAAACATTGATATTATTATAAAATCAAGGAAACACAAAAAAAAACTTATTTTTTTGTGTATCCTTGATTTTTTTGTGAATAATAAGTAAGTACTTACGTTAATACTAACTTATGATAAGTTAGAACCTAAGACTAGTTTGTAAGCTTTCCGAACATGAAATAAATAAAATAATGTGTACTTACGTCTTCAAACACATTATTCATAAAATCAATCTTAACTTTTTTTGATTGGCTTATGTTTCACAAATTACAAGTTTCAATTTTCAAATGATTTAAAACGATATTGTTCATAGAACTTACTAATGATCGCTACTCACTATAAATCAAAATTCTAAATTCAAATACAGTACCAACATTTCTTTGTCCAACCAAAGCTCGGTTCACCAAAGAACCTTCCACATACTACAAAACCCAAGCTACATACATACATATAATATAACTAAGCTAGCCTTAATTCTACATTAAAGACGACCATCCTCAGAATTGGGCGCTCCTTATGGACGCTGGCGGGGGTGAACGCGGGTCGCGGGGGGTGAGGGTAGAGGGGGGCAAGACACTCGATCAATACCCCGACCCGACTTTCAAACTGCTTTCACCCTAACGAAAGTCGCCCGGACTCCGCTCGACCGGTCCACGGAGGATGTGTATGGAGAGGATAATACCTTAGCTACATTTTTGGCTTGTCAGTTTTGTTTGATGTCATAATAAATTTTTGGCTTGTCAGTTTTTTTCCTGGATGTCATAATGTTTGAAGATCATAATGTTTCAGGTAAATTCGATATAAGTATGTATAATCCACCTTTTTCTTTCAGAATCAAAAAATGGGTCATCCAGTTTCAGCGTTCTTGTAGATCGGAGTTGTTATGGCGATTTGTTGCATATTGTTTCTATATTGAGGTATCTTGGAGCTTCTGATGAGGTAGATTACGTGCTTGGTATATGATACCTGGAACAATAGAGAAGATTTTAGAATATTGAAACTATAAAAAGACTTTAAAATTAAAATTATGTTGCAGATGCTGCTATGAGATGTAGCAGAGCTTCGTGGACATATACAACATCATCATCTGCTTAGCCTTTTGCCAATTATATCAGTGTCTACTTTACAGCTGAATATCAGTAAGTATATACATATATATAATCCTGACCGATTTCGGCCACAGCGACTTGGATCTTCCTATTGAGATCATCGTTGGTGTACTCTCAGGTGACTGATATAGCCAATTTTTGCAGTGAAGGTGCATCCACATTTACTGTAAGTCAGCACCCCTCCGATATAATTATATTGGATGGCCGCGGGTGGTCGGGCCTTAAGCTCGTCTCGTTTAGCATCGAGCTCTGCTTTATCTTGTCTTTCAAACGAAAACACCTGAGTGCTCACGGTGTGCCTCCACAGTGACCGGTCTGTGGCCATTGCCTCCTGTTGTGACGTATCTAGGTCACATCGCTTCATGTGACGCTTAAGCATATCTTTTTTTTACCGAAGGAATTGGCCGACTTGTTTCCGCTTGCCATCCATCAGTAAGTATTTTACATACAGCGACTGCGTGCCCGCTGAACCTCAACAATCCAGGTAATGAGGTAATGGGTAATAATAATTATGAAATCCCTTGGTAAGACTGGTTGACCGACTTTTGCGCTTCTGTCTGACAGTATCATTGCTGTTAGACAGAAACGAAGAAGAATGTCAAAGATCTACAAATGATAGCCGGGATCAACGGATTTACGTGTGTTGTGATAGATTTGTGGACATTTACCAGAAAAGTGCAAAACCTAAATTGATGATTTTACATGAAGGGTGTTTGGAATGATACGTCTGTCTGAATACAGTATGGTTTGTGCGACAATATAGTAAAGCCTAGCTTTTGCCAGCGGCTTCGACGCCTTATTATCTAGAACTAGTCACTCAGAACCAAAGCTTTCAACTGGTGAAAGAATTTTTGAAATCGGTCCAGTAGTTTTTGACTTTATTCATTACAAACATACACACACAAAATTACAAATCTTTTCTCTTTATCATCTATTAAAAAAGTCTAATAAATTACAATTTATTCTACAAAATCCCGAGACCAGTCGCATTCACAACTCTATACAAATACAAGCACGTCTTCAGCTCGCTGTCTTCACGTACGCCCCCCCCTGCGCGAACATTTCGTTTCAACCCCCCTCGCGCCGCCCCCCGGTCTTATCGGCCTTAGTGTGGACCCACGTATAATTTAATTATATATACCTACTCGTACATGCTGGCCTTGCCCGCTGGATTTGAAGATAAAACCCTAATAATTATTAAGGAGACTGTGAATGTGAATTAAGACGTTATTTTTGGGTTATTTAGTTTGTGTGTCGCTGCTTTTATTCTGTTCATTCTGTCAATTTAGATGGTGATGTGAAGTGTGTTGACTTTTTCAGTTTTAGTGCTCTTAGCTCTTAGTTCTTCTTAAACAAAAATATAACTATTCTTGAGACTGTTTATAAAATCACACATATTGAGTAGTTGGTTTTGAGGAGTATAATAATTCGATTGTGTAGGCAAAATATTTCGTTGTCGTTTTTGAGGTGAAGGCAAAAACATGACACCATGCAAATGGTATAATCGTTCATATCACTGTGTTTTATGTTGTTTATAGTAGTATAAAAATTTATATTGAAACTTTAATATTTTAGGTAACTGCTACGCCACCTGTGATGTGCATTAGTGACTCGAAAATAGTTAAGATTATTTGTAATGCAACTACATTTACTCACTCTTCTTGAAATACATTCTGTGCTAGCATTCATCAATTTCAATACATAAAAATAAATAAGAAGATTTAGCCCGAATAAAGTATAATAACCGTAAAGAATATCTCCAAAAAGTTAAAAGAACGAGTTACTAGAGAATCAACCCTTTGAATGCTGCGGTGTCGTGAGAAATGCGGAGATGAAGGGTCTCCGTGACCCCGGGTCACTACTGGCTCTCATCACGTGAGATTGGATTTGGGTACGAGATGAATTTGTAGTATGATATTTTTGTGTTGAAACGTGTTTTCTTTAATTTCTTTTCATTTTGAGAACAGTTGGGAATCGGTGTTGTAATTGAAAATTAATGTTGCATCTGAATTGAGTAATGTTTACTTACATACGTAAGTAAACATTATTCAATCTGGATGGTTTTGGACAGTGTTATATCATATACTCGTTATATTTTTGAAATTCTAAGGGTACTTTTTTAGAATTATTGTCGTTTACATATTACTTTGTTCTCAAAAGTTTTTGATAAAAATACGTTGCTAAATAAACTCAAACTAAAAAAATAAACATAGATACCCACATATTTCATTAACTTTTATTCGATAGGTAAATATTTTCATGTATTATGATAACATAATTTAGAATTTGGTTGGGATACATCCGTGAGAAATGTCTGTCAACCTTCAAAGCACGCTAACCCAGGTCAGAGCCGTGGCCCACGGGTCACAGGAGCCTGTACCTATTGCAAGGGTTAAAAATTGTGCAAACGGACGATAAAACTGAAAAATGACTGTTAGCATGGAGCTTCAGAATGATCTACTCGTCTAGATAGTTATAGAAACAATGGAATCGATTGATAACACAGAAAATAAGATCAAATTACAAAATTTCTCTGATTTCTTGTAATTACTATAGGTTTTATAGATTTTTTTTGTGGGTACGGTTTGAGAAAAAAAGATAAATAAACTCACTTATTTTAATACATCATTTGCCTTTCATTTACTAGTGTTTAAGTATGATTTTATGGACATTAGTCATAAGCGTAACAGACAACCAACAAAGCAGGTTGACCACGACCGCGGGTCACAACCGCGACCCCCGGGTCATAGCAACCGGTAGCCTTGTGAAGGGTTAAAAACGCTTAGTCAGATATTTGAGACGGGAAAAAGGATAGGGAAAACTGATCATTTTCTTGAATATATTGTATTATTTTACACAATGATTGATATCAAAATTAATATAAGTTTAATCGCAGTTTTCTCAAAGCATTTTTTTTTCAATAGTTGTTTTTCAAACCGTTACGTAAAACTGACCTCGGGGGTGACAGTTTTGACCCACGGTTCATGGCAACCGGTGCGTTGTAAAGGGTTAAAAAAACCTGTACTCTATTTTGTATTAGTACCGTGGGATAAAAAAGATAGTTTCCCATCTTTATCTGTATAATAGTCTATTACAGCGTCCGTTAAATCTTTTGGAAGCTTGGTACTAAATGTGAGAGCCATTCCTTTTTGATCAGCTGTATTGACGACCATCAGTGAAATTATTCCAAGTAACAGTTATTGTTAGATACTGTACCCTCAGCACGAATTTTCAGTATTTGAGACGTAAAGTAAACTGGATCTTGACAATTTCAAGTTGACATTTTTCAAGGAAAAAATAGTTCCGTTTTTGCGCACCAGAGGCGCTGTTCCATTTTTAGGGTTCCGTAGTCAACAAGGAACCCTTATAGTTTCGCCATGTCCGTCCGTCCGTCCGTCCGTCTGTCCGCAGTTTAGCTCAGAGACGCACAGTACTAGAGAGCTGTAATTTGGTGTAAATATACGGATTTGTTGTGCCAAAAAAGTGGTAAAATAAAATCTCGTAAAATATTTTTTTTTAGGGTACCTCCTGTACTTACACGTAAAGTGAGGATTTTTTTTTCTCGCGTATCCCTTAGTGTGGGGTATCATTCAATAGGCCTTTAAAAAATAATGATAGTTTCCATTGACAGTTTTTTGATAAAAAAATTCGTTTGTGAAATATTAAGCTTTAAAGTGCTAAATTTTGCCCGATTCGAGTGTCCCCCCCTCTACCAGCTAAACGGTTATGTTGGGGGTGTGAAAAAATTCACAATAGTAGTATATATAACGAAGTTTAAAAGAAAATTATCATGGCTAAGTAGGCTTTATAACTTTACGAGTCATAGTCCACCAACTTATAAAATATACTTGAATAATATGTTTTCTAAACAAAATGTATCGGAGAACATGATCATCAACTGCAAATGTAAGTTTGTCAACTTTATTTTTACAGCTTTAATAGGTATGTTTTTTGGGGATAGGTAGGTTTTTATCGTCAACTATTTTTAACTTACTTAAAAAAAGGAGGAGGTTCTAAATTCGTCGTAATCTTTTTTCTTAGGTATTTTCCCTGATTTCTCAAAGACTCCTGGACCGATTTTGAAAATTCTTCTTTTTAAAATTAAGTTCAGCGAATCAGTTTAGTTAGTTCGCATAAGTATTTTGATAGGCAACTACGGAACCCTACACTGTGCGTGGCCCAACACGCACTTGGCCGGTTTTTTCTTACAAGAAACGCTGTAAATACTGTAAAGTAAAAGAGTGAAAATTCGTGCTAAGGGTGCTGTTTGTGAATTGCAATTTTGCAGTCATAGAACATTCGTAAATCATGAGAGGAACTGCGATATAGAAATTTTACACTATTTCACACAGTAAGTTGAATGAATGAACCGTTTTTGTACGGCCATTATTTTTTTAAGAATGAACCTTTTCAACTAAGCGTGGAATATTATTTTATGTTTCTCCTAGTTTCGGATATGGCAATCATCACCACAAAACATCTGAATTGTCAAGTTTCATCTTAGGTAACTAATCCAGGAGTCACCAACCAAAAACCAAAATTCATAACAACCTTATCCAATAAATAATCTTAATATTTGTAGTTCACAAATTGCATGCTATAAATAAGAGATAGTATGCTATAATAGCAGAGCGTAGGCGATAAATTTAGGGACAATTAGACTTAATCGTTGAATAGAAAGCGTGCGAGGATCTTCCGGGGAGAATACGATCAATAGAAGGCGTGACCAACCTTTGGTTGCGATTACTTTGGGAACTATATAATTTTGATTTTGTCAGTTTGGTTGTTTTGCTTTGAAAAATGTTTTTCTTATTGTTTGGTTCTGGGGGTCTAATCTCAAAGCACGAAACCACGGGTTTCGCCCTTATTTATTTATTTATACTTCATGTACAAATCAATGGTACATAGGCGGACTTAAGCTATTGTCAAACAGACAGGCGTGACGAACGCGAAGCGAGGCGTTTTTATTTGTAATGTATGGAATTGTTTGAAGCACCTGTCACATAGAATATCGGATCGCTTTCGCATTTTTATATGACATGATTCGGTTCGGTTCGCTATCGCCTGTCTGTTTGACAATAGCTTTAATGCCATAAGGCATTCTCTACCAGTCAACCTTTGGGTGCAAAACAACACTGTAGTAGGGTACTTACATCAAAACAAATAAAAACTAGTAAAAAAGTAAAATAATAATAAAAAAAAGCCCTTACGTCTGTCAGACGTTTTAACAACAAGCCCGAACTAAGAATTAATAATGATATTATTGATTTGACAGATAAGAGTTCGCGCCACCACTTGACCCGCGGAAAATTCTGATAGAACATTTTTTTAATGCTATTGATGTAATAATTATAGACACTTGCGCCGCGCCGCGTCAAAACGAATTCAGACGTGGCGGTCTGTTTTCAGTTATTATTCATTCAAATTCAATATAGTTAAAGCTTAATAAATAGGCTCCTACTATTTTGGAACAGTATAATGATGTAGTAGATTTTTAGTATGATGCTATACCTAAATGTTAGGGTTAGGTACGTGTAAGATATTTGAACTATTAAAGCCTTCTATCGAATGTTGACGGCCTCTGCTTAGTGGGTACGCTACTAACTATAATGCATTGATTACAGCGATACACTTACTGAAAGCGACTGCAATAAAATAAGAGAAATTATTAATGACGGTAATAGTTTTTTTTTTAAGATGTCAATTCTCAACCCAAAGGTTGTTGACGACTGCGAGTGGTTTATTCAGACTACAGTACATGGTTTACGGCAGTCTACTCGCTGTAATAAAATCTTGTCGTCGACGCGGCACGGTTTATGAATATTGTTCTACACTCCGGCGCGATAAGGCGAGACTAACAGGACTAAGTTTTCTATGATTGCTTTTAGTTCTAGTGTTAGTAGCTTTTTGGGTAAGGATTACATATTTGTGAAGCGGAACTAGGTTTGTTTTTTTTAATGTAAATGATAGATATTGATACTGATACTGCTAGCCTACATCATCCCACTGCTAGGCAAAGGCCTCTCCCCATTACTTCCAATTTTCACGATCCAGGGCCAAGGTGAACCCACTGGTCATCGGTTATGTCCGCGACGCCTTCTGGCTGTGTCAGAGCTCCACAAAGTGGTTATTTTTACCCACAGCTCATACAGATACATAAGCATTTATTGAAATAAATACATAAGTTATAATAAGCTTTTTTTATAATTTTGGTAAAATCATCAAATGTGTCTCCTAGGGCGGGGTGGGGTCACGAAATGCACTGTAATCCATAAAGGCCTTTTATTTTCCAGTCTCGGTTAACTCATAAGACAATCCCGCGAATTCATATAAGGATAAGAGTGTTATTTTGGTCAAAGTGTGAAAGGAGTTGGTGGTAAAGTGCGTTAGAGTGTAGTGTCGAAACGTTCAGGGGTCGCGGGATTAACGAGCTACCGTGACGTTAACGTAAAGGGGTATTGAAGGACACCGTGGATTTTAGTCAGTACACAGTCCCTCCTTCCCCTGCCCTGGGCGGGAAGACTCATTTGATGAAATTACCACGATAAAAAATACCTCTAAGTGATTGGTCGTAAGTCATAAGTAATTTTTGTGAAAAGAGAATAAAAACAGTACCGAATTTACACTTATCAAAATTCATTTATTGAAAAACAAGATGGATGACAATTGTGGCGAATTTACGCATACTTTTATTTTGTGTCGAATAAACTTTGTGACAAAAACCCTATACTAGTCAAAATATAGCTAAACAAATTGTAAGTAGGAGGAAAAGGTGTGACTAAATTACTGATTTTTACGATCTCATTTTTTGAAGTTTGAAAGAATCTTTATGGATATTCCTGGCAGACTTTCCACTCTGTTTCCACTGCATTTTTTATCTGATGGTCATATAAAGGTCGCTTATACATCACTATCAAACCTAAAGACTCGTCAATCAAGCTCGTTGAATGATTCAGCTCAAGAGAGCATCGAGTCATCGAGTGGCAGTGAGTGGGTCAGGCGGCGCCGCGGTATGGGGCACAATCAATCAGTTTAACGGTACTGTTATCTAGGGGCAGCACTAGGCGCGATATGATTGGCGGATTCAAGTGGCGATCTTTGAGGAGTTTTCAAAATTGGAAACTACTTTTTTGTGTTGTTGATGATACTGGCAATAACCATAGGTATTGTAATCTTTTTTTTATGGGACAAAGGCCTTGAAGTCATGACAGAAATGCTAAAAAAAAACTGTTCTGTCTGCAAAAAGTTCGAATTTTAAAACCATTTGTTTCTTTTTTACTGTCAGTTTTTTTTTATCAGGCTGTAGTGCATCGTGTGCCAAGGAGTGGTTGAGCTATCTGTGGACAGCACACTACGTGCAAAATGATTGGAGGACTCCTCAATGATCACCGTCAAACGTTTTTTGAAATTGGATCTTTCTGTATCTCTAGCTACTTTTTTTTTACTGACTAACGTTTTACTGGAGGTAGCAAATGAGGTTAGATAATGGACTGGCGGGTTAATTTTGGAGAAGAGACTCTAAAATCAGAAACTTTTTTTGTGGGACGTGAGTGGGCTTTATAAATTATTTTCTTTCTCTAAAGAAAGTTCGAATTTTTGAAAATATTTTAAGATTGAGTAGACTGAATTGAAAGTCCATGTGTGAACAGCCGGCCACCAGACATCGCTAAATATTACATTGAAATCATACCAAAGTAATAAACCACTAATTATATTCATTATCATACTAGTTCGTACATAAAGCGGCCGAGCATGTTCTCGTTACGATAATAGAAACTATTAACTGTTAGGTACTTAAATATTCCAGTAGGGATAGCTAGTACTAAACTAAAACATTAGCGAAGAGTACCGGCCCGGAAAAGCAGATTTATATTACTACCCAACTAAGATCATAAAACTATACAACGCCCGGCCCGAGTATTAATATTGTGCCATTTATCATGACCCTACACCCCTCCCCCCTCACCTCGCCCCCATCTTTTGTGTAAGAAATACACCCGAAACAACCGAGAGAACAAGTTTCGACAACGAAAACTATTCAAACGTTCCCAGCTAACAGCACAACTTGTTCGGGGATGTTCTTAACTCGGGTGCTTCAGCGGTCGTTCGAGGAAAATTGGAAAATGGAAAGACGTGCGCGCGAAAATAGACTTTTTGACGCACTTACTGAAGTTTACATTCGCACGATCGGTATCGATAGTCGAATTTTAAATGTTAGCAAACATAATCGACTCTGTTTGTTGAGCTGTAAAGTTTGATTTGGCTTGTGTTACTTTTGCGAGCAGTTGGCCGGAAGGGTAGAGTCGTAAGGAAGTTCGGCGATTATGTTTAGTCAGCGCTGGCTGTGTAATGGAAAGGAAGTAGGAATTGGGGCCTGTAAGATGTGGTCGTATAAGGCGGCCATTCCTGTTTCGTCCCCGGGGGTTGGGGGGTGGGGGGTTGTAGGGACGATTTGTTTGTTTCTAAGGTCCGTTCTATTCCGCAGCTGTGGGTAGGATTTAAATTTCGAACTCGGCCCGCCTTTTGTCCGTAACCTTCTCAGTTGCTGATGAGATGCCTCTTTACAACTCTAAATTGAAGTGTGTTCCGTAAATGTTTTGAATTTAGAAGTTTCGTTCGTTACTGGCCAGTGTCCCTAATTTTGTTTGGAATTGAAACTCCTTAGAACCCTTTTTGTTTCATCAAATTAATTTTAACTTAGCAAGTTTTAGCTTAAGCTCACGGCTTTGCTGACATTGTGTTTGGTAACTGTTCCGAAGAATCATAACGATTCAAGGTAAGGTATAATAAGTGGCCCATGTTTATAAAAGCTATCTGTGTCTAAAAAAAATAGAGTCTTCAGTATCCATATAAACCTTATTGCCTATGTCACTCAGGACCAAAGCATCTTTCAATTGGTGAAAAAAGTTTTGAAATCGGTTCAGTTATTTCGAAGCCTATTAAATGCTAACAACCAATCAAAATCTTTCCTCTTTATAATTAGTGGGGATAGACTCGCGTTAGATCACTATTTTGCCTTTTTTATTATCCTGGTAATATCATCAAGTGTGTCCTCCCACCGTGAAGACGGGCGGACTGTCTGACTAGTACTGTATTAAATGGTGTTCCTTCAATAGCCCTTTCGGTTCCAGGTTTACGGTTACCTGTTAAAACAGTCCCGCGACCACCACTATTTCGCCTGATAGTAAGCAAAGATGAGGTCGATGCTGAAGCACGGTTTCCTAGAAGTAAACTTATAGATCCCAAGGTTGTATATAGCCATCACGAAATTCTCCAGCAATTAATGACTAAACGAATATTCCACAACGACCCTTTTCTTTGTGGAGCCCTGACAAAGCCAGAAGGCGTTGCAGCAGATCTCGTAGAAGATGGCGGGATGAGCTTGACAAAACTAATGAGCAGTGGTCCACTTTGACCCTTTTCTATCTCAGTAAAATCATCAAACGAGTCCACTAGGGTGGATCGGGAGAGACTGTCAGACACCTACTGACTAAATCCACGGTTTCCTTTAATAGCCCTTTACGTTCCAGGGCCACGGTCACCTTGGTGAGACAGTCCCGCGACCCCGGCAGGCTTTGGCCTTCTCGGCCCCCCTTTAAATTGCTAAAAGCTCTTTGGAACACAACGTGCCATCGACCTGGGCATGATCCATGATCGGACGGCGAGTCACCCACTCACTATCACTACTCACCGCCCGCATGCCCGGCCCAAGAAATCGTTTCGCGACGTCCGTTGCCATGGGCTTCTCCCGTGGCCGTCCAGTTTGGCCCTGGATCATGAAAATAGGAAGTCATGTGGAGACGCCTTTGCCCAGCAGTGGGATGATGTAGGCTAGCAGTATCAATACCCTTTCCTAACTACCTTTTTCTCACGATTCTATAGTAACTCCATCATAAACCTCGTTCACAATATACCTCCTACCCATATAGAAAGTTTCGAAGTAATAGTTGGCTATATGTAAACCGCGGGAGAGAATATAATAGCTTGTATGAAGCAAGTTAGTTATTGTGGGTACATGAAGACTCGGCTACCTTCACTTGTTTATGTATTGCGAAGTACATGGCGAGCGACTGTAGAAGTTATGTTTGATAGGTAATCAGAAGTATGGAAAATAGATTTCTCAATAAGTGTTTCAAGTTAAAAATATAATCAATCAGCCATTTACGAACGGTCAGAAACTCAAGTTTTCGCTAGTTATTAACTCATTTCATGACGGTAAAATAAATTATAGAACCTGGAATTACTTTGCGGCTTCACGTGCCTCGGAAAGCACGTAAAGCCGTTGGACCCAGCTGTCATTTGTAGACCTTTGACAGTCGTTACTGTTAGAAGCTCTAAAGTCTGACAACCAGTCTTACCATTGGGTATCGCGTATTACCAAGTTACTGGTTTGTAGAGGTTCGAAAGACAGTCGCTCCATGTAAAATACTGATATTCAGCTGAATCTGGTTCGACTGGAAGCCGACCCCAATATAGTTGGGAAAAGGCTAGGCAGATGATGAGTTCATTAGCGAAAATCCATGACATTATATAATTATAAAATTATTTAATTGCAGTAACAATTAATTAAGATTTTTACGGCGCGGTTGACGCATTGATAAAGGATTGACTGCAGCGCCGCGCGTCGCGGGTTCGATTACCGCACGGATCAATTAAGTGACATCTACAAGTACCTAGTTGTTCTGCGAACGGCGTAGGTGTATGTGAGTTTAAATGTTTTCTAGCCTAAACGAAAAAATATGCACTTTTCTCTCAATAAATCTTACAACAGGTGGTCATTATTATAAATATGTGCCGATCTCAACATGGAAAGAAAAAAAAACTCTTTCCAGAGTCTGATCTATCTCTTTGTTATTAAAAAACAAGAAACTCACTTTCGCATTTATAACACAAGTTACGAATACCATTAACACAAGAATCTTCCAACGAAACACGTCCCCAAATTCTAACCCTCACAACGGAGTAGCAAAACGCCGCACAATTCCTTGGACCATTAAAATAAGCAAACTCGCAGATGGGCCCTAAGATTACATTGACGGTGGGAACTAATATCAGGGGTGTACCCCCGGGTCTCAATTTTAAGGCGGGGCCCACCCCCCGGGATAAGAACTGATCACGGGGGGGCCCAGAAACTTGGGCCCCACTTGGGGGTGCTAAGAACATTATTAAATTGGATGATGAGTATGTGTTTTGTGTGTGTGTGTGTAGTTTTGTATTAAGATGGGTCTGCCATGTTTGGATCGATAGTTTTGCGATGGAAGTATGTGACGCTTCTGTTTGTAATGAAACTATTAGATGTGTAGTGTACATTCGTGTACATCTAAATAGTCGATTTGGGGGATAATCTGATAGTTGTAGGTATACATTAGGGTCTTTTGCCATGTTCATCCTTGGCGCTTGGACCATAACCGTTTTATGGGAAACTCAATACAAATAATAAACATTGTAAGTTTATTTTAAATTCCAATGATAGACCGACGACATAAAAAATCTGAATGCTTTTTTTCACAGCAAGAAATCTTGTAAAACGCATAAATACCTATCGCTCAAATTCTAGATATGAAGTTGCAAATCTTGCATGCTATACGATTTATCCCTAAATATTTACGTAAAACTACACTGGAAAGAGTAGATAGAAAGTCATGGAGGAGACCTTTGGCCAGCAGTGGGATAATAATGATTAAAAAGATGAAAGAACATAATATCTTAGATATTTGACTATCATAGATACTTCAACAACATTTAAGTTACACTGTTTAAATTGAACAAATTAAAAAACAAAGGCGCTTGACCAAAACTCATCAAATTCAACAAAACACGAAAACCCAACCAAATCTAGCTCCGCCTAAAAAGAGGACCTTTTCCTTATCACAACCGTTCAAGGCCATTTCCAGTTTCCAAATCACATTCATGTGCCCTTACGACCAAACCCAATCCTGCATAAACAAAGTGTTCAAAGGGAGACAGGAAAATGACCCAATTTCCTTGAGTGTTCCCGAGTTCAACCTTCAACCACCCGTGAACGGTACAACCGACCCCATGCCTATACTACTTTCGCTGGCCTACATGTGAAAAAACGCGGAAAATCTCCTTTTGAACATTAGTTTTGTACCTCAAATTGTTTGAAAGAAAGTTTTATTCGAAGGGAAGTGGTTGTTATATTTTTATGGTTGCTTTGCTTTCTTTTTGAGGGTTGGTTGAGGTATTGTATTGATTTTTACTTAAGATAATTATTGTATGTTTTCAGATGGTTTGAAAGGGTTGTCATTTGAAATGAAAACTAATACAGAGCAATTGAAGAAAATGGTTGACTGGGTCGTTCTAAAATAAAGACCAAAAGATAAAATTGAGACTTTTGTGTGATGTTTAGCATATAGTTTATTGCAATTGCAGAACTCGCTTGGTATTGAATTAACCAGGTCAACCGACTGACACTCTCATATTTACCAAAAAAAAAAAAAACAAACAGATGTTAAGCAACGTTGATTCATTAGAATAGCTGTCATGATAATGTTACAAGTTTTTAGAGTCTAAATCAAAAAATCTTGACACATAAACCTTATATAAGCAAAACAGTTGTTTCCAATTCTATCTAATTCCCCTTCTCACGTTTCGTTCACCGAACTTTCACGGCAACACAACCTACTTGAAATCAGAATAATTAATTAAATTATCTCTCGCAAGGTTTCAAATTCAGCCCGTTGCCATCTAAGGGTTAAGGGTCTCGGGAGCCCTAAAGAATGGTAGCAATCTTGTGGTAATGCTACCCGGCCGGCCTGCCTACAAACTATCGCTTTTATGTACTCTCTGTACTTTGTACATGTATGTATAACTTGTGTATGTAGTTGTGTAATTGTGTAAGTATGTGTGTCGTGTTTATTTAAATTTGAGATCGGGTTTTGTTGTGAAGGAGATGATTGTGATACGGTGAACTTTGAGGGGTTTGTTTTTCGATGTTAATGTGTTATCAGATAACTGTTGACTTGACTCGGTTTTTTTTTGGGTTGGTGAAATTATCAATTAAGAAAGGAAGAAAGAAAATTGTGTTTAGTAAAAAGAAAGGTTTAGGAGTCAGATGGTATTCATAATTTTAGAATCAACTGTTTGCATTGTCGTAAAAATTTCTTAATTAAATATTAAAAATATTTAAAAAAAACTTAAAAGGATTTTTTTTAAATATTATTATTATTCTAAAACATTTACGAAAAAAATTTTTTCATCGTACGAAAAAAATTAAACATCTGATTGAACTCTTGTCTTAAAAAAGTGTGACTGGAAAACGACCATCATCGTAAAATACCGTTTTGAAGTTTACAGTTTTTTTTTACCAGTGTTCAACAGATATTTTTGTAGTAACACCGGTAATTTCCACTCAATTCGCTATAAAAAACTCTTAACTAATAACGCAAGCAAAGCCACATGGAACTATAGTGCGTGTGTAATGTACGAGCGTATAGTAAGCATATATACAGGGTGTTTGCAGAGGAGCGCTCTCATTAAAACTTGCATGGCTTCGATACGCGCTGCCTACCTATTTATATTTATTAGCGTGGTGATTCGCCGATGTAGTTGGCTAAAGGTGTAATAGTTTGTAGATAAGTTCATGATAAATGTAGTTTGTTAAATGGACATAGCGGAAGTACATGTTTTTTATCAAAAAATTGTTAATGGAAACTCTCAATATTTTTAAAGACCTATATAATGATACCCCACACTAAGGGGTACGCGAGAAAAAAAAAACATCCCCACTTTACGTGTACAGGAGGTACCCTAGAAAAAAATATTTTACGAGATTTTATTATATCACTTTCTTGGCACAACAAATCCGTATATTTACACCAAATTACAGCTCTCTAGTACTGTGCGTCTCTGAGCTAAACTGCGGACAGACGGACGGACGGACGGACGGACGGACGGACGGACGGACGGACGGACGGATGGACATGGCGAAACTATAAGGGTTCCTTGTTGACTACGGAACCCTAAAAATCCAGTTTTAATTTTTAATAATGTTAGCAACCACGTTATTGTTGTGATATTCACTGATATTCCAATTGTGATATTATTTAAAAGCCTACTAAATTCATGTTATTTTTTCTGCCAACTTATTTCCAAACGATTTGATACTATACGCCACAGATAATAAGATTTAGATTGCTGCACTCAGAACTGATATGTGGTAAAAACAAAAGACGAACAACCGTTTATTTGTATTCCAACACATAACATAATCGCTTAAAACACGTAGTAGCATGTACTACATATCTTGTATACAGTGTCGTTAGGTAAACATGGGACTTAGTAAATTATTTTAATATGTAACAAATTCAGCAATAATAAAAGACTACATTTAAGTAGGTTACGCAAGCAGTACCCTTAGCACGAATTTTCACTCTTTTACTTTACAGTATTTACAGCGTTTCTTGTATGAAAAAAACCGGCCAAGTGCGTGTCGGGCCACGCACAGTGTAGGGTTCCGTAGTTGCCCATCAAAATACTTATGCGAACTAACTAAACTGATTCGCTGAATTTAATTTTAAAAAGAAGAATTTTCAAAATCGGTCCAGGAGTCTTTGAGAAATCGGGGAAAATACATAAGAAAAAAGATTACAAGGAATTTAGAACCTCCTCCTTTTTTTGAATTTAGTTAAAAATAGTTGACGATAAAAACCTACCTATCCCCAAAAAACATACCTATAAAAGCTGTAAAAATAAAGTTGACAAACTTACATTTGCAGTTGTCTCCGATACATTTTGTTTAAGAAAATATGATATCAAGTACATTTTATAAGTTGGTCGACTATTACTCGTAAAGTTGTAAAGCCTACGTAGTCATGATAATTTTCTTTTAAACTTCGTTATATGTACTACTATTGTGAATTTTTTCACACCCCCAAACATAACCGTTTAGCTGGTAGAGGGGGGGGGACACTCGAATCGAGCAAAATTTAGCATTTTAAAGCTTAATATTTCACAAACGAATTTTTTTATCAAAAAATTGTTAATGGAAACTATCATTATTTTTTAAAGGCCTATTTAATGATACCCCACACTAAGGGGTACGCGAGAAAAAAAAAATCCTGACTTTACGTGTAAGTACTGGAGGTACCCTAAAAAAAAATATTTTACGAGATTTTATTTTACCACTTTTTCGGCACAACGAATCCGTATATTTACACCAAATTACAGCTCTCTAGTACTGTGCGTCTCTGAGCTAAACTGCGGACAGACGGACGGACGGACGGACGGACGGACGGACGGACGGACGGACGGACGGACGGACATGGCGAAACTATAAGGGTTCCTTGTTGACTACGGAACCCTAAAAATGGAACAGCACCTCTGATATGCGAAGAAGGAACTAATTTTTTCCTTGAAAATTGACATTTTGACACTGTCAAAGTTCCAGTTTACTTTACGTCTCAAATACTGAAAACTCGTGCTAAGGGTACAGGTCAACCTATCCAAATCTGTCAAATTTTACCAATCGAAGCGAACAGTAATCTTCCACTATCGTGATAAGGTTGAAAATCTATTAAAAAAGACAGATTGAGATAGTTTAATGTGCTGGTATCTATAATGTGCGCCAACGTTAAGAATGAGCAAGTGCATCAGCCAACTGACATTTGACAACGTTTAACAAAAATACTTAGTACAAATAAATTATGAGTAAACATTTATTATTTTGTTACGTAATATTTTGAAAGATTACTGTTGTTTTTAAGCAAGTGTCAGAGAGATTAAATTAATAGAATTCGATTATTCAGTTAATTAAAGTTATTTGACGCGTATTATTAATTTCTTACGTAAACCAGAATTTATGAAGATATGCTACTGACGACAAGATCCCTGAGTTTTGATGCGTTTTATTTTGTTAATGTATAATTATTTTAAGGAAAAAATACACCTACCTATTTGATATAATTATTTGTTTGTCATATACAAAAGGCTATCAAATAGTCAACCCTTAAACCGTCCCCAGTTTCACGAGTCACCCAGTACATTTGCTCACGTAACTTGTATATGTACGTGAAATATCTGCTAAAGTTCGGCCGGCAGTTAAGAGTTTCGATGAAATATGTCTTGGGGTGGCAGCGGGGGGTTAAGGACGTAGCCTTAAGCCAGCCTCAGGTCGATAGGAACTTATTAAAGGGGCGGGAGAGGGTTGGACGTAGTTTGGGTTGAGTACTTCAAGTTTGGACGTGTTTTCACGATTATTGCTAGGTCTGGGTAGCTCGAGGTTTTTATGTAGGTTTCGTATTTAATGGTGAGGCGTTTAAAATTTAGATAAGCGTTTACTACTAATGTTATGTACTGCCATTCAAAATCGCCGTACATAACATGATTGATGAAAACAGAATCCTGAAAAAATACAGATTTAGTTGTGGCTTGGTGGTTTCGTCCCCGAATTACAAGTTATATGTATAATATAGGTCGTGGGTCGAACTCAGACAGATGCATTACTTTGTGTTATTCATTTTATCGCTCCTATTCCTTCATCGGTTTGAGAAAACCGGTGAAGGAAAATGTCGTGAGGAAACCGGTATATCGTAAGACATGTAGCATCTACCAACCCGCTCTAGGTCCGCATGGTAGATTATGATTCAACAGACGTATATCTTTTTGTGATTATGCGGTTAGTAATCAAGAAGCTACCCAAATTAATTTTATGTTCCGCAAGGATATTGTTTTCCCACTATATCTTGTTCATTATAAGCCGTAGTCGAAAACTAGCGTTCTAAGTAAAGTCGTTAGTGGCGGCGGCAATTTGTTGGTCAGCAAGCGCTTCGCTTCTGAATAAATGTTCTACGACACTTTAATGTAGCCTATATTTTAAGAAACACTTTAAAAAGTATGTACTTAAAACTACAATTCAGACTAATTCAAGACCTTATTTTTCGAAATGATTTAACTATTTCTAACTTACTTTTCGATTGATTTTATGTTTTTTTGTACCATTATAATCATCTGCCTAGCCTTTTTCCAACCATGTTGGGGTTGACTTCCAATCAAACCCGATGCAGCTGAATATCAGTATTTTACATAGAGCCACTGCCTATCTGTACCCTTAGCACGAATTTTCAGTATTTGAGACGTAAAGTAAACTGTAACTTTGACACTTTCAAATTGAAATTTTCAAGGAAAAAATTAGTTCTTTCTTCGCACACCAGAGGCGCTCTGTTCCATTTTTTCATACAAAACGCTGTAAATACTAGAAAGACGCTGTAAAGTAAAAGAGTGAAAATTCGTGCTAAGGGTACTTATATCTACAGCCCAGTAATTGGGTAAAACGATACATCCTGGAAATACTGGTTGTCCAACTTTCGAGCTTCTGACTGTCAATGATCTACAAATAACAGCCGAGACCAACGGCTTTGCGTGCTTTTCATGGAGGAAACTGGCTATGATCACCCATAGACCAACTTATCAAGCGAGGCTTAATCTTGAAGATCAATGTGTACCGCTTTTCTTATTTAGCCGCGTGCTTGTACAGTCACGAGCACGTGAGATACTGATTCCACTTTGAAATAAGACCTAGTTTGTAGTAATAGGGCCTCTGAAATAGAAGTCTAATTAGAAGATAAACGTTTACTCAATATGATAGCAGAACATCGCTTTTGAATACTACTTAATTTAGGGAAATTATATGTGCGGCAACAAAAGTTTTCTTTAGCACCTGCAACCTAGCGTCTTTTTTTATATGTGAGCGACGAGTTAATAGAACAGCTTCAATTATATTAATTCATCATCTTTACTATTCCAACAAAATATCAAGAAACCAGCGTCAATTTACGAGCGTGAAAGAAGCTGGCAATGAGTAGACATATCACAAATTAAATTAAAACCAAACAACTATTTTATTTGTAAAGCCAGCATGACAGGTAGTAATCAGTTACTTGACCTAGGATGCAAGAGCAAGCGAAGCGAGCTCGGGACTTGGGGCACCCCGACACGGACAAGTTAGGTTCGTGTTCGGTTCGTTCGTGTTAGGTTACTTTAAACCCTGTACGCAAAAATAGGAGCCCCGCGAAGCGGGGCTCCGTCAAAGATTCACGGCAGGTGGTACTATTACTAGGTACATCAGTGTTAGATTACTTGCCAGGAAGAAAAAAAAGCTGGCAATGAGTAGACATATCACAAATTTAGTTGCTTAAGAATTATCACCATGTTGCGTCATATTAACAGTAGCTTGTTTTACAATATATGGTCGCTTATAAACCATTTATTAGACGCTAAAAGTTTGTCGCTGACCTATTAATTCATTAGACAACTAAATATATTTGCAGACGAGAATGACATTTTAAAGAAGCTGCCTTAATTAGCACCCCTTAATTTATACATACTATTGCTCGTGATTGTACTATAATGAGATTTAAAAAGTAACCTGAAAAATATTTCGAAAAAAACTGTTACTTGCCTCTGAATTAGACCAATTATAAACTTTCTTTCAGAAATATAGAAATACAATTATCTTTTTTTATAGATAAGACATTTCGAAAAGATTCAAGTTCAGAAAAAAAACTACCCAATTTGTTGTTCTCCTGATATTTTTTTAAATACAGATAGGCTGAGCTTTTCATTACATTACAACATACTAATAGTTCATCTTTGTTCACCTGAGTGCATTACTGTACTGTGTAGTACCTAGATTATTCTAGAAAGTGCTAAATAATTGAGTGCAGTACTTATTATTAGTTCTTAGACCGTTTCGTGGAAGCTAGAGGTCGTTAGTGGACGTGGCAATTTGTCGGGTAGTTTGAACACCGCTTCCGTTCAAAGGCATGATGCAAAGTTTTTAATTTCAGTGTTGTGTTCTGTTTCTTAGACCATTAACTTTCAAATGGGTTTCGCGTTAAACATTTGAAAGTTATGGTGAACGCACATCTAGCCGCACCGCAGTCTCCGCAGTCTGTTTTCTTACCGAATTCTTTGTATGAAGTTCTATGAAACCTCGCACACCGCATCGCAGTAGGCGCAGAATCGGTAAGAAAACAGACTGCGGAGACTGCGGTGCGGCTAGATGTGCGTTCACCATTAATGGTCTGTTTCTGTCAATCGTTTGAAGATGACGAAAACAAAAAAGTTTTTATTAAAAATCAAAAGATTATAATCACGATCTTTTTAAAGCTTTTCACGTTCTAAGTTTAAGCTACTTATTACAGTTGTGTGCAAACGAAAAGATCCTATCTACAATAACATTTGGAATAGTTTCAAAACTCAAACACCGTATCCCATACCTACCACCTACACCATAAAATTTCAATGTCCCGTCTAGATTTGAACAAAACAACTTTACATACATTTACTTAATTGAGGCAGTAAGCCCTACCCAACCTATTTATAGTGCGCAAAAGTAAAGGTGCCCACCCAGAATGTTTACAAAGCATTTGCTTAATAACTGAAACTTTGGGGGTAGGGTCGAATTCTCCTAATACCTACGACTAGAGGCGTGTGGGTGGCAACTATCGTTAAACTGGGTAGGTGTGAATGTGTGCGTGTTTACCGGTTGCCATGGCGACGTATCTTTAAGATCTCCCTCTCTACCCCGTCTCAGTTTTGTCCTTTCTCCTTTGCACGCGTTTCTTGTCGGGAGGCGTGAATTTGTACGGTGTGCAAATTGATCCGATTTTAGTTTTTGATTTGTGTTTTAAATACGAGTAGTTCGCTGAATCTGTCAATCAATCTTTTCTATTTGAAAGCAAGCAATAACGTTAGACACACCGAAGTGTGTTAAGAGGATACACTTCGACTTTCTATGAACTAAAACATATTAATTTTCTTTTTATTGATAGGTAACTTTTCAGTTTATAAGTGTTTCTGATCACCTGTTGAATAACCTTTTTTCTGATATCCAAAAGTTTTTTTAAACTAGTATTTTCTATTTTTTTAGATGGGTTTGCTCTTGACTGCTGTCTAAGCCAAAACTGACGGATATAAAACCTACAATGGAGCGAGCTTACTCAGAAGAAGCCTGTTTACTATAACTTTGAAAAGATTTAGGTTGTATGTGTTCGGGAACACCGACACAGGAAGTGAGTTCCATTCGTTTACTCTACGCATTATGACGGAAAAATATGATTAATAGGTTACTAAAGGGTCATAGTAAGGCCTTGCATTAAGATTCCACATGATAAAGAAATTCTTGATTTCAAATATCATCGACTTATACTGAAAAATCAAGAAAATCTTAAGAGAAAACTTACTTTTCTGCCCACCGTCCCGTAGGGTTAACCGGTCCGCGCGGGGGGCTCAAACTCCACTAATGGAGTGGCGACCTACC
Organism: Agrotis segetum; assembly: GCA_036375495.1. NCBI lineage: Eukaryota > Metazoa > Arthropoda > Insecta > Lepidoptera > Noctuidae > Agrotis > Agrotis segetum. Next base: position 538,955 of record JAQSVV010000118.1, read on the forward strand.
CCCTCTTACCCCTTTCCTCCCCCACTCGATCCCACAAGCCATAAAATTGTAAATTAGTGATGAGCCGGCCAGCCGCGCGACGCATATCGATTTATTGGTACTTTAGTGTTGGGAAGCGTATCGAAGAATTTGATGGGCAAGATGTGCAGGCTGTTGGACAGGTTGGGTAATGTTTAATGGGAAGGAATGGTTCCGTTCCGTCTCTAGGGATGAAATTGGAACGGGTGGAGATGTTTGTGGCAGTCTGATAGGCCGTTTACTGTTGTCAGAGCAACAATTTGTTTTGATATTGAAGGAAAAGTGTTTTTGATTTAAGAGCTACAAAGTTTGATTGCAAAACGTGTATTTTTAATCTTCAAAAAAGAACAACTGGCCCATGAAATAGAAGAAAGAAGAAACGTTTCTTATATAGAGTTTAAGAAATAATAATTAAAAATCACTTACCCATCAAAAAAACTGCAGAACCGCAGCAAATCAGTTGCCGCAAACATTTTTCAAACAAACCACAAAAAAAACCGATGTCACCTCTACCACATCACTCAAACAACTAAGAGATAAACTTAAAAATGTAACAGACACACACGTTATTATAAATATTAATAAGTGTCCGGTTGTGTCCGGTCAAGGAGTTATGTTAATAGGCCTTACTATTGTGCAGAAACCGGTTATTACCGGACAAATTAAGGGTGCTGAGTAAGCGGCCAACTTAGTTTTTGAACAACCCCTGAATCGTGCATTCTCCTTTATATCTCGGGTAGTAAGGTAGAATTTTGAATGTTTTTTCGTTTGGTTAAAGTCAAGTTAGGTTTGTCTAAACAGAAAGGTGTGTGCATACATTAAGTTCGATGCAGCATCCAGTTGTTAGAACGTGGAGATTTGAACTCGTGCTCTTTTTGACCCTGAGCCATTTTAGAATTTGATGCCAGTGTCGTGGGATTCGTATTGAGATACGATTCTGAGGGAACTTACCGTGTAACCGTTTGTAAGGATGGTTAGATGAATATTTTAATATTCTTAGCGAAACAAAGTTTTTACCCGACTGCGCCAGAAAGAGGGTTAATGTATATTTAATTAATATGACCGTTAACTGTTAATCTATGGCCAATGGGTGAATCAGAGGTTCAGATTTATATTTCGAAATAGGTCTCGTGATCTTCCGGGTTAAGCTGCGCTTGCCAAGGTTGGTCTGTAGATGGGTCCATGTCATGGACAGTCACATGTCAGTCATGGACCATCTGACATAGCGAGATTCCTCCATGCCTCGGAAAGAACGTCAAACCGTAGGTCCCGGCGGTCGATTGTACGTGTATGTGATTTTGACAGTCGTTATTGTCAGTCGAAAGCTCTAAAGTCTGACAACCAGTCTTAACATGGGGTATCGTATTACTCATTTACTGTGGAGGTTCAACAGGCAGTCGCTCCATGTAAAATATTGATATTCAGCTGCATCTGGTTCGACTGGAAGCTGACCCCCATATAGTTGGGAAAAGGCAAGCAGATGATGATGTTTCAAAGAAGGTCTCTAATGAACAAAGTACTAGTTTTAAGCTGTATATCGTAGTGTGAAAAGTATCATAATAATCTCAGATCAAAGAAATAGGTAGATAGAGCGCTCAGAACACCCGAGTGGGTCCACCGAAGTTAATACAAAATCAAAATCGAATACAAAGTCGCGACAGTATCAAGCTACGCGTCGTACCAAGCTGCGCGTCGTTGTTGTTTTTTGCCAAAATATGCCGTCTCGTGTCTTTGATCATCGTAAAAGTTGCTTCCAAAAACAAAGAAAACATTATGGAATGTAATTCTATTTGATTTTGTATTAACTTTGGTGGAAACACTCGCATGTTCTGAGCGTTCTATCTGCCTATTTCTTTGATCTGAAATAATAATTATGAATGATTACGATTATTTTGTGCCTGTCGTTAAACTCATTTCTAATTAAGTTATCTAAGATCGGATTTCAGCATTGAAACTGAACTCGATTAGTATGTACATTGGACCGAGGTTCAAAAGCTGTTAGTGTCGACATTCTGAAACAAATTGGCATTAATTAACAATTCTTGAACGAGATTTGTACCTGTTAAGGTAAAGGTTATTTTTTGATGAATCTATATATTTGGTTATTTTTGTGTTCGTATTAATTTAAAGACGTCGAAAGGCAGTGTAGGGTTAAAAAGTACTACTAATTCGTATAAATAATAATTAAATGATACGGCGTTCATTGTTAGCCACCTTTGACTTTTTCCCGATACTGATGATTTCTATGATTTTTAATACTTTTATCTTATTTAATATAAAAAAAATGCACAATTATGTATTTAAATCTATTTATAGTGCATGAGTGAAGAACTAATTCTTCAATCAAGTTAAAAAAAAACCTTACGTCACAAAATCTTGAAAGTTATGCTAGAGCCATAGTTGTTTCCCGATATGCCTACAATGAAAAACGCTTGGCGAATAATAATGTTCATCTAATTCTAGGTACTTGTAAAATAACAAAAATTGAATAAATCAAAATTTTAAAATATGATTATAATGGAATAGACACAATCATCATCTGCCTAGCCTTTTCCCAACTATATTGGGGTCGGCGTCCAGTCGAACCAGTTGCAGCTGAATATCAGTTTTTTACATGGAGTAACTGCCTATCGAACCTCCACAACCCAGTAACTGGGTTATACGATTCCTCATGGTAATGACTAATGGTTGTCAGATTTTTAGAGCTTTTGACTAATAGTAAAAAAGAGTTTCTTTGGAGTTTCTTGCTCTTTCTTTCTCCATAGAGTCTATGTGTACACTTTGGAATGAGCACCTATGGTACTTTCACCAGTTTTTATGTCTTGTGACTGTGTACTGTAGCACCATTATAACTATTTTTGTACCTACTAGTTTGTTTTTATGTCTTTTGACAACTCAAAAGTGACTGTAATTGGCCCATTTGAAATAAACGATTTGATTGATTGATTGAGTAGGGACTGTCAACGATCTACAAATGACAGCCGGGACCAACGGTTTTTCGTGCTTTCCGAGGCACGGTGGAAACTCGCTATGACACTGGTCAAGATTTTTAACTGTCAAGATCGTACTGTGCGGCTGTTATTATTTAGCCACTAACTCCTGGAAACTACGTATTCAAAAAAATAACCAAAATACTAATTAACTTAATAAACCAATACAAAGTGACCACAAACCTCAATTTCCGTACCTGTACCACAAGTTTAGTAAAGTACAAATCCAAGCGATGTTTGAGTGAAACAGAACGTAACGCAAACATTTACGTTTACGTTAAGTACGTCTTTGAATTGAGGACAAACAGCGTTTGGTGGTTGTTAGCAGAAATAGATGAAAAGCGCTTCAGCGCTACTTATGTATAAGATACGATATAAGGTAAATAGTTCTAGGATTTAACATGAGTGTAGTATCAAAGAAGAAAGAAAATAAAGGGGTTTGAACATTTTTGTATGGGGAGTGTACCAGGTTTTTGATTTTTTGTCAGTCACGTCTGAAACAATAATATAATTATAAATCGATAAATGATATTGAAGGAAAAGTGTTTTTGATTTTTATAGCTCAAAGAAGAACAACTGGCCTATGAAATATAAAAAAGTAGATACTCTTGGAGTGTCTAAGAATGAGAAAAAGATTAAAAAATCACTTACCCATGAAACAAATTGCAGAATCGCATTAAATTTTTCAAACAAACCACGATAAAAACTGATGTAACCTCTGGGTAATACGATACCCTATCGATTTATAATTGTTTAAGACGTGACTGCCAAAAAATTAAAATGACGGATGGCACCTGATACAAAAGGCACAAAGCCGAATACCGAAATATCTGTGTAAGGATAATCAGCATTTAATGTTCCCACTGCTGGGACACAGGCCTCTTCTATGTGACCAATTTGACTGACAGTGGACAACAATCCACCACGTGGGCCCTGTGTATGCCTGTCTTCGATTATTTCATGCCGATTCAATTAATTAATTCAACCTTTTACCAAATCCTGTCTATTCAAAGTCAACATAAACATTTCGAATAGAATTTCCAGTCTTTCCCTTTGACATCGCTTGAGTCGCGTATTTCTGAACTACGGGTATATCTAAGTTTCTTCACGATGTTTTCTTTCACCTTCACCGTTTTGAGAGCAGTGCACAGTGATGATAAAATGACTAACACAAATGACAAGTCTGGGTTGGAACACGGGGATGGAATCTAGGCAGGCGCATTACCTACAATGTATAAGTATAGGGTTGTTACCAAATAAATAAATATATATAAATATATTCCACAACTATCACACAACGCCATCTAGTCCCAAGCTAAGCAGAGCTTGTGTTATGGGTACTAGACAACTGATAAACATACTTATATATTTGTAAATACATACATACTATAGATAAATTACACCCAGACACAGAACAAATGATTGTGCTCATCACACAAACATTTGTCCTGGGTGGGAATCGAACCCACGACCTCCGGTATAGCAGTCAGGGTCACTAACCACTAGACCAACAGAAGAAAGGGCTACGACTGTCTCCAAATAAAAACATTGAGATTATTAATTAGAAATTCAATTAATTAATTTAACCTTTTACCAAATTCTGTCTATTCAAAGTCAACATAAACATTTCGAATAGAATTTCCAGTCTTTCCCTTTGACATCGCTTCAGAGTCGCGTATTTCTGAACTACGAGTATATCTAAGTATTGCCACACAGATAGCAGTACGTGCAGCCAGCCACTCCCCCCTCTGTTCGGGTTCATTTCCTGCTGCAAATCGTCTTGCAGCCGCTCTTCAAATGTTGTGTACGGTGTGTCGGATTATGTGGACTGTGTTTTGAAATTATGCATCTATGTATATGTATAATGTTTTATTTAGTGTTTTCTTATAGGAGGATATCCTTCATGGTTGAGCAAAGTAAGATTTTCATTTACAGGGTGATTTTTTAATCACCATCATTAATCTTTGGCGAAAATAATTGAATACGTGTTTTTTCTTTTTTCTTTTTGTATCACTCAATACAAAAATATCGAGATATTACGTCTCAATGTTATCTATAAAAAGTTGATGAATCTGGACACCGCGCTGTGACGTATCGCTCAGGTGTAGCGGGGCGGGGCGGGGGGTCCGCGGGGAGCGCTCTGCCCGTTTCATGCGTCGGCAAGTGTATATTATTAACGTTTAGCTTAGTGACAACGCAGAGCGGATGAGTAAATGATTTAATATGACAATTTGAGGTATCGATTTTTTTTTTCAAAACTGGGGTTAGTGATTGATACCTAATGCATAGAAAAATTTTGGACGGTGGTAAAAAAGTCACCCTGTATAAAATATCTTGTTTTTCATTCTGTTAATAAAACTTCATAATTTCAGACAAGTCAGATGGATAATCGCAGAATTGTGAATACATTTTAACATACTTCATTTCTTTTGGTTGGTGCAACGCTAAAGAGTGATATTATATTTGAAGAAGAAATTATGAAATCATACTTTTTGCTGCCAGAAAAATCTAAAAAATAAAACTACATCAAAATCTCATTAATATGCGACGTTTTAAAGCGATACGATGTCGTGTCATAGAATTGTTTCTATTTATTTGTTTCGTTCATGTGGATGGTATTTATATTTTTAATATTTGGTATTTATAGATTTTTAACAACATAGTCGCCATTTTTACAAAAGAAATGGCTGGACCTTACATGACGAATCACGATAATTATGTATTTTGTTTAGGGCTGTGAAATGTTGAGAGGAATCCTCGGGCATTATTATACGAAGTGAATGTGACACTCAGACCCATATTATTACTAGCCTGTATTGTCCCACTACTGGGCATCTCTCCATTCCAATGGTCACGGTTGTGCGCTAGTGCCATCCAATTCCCAAGGAAGATATCCAGTTCGTTCCGCCATCTCCTTCGTCATCCACTCCACTTCGTTCCTTTGGTTGTCCTTTATATTCCAGGGCAACGATATCGTCCTTAGAAAGTCCCACATTCCCGACTACGGTACATAATAGTGCGTTATTACAGCTCGACATAAAAATGTAGAAAACCGGAAGTCGCCACTGTCTTCTCGCTACCAGCACTTTGAATGATTTTATTTTATTTATTCTAAATTAAACATGCAATGGTTTCACCATTCCACTTATTACGTTAGTTTTATGGCACAATAATAAATGTAACAAACCTGCGGTCTTTGTTTACATCAAATATCAAAGATTTTAAAACGCTGTCAGAAATAAAATTTTTAGTTCCGTTCCTACATTTTTATGTCAAGCTGTATGTATATTTAAGTCCAAAATTAAAAACCAAAAATGAACCGTTCCTCAAAGGCACCTAACATAATCTGTTTAGTTACTTTGCAGCCTGAGGCACCGGCACTAACTCCAAATGACTTAGATACAGCGGAGCGGAATTAGTAACAATGTAATCACCATAACGATACTTTACAATCGCCTCGTGCAAATTACTTCTTGGGTTTGTGAGTTAGAAGCGGAGAGCGGGTTGAGAAAGGTTGAAGTAAGGCATCAAAATTAAGACTATTTTAGCAGTTTTCTACAGTGAGTATTTATTGCTAACATTCGGGCACATACACATAGTGAATACAGGAAGAAACGCTCAAAATTCGTTTATGTTTTAGTGGATCATAGTCTTAGATCATCACTCGCATATAAATCTTTATTAACCTATGTGTATATTGTCCCACTGCTGGGCAAAGGTCTCCCCCATAACCTTCTACTCTTCCCTGTGTGCGACTTTCTCCGGCCGATCTATCTTGAATGTGTCTAGATCGTCACGCCAGCGTTTTTTAGGTTTCCCTCGGCAACGACGCCCATCTGGCACCTACAGCGTAGAGACTCTGGCCCATCGATCCCTATGCATTCTATATACATGGCCCGCCCAATCCTGTAACAGATTAGTTGTTGAAAAAGCTTTAATATTATTACATTGAATCCTCTTTCAAATCCACCATCTTTCTGTACTTATCTAATTCTAGCACGTATCATAATTTGGTCCGTTCTCTTTCATATCTTTCTTTCGACACCGTTCAATAATCTTTAGGCTTCTCTCTTAGAAATCGCTACCTTCTATGCCAAACACCACCCACATTCCGGCTTGGCGCCTAAGGCTGTGTTCAGATAACCACTTTATGTGCGTGCAGCATCCTTTATGTGCGTAGTTTGACTATCGCTTACGTTGATCGAGCGATAAGCGACAAGCGACGCTCACAGGTATTTAAGCGTTCGCTTGATTTTATTGCGCGTGTGAGTTTGTAGTTATATTGTATTCTGTTGGTTGGTTTTAATGGGTTTTATGTACATACATACATAGAAGATATTGGTATTGGCAACCTGTTGTAACAAAGTGATACATTTGTGTAAATATGCTTCCCTCCCTTTTCGTTCATAAAACCCAATTGTATTTACTGATATTCATGGTTTCATTGACGTCGCTAGACTGTCTTTAAAGGACACCGTGATCCTGGAACGTAAAGGCCATGTGAAGGAACAGGATGCTACAGGATGGACAGTAAAAGTTTGACAGTCATTCCGTACTAAGCAGGGTGGAAGGACTCGATGATTATTGACATTTTAATTTTATATTTCGTTTTTCTTTGTAATAGTTATTGACGATTTTAATTTTCTTTTGTAATAATTGTATAGTGCGAAAAACTTGACCATCATAATTGGCAAAACATGCAGCTGCCTCCTATTATTTATAAAACCTCTATTCTGCACTCATGTTTTACAAAATAAATATCTTGTGTCTTGACTCATTTAAATGTCTTTAACGCTTTGTACTGCTTGTGCATGGCGCATGTAACCCGCGCAAGTAAAGGTGCGGGTTTGCGGTTTACCTGTGCGTGTAACATGCGCAAGCTGCTTGATCAAGCTACCCACGGGGTGCATGTAGCTTGAGCATGTTGAGGCACTTGCGCGGGTTACATTGCGCCGTGTACAAGCACCTTTACAATCAAGAAAAGGATGGGGCAAAGTTTGTTTAAAATAAAATGTATACCTATCACTTTCGCTTCACTGTCCAACAAAGTAACCGAGTGTCAACAAAAAACCTTCAGAAAAATAACCTGACCAAAACAAGAACAGATAATAATAACTCCACTCAATCCCTACTCCGTTCCTCAGAAAAAACCCACGCACTTCACGCCTGGCCAAGCACGAAGCGAACAGTGGAGTATAGACAGTTATTTCTATCCATCGGGTAAAAATACGCGGCTGGCTAAGACAACCCCCATGCGTTCACGCTTGGCACGCAATTGAGCTGAACAGGGTCGCACGCATCGCACGCAGGCGTGACGAGTCGGTCGTGAGAGGCGTGAGAAGCGTAAGTAGTTGTCTACACTATCGTTATTGTGAAGCGTGGTTAATGCGTATGGTGTCGATTTATAGTGTTTGAATAATATCTATGTTATTGACTTGAGAGCAGTGGTGGCCCAGTGGTATCTGCCTCGACTTACCTACGAGTAGCAGGTCGTGGGTTCGAACCTAGCCAGGTGCATTACTTTGTGTAATTTATTTAATTACCACTGCTCTCAAAAACGGTAAAGGAAAACATCGTGAGGAAACCACCATGTATTAGAACCAAAAATTCGAAGACTTGTGACATCCACCAACCCGCACTGGGCCTGCGTGGTGGATTATGGCTCACTCTCTCTCACAGAGAGGAGGCCTGTGTCCCAGCAGTGGGAAAATTTATAGGCTGTTGATGATGATGTTATTGATACACCATTCTGCTGGGTTAAACGGTTTCTATGTGTTTGAAATAACACATGGGGATAATTTTCGAGTTACACGCGACTGAAGCCGATTTATCTATACCTAAATTATAAAACTTGAGAGGTGTCAAGGGACACCCGGATGGAACGAAGTTACTGTATACACTCAACAAAAATAATCGTCGCGACTCCACTCCACTCCGCTCCACTCCGCTCCGCTCCACTCCACTCCACTCCACTCCACTCCACTCCACTCTTTGAGCTCTAGCACCCTTTCGCAACGCGCGATAAGGAACTTCGTTCCAAAAAGTGTCGTGACAACTTTTCGTAAGATTTTTTTCCGTCTAGCCCCCTTTCACAACGCGCGATAAGGAATTTCGTTCCAAAAAACGTATTTCAAATACTGGATATATTCAAAACTAGCTGACCCGTGCCCACTTCGTTGGGCATTAACATTTTAACTTGTGATGAAATTATGAGTATGGTGGTTAGTACTTAATGCTATGATTTAATTTCTGACTGCCAAAAGGAGGGTTTTGTTTTTATTGTATACTGACTGTGACTGCCCGCTGTCTTTCTGTTGCTAGGCGCTGCGCATGTTCAGCGCTAGATTCCCGAGCGATTGCGATATTCATATTCTTTGGTTAGCGAGCCGCTGCGAGCGTTTAGCGCTCGACTTCCTATCCCTTGTTGCAGAGACATGCTGCCTTAATTGACTGAGACGTTGCGCACGTTCAGCGCTAGATTCCCGACCACCTGCGATGTTCTTCAGCTTGTTGATGTTCGGCAAGCCGCTGTGAAAGCTCGCAGCTAGATTCCCCAGAGCGTGATTTCGAAATATTTTCTCTATTGCTCGAGAGGCGCTGATGATTTTCAAGAGCAGACTCTTCCGTAAGGCGTACTCGATCTGCTCTTGTCTGGGATGTCTAACCGTCTGACGGGAAAGTTATGTTTTGAACAATCACTGAAACTTTCAGATATCCCTAAAACAGAAATACTACAGCTTCGAACTCGAAGAATGAGAACGAAGTAGTATATATTTGTGTTTTAAGAAACCGAGCAACCAAAAGATTTTTTTTTTATATTCGTTTTAAGTACAGATATAGATATCAGCAAATTAGGCAAGGAGTGTATCACTCTATTGTACCCACACCACACACCGCTACCAGTGTACCCACACCCACGAGTGTGGGATATTATCTAAAATGAACCAAATAAAATATTGATAAAAATGTGTTTTTTTTTACTTTTTGTCATTTTTTATGCATAAACTATTGAAAAAAATGTTTGATTTACTACCCAGTTTCACGTTTACTTTGCCTTGGACATACATCCATGGCATGTTATAATCCAACATGTTGTACAACCTTAGGAGATACAGCTATGAAATCATATGCACAGTCACCAGCACGTCAACCTACTCAATCTATGTTTCTTTAATACATTTTTAACCATATCACGATAGTGGAAGGTTTCATTGATTAGGGTAGGTGGACCTGCTGGTGTCTGTACGCAGAATCCCCCAACATACCCAACATAGGAACATCCATAAATCCTCAACTAATACCCAAGACTGTGGTCTTGTATTTCAGTTAAATTATTCATTAATCTGTACATCCCTGCGACGGTTACCTCCGTCCATTTTAACAAGACCTCTCGCCGTTCTCCTGGTAGAACAATCTAGGGTTTTGGTAGTACTGGTGGGGTTGGTAGGCCTTGCCTCGTGATATAGGAGACGTATTCCTGGCACGGTTCTCAAGGAATCTGCAGATGGACTTAATGAAAACTAGTCTGGAGACTGCTGGCTGTGATGGAGAGGATTTTCAATAGGGTAGTTTCCAGGGTCAAAATAATTACATTCTATTTAGTCCGTATTTTAGATTATAAAAAAAATATTGGACACGTATTTTTTCTTTTTTCGATTAAACAAAAAAGAACAAAGATAATAGCCTATTTAAGTTACCTGTGACGTCACTCTGCGCGAAAAAAGCCACGCATCGTGACGTCACACGTAACTTTAATAGGCTATTTCTTTGTCATTTTTGGTCTAATTTACAAATAAAAAAATACGTGTCCCTTATTTTTGAATAATCTAAAAGACGGACTAATTACATTTTTTTAGGAAACTAGCCTATTAAAGTGACAATGGAGTGTAAATTGACAACGGGTAAGCGCTCGACTAATGCGCTACGTATCGCGGGTTCGATTCCCGCACGGAACAAATTATTATAACATTTTGTATGATCTACTAATAGTTATGTTTCTGAATGTGAGTTTAATTAAAAGATATAGGAGAATTTTCTATTTTGGGACGAAGTTTCTTGAATAAAACAAAAACAGAGTCAAAATTCCGACTGTCTCTGTGTCGGTATACTCAGTTTCTTTGCTAAGACTTTATAACTGTGGTTACGGGACTCACGAATCACCTTGGATTTTAGTAAGTATGAGTCTGACAGGCCCTGGTTGGGAGGACTCATTTGATGATTTTACCACGCTAAAAAATTAGAAGACATTTTATTTTATATTATGTAAGTATTTACTGACAAAATTTTCTTCAGAACATCGTTTCAAACGTCCAAATAATGCCCCTATCAATCAAAACAGTACTCGTTGTTTGTTCAAAACACAGATCTGCTACGAGCGTAGCCGGCGTAGGCGTGACGTCAGTGCTACGACGTAGCGCCGTAGCTCGTAGCCCGTAGTTCTTTTTCTTTACGTTCGTGTGTGGTTCAACGTATGAACCACAGTATCGAACGGCCATTCACTTTCGAATAATTCGGCTAAAGGGAAAAATAAGGAATTCAGGCCATTGATTTACGTGTTCGTTTTCATGGAGATTTTAGGGCGAGGCAAACAGTGGTTGCTCGCTTTTTTCATGCAACAACATTTTTCTTTACGGGTTAGTAATGATTTCTGTATAAAGAATTTCATAACGGCTCTTTTTCTTTAAGGTTTAGGCAGATCACATCTATACAAACGCCTTTGCTTAAACCTAATTTTTCTTCTAAGGCTTCTTGCCAAGGTTGCGGGACTGTCTAATCAGGTAAACGTTGCTATTGACGGACACTGTGGATTTTAGTCATTACAAGGAGAACTTATTTCATGATTTTCTCATGTATAAAAAAAGCCTAAGGCTGTCAGTAGTTGGTCGCGGGACTATCTTAACAGGTAAAAGTCTATTGAAGGATACCATGGATTACAGTCAGTACGAGTCAGACAGTCCCTTCCACTCCGCCAAGACCTAGAGGACTAATTTGAAAATTGTACCACCTAAAAAAAGCTTTTAGTTACTCAAATTCTGTTTTTGTGAAACCTAAATTACATAGCATAGTTAAAAAATGGAACGAGAAATATCCCAATTTAAATCACTTAGAAATAAAACTAAACTAAAATCCTACCCACATAAAAGTACAAAGTACCACAGCCTCCTTCGTAACGCAGCGTTAAGATAAACGAAAGGCTTTATTTAATCAGATTATGTTAATAATTCAAGTTAGGTTGTGGGGCTAATCCCTGAGATAAGGCTGCAGACGGATTGTGTGGAAAATAAGATTTTACGAGCTCCAGCCAGACTGACCTTGTGGGGTACGGTCCGGGCATTATTTGACCTGGGAAGCATGTTTTGAGCTTATTGTTTTATAGTAATACTAGCTTCTGCATGCGACTTCGTTCACGTTTAGACCGCATCGTATCCCATTGCCTTCCCGCTACGTTACTTTTTCCGACTTCATCATCAGCTTATAAATGTTCCCACTACTGGGACACAGGCCTCCTTTCAGTGTCTGGGGCTAATCCATGAGATAAGGATGCAGAAGGATTGTGTGGAAAATAAGATTTTACGAGCTCCAGCCAGACTAACCTTGTGGGGTACGGTCCGGGCATTATTTGACCTGGGAAGCATGTTTTGAGCTTATTGTTTTATAGCAGCGTTTATCAACCTTTTTCGGTCAACGGACCCCTAGGAAATCAAGCACAGTTTTCACGGACCCCCAAAATTAAATAAAAAATTAATTGTAATCTCAAATCAAATTCGACTTGTTATCTGTTTCTTTATTTGTATTTAACCAAGCGTAGCGATTACGAGACATTAGCATTAGATTCCGCGGACCACAGGTTGGCAAACACTGTTTTATAGTAATACTAGCTTCTGCGTGCGACTTCTTTCACGTTTTGGCCGCGTCGTATCCCATTACCTGCCCAAGTTGTTACTTTTTCTTACTTCATCATCAGCTTATAAATGTTCCCACTGCTGGGACACAGGCCTCCTTTCAGTGTCTGGGGCTAACCCATGAGATAAGGCTGCAGACGGATTGTGTGGAAAATAAGATTTTACGAGCTCCAGCCAGACTGACCTTGTGGGGTACGGTCCGGCTATTATTTGACCTGGGAAGCATGTTTTGAGCCTATTGGTTTATTGTAATACTAGCTTCTGCCTGCGACTTCGTTCACGTTTTAGCCGCGTTGCATCACATTGCCTTTCCGCTACGTTACATTTTCCGTCACTTCATCATCATCATCATCATCAGCCTATAAATATTCTCACAGCTTTGACACAGGCCTTCGATCCGTGAGAGTGAGCGGGCCATAATCCATCACGCGGCCATGTGCGGGTCGGGTTAAGCCGTTCTTGCCGAGGTTGGTCTGTGGATGGATGACCATCTGTCATAGCGAGTTTCCTCCGAACCTCAGAAAGCACGTAAAGTCGTTGGTCCTGGCTGTGACTGTTAGTCAGAAGCTATAAAGTCTGACAATCAGTCTTACCATGGGGTATCGTATTACCCAGTTATTGCGTTGTGGAGGTCCGACAGGCAAATCGCTCCATGTAAAATACTGATATCCAGCTGCATCTGGTTCGACTGGAAGCCGACCCGAATATAGTTGGGAAAAGGCAGGCAGATGATGATGTATTCTTTCATCGTTTTGAGAGTAGTGGTAATGAAATAAATTACACACAGTAAGGCGCCTGGCTGGGATTTTATACGACTAGTGATTTTAGCTTTCCAACTCACACGTCTTAGCACGAGTTTTCTGAGGTAAAGTAAATTGGAATTTTGACGTTATCTATGGAAAGTAATATAGTGTAAAGTGAGATTATTTGGTGAGACAGGCAACTCAGTGATAGAGTCTTAAAAGTCTCTCAAAACTTTACCTATGCATGCAGTAATGCGAAATGATGCAACAAGTTTACCACTAAAGTGGTTGATGATGAGATGTAGTGTACATCATTTCGCATTACTTCACGCATACGTAACGTTTTGAGAGACTTTTAAGATCCTATCACTGAGTTGCCTGTCTCACCAAATATTCTCCCTTTACCTTAGTGGCACTTTTTCAATTTTCCATACAATTAAACACCAGTAAATACTTCAAGTACGCTGATATGTCGTGATAAGGCTTCAGATCATATTCAAGTTGAGACTAGCTAACTTTTCAATACAATAACAGAACAAAAACAAAACACTTCCATACATAACAACCACATAGTGAAAACAACCTCATGGACTCGTGGACAACAACCAACACAAGACAAACCATGGAGTTTGGCTTGTATCGCAGGTGCCCAACTAAACTGAACTGGCTTAAACTGGTTATAACAAGTTAAGGCTTCTAGGGTGGCGGGTGTGCGGTCCGGGGCGGTGGGGAGGGTGCGGGTTCTAACTAGATTCCTCCCAACTTTCTCGTGGCAGATAATGATCTTCGCTACGTGGGTGCGGCGGTTGCAGACTGGCGGGTCAAACGCTGCTGTTGAAACGCTCGCTTGGAATGCCTTTGTGGCCTGCCAATTGGGAACGAGATGGCAAGCGACTGGTATAGCTCTGTCTCTTACACATAGTTGAACTATTCTCTCCTCTGGCCTCCGTTGTTTTTTTTTTAGCGTGGTAAAATCATCAAATGAGTCCTCCCCCCCCGGGAAGGGCGGAAGGGACTGTCAGATTTGTACTGACTAAAATCCACGGTGTCCTTCAATAGCCCTTTATGTTCCGGGGTCACGGTAATGGCATAAGGATTTGGCCCTCTAGAGGGGGGCCCCGTCATCATGCTGACGCTCTATGAGGCGTGCCTGAAACACAACGCGCCGTCGACCCGGGCATCGACCATGGTCGGACAGGGAGTTTGTTTTATTGCAAAGTTCGAGTGGGGATCAATAGTCATGCTTTAAACTACAAGAGGATTTGAATAGAATCTGCGACTTGTATATTAATATTAGAGATATTTTGTGGCAGCTTTCAATTATTTTATTTCAATTAATTTAGCTTGTAGCTTCAGGGTATTTCTCATTACTTTTTACTGGAACTTTTCAAGTCATTAATCACCTCTATTATCAAGTAACAATGAAAAACTTATAATTTGTTAGGATCACTATTGATATTAAATTCAAATAAAAGAAAAAACGAGTGAACCGTACATAACAGAAGTTGCATAGTTCTCCAAAATTAATGTTGACTTTGAGACAATGTAATAATCTACAAATAGACCTCGGTGAAAGTTGCTTAAATTTTGTGACCCATCCAAAAGTAGACCTAGACAAGTGCGGCTTAACCTTGACCATCCATCCAAAGATAGACAATTGATAAGAATTACTACTATCTGACGATTCACTTTAATATCCGTTCACACACTTAATTTATTATACATTCTATGAAATCACAATTAAAGAAGCGATATTATTATTTGTATACTCAGCTTTAGGATCCTAAAATTCTTATCTATTATCTTATTATTATTATCTTATTCTTAGTAAAGAAATCTTAGAAAGAAAATGAAGAAGAATATTTTATTTTATTCATCCTATAAAACTTCCTCAATTCAACTCAATTTCTTTGAGTAACGTCTACCGTTACGATCAAGACACTTGCTACGAAAATCCGTAGCTCCGTAGCACCGTAGACAAAGCGTAGGCGGCTACGACGAGCATCGACTCAATTGTTTGATGTCAATGGAGAACGGTCATTTGTAGGTGGAACAACAGTTTAGTGTGGGAATTACTACTGACACCTACCCGTTTGACTGACATTGGGATTGTTGTGGTATTAGGACGAATAGATTCCAGATTAGGAATTGATTTTGAGAGTTTTGAGGCCTAAAAGTAAACTGAAGTCGTTATCATTTATTATTATTGCTTACCTGACTGAACAGGTCTCTGTTTTAGGCTAGATACATAAGTATGTTTATCAGTTCTCTAGTGCCCATATCACAAGCTCTGCTTAGCTTGGGACTAGATGGCGTGGAATATTATTATTATTATACGATTGAAATGAGTAGCCTCCTTTTTTAGAAGTCGGTTAATAAGACATCTTTTATCCTAGCATTTAGTTCCTGGTAAATATTTCGAAGGTATCTCATAATCTCCTTTATGACGTGGCCTAAGTCTAAGGTCTAAGAGTACCAAAGCCTGCCGGGGTCGCGAAACTATAGGGTAACTATTGCCCCGGAACGTAAAAGGCTATTGAAGGATACCGTGAATTTCAGTCAGTACAAGTCTGTCAGTCATTGCCCTGGGTCTGGGAGGACTCATTTGATTATTGTTCCACTTAAAAATAAAGGTTAAGTATTTATTTAAGTATATTGAAGTATTAAGTTCCTAGTAAATATTACAAGGTAGCTCATAATCTCCCGAATGCAAAAGAACGTAAACGCAACACATCCTCACGTTACACCGCTGTGCATGTCTTACCGAGCAACAACCCACCGACATGATTAATAGACGTGCACACTTGTTACACTACTAGTTATGTGCCCCGACTCGCTTTGTTTGTTGGACAACATTATTAAGGGATTTTTCAAGTCAGGTAAATATTACAGGCTTGTGTTTAAATGCCTACCAGAAAAGTCATCATCATCATCATCTCAGCCATAGGACGTCCACTGCTGAACATAGGCCTCCGCTTTGGTCTCCACATATACCGGTTGGAAGCGACCTGCATCCAGCGTCTTCCGGCGCCTTCCGGCGACCAGAAAAGTACCTAGTTTTAAAACCAATAAATCGAAATACCTGCCAACATGGATAAATGCTCTCCAAATTGTGTATCATAAACTGTAATTGTAGAAATTAAACTATTTTCAATTATAACACTTGAAACGACTCACGCAGGGTCGACAGTTTGCAGACACACAAACAAACTCTCAGATAAGGAATAATTACTTGTAAATCTTCATCATCATCATCATCAGCCGGAAGACGTCCACTGCTGAACATAGGCCTCCCTCTTTGACCGACACGCCGAACGACAATTCGCCACTTGCATCCATCGGCTGCCCGCGACCCTCACGATGTCGTCGGTCCACCTAGAGGGAGGCCTGCCTACGCTGCGTTTTCCGGTCCGTAGTCGCCTCTCGAGAACTTTTCTTCCCAATCGGTTGTCACTTCTACGAGCGATGTGGCCTGCCCATTGCCACTTCAACTTGCAAATTTTATGAGCTATGTCGGTGACTCTGGTTCTTTGCCGAATATCCATGTTCCGGATTTTATCCCGAAAAGAAACTCCGAGCATAGCTCTTTCCATTGCTCGTTGAGTGATAAGAGTCTCTCTAAAAGGCCAGCAGTCAAAGACATAGCTGACAGAGCCATATGTCATCACTGGCAACACACACTGGCTAAACACTTGAGACACTGTGGGATTCTAGAAAATCACACTCACTTGTAAATCACATAATGTTTTGTTGTTTTTCGTGCGGGAATAGAAAGTTTCGTTTTCGAAGTGATCGCAAACTTTTTTGATGAGCAATAAATAATATGAAGTAGTAATTATTTAGATATTGAAACCATAAAATTACTAAAGTTCACAGGCATATTATTATCAAAGACAAACAAAACTATATTCTAAGTTTGTATTTATATAAGGGCTCATCCACTCGCGACCCGTCATTGACTATCCGTTAAAAACATTATATTTATTTATTTAATGATCAAAAAGGTACGTTTTGAAGTTTGAAACGTACATACTGTCCAACAAAACTATAGTACATAGTTTGTCTGTTGGATCAAAATTATAACTATATACTTATTATCTTATGAACTAATATTTGCATTTACACATACAAGCTTATGTAAAATGGTAGTTTAGGATATGTAAAATAATGTAAAGTTAAGGGAGTGTACTTAGTAGGTATTTTTTTAGATTTATTGGACTCTTGCAGACCTTTTAAATCGCATACGGAATCTTGTATTTTCACGGAACCATCTTCTGCCTAGCCTTTTCCCAACAATATTGGAGTCGGCTTCGTCGAATCAGATGCATCTGAATATCAGCATTTTATAATGAAGCGACTGCCTATCAGACCTCCACAACCCAGTAATTGGGTATTTGGGTAATATAATACATGGAAAGACTGGTTGTTAGACTTATAGCTCCTCTATTTTAACGGAACCGTCACGAATAATATACGACAGATTAGTTTTTAGACGAATGCATTTTTAAAGATGAATGTGATCTTAGGCCGCATACATGGATTGCTCGAGCATCCAGTACGTAGTACCTAGCAACTGCTTTATCGCATCTACCGATCCATCGGAGATTTTAGTCAGTACAAGTCTGACAGTCCCTTCTATTCCGCCATGTACTCTTTGATGATTTTGCCACGACAAAAAATTAAAAAAAAGAAGGCCGGCTATGCATAGACTGCTTCACAGCAGTCCGTATAGTAGCTTCACTTCTTTTGCTACTCGTGTGAATGAGCTCTAAGACAAACTAAATATTCCACACCATACACGTGTAACAAACGATCTATTTTAAACTATCTATTGTACTCGTACCTAACTCTAAAACTAAAAGGTTTGATCCTCCCCGTCCGCGTCGTGGCCGACGACACAATATCCCGAGATCGCACGCATTTACATATCTTCATCAGTAAAATGCGGGGTGAAGATGATTTGGCGAATTGTGCGGGTTCACCCCCCCTCCCCAATGGGGGGAGCGGACCCTCCCCCGAGGGGCTAATTGCTTGAAGAGAGCACATGTCTTCATACTTCTCTGATGTTAAAGTAATTCGATTGCTTCGGGATAATTAGTTGAGCTGAAGGGAATTGTCGCGCGAAGTGATGTGGGTGTCTGGGAGGTAGCTATGTATAATTTCATTCGTTTTACTTCTTTGGTGTGCAAAGCGTTAATTTCCGTAAATCTGTGCATTGGTTGCCACACCAAAAAAATAAGTGTTTTTCAAATAATATTTGTTATGACTGTAACTTTTTATAAAAAACTTTGCCTAACACTAAGAATTTTATTTTGTATGACCTTTCCTCGAGCATAAATAATAGGCATGATAATTGAACAAATATCTTATTGGTCCGAAAGTTACATTGTCAACAAATATTTATTCCTTATTTTTTCTTTCGTAACGATATCCAATATTGATGAAGGTACGACGATTCTAAAATTCATAATACGTGTTTTCCTATGTATGATTATATTATTCATGGGTCGCGGGACTATAACGAATTACCGTGACCCCGGAACGTAAAGGGCTATCGAAGGACACCGTAGAGTTTAGTAAGTACGAGTCTGACAGTTCCTGACCCCAGACCTGGGTGGGATGGGAGGACTCATTTGAATTTTGCCACGATGAAAATAAATAATATATAATTATTAATACTGACGTCAGGTTTTTTGTGTGGGATACACAAAAAAAAAACAATGTTCATTATTTATCAATACTCTAACCTTACCTACACCTTTGTGGAGAATTTTATTGTCGTTCGGCGTGGCGGTGTAAGGGGGAGGCCTATGTTCAGCAGTGGAGGTCTTCCTGCTGATGTTGATGATGAAGAGAATCTATCATCATGCCTATTTTTAGTCTTATTACTGTTCAATTTCATATCAATATAATATATACTTAGCTGTCTGGGTGATAGTAGTGTGATGGTTTGCCGCCTGGCGATACGGCGTGCTTACAAGCGCTGCCTGAAAACTTATGCAATATCCACGACAAACTAGTTTCAGTCCACTTATTGGAGAAGGGGGGACTATCTCGTAGGTACTTGTGTGATATAAATTGATCTTGTGTAAGGAGTAAAGGAAAATTATTGACGGTATATTGTATTTTAACTTTTTTGGTTGTCTATGTTGAAAGATGTGCCGTTGTATGCATCGAAAAATAAACGAGTATTAATAATTATGTTGTTTTTTTTATTACTTTGGGTAGTGAATCTGAAGCTGCGTTGTTTGATCGTTAGTTCAGCGAACAAATTGCTAAAAAAACGTTTTTTACAATCATTTCTTTAAAGGATTTAATAAAACCAAAAATTTTTACTTGAAATAAATGTTATAATTGTGTTAATTGTTTTAATAGAGTCGCCGCGTTTTCGCAACAAGGCGCTGTGCAACAGTTTTGATAAATAATTCAGTTAGGTGCCATAGGCAAGTACGTCTGTCCGTCCGTCCGTTTTTAATCAGCCATTTCAATTGATTCATTGCAGAATACTAAGACAAATATACCAATACAACCGTCAATCAAGAAACTGACACAAACTATAATAGTGTCAATATCCATGAATTCCCTCGCTAACAGCAAAGTGTCGCTATATGGAGAAAGGGGTCGTGAGTTCGAACCCTACTCGATGCAATACAGAGGGGTTCTCAGTTACAATTTTATATGTAAGATTTGTACGCAACAGGTATAATAATATAATATTTCATAACTATCACGCACAACGCCATCTAGTCCCAAGCTAAGCAGAGCTTGTGTTATGGGTACTAGACAACTGATAAACATACTTATATATTTATAAATACATACATCTTATAGATAAATTACACCCAGACACAGAACAAATGATCGTGCTCATCACACAAACATTTGTCCTAGGTGGGAATCGAACCCACGACCCCCGGCCTAGCAGTCAGGGTCACTAACCACTAGACCAACAGGCCAGTCGTATGCATTATAAGCTATATTTTAAACGCTTTACAAGTATTAGAAAAAAGGTTTTTTTAAAGAATACAGCTGAGTATAAATGAGAAAACGTTAAAAACTTTGAAAATAGACCAATTGCATCGCCTTCAAGAACCTGCCATCTTTGCGACTGCAGCGTTGCGTGTCGCGGGTTCGATTCTCTCACTGAACAAAGTTTGAAATCTATAAGTTATTGTTTAGGGACTGGCTGTTTATGTTTTTTTTTTTATAAACGAACTCACGATACAGGAGAAATTCCAAAAGGAGCACGTAAAGGGCTGAGATTAGTACTACTTAAAACACACCCTGTTGCTTCAATTGCCATTTGCGCTCTAGGACCACGTTAGGTTCTAGAGATCCTCGCAAAAGTATTACGCTAGCGGGCATGCGGGCAACTCGCTGTCTGACCATGGACCATGCGGGTCGACGGCGCATTGTGTTCCACGCGCGCCTCAAAAAGCCTGCCAGTGTCGCGGGACTTATCTCGTTACCGTGACCTCGTAACATAACAGGCTATTGAAGGACACCGTGGATTTTAGTCAGTAGAAGTCTGACAGTCCCTCCCGCCCTGCCCGGGGTTGGAGGACTCATTTAATGATTTTACCACGCTAAAAAAAGAGCTTTACGCTAGATATCAAAATTCTACGAATAAAAATTTCATAAATTGCATCGTGTACCTTAAATAGCCATCAGTCATTTTCATATGAGGATTTCAAGTAGCTCACATACTATCGTATGTAGGGAATATTTCTAATTAGAAAATAATATTCACTGTTACATAAATAAATAATCAGAAGAATTCCAATAGGTAAGTTGAATCGAACTAGAAAGAATAAAAATACATATACAATCCACTACAGAAGAGTAAAGAGTTAACAGCGTGTAAAATACGTTTCAAAGTTAACAAAACTTAGAATCCATAATCCTATTTTTGTTTACAACATCGATGTGAGATAAAAAATAGTCGAGTGATTCAATATCTGTTCGCTCTCGGTTTGTTTACGATGGCATCGGGACGCAATAAGAAAAACAAGAACACTACCGCTACTGCCATCTAGTGTCGAATAGCTGCAACTTTTTAATAACCTGTAGAGTTTGCTATTAAATAAATAATAGATGTTTTTAACTACTCAAAAATATGGCTGTAATAAAATGTTTGGTATTTATGAAAACAATACTGTATCAGTTTTTTTATGAAACTACGATAAAAAGGCAAATAAAATTCGGAGTATTTCAGAATGTAATTAGAAGGAAAAAAAACAAAAAAAATAAAAAATAATAACTTTTGATTGTTATAATACTAATATTGATGGTTTTAAATGGAATAAAATATTATTAACCGAGATCTTTTACAATCGTTTTGTTTATAAGTTCTGCTACTCAATAACAGATGGCGCTGCGTCTTCAAAACACGCGTCAGTTCATTGCACTTCGCCGTTGAAAGAACGTGAAGTTTTATTGAACATTTTTTTGTTTCAATAAAACTGCAGAGGGCTGATATTCGAGATCGTAGTGGTTAAAGTGTAACGATTTCTCACGAAAAGTTAGGATTTTATTCATTTTTATTCTCGTGAAATAACTTTTGGAAATGTGAATGGTTTTGGTCAGAAATAATTCTTGTCTACTTTTATGGTTTTTTCTTATACTTTGTACAAATACTGGATAGAACTTTATTTTCGAGTGAAATGGAAGTGTGATTGTATAGTTATTGCAATTATACCTGTTTTAAAAGGAATTAGCTATTTTTATTTCCTATGTCACTCAGGCAAAGCAGCTTTCAAAGGTGAAATATTTTTTTGAATCAGTCCAGTAGTTTTTGAGGTTATTCACTACAAACATACATATAAAAACAAACGATTCCTCTTTATAATATTATTTGTGAAGATTTGCATTACACAATTAAATATCTTTTAGATGTTAAGTTCCTGAATTTTTCTTTCGAACACAGATTTTTAAGAAACTGGAATACATACCTACTTAAATAAATTATAATAAATATATTTTACTCGAACTTTGTACTTTACGTTTAAAAAAACTCGTGTACAAGTAAGAATTAAACGTCACTATTTTTTATAGGAGATGAGTTTGTTTGTTCCATGCGCTTTAACATCAAAGCCACTGGACCGATCTTGACGAATTTTGGTGCAGAGATAGATGGGACCCTGGAGGGACGGTAACACGAGTATGCTTAAACGGAGGGCGGGTGAAGCTTATATTTAAACATAAAATTCGTTCTGAGGAACCCAGAGGCCCTAGCATGAATTATTCTACGTATTTCGCCGTACAGCGTATTTGAAGAACTGCGATGGTGTCTCTAGTGCACGAACAAGGATCAAATTATTTCCGTTAAATTAACGTCAAAGTCCTCGTTTACATAAGTCACAATTAAGTGAAGACTGAAGACAGTGAAGACTTGTGATGAGGCCTCAGTACTGGATAATAGAATACCACAGAAGATTTCAAAATGTTTTTGTGATATATTTTTATCTTTTAAAAAAGAACTCTTTGAGATTAATGTGGAAGGCCTTTGCCCAGCTTTGGGATATTGACTGCTATTCAGGCAGAGAAAAATAAAACATTAATTTAGATTTTCATAATTTATTTTACTATATAAGTATGTACTGTACATGCAAAATACAACACAGGATTTTAACATAGAACTCAGTCCAAAGGTATATACTGCTTATTTCTATAGAAATGTCTGCCAGCAGACCCGCGAAAGGAGAAATGATTACATTTATGATTTATTGCATTTTTGCAGTGTTTAATTTTTTTATACTTAACAGATTATTTGCTTGATTTTCTTTTCTTTCTTCAATAACCTACTTTCTACTAATATTATTATTAATATTATAAACGAGAATGTTTGTTTGGATGGATGTTTGTTACTTTACATATCTCTTGCTCTGTAAGTACACCCTTACACCACTGAATGCCGGGGTGTATGACTATCATTACAGCATAGGTTTTGGAATTTGAAAAAAGAACTGTCATACTCATACTGCACGAAGAATATTTTTAAAAAGTTATTTTTTTTTCTCGGTATCGATTAATTACTCGAATCGAAATCTAGACAATTTATTTTATAAAGATTTTATTTTAAATATGGAACTATTTGTTTCCACATCGTATGTTAGATGAAATCGATTTAAAAATCAAACTGGCCAGCAAGATTTGACGCGCTTGCGTGCGTGAAAAAAAAAGGCAGTCTACTAGTAGGCGCGAAAGCATCGCGAAAATAATTAATTTTCTTGTTTGAGTTCTTTTTCAATAGTAGATTATTAACCAAGTGAACCTCAAGTCACTCAAACTCAAGTCTTATCATCACAAACTCATATTCAAACTATAAATATACCTAAAAAAAACGTGACCATACCTCTTAAAAATTTTAATAATTTTACTATTAATTTTAATTAAATACACATTTTTTTCTTCTTAATAAATGTTCATTGAAACCTGCTGTCTTGTTGTTTACTTACCTCACAATCGATATGTAAAGCAGAGTATTTATCTCGGGCGTAAGCATCAATTGCATACTCGGGTTAATTAGCGCCTTCGCTTCGCTCAGGCGCCAAAAACCTCGTATGCAATTGATGTCATACAGCCCTTGGTTAATAATCTACTATTTTTTCCATAAAAAGTACTGAACGGATTTGTATACAATTTGGTACACAGATAGTTTATAATCCAGATTAACAAATACGATAGCTTATATCCCAATAGCTAGTAATATACGAGTATAAATTTATGTTATTTTTGAACTACAGTAGTTTTTTAGGGGCAGATTTCACAATCAGGTTGTTAAAGAAAAAAGTTTAATTTACCAGAAATACTGTTTGAGTGGTCATATTAGAAGAAGAATTCAAATTAGAATTAAATTCCATGGGTACGGTTAGACGATACAATCATCATCATCATCATCAACAGCCGGAGGAAGTCCACTGCTGAACATAGGCCTCCCCCTTAGACCGCCACGCCGAACGACAATTCGCCACTTGCATCCATCGGCTGCCCGCGACCCTCACGATGTCGTCGGTCCACCTAGTGGGAGGCCTGCCTACGCTGCGTTTTCCGGTCCGTGGTCGCCACTCGAGAACTTTTCTTCCCCATCGGTTGTCAGTTCTACGAGCGATGTGGCCTGCCCATTGCCACTTCAACTTGCAAATTTTATGAGCTATGTCGGTGACTTTGGTTCTTCGCCGAATATCCATGTTCCGGATTTTATCTCGCAAAGAAACTCCGAGCATAGCTCTCTCCATTGCTCGTTGAGTGACTCTTAGTCTCTCTAAGAGGCCAGCAGTCAAGGACCACGTTTCGGAGCCATATATCATCACTGGCAACACACACTGGTCAAACACCCTTGTCTTGAGACACTGTGGGATTCTCGATGAGAAGATATCACGTAGCTTCCCAAACGCTGCCCATCCGAGTTGGATTCTTCGGGCGACCTCTTTCTCGAAGTTGGACCTACCTAACTGAACAATCTGTCCAAGGTAAGTATAATGGTCTACAACTTCGAGAGTATCGCTCCCAACAACAACCGGTACGGGTGCCACATGGACATTCGACATGACTTTCGTCTTGTCCATGTTCATTTTAAGGCCGACCCGTTGGGAAACGATACTGAGGTCGCTGAGCATAGCATTGAGGTGCTCCAACGATTCTGCCATGATGACTATATCATCGGCAAAACGAAGGTGAGTGATGTATTCGCCATTGATGTTGATGCCGAATCCGTTCCATTCTAAGAGTTTGAAAACGTCCTCCAACGCGTTCGTGAACAGTTTCGGAGAAATAACGTCTCCCTGTCTCACGCCTTTCTGCAATTGGATTGGTTTCGTGCTCTCTTCCTGAAGTCGGATGGACATGGTGGCGTTTCTATACAAACACTTCAACACTTCGATATACCTATAGTCGATATGACATCGTTGGAGGGACTGCAATACTGCCCAGGTTTCGATTGAATCGAAGGCTTTTTCATAGTCCACAAACGCTAAACACAATGGCCGATTATACTCCTCTGTCTTCTGTATAATCTGGCGGAGCGTGTGTATGTGGTCTATAGTACTAAAACCTTTTCGGAAACCGGCTTGTTCGGGAGGCTGGAAGTCATCAAACCTGCGTTCGAGACGGTTCGTAATGACTCTTGAGAACAGCTTGTATACATGGCTCAGAAGTGAGATTGGCCTGTAGTTCTTCAACAAGGTGTTGTCACCCTTTTTGAAGAAAAGAACAACCACACTCCTGTGCCATGCTTCTGGCGTAGAACCTTCGAGTATGACGGAATTAAATAACTTCTGGAGGACTAGAAGTACCGGTTTTCCACCCGCTCTCAGAAGTTCTGTTGTGATTCCGTCCTCACCCGGCGCCTTGTTATTCTTGAGCTGTTTAAGAGCCATTCTAATCTCGTACAGGCTGATGTCCGGGATATCCTCAGTGAAGTGTCGAGTCAGTTTAGCTCTTGCGTCACGAGCTGTACCGACACTGGGTTGTCGTGTTGATGTGTATAACTGTCCGTAAAACCTCTCAAGCTCCCTTAGGATCTCCGGTTTCGTCGAAATGATGCTGCCATCGTTAATCTTCAGCTTTGTCATTTGGCTCTGCCCAATAGACGAAATCTTTGCGAAGACTTTTGAGCCCTGGTTCCGCTCGATTGCCTCTTTGATCCGTGCCGCACTAAAGGAGCGCAGGTCACGTCGCATTGATTTAGAGATTCGTCTATTGAGTTTGCCATATTCCGACGTATCAGCTGAAGATTGCAGCCTCATCTCGGTCCGGTCCTGCATCAACCTGATGGTTCCGTTCGAGAGCTTTTGAGGTTTATTGCGGCGCGGGGTCTTAAAGAACTTGGACCCCACAGCTTGGACAGTTTCCACCAACCCATTGTTAATCTCGTCCACAGTTTCGCATTCGGTTAGGCACTGGAAGCGATTGTGCAGTTCAAGTTGGAAGTCTTCGGGGTTCCGGATGTGGGCAGGACCAGGTCGGAGCGTGGACTTCACCAGACGAGACCTTTCAAGCTTGACATTGATATTCAGTGTGCCTCTGACAATTCGGTGATCGCTACCGGTTTTTACCTTGGCGATCACAGAGACATCACTGAATATTCGCTTCTTGGTCGTCATGATGAAGTCGATCTCATTTCTGGTAGTACCATCGGGGCTCATCCACGTCCACTTCCTGGATGGCCGCTTCTGGAAATAGGAATTCATCAAATGGAGTTCTTCCTTTTCCATGAAGTCGACCAGTCGCTGGCCCCTATGGTTCCGCTGCCCATACCCAAATGGCCCCACTCTCAACTCATCGCCATTCCGTGCGCCCACCTTTGCGTTGAAGTCCCCCATAACAACGGTGAAGTATGTTTCGGAGGTATGTATGGCCTCGGATATCTCCTCATACAATGCCTCTACTTCATCATCAGAATGTGTCGAGGTCGGCGCATATACCTGTATGACCTTCAACGAATACCGGTTGGTTATTCTGAGTATAAGGTATGCTACCCTACTCGACACACTGTCGACTTTCACAACGTTGTTGATGAGGGACCTGCGGACGAGAAATCCAACACCACCCTGGGATTTACGGTCTCCTTCCCGGTAGAAGAGCATGTTGCCGGAATCTAGAACTATCGTATCCTGACCCTCTCTTCGGATTTCAGATAATCCCAAGATATCCCATCGCATTTTGCTCAATTCTTCCTCCAGCTCGATAATCTTCTCATCGGTCCTCAGTGTGCGGATGTTGTGTGTTGCCAGGGCCAAAGTCCGTTGGGGGTGGTAGCGGGGCATCTGCCGGGGATTCTTAGCACCCCCTGCTCCGCCGTTACCCGATCCGCTACCCAGACCAGGAATAGCGGAGCTGCCGGGGACTGGGGGCCGTGTGCTTCTGTTGTCAATCATAATGGGGGGGGGGGGTTGCCATAATCCCCACGCTTGGCAGGCGGCTTGGGGATCGCAGTAGGGTCACCGTAAGTTTGCAAAGGACGCTGCTGCCCGTCCTTCGGTGGCTGGACGTAGTTTAAGGACGTACCCGGGTCCACGATACAATTACGGTAGACGATACAATATCTGAGCACAACTAAAAGAAAAATAGCGAATTCTGAGTAGCAAAGGCTGAGACAGCTGTCAAAATGCTTCACTCTCGTCTGAACTCAGCATAGCTTCAGCCGATAATTTAGTCAGCATAGGCTGAATGCTGTTCAGAATTTTCGATTTCTGTTCAGATATTTTATCGGCTAACCGTACCCCATGAGAATATGTTGAGCAGTCCGTTTCTTCCATTCTCCCCTATCAGACAAATATACCTATCGTTCAAAAGTGCCTCTTTGATGGCCTATTTGGAATGAATGATTTGACTTTTGACTTTGACTTTTGGGCTTTCAAAGCATTTTCCGTTACGATTTTCAACAATAATAACATAATCGTTAATCTTTCGTGTAGCTTATGCCAACCCACAATAAATTGACTTTACTGTCATTAATATTACTGATAAAGTGTCACATTAGCCCTCTTATCAAGTCAAAGCCCCTTACTGATAGTCCTCTTATCAAATGATTATTCCACATCCTAATAAACCAAGTGCTATCCATAATAGAACCTCAGCTGACATCGTTGTCGCCTTTAATCAGTTTAAGTGCGTTTTCAACCAGTCGGGGAAGGGTGGGTGAAATTGCATTGAAGGCGATATTGTCGGCCTCCCTTTCTGCCTATCTTCTTAGGGAGACGGCGTGAATGTCATTATATATGCTAGCGTTTGTATTGTGTAACGAGTGGCGATTTATAGTTTCTTGGAGTTAAGTTGTATGGGTTTTTCTGTGAAAGATTAAAGCGCCATTTAGACGGAGCAAGAACTCGTATGCGAGTTTCACTACATTGCGGCATTTGTTTCATTAACTGAATTTGTTCTACCTATAAATTCCGCAATGTAACGCAACTCGCGTTCGAGTTCTTACATCGTTTAAATGAGGCTTAATAGATTATGGATTAAAATATACAAGAAGAGTTCATTTTACTGTGTAGTGGCTAAGCCTTACGTTAGTAGGTTTTGTACGGAAGTTTGGGTTAGGAATTGATATATTAGTTTACGGGACAATCGTGAATATGTTTGACTGATTGTAACATGAAATGAACCTTAACTCTTTCCCCTTTGAATGCGAATACAAATAGAACTATGTGTAGGTAAATAATACTATATATTTCTGAAAAAATGGTACATAAAATTATTGCCGAGATAGTTATTACGGATTAATAAGATCTCACGATTGATTTTTCATTAGGTATTATCTCGTTATGCGATTGTCTAAAATCCAGCCTCTTCTTGTTAAAAATTTGGTCTGCTAACAGGACTCGAACTTGCGTGCTTCTGGAGAAGTACGTTTAACCAACTAAGCTGTCGCTACCCTGCTGCTACCTGTGGTTGTAATAATTATGTTAAAATTACAATCAAATCAATGTTGTATATTCTTTTTCGTCGTGTCGATGATTTTTTAGGTTTATGAGCTTCGACCAAAACCCTGTCACATTTACGGCGTTGGTGGTGGCCTCGGACAGGTCCCTAAGGCCGAGACTCTACCAAAGCTGTGTCGAGCTGTGCGGAGTCGAGACGTGTTTTGAACAACCAATAGAATTGCGTTATTGACACAGTTCCACTCCGCAACGCAATTCTATTGGTTGTTCAAAACACGTCTCAACTTGCACAGCTTTGGTGGAGTCTCGGCCTTAGAGTGCAGGTGGAGTTACTCAAAGCACAAGTGAGGAGGTGGGCCATAGTTTGTCTACCATGTTTTTTTTTTAATATTTTGCACGTATTTACGTCGCAAAACGTAGATTTTTTAACTACAGAACATCCTGTAATCTTCAAATACTACCTTCGTTTTGTTCAAGTTCATGTATCTCAGAATAGATAAACCGGTTTGTCCGCGAATATGTAAAGATAATGGGGAAAATTATACTTTATTGATGGTATTTGATTCAGGGCTTTCAGGAATATGAAGAAATGGTTGGGAATAGTACGATTGGAAACCTGAAAGAAGTTACAGAAAAAAAACCGTTGGTTGTGAGACTTTTTTTTACGTGGTAAAATCTTCAGACAAGTCCTCCCGCCCTGGGCGGCACGGGAGGGACTCTCAGACTCGTTCTGAAAAAGAAACACGGTATTGTTTCAATAGTACCTCTACGTTCCAGGGCCACAGTTAATCTGATGAGACAGCCCCGACCATGGCACAGCCTTTGGGTTGCAGGAAGTGTATTTTTGTCAAGGTGCAAACTTAAAGAAGGCAAAGTGAGAGATGGGAAGGAATATTGTTATATCTGTGTGGTTATATTAAAATTTTGGAAGGGAGGGCGGGCGGGTGATTCGCCGTCCGATCATGGACCATGCCCGGGTGCGGAGCGTTGTATTCCACGTGCGCCTCAAAGAGTGTAAGCAGGTTCCAATTAACGTGACCCTGGAACGTAAAGGACTATTGAAGAACACCGTGGATTTTAGTCAGTAAGAGTTTGAGAATCCTTCCGTCTAGTCCTAGGTGCGAGGACTCATTTGATAATTTTACCACGATAAAAATAAGGGTAGAGATGGGAAAAGAGTGTCAACGTGTAAAGGGTTGTATTTGAATTGTTTATTGATATTAAACTATTAAGGACTGGTTTTTCAATAGTCAGTTAACTCTTATCTGAGGAATAAAAATGGCAGTTTGTAAGCTAGGAAAAATATGTCAAACTGTTATTTTAATTCCTCAGACAAAAGTTATCTGACTATTGAAAAATCAGCCCTTAGTGAAATAATTGTGTGTCACTTTTTTATTCTATTCGTTAATTGAATCTTCTTTTCCCAAAACTTTTTACTTACTTTTACTTTCGTAGAACAGTTTTTATTTTGGATTATGGTTGTTTAATGCAAAGGCTACAAGTTGTAGGCAGCTGTAACAGAATAAGAAGATTGAATTGTTCTTAAAACATTTATGTACTCGATTTGTTCCTATTAGAAAAGTTAATGTGGCAAGTTCCTGATTTTGGACACTGGATTTTGGACTGACAGGAGTTGGACAAAACCAGTTGTACACTCTAGCCTGGAATCAAAAGAACTGGAAGCTGGCTTGAGCAGTTCTGGCCTCTCTCCGTCATCTGGATGGCTATAACTAAGCTCCTTCCTACACAACGCGACTCAAGTTTCCGATACCTTACGACTTTGGTATCCATTGACGCGTCTTTGTATACGAACCTCTGTGGACTTGTATTGCGATATTCGCTGGATAGTGGATATGAAAGTCGTAAGATATCGGATACTTGCATCGCGTTGTGTATTAAGGGGCTAACAGTATTAATGTGAGATACTTTTGATTTTTATATTATTTTAAACCCTCCTTATTAATAAACGTGGACTAAAGTTACAACCAGGATAATCTTCGGATTAACCATACATTTTTAAAGATTAAACTTGGCGTAACTTTACTTCGCGTTTCTATTAATAAGAGAGTTCAGGTTTTACGAACTGTCCATATTTGACTCAAACTCAAAACTCGAAGCATTTGTTTCAATTTGACCAATATCAGGAACTTTTGAATTGTCATAAAATATGAATCTGCAAAATAATGTTAGTCCTAGATTCCTATTAAAATACTGGGTGTAAGGGATAGCCCTCCACAAACTTTCAGGGCTTGCTCAGTAGACGAAACTGAACAATGTTCCACAATTTTATTTTCAGGAAATGAAAAAAAAAACAGCCTCTCCATACAGTCTGTCCAATCAAGTTTTATTTTCTATGGTGAGGCTGATTTTTTTTTCATTTCCTGAAAAAAATATTTGTCGTTTGTTCAGTTTCGTCTACTGAGCAAGCCCTGAAAGTTTGTGGAGGGCTGTCCCTTAAACCCTGTATAAAGGTAGTCCTAGATTCCTATTAAAATATAGGTATGGTTCAACAAGCAAGGCAACTATTTTTTTTTTCAACTAGGTTGATATTTAACAGTTTTGAGCGTCGCTTATAAGCGTTAGTTACTTGCAGGTCCTTGCATTTTTGTTCTAAAATATTGTAAGTGTTTTAACATTGTAATGTCCATTAAAATGATTTTCAGTGAATACAATTGCTATAATTTGGCTCAAGTACTCAAGTATTTGTTTGAATTAACTTCAATATTCTGATATGAAAAATGTGCAAATAGCAGATAACTGTAAACAAATACACTAAAATGAAGTAAAAACTTGATTTATGTTTCAATCATTTATTTTCATTTAGCAGCATTTCTACATGTACACAATATTTGTGTTATTATATACATAAATGAAATATGATTGCTTGTATCAAGGACCAGAACATAATTTATTTATTCGCGAATGATTGTTTAAGCATAAAATATTCATTTCAGGATAGTGTCTGATTAATAAATAATAATTATTTTTATCCTCAATTTGTCATTATCAACAGTACATACTTACGTGATGTAATATAAAAAAAAAAACAAATGTTTTTGAAAGCTGCAAGACAAGTTTTTGTTTGCTTACTTAATCCATTAGTAATCAAAAACGTTTTTTAGATATTTTTATAAAAACGTCTTAGAACACTGATCTGATATCATGTCCATTATCAATTCCTAACATAGTTATGGCATTGCAACTTATTTCGTTTTCCTTTTTTTATTTTTAACCATTTTATGTTGTATCTAAAAAAACCGTTGAATACGTCATAAGAATCTTTTGTGTGATTTGAAATGTAACAAAAAACAACACAGCATTGATCAATAGTTTCCAATCATAAAACTAGGTAAAATAGAATAATCGTTTTAGAACTAGCGTAATATTAAAACAATAATAATTATAGTATTTCACTAATTCATCGAACTAACAAAAAAAAAAAAAAACTTTACAAAAAGAGGAACAAGTAACAAATTGAAAAAAGAAACATTTTTTTCCATCAATTTTTATTTTTCATTTCAATTCTATCGAACATTTGGATAGCATTAGCAATAAAATACTTGAAATCAACGAACGAATTAAGCCGAAATTAATACCAGTCTTGGTCCGCCGTCGGCCGACCATCATGGCTGCCACTATCCGCACCCCTCCCCCCGCGCCGTCTAACCCTCCCCCCGGTCCGTGTACAGCTTTTTTGCGAGCGAGAGAGACCTTCCACTCCCTAACGCTTTCATTCTAAAATATTTTCGAATCGATGTTAGCTTCAAATAAGTTTCAGCTTTACGCGTATAGCGATAGAGTTGTGATTAGTCTGCAGTTTTAGCGTTACTTGCAACATTTTGGCAGCAAAGCTATCATATGAAAAGTGTGAAAAAGTGAGAGAGACGGATAGAGGCGGCCGTCTCGGGCGGGGCCCAAGTTTTCGTGAGTCATTCGTAGCTTAGATGTCGCACTGTTCGCACCGCTGTGTTACGCACGCGCTAAAAAGAGACAGAGGGATTTTTCGCGTTTTCTTTTTTTATTTGGTCTTTATCTTGCCGGGGAGAAAAACGTTGCGTTTGGGGGTGTACGGGGTGAGTCGGGGTGTAACGACCGTGCGTGTAATGTTTTAGGGGTGGTTTATACCCGTGCTATTCTATAGATAATGAATAGTGGTGTAGAATATTTAATCACGGTTTTTGGAGTACTTAGTTTGCGAGCTGTAGAAATATGAGATAATTACTGACAAAAATGATTTTCGATTACGTTGATGAACATGATGTGAGCACTGATTGGTGGGGGGGGGGGGGGGTGCCTACCTAATTAATTAGCTGGAAATTTTACTTCACATCTAGTTTTATGAAAATCATTTGGTCGATGTATGTACTACCGACCGGAAATATATTAAAATTGGTTTTTGATTTCGTTGTGGTGGTTTGCAAATAATTGTTAATCAGTAATTAAGTATTGAAAGAGTTAGATGACATTGTGTGTTTATGTTTTTATTAATTTAATCACACTTAGGTCAATCATCATCAACGTATCGTATGACTCAATTACTGGGTTGTGGAAGTCCGATAAAGTACTGATATTCAGCTGCATTTGGTTCGACTGGAAGCCGTCAAAAATACTGTCGGAAAAGTCTAGACAAATAAGGAATTAGGTCCCCCTTTGAACACTATCTCTAAGTAGCATGCTTCACAGTTAACAACATCATTATGTTCTTGACGGTAAAGCATGCTTGAATTCAAAAAGCTCATCTGTTTCGAAAAAGTTTCTATAATTTAATTATACAATAATACACACAATACTGGTTGCAAAATATCTTAAATCAAATAACCAATAACATTACATCAAAGCCTGTAAAGATACGAAAAAGTAACGTTAACATTCCGAATAAACCCTTAAATAAAAAAAAGAATGTCAGCTTTCGCACTATCAATACAGAAACGAATACAATTTAAAAGTTCCGGAAGAAAATATCCGAATGAAAATATTAAAAACCGAGCGGTTTCGGTACTCGACTCGATACCCCGATATTGAGTAAATTGTCGGTAGTATGATGCTACATTATTTTAACTTTTCGACGGGTAGGAACGTTAAATCCTGAGTCGAAAAACTAAAAGGAATACTCTTATTTTTAAGAAAAAATTGATAAAGTAAAGATTTTTGTGGAAAGAAAAATTCAGCTACGAATGGAACTCGAACCCGCGTCTTCTTCTGGATAAGTGTTCCAGACGCCTTATCCTTATGGCCATCGTAATACACTTGTTAGAAGCTGAATCTTTCTTTTCAAAAATCTTTACGGAATCGCTACGCAGGCGTTATTGCATATAATACATAAAATAAATAAATTGAGTACCAAAAATAAACAAAGTAAGTAAAAAAAGTACAAATAAAATTATAATGGCCCTTTTTATGTATGAACAAGTCTTACTTGAAGGGAAGGTATGAACCTCATACCTTCCCTTAGCTTGTAACACTTCCATTTATACATATAGCAAATTTTAATGAAAGTAACTGAAAAGTGTATCGTTTCATTGTATTGCTTTCCTTTGTGTAGTTTTCTCCAGCCAATTTTGAAAAAACGCATCTATGCCATCATGCTAGCGTTTTCCAGAGCGTTTTCCGTTTTCTGGCACTTAATAGCTCGCAAAAATATAGGAATACATAAACTAAAAACAGTAATTTCTTACCTTTATTATTATCATTCCTCAATGTTCAAGGCTGGTTAAACCTCACGCAATTATCTTAGGTACAACTGATTGTGGCAGCCACTGGCTGAAGCAATTTTATGTTTCCTTAGCAACATCGTATTCTACACTAGTTGTAAAAATACAAAAACGACGACGAGCTAGCTCTTAAACTTATGCAAACTGTCAACATCGCTTTTTAATTTAAAACGGCAAACCGGATTTTTAAATACTCACCTTAACCCAATTAAGAATTCTCAAAAAGAAACGCAGCATCTTCCGAGGGTTAACCGTGAGAACGCGAGGCCAAAGGTCAATCAGACCTGTCCGCGGGACAAAAGTGACCCCTCAGAAAAGTCGAGACCTCTGACCCTACGTGTGCCAGATTAACATAAAGATGCTTTTTAAACATCATTTTGACACAAATAAGACCAGTTCACATCACAACAATGCGTGGTCCAGTTAGACTCGCGAGTCCAAGATGACCCTTTGTGAATAAGCCTTGAGAAGCGAATTTGCATAAAGCGAAATTTTAGTAGCGAATTAAAAATTTTAATTTCTTGCAGCGAGCTAGGGTTAAGTATGAGAAGATTTTGCTGTCTCGGCAGTTGGAAAAGGATTATGAATATTTAAAAAGAGCTTGTAAGACTATTAAAATCGTGGTCGAGGTAACGTATGAAATGTTCTTTCTTAACATTTTAATTAATACTTAATATCTAGCAACGGTGAGAAATTGAGAATATAGCGTTTTGGTCTTATTTGCTTGAATTAATGGCCAAAGGGAACATTTACTTACTAAGTGATACTCATTAACTAGGTTCTTAGTTCATTAAAATGGACTCGAGATTTTTCAGTTTTATGTTCTTACTTGTAATGGCGAGAATTAATTATGAGCTTATAATTCGAAAATCCCAAATGTTTTAGAAAATAACTAACCAAGTTGTGTTTGAAGTTACTCCTATTTTTCACATGGCAAGACCGGAGCTACACTTCCTTAAATTTAATTCACGAACATTTTTATTTCAAGTGAATTTAAACAGAAGAATCTCTCACGTTGACCAAAGTGCAAATGCAATGGACCAACACTTTATAGAAACTGCAGCAATTCCCACAACGCACTATAAATATGCACATCTCATTTCCAAACTCCAACTATATGCATAAAGATAAAACTAAAAACATTAACAAATCGCTCCGTGTGAAATCTTACAGTCATCTGCAAGTCTAATTAGATCGACAATAACAACCAAAAATCACGGGTCCGAGATGACCCCTTTAGCGAAGTGAGATGACCCCACCTGTTACTTGCATACCTAATTTGTTTATTAACATAACTATTGTAAAAATACTAAAAATAAAGATAAATCTTTCTCTCTCGCAGTTTATTAGCATTTCTTTTGATATTTTTGCTCGGGTTTGTTTTGTCGTGTGAAAATTTTTACGTTAATTTTTAGTTGTGGCCGTTGAAGGGTTGAGTTGTTGAGTAATTAAAATTCGCTTCTTTTGTCGCTATTAAGGCTGAGTTGGCTATGAGATGGTTGAGTGAAGTGAAGTGTTGAGGTGACTCTAGTCAGTATTGTCTAGGATTTTCGAAGCTAGTGAGTTAGTGTCATCTGCTGGATTTTGTGCTGTGAAAAATATTGTGTCATAATTGATGATTTTGGTTGCAAGTAGAGTTTAATGTGTA
The DNA here is from genome assembly GCA_036375495.1 of Agrotis segetum. Taxonomy (NCBI): domain Eukaryota; kingdom Metazoa; phylum Arthropoda; class Insecta; order Lepidoptera; family Noctuidae; genus Agrotis; species Agrotis segetum. The sequence continues at coordinate 575,350 of JAQSVV010000118.1, forward strand.
ATGTGATGTGATTTGTCGGTATGTATTTGCTTGAATAAATAATAATTAATTTTGTACGTGAATGTGTATTATTAGCCTTTAAAGCGGTATTTAATTGTCAGCCATCAATCAGATAGAAGAATTTAATCTATGTCAGTGTATTTGTAAAAATAAAAAACTAACAAATTGAAAAAAAAAAGAGAAATAATGTTTGGTTTATCGGTTCGTCGGTTTGTCGGTGCGTTGCCGTTGCCATACGGATCACCTAATTGCGACCAACCTTTTTTGTCAAGTTATTATTTAAAATTACGCAAATATTTATAGACATTTTCTTTTTGGAAAAAAAAATACGATTGGCGCCGCGTTATTAAAAATAATAATCTCTAACAATGACTACGAATTTTTGAAAGTATGGAGTAAAAATTGATTAATAATGGAAACAGTGACGATTTAGAAGTAACTTATCTAAGTGGCCACAGCTCAGTAATTTTCCAAATACTCGATGTATTTAATTTTGTTCTAACAGCAATTCATTTGTTTAAAAAAAATACTGTAAGTATTTCAGATCTAATCATATTTTTATTACGTTTTATCAGAACAATACTTTTCCTGGAAGGTATTAGAATAGTCATTCCTTTTTCATTCGTAGTAATCATTACATTTTGTATTAATCGCAAATCTCTTTCTTCTAGGAATAAAATAACAATTTGCTTTTTTTTAGGAACTCGTTCGTATAAAGATGTCAACTGCATTTTACGTTTTAATATTCGTTTCAATGCGTATTTATTAGCAAAAGATTATTGCTATACATATAGTGAATTTTGTAATAAAATACACAAAATAACAAGAGCATAATCTTTATGTATGGTAGACAGTTATTTTACGTAAGTAGGTAATGTATGTAGAATATTGAATTTATTATTTTACTGACAGAAATCACACTATCTAAACCCTGTGTGTTTACGATAACCTAAGAATGTAATAAAAGTGGTTGTTACGGAAGAAGTTGTTCCGGGTCTGGGTGTTTGTGTGTTTCTATGTTTATAAGAACACTCACGACGAAATTCCTAAAGTACTCACTTTAGAAATTTCTCCTGTGTCGTGTTCGTGGTACGTTTTAAAAATATATGCTAACCGTCTGCCTTAGGAGCTCGAGGCTAAATAATTACAGCCGCACAGGCTGATTTTCCGGTTTAAGCCGTGCTTGCCGAGGTTGGTCTGTAGATGGGTGATCATCTATCATAGCGAGTTTCCTCCACACATCGGAAAACACGTAAAGCCGCTGATCCCGGCTGTCATTTGTAGACCTTTGACAGTCGTTACTGTTAGTCAGAAGCTGTAAAGTCTAACAACCATGGGGTATTGCCGAGTTACTGGGTTGTGAAGGTCCGACAAGCAGTCTCTCCATGTAAAATACTGATATCCAGCTGCATCTGGTTCGATTGGAAGCCGACCCCAATATAGTTGGGAAAAGGCAAGGCAGATGATGATGCTAACCGCCTGCCTAGCCTTTTCTCAAGTATGTTGGGGTTGATTTTCTGTCTAACCAGATGCACATCACACATATTGTATGATACGTGGACTGACTGCCTATACGTAGCCTTTGTTTCAAGCTACTGGGTATCAGTAATGACTGAAGACAAACTTCATCAATCAATATGAACGGTATAGCAACAAAGCTGTTGTTATAATTAATTGATTGAAAAATATTGTCAATGGAGTTCCTTGCCCGTTTTTCTTGATTGAGATCTACGTATTGAAATGAACTACAGAATTTTTACAGTTAGTATTTTTCGTGACTAAAGCTCTAATGTTGAGCTATTTTGAATTGTATTTTATTTGTTACAAGTCTTTTAAAAATAAATGCTTCAAATAATGTTTTAATTTTGATCATCCTCTAAAACGGTGATTTGTTTTTGCCAAGTTGCCTTACTACAAAAGTCTACTCTAAAGTTATACACATTAAGGCGTATATATCGATAGATACAATGCATTAAGACAAGTCAGTTGAATTGTTTACAGGCTTTCAGCCGATGCGGCTGTAGACGCCACTAAATAGCCAATTAAGTATTTACGTGGGGAGGTGGTCGCCATTACCAACAGATTTGCTGCGTTTACGCATAAGGCTACGTTCAGCATAGCGGGGAGTTTGTTGCTATTGTTCTAACGAATCCATTTTTTTTGAAATTTCTGTCTCGGCCGGATCGGGCGAGAGACAGCGGCCGATTCACTTTTAAGGTGATAGCGCCGATGATGCCCGCGAAATTCAATTTTTCTTACGTTTTTTGCAATTTGCAGGCCAGTGAAATGTTGTAACTTTATCAAAATATGAATTGCGGTAATAATAAGTATAATTTTAAATATAAAAATTATCAAAACATTCGCTCCATCAGCTCTCACATAGAAAAGCTGCATCAAAGTTAGATTTCGGAGATCTTAAGAAGAAATTTGAATTTCGCGGGCTGGTTGGAGCATTCCCCTTAAGGCTTCCGTCTTCTTTTGCACAAAATTGAATCGCGTTCGGCCAGTCGATCGTACGTCAAATTTCGGGCTCCCTTCCCGCAATCCCCCGCATACATCCTGCCCACTGAATTATTATAAAACAATTTTGATACGGTAAGAACATTGCTCTACTAAGGATTATTTAAAAGGAGTTATAGAAATGTTTGCTTAATCATCATCTGCCTAGCCTTTTCCCAATTATATTGGGGTCGGCTTCCAGTCGAACCAGATTCAGCTGGATATCAGTATTTTACATGGAGCGACTGCCTGTCGGACCTCCACAACCCAGTAATTGGGTAATACGATACCCCATGGTAGGACTGGTTGTCAGACTTTAGAGCTTCTGACTAACATTAACGACTGTCAAAGATCTACAAATGACAGCCGGGACCAACGGCTTTACGTGCTTTCCGAGGCACGGAGGAAACTCGCTATGTCAGATGGTCACCCATCCACAGACCAACCTCGGCAAGCGCGGCTTAACCCGGAAGATCGGCCTGTGCGGCTGTGATTATTTAGCCAAAATAAATTAAATTATTATTATTATTGACTTAAATTTTTGCTTAATAAGGAGTTTTAATATGACTTGGTTTCAGGGTTGGAAATAAAAACAGTTTTTTTCAAATTTATAAAACAAACAGTTCAAAATGTTTTAAATAAGTTTTTTTTTTTTAGTTTCTGGTTATTTTTTAAAATTAATTCCACCTTGTTTGTTGATGTCTAAACGTATAAATCAGTTTTGTTTCATTTCTAGACTATATTTTTTTCAAATTTACCCTTTGAAATGATTTTTTTACGAAAAAAGATCAATGGAATAACATGTGATCTAAAAATTTTAAGCATTATTTCATTTATTATAGTGTCAATAAAAGTTAAAAATATGACATAACAATGGCATTAAACTCGAAAGGATTTATGTCAAACTATTTAGACTCCTGAATATTAATTTATTTTCATTTTAATATGCATTCATCTGCCTTAAAAAGTAGTTGAAACGGGTAATAAAAAACAATGTTTAATTTCAAACTGTTTTAAACAGGTGTTTTTAAAACAACTTGTTTTAATCATGCCAACCCTGCTTGGTTTGAAATGATACGAGTATCACACAAGTGTTTTAATACTATTTAAATACTCTCATAGGTTAAATTCTGTTAGGTTTAATTTGTTAAACACAATCGTGTTTAACTAATTAAACCTAAAAAAGGTCAGTGCAGCAGTCATGTTGGCAAAGGAAGATGCGGGACGCGTGAGAGAGAGGACAGCGTAAACCTTACATCCCAGCCGCAGTGGTTAACCCAGAACGTAAAAGGCTATTAAATAACGCCGTGAATTTAAGTCAGTACAAGTGTGACAGTATCTCCCGCTTGGCCTGGGGAGGACTCATTTGATGATTTTATCATGAAAAAAAAAGGCATGGGCCATGCCCGGGTCGACAGCGCGTTGTGTTCTACGAGCGCCTCAAATAGCGTCAACATGATGACGGGGTCCCCCTCTAGAGGGCTAAAGCCTGCTGGCGTCCTAGTACTCATTACCGTGACCCCGGAACATAAAGGGCTATTTTAAGGACACCGTGGATTTTAGTCAGTACAAATCTGACAGTCCCATCCAAGGACTGCACTCCTTGTCATAGGCACAGTCCATTACCACCGGGAGACAGAGAAACCAACGGTTTTGTTACTTGCTGGATTTTAATGAAGGAGCAATGTTAGCGAACGTGAATGTGAGAAAAAACAAAGTAAATTTTAAATGTCAATAAGGTCGAAAATCATTTGAACCTGTTTTTTAAATTGCTTAACGATAGCAAGTTAAAAAAACAGCTTCAAGCCATTTTCGACCTTATTGACATTTTTGCAAAAACCGGATTTTAATGAAGGAGCAATGTTAGCGAACGTGAAAGTGAGAAAAAACAAACTAAATTTTAAATGTCAATAAGGTCGAAAATAGATTGAACATGTTTTTTAAATTGCTTAACGATAGCAAGTTAAAAAAACAGCTTCAAGCGATTTTCGACCTTATTGACATTTATGCAAAAACCGGATTTTAATGAAGGAGCAATGTTAGCGAACGTGAAAGTGAGAAAAAACAAACTAAATTTTAAATGTCAATAAGGGCGAAAATCGCTTGAAGCTGTTTTTTAACTTGCTATCGTTAAGCAATTTAAAAAACATGTTCAAACTATTTTCGACCTTACTGACATTTATGCAAACACCGGATTTTAATGAAGGAGCAATGTTAGCGATCGTGAAAGTGAGAAAAAACAAACTAAATTTTAAATGTCAATAAGGTCGGAATTCGCTCCAACTTGTTTAGTTACTTCTCCATATCTTTTAACAATAATCGGTTCACAACTGAAAATTCTGTAGGAAATTTGACAATTAATTCCTCTTTTTCTACCCCTATGTCCCCTATAGGCCGAGTTTAATTTTGATATTTAAATGGGACCAACTTTCAGATAAACTCTGTCCAACAAAAAAAAAGATTTTTTGATATTGGACCACCTTAGAGAAAGTAAAGAATGGTCATAAATAAAAAAAAAAATAAAAAATATATACATGTCGAATTGAGAACCTCCTCCTTTTTTTCCGTCGGTTAAAAAATATATTTTAACATAATAAAGTAGAGCAACCTGAGATGCGTAACTGCGCGTCATCACCGTTAGAGCGAGAGAAGGTGCGAGCGAGAGGGACCAACAAAAATTCGTCGTGGACCTCACGTCCGATCGCTCCGGCCGTCCACCGGCCACTAAGGAATTTCTCTTGCAATTCTCGTTTATAAACACTTTTTGAGAGGTTATTTGAGATATTTTTTATTGTTGAAAAAAAGCGCTTTAGGTACAATTTTTTTTTTGAATTTGCTTTATTGATCTGTTGACATCAAGATAATGTAATATTACATACCTACGATGCATAGTTCCTATGAAAAAAAACCATTTATTAAGAGATGAAATCCGAGAATTTTGATGATGTTCTGCCATCTTAATTTAGAAAATGAAAGATAAATATAAAAAACTAATCAGCGCAGTTTGAAGACGAGGATATTGCGGTCATTATGCGCTGATCAGATTTTTAAATGAATTCTTCATTGTCTCAGATTGAGTGCACCAACGTAACTCGAAATGACGTCGGGCAGGAAAGAGCTGTTTTGAACGCTTGATTTACCTTATATAATCTACTTAAATCAACTTTTAAAAAATAACTAGCTGTTACTTATATTATGGTTATTTATGTGCAATAATAATATTTCAAGCTATTGCACTATTTTGTTCAAAAATCACAAAGAAAGTTACGCAAATAATTCGGCGCGCGTGAATTTTACAAGACCTGCCCCTTTTATTTAATATTTATTTTATAAACCTGAAGTTAGTGAAACGTAGAAATGAGACACTTTTCATCAAATCATTTAATCGTAACGCAAAAATATGTTGCTCCGGAGTTTTTATTAGTTCCGTTACTAAGATTAAATAATAGGAAGTGGTGAAGCGCTGACCATTTATCTTACTATGATTTTTAAGGAAAAGAGTTTGTTAGCATAATTTGACTAAGGTCTGATTTATCAATAGTCAAGAATGTACCTCCTAACTTAGGAATAAAAATGACTCTAGAAAATATGTCAAATCGTCATTTTAATTTCTCAGACATGAGTTAACCGACTATTGAAAAAACAGCCCTAAATTAATTCTATTTTGAAAAAACAAGCCGAAGAATTATATAGAAGATAACATAGTTATATTAAATCAGGCCTAAAATAATTATGATTGTAAATACCGAATAAAAGAAAGAATGAAAAAAAAATTTTCGATGCTTTTGCAAAAGCCAAGCATTTCATCAGAACTTTTCAACCAAAATGGTTCCAGTTGCGACCAACCCGCTTGTGTGAACACGGCCTATCTATTTATATCGGATTTGTCTCAATTTAAAGTTAATTGGTACGACAAAACGATTAGTTAGTGCCGTTTTCCACGATTCCTTTTCAATTATTCGGATATAATCGACGGGCGCGGTAATTTATTAGATAATTTGATTTCCGATCGGTGCGAGCAACGGTAGTAATTAGATTTTATGATTACAGGTTTTAATGAGTATGTGGGAGCGTACTTTTATGTTGGCATCAAAATAGGAAGGATTTTTTCAAATTGACTACGCCAAGAGTAAATTTTACGGCACAGTTAGCTCAGTGGCTAAGCAATTGCAAAGCTGAATGGCCTATTGGTCTAGTGGTTAGTGACCCTAACTGCTATGCCGGAGGTTGTGGGTTCAATTCCCATCCTGGACAAACTAAAAAAAAATACTTTGCCAAACAAATGATTGTGTTATTATTACTGGGTTTGAGTTTGTTTGCCACTTGTTCTTCCTAGTTTAAAAAAAAAACGGTTCTTTGTGGGTCTGTTTTTTGTTAGCTAAGATTCTAAAGGGGCTGGTTAATTATCATCCTAGTTTGAATAAATGACTTTTGATTATGACTTTGAATTAGAAATCGATTGATAGTAGGATTACCTCTACTTTCTCTAGCTGGTAACCACCTGCGTTTCTTCCGCGGATGTGGGTAAACAGTCTTTTCTGCAGAGTTGGCAACGCTCAGGTGATACTTCTGCATACCTGTGACCACTTTCCATCAGGCGTTCTGCTTGATTGTCACTTTTATATTACAAAAACAGAAACCAAAATTAGTTTTTATTTACATAAACAAGCTCACCAGACAATACTGAAAAAAAAACCGGTATCCGAATTTCGGATGGTAGCATTTTTATAGACTAAAATTGAAGTATATCGTTATATCGGATATTTAATGCTCAAGTTGCATCATTCAGTGGGTTGGAGCCAAATATTTGTGCCCGCTAATCGTGCTCCTAACGTCAATAGTTCGCCTGAAATGTGCCAGACAGCGTTCTCTCTATGTGTATCGTATCATCATTCCATAATTTTAGATATTTAACGCTGAAAATGACTCTATGGGTAAGCATTGCTTTGTTTTTTTTAATATAAAGGGTCAGGGTTTTTTAAATATTGGGTCTGCAGGTACTCAAAAGAGATATGTAATAGTCTGAGTGCGGACATAAGATACCGTTCATTCCGATTTAAAGTTTACGTGCGATAATTTTCGACATATACTCTTAGTTGAAGCCGCTGGTTGCAGCTAGCCGGACTTTTAGTATTTGGACTATTCTTTGCGATGATATTGATGATCGGCCACAGTAACTGCATTCAATGGCTTTGGTGTACTGCTCTTTCATGTGCTCTCGTGTGACAAGCATATTTAACTTTGAAAGAAAAAGTCCGAAAACTTTTGGAGGTTATTAGCTTCTAAAATAATCCACATACGGAAGACAGTTTGGCGTCAGTTTTGTTCAAGTGAATCTTCAAGTTTTCACAGCTCAACTTAGATTGCTACATATTCGAATATTGCCGAAACGGATATTTAGTGCAGATGCTACCGGGTAGTGAGGAGCGAATCTTAGCCGCAATCAATCGTGTGCGTCGGCCGTCCATTCATCTCGGCCGGCGGCAGTGCACTGTCCCACTGAACTGCACAAAGCGCCACAAGCAACATTTCTGAACGCAATCATTCTCCATTCAATATCCGAATTTCAAAAAAGGAACTTGTAGTGATGTGACCTTGCTTTTCCTCGATTCGTTTTTCGTTCAACACGCAGGCGCGGTGGTGTTCGGATCAATGCCGAAAAACGGGGGTTTGTGTCCCCCGCCGCGGGACTGGCCGCAAAGTAAGCGGTTCGCGGCATCTGAAGGGTTAGGCCCGTTGGTCCTGGTTGCTAGGCAACGCCGCCTTCGTGCGTGGGTCGATAAAGCCCGCGTTATAATTTTCTTTAATCGTAGGCGGGGGGACTTTGTCGGGGTGATTCGGTTTAGATATCTTTGTTAGGCAGGCTTGGGTTGGGTAGCGAGGATTTTATGTAATTTAAACTGGAGTAACTAAGGGCCTTAATATATTTTTGGTTTATCAAAATACAATCTTATTACAGAATGAACACTGGGTATCTTAATTACATTGTTTAGAATAGGTGTTAACTCCGTATCAATCTTCGAACTAAAGTAAAGGATTAACTGGTGGCATTAAAAATATTATAAAACCGACGGTAAGATACTCGCATTAGTCCTCTAACTAGAAGATCTATACAAATAATCAAATATTAAACACTTTAATTGATCAATTTACCTATTTTACATAATGGAACAGAATTTGAAATGGAGTTAAAAAACCCATACCTACACGAAACAAACGTCAATACTAAAGTTCCGAAAAAAAAAATAACTCACAAAAAAGAAAACAAAAATAGTCCCGGAGCCAAACATTTTTTTCCAAACGCCATCTCATTTACACCCCCAATAACCCTAACTCTAAAAAGACAACAACCCCCATCTTACTCCATCCTTGCACTCTAATCAAAGACAGTGAAAGTGGACAGTGCCTTGACCTAGTAGCTAATAGCTGTACAAATACGGGCTGCGTACCAGTACTGGCGCCAGTGAGAGTGCCATTAGAACACGTTAGACAGTACATGCGTTCATTGATGACAGCTATATGTTAGTGAATCAATTCAGGGGCAATTATGTTGTGGTCTGCGGTGTTAGAACAGTGGAAGGGGTGTAGTATGTAGTAATAGTGAATGAAATGTTAGAAAATTAGCGATAAATGACCGATTTGTAAACATATTCGGTTTTGGGTTGTTGTTTTGTGGTTAGGGGTTATTTAGGGAAGAAGTGTTTAGATATTGAAACTAGATTGGCTAAATTGATGATCGCGAATGAATTTGGTTTAAAGTGTTTACGTATTCTATATGTGCAAAGTTAATTGTCTCTTAAGTTGATAAGAAACCGAACCATAACGCTAGAAATACGAAAATAAAAAGCGGATAAAGAAAATAAAGAATATCCTAATAAACAGCAAGCTCGTATTCCAGGACCTTTATTTCAGAAATTTTGCCCTGAATTCTAAAACTTACGCAGGTATAATTATAGTCTAAGAGCTAAGTAACAAGTAAGGCACTCGTATAATCACCTCGTTCGAAGATAGTACTGTTGAATTGAGACCTATCCTACAACTAGATATCCTTTTTTCCAATTTTTTGTACCTACTTTTCTTAAAAGCACCTCTTTCATTTCTAATAGGTACAATTTTTCAATATCCCAAAACATATGTAAGTATACATCTTTCTCTTAAGTACACAAATCCTCAGCTGCCTATCTGGCTCTAAAACTGTAACTGTACACTAGGTACGAGTAACAGCCAAGGTAATCTGATAGAGCAACCATTCAAAAGTATCGTTGAGACCAGTATCATCTATAAACTTTTCTCTTGTCTACTATAATTTGGATTTACGTAAAACATAAATCAAAATAGAAGGGAATACATAAACCTGGCCGTTTAATTTATGTGTATAATACGGTTGTGATTACTTCATTTCATAGAAATATTAAATAGAAACTCAAAATAAACTATGCTAATAGGTATATCAGAAGAAATCGCTTGAGTTTGTCTCTACACGTATAACTTCCTAGTGAAACAAGTTCGATTAAGTTTAATATCATTTGTTCCATTATCAAAGTCCATGGAACTACTGAGAATATAAAAGTCTCACTCGTTCCATGGAACTAATGGTGGAACTAGTGAGTATGATCCCGAGAAACAAAACCAGATTTTTGTTTTTTGTTGTATTATTATTTGTCAGTACAAGGTATATAAGAAAAAAAACCGGCCCAGTTTATTGTTCAATAGTTGCCTGTTCTGTCCATCACAATAATATTTTTATTACTTAGTTGTTCCTAAGATTAGCTTGTTCATACAAACAAAATCTTCTATAATATTAGTATAGATTAACCATGTATCTAGCTCTCAGTCTATAATTCCTCCATACTACGTACTCGCCAAGGCATTCCGATATCCCGGCCGTTCAAAGGTACTGCCTGAGGTCACTCGCAGTGAGAGTGAACTGGTAATGTATTTACATATGCGTGTACATACACTATGTGCCAAGATTCAGGGTTAGTAACGTAGTATTAGTTAGGTATGTAGTCTAGACACTGGGTCATGCAATAACTTGGTTTGTTATGTTGATATGTCGATATTTGGACAGTGAGATGCAGTTTGAGGCCTGGGTTTCATTATCAACATATAATGTTCCCACTGCTGGGACACAGGCCTCCTCTCTGTGAGAGGGAGTGGGTCATAATTCACCACGCCAGTTGAGTGCGGGTTGGTAGATGTCACATGTCTTCGAATTTTTGGTTCTAGGACATGCCGGTTTCCCCACGAAATTTTTCTTCACCGTTTTGAGGGCAGTGGTGATGAAATAAATTACACAAAGTAATGCGCCTGGCGGGGTTCGAACCCACAACCTACAAATCGTTCGTCGGGACCGATACCATTGGGCCACTACTGCTCTCAAGCTTGGATTTACATTTTCTAATCAAATTCTAACTAATCCTATCTTATACCAATAAAATATACGTGAAAGTATGTTTGGATGGATGTTTGTTACTCTCTCCCGCAAAAACCACTGAACGAATTTGGATGAAATTGTGTACACAGATAGTTTATAATCTGGATTAACACATAAGATAGTTTTATCCCAATTTTATATTTATTTATATTACATTTCCTAGATAATTGAGTTTGATATTTGTGGATATAATCGTGTTGTAGCGAGTGAAGCCACTGGCTGACAGCTAGTAATTACAATTTACGCTGGGTAATTATGTTATAGATTTTTGAATGTTTTATAAAGAAGTTAGTAGGTGAGAAACACCTTCATACAACTTTTTGGAATACTAGAAAGAAGTTTTGAACTACTGCCTGGTATTTTCCAATAAAAAAACTGTAGTAGTGGATTATTATTAGCATTTAGCACGATCAGTTGGACTACTTTATAAGAGACTGGACCTGGACTGGCCTTTGCCTTGAACTGGAACATACTATGGGCTGATATAATAATAGTAGTAAAAGGAAATTAAAACGTACGTAGTTACGTAAAAAATGAAAAAAAAATACAATACAAAAGGAAATAGGTACAAAAAATTAAGTTTGGACGAGACACAGAATTGTGAAAGAGAATTATTAGAAAGAGCAGTATTTAATTAAGCTCATGTGTCTAAAAGAAAAATAAGAAGAAGAGAAATAAGAGAATGATATTGATAGATACGTAGAGGAAGATTAGAGTGATCACAAATCATTGAAGGATGGAAGAATCTGCCAAATATTACAATTTAAAAAAATATTGTAAAATATTAAACCGGTTTTTTTTAAATTGTCGATGAATTTGCTTTTTATTCTAGTCTAGGTCTGGAGGGGGAGAGGTATTAAATTAATTTATAATTATTATTACAAGACGTTCTCAACAAATCTCTTTAGCGTGACTCCACTCTAAACAACCCCTTTAATCCTGCTACCAAACCAATCTTACTCTAAACGCTTAGACCGTAAACCATAATAGGTATCACAATCTGTCGGTACCGGTACCGGTAGTTGGTACCGCAATTTGTCGGGCAAGGTACCGTTAGTATCTACGTGTGTTACTGTTTGCGGTGCGGTGAAAGTGAACCTTTATGTGACGTCACTTTATGCACGACACTATTAACCATGTAACGGGGTTGTGAGATGTAAGGTTAGCAGATTAGGGGGTGATTCGGTTGAATTTTTTTGGTTTTAATCATTAAGTTGGAAAGAATTCAGAAATTATGATAGGTATCTCTTTGAGGTTGTCCTAACTAATTGTATATTCATAGGTACGCCTGTGTGTCATTCTAAACCTACCCCAAAAAGTACTGGTCAATTATCACCCTTATTATGACACTTGAGTCTCACACTATAGTGTGAGAAAGGAAACTGCTAATTACGTTTACAATGAGTTGATGCAAGCAGTAATTTACAACATAGGAACTTATTAAATACTTCAAAAACATACCAATATATTAAACCAAAAAGTTTGGCAAAAAAGTGTGACATTCATGCGAATTAACATTGTATTTAACATCCAAACACGGATCGCGAACAAAACAATTGAGTAGAACTTACACAATTAAACTAATACACAACCACAAAATATTAGAAATCTAATTTCTAATCTCTCCCATTTTATGCAGACCGTACAGTTTATTCTAGGTATTCTCGTACGGGACGCCATAATGTGTATCGACAATGCCCTCCACATTGGGCCCAACACTAGCGTAATAGAAGCGACTTTATCGGTATCGATGCGTTTATTAATTACCTACAACACTACTAACAGGTGTCAATTGATTTGGAATAGAATGCTGTGGTTTAGGGGAGAGTTGGCCATAATGGAAATGTTTTAGAATAGTTTATAATTTGACCGCAGGGTATGACAAAAAAGTGCTGACAGTATTTATTGAATAAATTATATTGTGTTCACCTGAATAGAGGTATTTACATTGTACGACAATATGACCAGATATGGCCCGGTTAAGATAGCATGCTACATTAAGTCGCATATAGCCGAATCATGGTAGCATTGTTTACTTCATAACTAGAAAAGAAATGTTAAAAGTCCACGACAATCCTGCATGTGGTTCAAAAGTTATTTAAGGTAGCAAAAAGCGCTCAGATAGTTAAGAATGCAATTTTTTTTCAAAAACTGTCGTATACATTGTTTTTTTAGAAGTAACCTTTTTAAGTTAAATCGATCAAAAAGTTGAAGAAGTTGCAATCTTAATTAACACTAATTCGCTGCCTACATGGGGTGAGTTGTTTTTATTTTTTCTTACTTTTTAAACGGAACTTGGTGCTTGTGTCGGGGATTTTTTAAATTTTAAGTTATTTTAATTTTATTTTAATATATTTAGAGCCATAACTACATAAGCCAAACCTGCTTACCACATACAAAAGCTTAGGTACTCTGTCATCTTCCCGAATTAAAACATACCTTAATTTGCATACTCCCCCAAGACAGGGCAACGCCTACATAATACCGATATTAGGCCAAAAAACCCTCTACAGGGACCGTTAATATAATATCCGAATATCCGAAAGTATCATCAATCACTGAGCAAGGGCGGGTTAAGTCGACACATGTAAATTTTTCGCACAAATTATACGGAAGGCCGGTACTGCCAGAGTTGCCAGAGTTAAATTTGTTGCTTTGAATGTTGCCGTTACAAAAAATTATGTGCTGCTCATTAGGATTGATTGTTTTGGAAGCAAGTTAGGGGTTGTGTTTAAGAATCATGTTAAATATACGTTTTTTACAGGCATTATCTAGAATACTGCTATATGTGTACTTGAATACCATTCTTATTACTTATGCTTAGGAATTGTGTCACATTCTTCATAGTTCCTAAGTGTTATATTTATGCACGACCGTCTCTTGTGAAATATTAAGATTTTGCCCAGCTATCAATGGATGCTGGCCATACGGGCGGCGAGTAACGGGCAACTCGCTGTCCGACCATGGACCATGGCCAGGTCGACGGCGCGTTGTGTTCCACGCACATCCACGCGTGCCTCAAAGAGCGTCAACATATGTAATGGCGGGGGGACCTCTAGAGGGCCAAAGCCTGCCGGGGTCGCGGGACTTATCTCATAGCCGTGATCCCGGAACATAAAGGGCTACTGAAGGACATTGTGGATTTTAGTTAGTACGAGTCTGACAGTCCCTACCGTCGTGCCCGGCGTGGGAGTACTCATTTCATGATTATACCACAATAAAAAAAGCCATCAATGGATTGGAATTTCGATTTCATATAATTATTATTATTGTAGCCCAAAAGATTCTATTATTACATTTTTCATTGAAAACAATTGAGTTGTTTTCTATGTTTCTTTTTTGTAAGCAATCGCTTTGTTAAGTCGGAATCGTTTGTTGAAATAAATGTTATTCTATAACGCTCCCCCCGCTCGTATCACTTATGTTACACTATATTGCTTTTAATTAATCCTATTCATTAAATCCATCGCTATCACGCTGCTAAATTTACAGCAACATTAGGGGAGGCTCGGGTCAAAAGTAACCTTTCCACAACTGATTACAGTAATTCCATAAGTATACATTCTACCTCCACGTACCCTTTACCTAAAAAAGGGGTCCGGGAAAAAAATACAAAAAACCGAAAAAGATATTTCACTCCAAAGAGCCCCATTACATCGGTCTTGGCAAAAAAGCCTCCGCGCGAACGGCTCGCATCAATTAGTGGAGGAGGCGCGGGCAAACAGGCCCGGTTTAGGGGCAAATAATCGGCGCCTCATTTACGAAGCGTTCCCAAATACCCGCCCCCACCCAATGTTTACTAGTCATTAAGCATGAAGATACTCTGCTGAACATTATTTGGTGCTTAGCTATGAGGGATTTTAATCCCGCCATCTGCCAATTTGTTATAGAAAATAGAAGGAAGAGAAATTCAGGGAGGAAACAACGATAGTGCTTGGTTATTTCATGCATACTGATGAAGAATAATGGTTCCATTTTCATCATTTAATCAACATTGAAATCTCCTGAAAGCAATCATTCGTAACAGCAAGGACTGACTTTAGAAAATTTTTATATGTAGAAAAACTTCATAGACAAGTTTTCGACCACAGAAAAAATATGACACAAAAAACATTTTCGTACCGAATTAACCCCAAGAATGCGACATTCGTGCAACAATTCCGTACAAATTCCGCGCAACACTTAAAAATTCCTGCGCGTCCTCAATTTCCGCGAGCGTGTGCCCGACAGGCGTTATTTTTCTCGCACCATTTACTCAGATGTCCGTCATAGCAGAGATTTTTCCGCGCCAGACTCCAGGGGTACCGGAGCCAAGTGCTAAAATGCAAATCACGAGTATTAATATTAATACGGACGGAGAGATGAATTCTCCCAGCTCGTATTTATGCATGGCTACTTTAGGCTTTCATGGGATACGAAATCTCTTGAATATTTTTCGTTAGTGACTGTTGAGACAGCCAGGATTCTAATTTGTAGTTAGGGTAGAATAAATTATGAAGTGGTTTGTTTTCGAATAATCTGGTTTCGTTTTGTAATTTATACGTTGCTAAAGAACCGTTTTTCGTGTGACGTAGTGCGAGTTTAGAACATAATTTTTCGTCCGCCAAATCCGATGAATTATTCGGGCAAGTTCAGCTAATATTTTTGCCTGCATAAAACCTACTTAATTTCCCCAGGCTCTGAACGCTATCGGTGTTATTCCAGACCCTTTCCCGTCCATTTAGCCGGAGAAGATGCACGCACCAGATAGTGACGCCGTAATGGCCGACGTTAAATGCCTTCAATGGCGTCGTTAGGGTTAAAATTAAAAATGACCGTGATGCAGCGTTTTCTTTTTTGTTTCGAAGGGACGGAGCCCAGTTTTGTTGAAAGAATATTTCGAAGGGACGGCCGTTATGACCCTGGGAGGTGTGGGAGGGTTATTATATTAGAGGGTGAGGCTAAAGGGAACAGTAGCTGACGATGTTGGGCCATAATGAGTTCCTTTTTATATTTTTTAATCATGTTATTTTACCTTGTCTCTAGCCGCTGTAATTTTTACTTTGTTTATTTTTCGTGCTGAGTAGGCGTGTGCTTAGAAAATGGTTAAATTTTTAATTTACATAAAATTTACATTATCTAAATTTTATCGCTTAAAAGAAAAAAAATTATAAAACCGCTCTATTCATGTCTTTCGTGACGAAAAACCCTAAAGCTGTATACAAATACACCAAATTAGTTAGAGGACTATAATTTACAGCTTCATTATAGAACAGATATAAAATTAGACTAGACTGAAACTCAGCAAAACGCCCCGTTCATCTAGATTATCTAAATTTCATTCTACATTTCACAAAAGCTAGGTATGAAAATAAAAGACCACTTTTGAGGATTAAACGTTTACATAATCAACTGTTTTTTGGGCTTTAATAAAAATTAAGCGCTAAGAGTTGGTGGTATATTTTTATTTATGGAGTTTTCGTTTCAAAGAATATTTTTTGGTGGAGGCCCGGCTAAGCTCTTTACGGCAACGCAACACTGGGCAATTTAGTCTGTCGCCCCGCACCTGTTAATTAGTATTTTAATTAAAATTAATAGGCGATTACTCTGTACAATTTTCAAGGAGATAAACTTTTAATAGGTCGTTGAGCTTGTTTGTTAACGGGTTAGATTATTTCGGGATGTTTGTGTTAGATCGTTTTAGAATATTTTTATAATGATATGAAATTTTCAGAGTTGTAGACGATGTAATAGCTTCTTGTAAAGAAAGTAAGTGGAAAACAACTTACGTGATGAAGTTAAATAAAAATAAAGTGAGTTTTTTTGAACCAAATTAAGGAGCTGTGGGCGGAAAATCTAATGAGTACGAATATAGAACGACCAAATTTCTAACAAAAAAGTTTATTTCAGGAACCTTTTTAGAATCTATAAAAAGATAACATAGATCGTTGAATCCTGTAAACGGGAAGAGACTTTAGATTTTCAAGCAATGGACTAACTCTTACTCTAGCAAATGATTATTTTAAAATTCGTAATATTGAAGGAAACAAATACACTACACACTACATAGACAACGTGATGTGTGGGGAATTCTGAACAGAACTCTTACTTGAACAAATTTTGTTCAAATGTATTGAATAGAATAAGACATACCTACAAGATTCATCTGACAAATGTAAGCAGGAAGAGCTATTGTATCAAATCGTCAGCTACAGTTCAAATAAAACCAGCAGACATCTAGGCTGTGCTACCGTGCCCTTCACTTCTTGTCTTATTAACCCTCTAAAACACAAACGGTTTTGCGGTCGCGCCGAAGCCGCGTCCGATGCCAAAAAAGCCAAAATTCTCACGCGTGAAAGTGCCGTTCTTCTTTTACCTTTTTCCAATGGCTATCGACGAACCGCCTTTCGATTTCATTACGGACGTCCGACGTTTTTTATTTTTAAATCACGGTGTGCTCCACGCGGCTCAGTTTTTTATTTCCCCGAAGTTTCGTCTGTATTTTTTTCCATGGTCTCGTTTCCTTTTTTTATGCACGCGGCCCGCAAACAATGCCATCGCGGCCACTGAATTAACTCCCGACTTTTTGCCTTTTGGCGCCAATAAAAATATTTTAATTCGACGCAAGCGAGTTAATTAATAATTAATATTTTTCGACGGCCAGCCGTTTAATGGCATCGTTTAACACGTGTTCCGATGCGATTGTTTTTTCGCGCATCGTTTTCATGAATGGAATGATGACGTAATAGGATAATGTCAGTGGCAATTTTACGTTTTTATTGGACTGCGTGTTGTTGATTTTTTTTTCGGTTACGAGCGCTCGGTCAATGGGACGAGTGCATCGTGTTTTAATTTTCAATGTCATTATCACTTTCACAATGAGTACCTACTGATATCTTTATTACGTACTACTGTGTGGGTGATATCAACATGTTGTTTTTACTTTAATGTGTGGTTGATTCTTTATTTGAACTTTAACGCATGGCCCTTTCTTGTACGGTAAAGAGCGTTCAAAAGGGTTGATCTTAAACTGATTTCTAACCCTTGTTGGGCAAAAACTGGTCAGTTGTAAACAAGTTACGTTGTCGGGGCGTCGCTGACGGGTCACAGGTCACATGTTGACCTTCGACCACGTTTGATTTGATTTGGTTATTTTTGACACGTGCTGCAGCGCTAGGGTTAGACACGTTGTTATATTTAAAATAGCTTTTTTGTTCAGTGGGACGTTTTGAACGAGCTGTTGAACAAAAAAGTGGTTGTTGTAACAGTTGTTGTGTAGATTTATTACAAGCGTTTTAAAAATAAACTGGTTGTTTTGAAAACTGGCAAGTTAACAATTCTCGTTTGTCTTACTGAGAAGATGAAGTTTTGAGTTTTCAAGTAATACATGGATACCTACGATCTGTCGAGGATATTGTGAAGTCTGTTCATCATCATCATCAACATCTTCCTGCCCTCATCCCATTTTGTATTGTGAAGTCTGTTATTACAAGATTTTAAGTTACAGAGTTACCCAATTTACCAACATCTTCAAGTGCGTTTACAAACAAAGGTCCAACAAATATTTATTCCGCTCGGGTATCAAAGCCACGACACTTATAGCTGCAGTCTATCGATCAACAATTGCGGCAACCGTACCGTCAAGAGTTTCAACAGCTACACACTTAACCAAACACTGAGTCACCTACCAAGGAATCCCTCTTGGTGGGCGACTCGCCGTCCTGAGGAGCCGGGAGTCGTATTTAAGTCTGAGATAAGAAGCAAATTAGTTGAAAGGATGTTGTGTATATGCCTTTATAAGTAGCCTCAACTTTTAATTTGGAAGCCTTAGCGCGGCCACATACATCAGTTTTCCTGATCAGGAATCCTGATCCGTTTTCCATCCGAACGCAGTGAATTCATACTAAACGTGTGTGTATATTTTGTGTGTTGTTCACATTCGATAACTTCCCTTTGGTGTGATAAGGGAACGAGAAATTCAGCGTTGTGAGTAGTGGTTGCGATGGCCTAGTGGTTAAGGCGTCTGGAGTACCTATCCAGAAGACGTAGGATCGAACCCTGCTCGCAACAGAATTTTTCATTTCTTTAAAAATATCTTTGTGATAACTTCCCGTACAGATTTAGAAAAACGGACCAGGATTCCTGATCAGGAATACTGATGTGTGTGGCCGCGTTTATACCTAACAATAAAGATGAAGTAATAATACTGAGGGCTACTACAGCCGCCATCTCTCACGATTATACGAGAGGCTCAGTGCGCGGGCTACCCTCGCGAGGGCGCGTCTCTATCGACCACCTTTTACGACGTAAACAAGCGCTGTAGCTCGGGTTGTCAAAGTTTTTAGCTATATTCTGATGGTCCGTTTACAATACATATTTAAAGATATAAAAAATAATAACCCAACGATCTAAACTAAGTCAGGGCTCTAGAGAAAGGAACCTCACGTACTGTACTCATAAAAACTCGAAATGCGATTATTGCTTTGAAATTCTGTTTTCACTTCCCTTACGAGAAATCTTCCTATGCGAGGCAATTACCGCCCAAGTCAACGTTCGAGAAGAGTGAATATTTAGACGAAGACAATAATTTTATATTCCTTCGATCATCGTAAGTTCGAGTCGTGAAACTCTCCCCGTCTAAATGGCGCCTTTCATAATCTAGATAAGGGAAATTCTAAGTAAATCAACTCAGAATACACAGAGTATAGTCTTGGGAAAACCAGGTTCCGCAGGCATGTCTTAGTTTTAGATTAGATTACCCAGAGAGTCCTATCTAAAACTGGGTACCTACAGAGGTCCATGATGTCTAATAAATAATTATTTTCGTTTACCAATTTTTACTTTAGGTACACAAAATATCCGGCACGCCGCAATCGCGGTGGTAAGACCCCTCTTTGGTAAGACCCCTCTTGGCTGGATAGGCGTCACGGCCTCCTGACCTACCGCATGACGCAGGTCCTCACCGGACACTGAAGTTTCGGGAGGTACCTGTGTCTGATGAGGAAGAAGGAAATGACTGGGTGTCGATAGATCGATTGACGAGCTCCGGCCACCGTAGGCGTGGGCATGCGGGCGGTGACAATAAGGGTAACTCGCTATCCGACCATGCCCGTGTCGCGCCTCATAGGGCGTCAGCATAATGACGGGGCCCCCCTCTAGAGGGCCAAAGCCTGCCGGGGATATATCTCATTACCGTAACCCCGGAAAAGAAAAGGCTATTGAAGGACACCGTAATTTAGTCAGTACGAGTCTGACAGTCCCTCCCGCCCTGCCCGGGGTGGGAGGACTTATTAAATTTGCTGATTTTATCACGCTTAAAAAAAAACAGGTACACGAAATATTACAGTCACTTTTTGAAATTTATAACCTCCATTAAAAACCACAAATAACTATACTAAAATAAACTGTACCCATTACAAAACCCTCCCCAAATCCTTACATTTATCAAGTTTAAAACAGAACACTTTGAGGTCCACTGTCCCCCGCAAGGGTAGGCCGGGGATGTAAGGGACAAATCGCTGCTCCCCGCGGCCAGGCACGCAGACCCGTTTGCAAGACGCACCCTCGTAATCCCCTCTCTACCCTAACACCCGCGCCCACCCTCATTACATACAAGGATAGTTAAAATTTCCCCCTTCTCCCCTCGCGTGGCGAATCGCAAGGTTTTATGTCTTTAATAAAACGAGGTGGAACGCTTAAATTTGAGCATATTGCTAACGTACTGAGTTTTAATATTTGAGTTTGTGTATTTAAATTGAGACGGGGTAGGTATGCTTAGTTGGTTTTGCTATTTATTTATGGTTGTTGAAGTTAACAAGGCACATAATATCAAAGGGAATCATGGAATCTTAAATGTCTAGCAATAATTTTCGCTTGAAACTGTATATCTTAGTACTTTCGGTCGTCCTACGTTAGGTCTCTTGTGTACTTTCAAAAGGGGAGTATTTATTTCTAATATGAATTAAAACACCGCTTCAAGACCTAATCTTTTTTCCTTCTTTGTTGTACTGACAGGATCTGTATTAACCATAATATTTTACGTCGTGCATAATTATAGCAATAAACAGAGCTAAAAATATTAAGTGTTGATGCTCTTAAATATCCAAAAAAAAAACCTATAACTAGACAACTTGCCAAAAAACGCACACTTAACGACAATACCCGTTGAGAATTTAATAAAACCGACCGAAAACCTGCTCCAATTTCAAAGCTACAGATAAGTCTCCCCCAAAGGGAGAAGACCCAACAAATACAACCTTCCCCCACCTCCCCCGGATTACGAAGGGAGAAGGTGCGGAAGATAGTTAAAACCCACCCTGTATAAATTTCCCCCGTCAATAAAAGGGCTTTTGTCCCTTAGAATAAAGGCCTGTTTTTGTTATCTTGAGTATTGGCTAATTTGACAATAACAAAAGGGTTTTCCGCTTCGGGAATTGGGCCCAGATGATAATCAACTTTTTTGTATGTTTATGTGAAAGGATTTCGGTCCCAATTTCGTTGGGCGGTAGGATAAAGGTCTAATAATGTTTTGAGGCGAAATTTTCTATGTCGCAGTCTCCTTTTTGTGTGGTTGTATTTATAAAAAGTACGGTTTATTGTCATGATTACTTCTCGGAACCTTAAATCGTTTTAAATTCAGAGGCCCATCAGAGTTTTAATTATTGATTTCTTTAACAGAGATGTAATCTTTATTAAACGTTAGGTTGGGAAACCTAACTTAGCTCAGCAGTTACTATGCCGCTGGATATGAGTTAAGAACTAGATTATTCATTGTGAGCAGTACCCCGGTCCCGACTTACAAATTGTAGGTCGTGGGTTCGAACCCAGCCAGGCGCATTAGGTACTTTGTGTAATGGCATGTCCTAGAACCAAAAATTCGAAGACATGTGACATCCACCAACCCGCACTGGGCCCGCGTGGTGGATTATGGCCCACTCCCTCTCACAGAGAGGAGGCCTGTGTCCCAGCAGTGGGAACATTTATAGGCCGATGATGATGAGATTAAATTATTCATTCAAAATGCTCACCAAAAAAAATGTTCATCTTAATTCATCGACCAATTTTTTGACACTTTTCTAAACTTCAAGTGGTTATAAATACAGGTATATTGGCGACTAGTTTTGCCTACAAACTATGCTTACCCTGCGACAGACCTTTTCAATTCAGTCGGGGTCCACAAAAGTGCAGTGATGGTCGAGTGTTATGGAGTAGCGACCGAGTGGCACACTTCCGTGGACTCAACACTTCGGCTGCGATTCCATCGCTTTCTTGTTCCTTGTTTTTGAGCTCCATTGTCCGGAGTATTTTATGGTCTTTCGTCGTAGGAATAACGATTGGGTTGGAGTTTCTAGTTGATAAGTTTTTGTTTGTGTTCTGTAATAATTTAAAGGTGATGACGAATCTAATGGTGTGTCTTGTAGGTACAGATTGGCAAGACTTATTTATATTTTATTATATATTTTTTTGTCATTAAAAATCGAATCGATGGGGCAAGGATTATTAAAAGAGAAAGAAAAAGTCCTCTCTCTCTCACAGCTAAAACAAATAATCAAAAATCTAAAATTATTTGCATTGCATTTGAAATAATTGTTTTCCTCTAAGTTACTTAGAGGGTAGCGTCGGCATAATGACGGGGCCCCCCTCTCAGAGGGCCAAAGCCTGCCGGGGTCGCGGGATTATTCCATTACCGTGACCCCGGAACATAACAGGCTATTGAAGGACACCGTGGATTTTAGTCAGTAGAAGTCTGACAGTCCCTCCCGCCCTGCCCGGGGTTGGAGGACTCATTTGATGATTTTACCACGGCAAAAAAAAAAAAAAGTTACTTAGAGGGTCGCGGGCAGCCGATGGATGCAAGTGGCCAATAATTGTCGTTCGGCGTGGCGGTCTAAGGGGGAGGCCTATGTTCAGCAGTGGACGTCTTCCGGCTGATGATGATGATGATGAAAAAGTTACTTAAAGACATAATATGGATTGCACTACGATGCTGTCAAATGATGCTCGACGGATGCGCCCGGATGCACCCCCATGCAATGCAACTTTCACAATACAAAAATTATGCCGCGAGCGCCATCCGACGAGCATCAGAATTTTACTGACAGAAATTTCTTATGCTAGCCATACACCGTACTACCTATCGTCCAATCGACATGACGCTGCCGATTGGATCAGTTAGAATTGATCGTGTGTGGGCGTGGAATCCACGAAATTGGTATGACAGTTTAATTTGATCATGCTGATTGGATCCTTTCGATTGGAACGTGTATGGGGGTCGGTTTAAAACATCGTCGTCCGTCAATGGTGATACCATGGCTTCAACTGAACGTCGCTTCCGATTTGAAAGTTTGATCAGGCCTTCGTCATGCCGATTGGACGATAGGCAGTATGGTGTATGATGTGTAAGGACGAACTGTCATTTTGATCAAGCCTGAATCGTCATGCCGATTAGAGGATAGGCAGTATGGTGTCTGGCTAGCATTAGAGTACGCGGTCGCACTAAAGCAAATACATCGATACCTCACATAGTCCAAAGGGTTATAAACCTGCTTGTCCGCCCACTTGATACTTACTTATCATTATCCGTGACTTGTCCAAATTAAATCTATTATCAGCTATAAACCAATTTTGCCCGCCCAATTTATCCAGGAGCTATGTTTAGGGTGCTCGATATTGCTTAACACTTTCCCTGCGATACGGTAATAGAGAGGAAGCGTGTTGGAATTTTTCCGAATGGAAATGGCTATTTTGAGAGTACAATTATGGTTGAAGAGATTTAAGTCATGTTTGTTTGTGAATTTATTGCATTGATTAGAAAAAAGGAGATACAACTGAATCAGGTCACAGTAATTGTGAAAGAATGCATTAATTTGTGGAGTCAGAGTACCAAGCATGATAATTATTTTCTGAGATCGCGTGACTGTCTTACAGGGCCCGCGGACCTTGAACGCAAAGCGCGACCGAAGGAACGGCGTGGTAAGAGTCTTTCAATCGCGAGAGCCGTCAATTCATAATTTTCTACCCCAAAAAATTTAATAATCGTTGTGAAGAATTTTGTGTATGTGGACGTCTTCCGGCTGATGATGATGATGTAAAGAATTTTGGACTTTAAAATAAAGAAGAAATCTTATATAAATACCAATCAACGTGCACCTTTCGATCATAAACAAGCAGAAGAAGAAGTCATAACTAACCCTCAAAAAACCAGCTACAGAAAAACACATTCCAAATCATAACCCCCGAAAAACAAAGACAGAATTCAACCCCCCACCGGAACCCGCCACTCCAATAGTTTACAAACGCTCGTACCAACTTCTTTTTTCTTTGGCCCGGCAGGGTTCAAGAGCGTCCGGTTGACCCCGGCCTGACCGTGTCGAAGTGTTGATCAATATTGACCGGCTCATGCCTGTGACGTATCGGCTCGTCTTTTTGTTATAAGTAAGAGTTGAGTATCATTATGGGGCGGGATTTTTTGATGTTGGCGCGGTGTTTTTTGTTGTGGATTTTGAAAGTAATTTGTGATGTTTCTTTTTTGTATAAATGGGCAGATAGCTACATATTTTAGACCTGCATTTTGTTAGTTATGTTTAAGTT
The DNA here is from genome assembly GCA_036375495.1 of Agrotis segetum. Lineage (NCBI taxonomy): Eukaryota > Metazoa > Arthropoda > Insecta > Lepidoptera > Noctuidae > Agrotis > Agrotis segetum. The sequence continues at coordinate 599,855 of JAQSVV010000118.1, forward strand.
TCAAGCATCAGTCGGCAATAATTTAATCCCCGATCCACTTAATTTGAGATTTTTATGTTTGTTTTCTTTATGGAGTCATTTATCTAAGAAAGTAATCGTATCTAAGTATAAAAGACTTCAATTACCAAAATAATAGATTCTAAAGC